>OY294064.1:16014077-17214077 GCA_958510865.1 Myrrha octodecimguttata
GTTGTCTGTCTCATCTAAATATATTCCCGAAATATGGTAGATAAACGTATTCACTAAGGTATCAACATATAACGAAAATTTTGCTGGAAAGAATTGAAATAATCACTTTATAATTAAGCCTAAAGGATGTTATTCATAAAAATCTTAAATATTTTTTATTCCAATTCACATTTCCTATGAAATATTGGAGTTGAAAAATAAGAAAATTATCTTGGTGTTGAGTTTTCTTAAAAAACTACTTTACAAAGGTCAAGTCACTATGTTGTTTCTTTCGTTAAAGTTAAGTTAAATATCCGAAAAATATTTTTTACTAATATTTTGCCAGTACGATCTTCACGATATTACCCATTAAATTGCGTGTCGGTATTACACAAATAGAAATGAAATTCAAATCAGAAAGCGTTTGCGCCTCTTGACATATAAGGGAAATAACCTCAAAATTTAAAATGTCCACAAAATTTTTCACCAATATCTCTGCAAATAAATGTGGTTTCAAAATGTTGACTAAGACCTTTACCAAATTATATTGAACTTTAATGAATAGCTTCCGAAAAAAATGTTTAGAAAAACTTCAATTTTTTTCCAATACAATTCTCACGAGATCATGCATTAAATTGAGCGTCGATATTTCACAACTAGTTATGATGTTTCAATTTGATCGCGTTAGTATTTCTTGAGAAACTTTCGGGAAAATTAACTTAAACCCTCAAATTAACAACAAATACGTAAAACAAAATTCAGGATTTTCCGCTAATATTAAATGTGTGGATGTGATTCCTACTAGGATTCAACTTTGTTCTGAAAAATATCAATGAAATGAAAAAAAACTCACCCGTCCTGAGCAACTCATCTGAAAAAAATTTTTCCACAGTGCATATATCCGATAAGAGTTCACTTGATTCAAAAAATATCCAATACACAAACTGAAGACCTAACGTTATTTTCAATAACTTTTCTGTAAAAATCAAATATATCGTGAACCTCTCAAGGTTGAATTCGACTGAATAATTCTAAAAGAGAAATTTCGTTCCGTATAGTTGTCAGATACACTCGACTAAGAGGGTGTGAAATCCCAACGTCTGTTTAATGTAAAAACGTTCAATTCAAACAAGTAGTTTGCGGACCACCAGATGTTGAAACATCTCGGAATATTCTTGTCTGGGGTCCCCGATACACACTCTTCTGAACAGGTCAATTATCGGCTCCTGCCTTAGTCTAAGGCTCGTACCCTTAGTATTAGATTCTCGACAATTGATGAGATTTCCGGTTTGATAATTGATTTGTTTGATAATTGATTTGTTTGCATATATCCTCCAATTTGTTTATCACATACATGCTCATTACCTTTTATATTCACCCCTATTTCAAAGTCTCAGTACGAAAAATATTGGATTTCGATTGAAACCAGTAGCGGATATCCACATGTTGACGATAATTGTACTACGCAATCCAAAACTGATGGAAACCTCCAATCGACCGAATATTTTGGAAATATACATTATTTTAAATAACGCTTCTCAATTCGCGTTCTGCATGTGAAAGGGTTATTCAGTTACACAAGAGTATTTATTGAGATTTCAATGTTTCAAATGAATTTTTTCATGGAATTAGTTTATGGGTTGTGAAAAACCAATGATTTATGAATAATATATAAGTTTTATTTAAGATATAATTGAGCTCCATGAAGAAATTTAATGTTTAATCCCGTAATTCGCAGGGTGATATCTATAAATAATAATTGTTATTCGAGTTTTTGTAGTTATGTTTCAGATATTAGGAGAGAAACCCCAAAAATATTCAATTCGAACTACTAACGATTATGAAATTGTCGAGAACATCGATGGGGCATTCGCACATTGTGTTTATAAAATAATTAACGAATCCGTTCGAAATTTCTCAATATATGTTGAAAATTTGGTAAAAATGTTTGCATCTACTTTCAACTATATGATTCTGGATGAAAAGTTAACCGATTTTTTCACTGAACTCCAATCTTAGAACCGAATGCGATGATTCATTCTCGGGATTATTGGAAATTTGCAGCATTTTTCTTTGTAACTCAGGGACTACTGGTCGGATATCATCCGGGTGAAAATTTTTAGGTTGAGTTATGCAACAGTAATCAACGTTGAGAATTTCACAAAAATTCGGTGGTAAGTTTCCGAGAAATAATTTTTTTTCCCTTCAACCCCCAATTTTAAACCCTTAGGGTATACCAATCCTGCTGAAAAGCTTGGAGGATCAATCCCGAGCGACACATGATTTTTCTACCAAGTTTCACGGATTTCGGTTCAGTACTTTCCGAGAAAAGCTCCGGACAACGGACGGCGGACGGACGGATTTTTTTTTATTCGTTCATTCAAATCTACATACTCCAAAACGTAAACTGTGAAATTTTCAGGGGGGGTTAAATTTTTTTTTTTTTTGGTCGATCACTAAGGTTTATTATTTGATTTTATCAAATAATAAACCAAAATGGCTTAGTACACGATACAACAGCGCGTTCAAGTTGTTGAATTATTTTATGAAAATCAGCGTTCTGTGAAAAGTGTTTTTAGAAAATGACGTGAATTTTATGGTTTACATAATCGTCCATCTCAAAGCACTATTGGTCGAGTTATTAAAAAATTTCAAGAGACCGGTTCGGTGGAAGATCAAAACAGTGAAAAATACGGTCGTAGCGGTCGTTCACAAGAAAATATTCTAAAATATCTAAGAACTGGAGTTTTGGTATGTCTTCAGCGGTTAAATCGCTATCTTCCCCTTGTACTTCTAAAGCTTCTTCGTCAACCTATTGCGGAAAGGAAATAGTAAACGGAATAGTCAGATACACCACACAGTAGTTGGACGACAAATGTAACAACCTCGTTTGTAATATTGCAATCTTAAAATGTTTTGTAACCTGTGTTATTATTGAGAAAGTGTCGGATTGAAAAATTTACCTGATAGTTTGAATACATCGCCAGTAAAGGCAGCAGAATGCCACGCAAGTAGCGCTTGTATCTCATCCCTACAAAATAAAACATTCACTTTATTTAATTTTGTTTCGAATTGGTTTGATAGCAATCACCGCAGAGATTATTGTGTTCACTTCGTCTTGAATTTGCTGGGCGTTCAATTTTCCACCGTTGTATGATACCTGGAGTATAAGTAAAAGAACGTGCTGCCCTCACAGTCTTCTGAAGAAAAAAATGGTGCAGGTTATAAAGGGTGTTCCAAATGGCGCGGTTTTTTTAAGAATAAATAAAGATGGCGCAATGAATTCGTCTGGGTATTTCGACATTCAAGAAGTTTTATGTATAACATTTATAAAAATGGCTTCGTACACGATAAAACAACGCGTTCAAAATTGTTGAATTATTTTTATGAAAATTAGCGTTCCTAGAATATTACGCGAATTGTATGGTTTACATAATCGTCCATCTCAAAGCACTATTGGTCGAATTATTGAATAATTTCAAGAGACTGGTTGGGTGGAAGATCAAAATCAAGTGAAAAATACAGCCGTGGCGTTCGTTCATAAGAAAATATTGATTTGGTTCGTGAAAGTGTTGCTGAAGACCCTGGAATGTCCTCAACAACGTTCACAAAAAGTTGGACTTAGTGGGTCCACAACATGACGTATTTTACACGATGATTTAGCTCTGAAGGCATATAAGGTTCAAATAACACAGGAACTGAAACCTTTAGATTATTTACAACGTCATTCATTCGTCAATATCATCAATGAACAACCAGCTGATTTTTCGCAAAAAATCATGTTTTCCGATGAGACACATTTTCAACTCAGTGGCTTTGTCAATAAACAAAATGTCGTATCTGGGGGGAGGAAAATCCACGAGTTATTCATAAGAAACCAATGCATCCTAAAGGAGTCACCGTTTGGTGTGCATTATTGTCAGGTGGTGTAATTGGACCTAACTTCTTTGAAAATGCTGCTGGTGAAGCTGTAACTGTCAATGGAGAGCGATACCGTCGGATGATAATCGAATTTTTGTGGCCTGAATTGATGAATATTGATCTAGAGGACATTTGGTTTCAACAGGATGGCGCTACACCTCACTTTGCGAATGGCACAATTGATTTATTGAGACAAAATTTTCCTGGACGAATAATCTCCAGAAACGGTAATGTCGATTGGCCACCAACATCATGTGATTTAACACCGATGGACTTTTTTCTTTGGGGTTATGTGAAAAGCCAGGTCTATAAGAATAGTCCACAATCGAGTCCTGAACTAAAAGATCAAATTATTCGTGTCATTAGTGAGATAGAGCCTCAATTATGTCAAAATGTGTTTGAAAATTTTAACAAAAAAGTGGACGTCTGTCGAGCTGTAAGAGAAGGCTATTTGACAGATAATATTTTTCGTATATAAATGTCATTACGGATACTTCAATTACCAATAAGAGTTCTTGAAAATGAATGTAAATTATAATTATGTTTTATTCATTTTTTAAAAAATCGCGCAATTTGAAACACCTTTCACATGGGAATTTGGAAACATTGTGGTTCAACTTACCTTCCGCAGACTGAATCTAGATATGCAATGATAGAAATAAAACTATTAGATATAGGTTGCTTCATTATTTGAAAGGATTGGAAAATTTCGAAGTTGTGACTGATCATAAACCTTCAATAACAATTACTGTAAATTGTAATTTTGAATGATCTTCCGTCCTGACGTCAATGGATGATCGGTGTGTTGACGACAAACTTCTGCTCAATGATCATAAGACATAATGCGTCATTTTCAAGACAGACATGTCTAATCGAACTCTACCCAATTCCATTAATTATGAAGAGAAACAAATTGTTATCTCACATAATGTTAGGTCCCTCGTAGTTCAACTTGACAACCAATTGAGGTGATTTTCACACATTGACCTACTCCAGAGCAGACTCCACTCCGTTATTTATTCAATAAAAGTTCTGAGAAAACAAGTAGAGACAAAAGTATTCAGAACTCTCTACTACGTAAACTTTCAATGGGGGGTTTTCCTTTAAACGAAAATGCAGTGATTTTCATGAAAAACCCTTAGAACATCACATTTCAAACATATAATTTCAATATTATATTTAAAAAAAAATGTTTGATCACCTAAAACTGAAAAATAAAAATGGGGATTTGCATTTAAAGGTATTTGTCTTGAGTGCACGATATGGCAACGTCGAATTCAGCTTTCTCGGAAAGAAAAGGACGTCAAATGTGTTACTTTGCTCAGTAAAACAGAGATAGCTATACTTCGATCTGGTTAGAGTAGAAGACAACAGCCAAGGAATAGAAAAAGAAGAGCACAGACTGTCATATTACTGACAAATTGCAAACGGAAATTGTTTAGTTATATTGACAAAGAACACGTGTGTACCACAGAATAGGAACAAATATTTCATTATTTTATAGCAGGAAAACACCGTTGTCACTTCGTGCATGCCTGGCAAATACCAAACCCCAATTTTGAATTCTGATGTTGAATACTTTCTGAAGGTCATTTGGGAAAGCGATGAATCAAACCCATAATAATTATGTTCAAATTTGCATTTGCAGTGATAACCCAAATTCAGGAAAACCCCCATTTCTTGCGTCCTATTGTATAATTTTTTGTGGCGGAACAAATTATCCAGAAAAGATCTTTGTCCTTCAAAAAAGTGCGCTCCGTACTATGTTAGGCATTGGATAAAGAGAATAATGCCGTGTAATCGTGTAAGTGAAATGAGTTTTATTCAAGGTAATGGATTCATCACTCCTAAATAACCTCCTCAGTCACCCCCTAGACTGAAAAATATCGTCACCACTGGGACCACTTGGGATATTGACGAAATAACCTCAGCATTTCGAATATGAACGAAAAATTTTTTGCGCGCATGTTCTGGGGAACAGCGTGCTATCTGTAATTTTCGAAGTTTTTCCCAAAAATGGTTTCAAACGACTAGGTTACTAACTGATGGCGAATCCTTTATCTTTAATTTTTTTTGCTCATTGTTCTGTAGATCCTATTAGGCCGAAACTTCAAAGTGGTATTTTTTCATAAAGGGCGATTTTGGAAATATCGGAAAACTGAAATTTTGAAAGGGAATATCTTCGGAATCATTCAATAGTTTTTACTAATTCGACATTCGTAATTAAACTCCAAACTTACTCTTCAATTATCAAGCTACTGAGAAGATTCTTCCGGAAGTTATTTTGTTCACTATCAGTGAGATTTTGATTAACTGCTCATGCGCTACGGGGAAGTACCGATAAAACTTCCTGGGAATCGCCTCATGAAGCATATGTGAAACGTAAACAGACGCCGCTATCCCGGATAATGTGACTGTAGGAACCAGTAAATGCTTCGACTATTCACCAGTAGATGCCGTGAACGGTCGATGTAAAGCAATATTCTATACATTTTATGTTTCGGAAAATTCAAAGAAACCGAGTCTTCGAGTGTTCGCTGTCGATAAGAGTAAAATTTCAAAGGAATCAGAGATATGCTTTTTGAAATACATGAATTTCTTAAATAAATTTCCTGGATTTTTCTATTGATTTTTTCCTCAGGAATATCAGGAAATCTGTTCGGGCTGAAATAAAGTACTAGGTTATGAAGTGGCAGTTTGGAGATTTCATTGAAATTTAAATGAAATATAGAAATTTTCGAAAAAAAATATTTTTTTTTCAAATTTTTCTGTCCACAATTCTTCATATTGCTACTGTACATCTACTGTGTGTTTGCATCACTGGGGCTATGAGAACATGCCCGACTAGAGCACTCGAGGTCATCATAGATCTCAGTCCTCTACATCTAGTGATCAATAGGGTAGCCCATGAAGCTATCCTTAGAATCTCTAGGGAAGGTACAGGTAATGAGGATTAAATGTCGGATAGCCTGGTCCTCTCTGAACAAGCACATCTCATCAGCGAACCTACCTAGTGATGTTATGATTAAAAAATTAAGCATCGAGCAGAACTTTGACTCAATGCTATGTAAAAGGGAAGAATGAGAAAAGAAATACACTACCCAAAACTTCAAAGCAAATACCGTTAAATGGTATACAGATGGTTCTCAAACCACGACGGGGGCCGGCGCTGGAGTATACGGGCCTAGAACTAAGTGTATACTATCGCTAGGCTCCTACTCGAGTGTTTTTCAGGCAGAAATACTTGCTATTGAAAGATGCATAGACATAAACCTGGAAAGAAACCATCAAGGGTGTGACATAGTGATCCATTCTGATAGTCAGGCTGCTATTAAAGCACTGAACTCCTAGGTCATCGGCTCAAAGCTGATATGGGAGTGCCGAAGGAAACTCAATGAAGTAGGCAAGAATAACAAGGTCTCCTTAGTCTGGGTTCCTGGGCACTCAGGAATCAAAGGAAATGAAGAGTCCAACACTCTAGCCTGAAAGGGAGCACAAACGCTACCTACTAGCCCAGAACCATTCTGTGGTATAGGCAAATGTACCTATAAGAAAGAGTTTTTGGAGAAAGAAGAAAATGAAAGAGGGGCACTCTGGAGGAATTCTCCAGGAATGGAACACTCTAAAAAGTTCCTTCGGAACTTTGAAATTGCTAGATCCAAAAATCATTTGGATCTCAGTAAGAATAAGTTACGCCTCCTCACTGGTTTCCTCACAGGACACTGTCTCCTAAGGAAGCACATGATGAGAATGGGCTTATCAGAAACTGACGAGTGCAGATTTTGTGGGGAAGAGGAGGAAACTCCTGTTCACCTGATCACACAATGCCTCGCCATTGTGAGCCTGCGCAAAAGATATCTCGGACAGGAGCATTATAGGAGGAATGAGAACTTAGCCTCCTTGAAGCCCTCAGAGATATTAGAATTCATCAGAGCTCTAGAGCTGGAGTGCGAGCTGTAGGTTGCGAAAACAGCTCCGACAAGGGGACACAATATACCTTAAGGTCGCAGTGGAATGTAACCCCTTACCAACTATAAACTACTGTACATCTACCAAGTCTCATTTCGATCAGATGAATGTTTTTCGAGTTATTGAAAATTCAAAATTTCAAATGACTGTAGCACAAAAACTATTCTACAGATTTGACCCATTAACAAACCTGACCGAGATATTCAGAATTTTAACCTAACCTGAGAATTTCAAGACTCTAGGTCCTTTCTTTCGAAAGTTATCGCACACATGGCCGGTCGGACGGCCTGCCGGACATAATCAATTTTGACCACGGATTCTTCATCTGTGAGTCCAACCTAGTCGTTTGATACCCATTTCGGCTCAAAATTTGAAAATTACAGACATCGTGACGAAATGTTCCCCAGAACAAGCGTAAAAATGAAAGAGAAAAAAAATATTATTTTTGTATGAAAAATCTACAGTTGACCGTTGATACACTTATTTAGGAATACCCTGTGTACAACCATACTGAATAGAAATAACCAATTGAAATTTCAATAATATCACCAACGCTTAGTGGGAACTAACCTCAAAATTTCATACGGGCATAACTCCAAAACCATTCGGACGAACATAACAGAGACATTCAGGCTCAAAACCCTACTTGAAAATCTCAAGTCGCTGATCGCTTTCCTTCGAAAGTTAGAGCATTTACGGACGGACGGACGGCCGACCGGACAGAATTAATGTGACCAAGGATTCTTCCTCAGGTAGTACGACCTAATCGTTGAAAACTATTTTCAGCTCAAGATTAGAAAATGACTGACATTGTCACGAAACGATAACGTGTTGTTCGCCAGAACAACCTGTATATTATGTTTACGTTACATATTGTTGAAAATCTCAGATATAATTGTTAGTAATGAAACAACGCAATGAAGTACCTGTGTTAAAGCTGGGCCTTTGAAAAAATTCCATGATCCATGGAATTTCCTCTCAAAAACAATGTATCAGCAAGCATTTACACGTGCGAAACATTAAAAGGGGCCCCTGAAGATTCTTCTCTAAATCAACAATAAGGTACATAACATTTGTCACAAACAACACGTGTTTGATGACATCGAACAATCATAATAATTATGCTTTCAAATAGAAGGGTGGACATTTAAATGTTCCATTTGTATTTAAAGATTTACGGAATTGCTGTTATCAGTGTAATCGTTCATGTTGCGGATATCGTAGAGCCATCAGTGAGTTTTAAAACTTGATAATTTTTTAGTTTAAGTTTAATATTCGTTTCTTAAAATAAATTTTTTGAACTGATTATTTAACTTTTCAGTGATAAAAAGTTACACGAGTTTGATGAAATTGTGAGGATTATTTTTATCAAATATAATTCAATAACCCTAAAAATGAATTTTGCAACTGTAAACTAACTAGAAAATTGATCTGATACGGATCATTCGTTTGGAAATGTTTTCAGAATTTTCTAAATTTCTTTTTTCTTGAAAGTTTAACAACGTTCCTAAGGTTGACGGTGAACACCATACATTCCGATATTTAGAGAGTATTTCAATTTCGAAGTTGGAATTCAGGCATGGGTCGAATCCACCGATCATCGCATGTTGTATGATTCGCACGAAATTTTGCATGAACCTTCATGCTGTCATTCATCGACCAAGAAATAGATTTTAATTCGATCAGATCTGTATTTTCGGAAATATTGGAAAAATAAAATTTCGAATGGATTTACAGGGTGTTCGTCTAACCTCAAACAAGATTTGAATTGATGATGGGCTGATTCACTGCCACTTAGAGTATCGAAAAATTTGTAGGTAAATTTTCCCCATTTTCAAGGAAACTCGCATTTTGGAAATTCGTGATGAACCGCTCCCTTTCCACGATATTTGGGAAATTGGAACTGATTCGATAAATTTTTTCCTGAACGTTGCTGGTGAATGTTGTTTTGTGGGGATAAAATGAAAGATTAAAATTCCATAAATTTTTATTATCGTAACTTTGGCTCGGTATTCTGAATAGAATTATAACCACGTGAATGATAACATATCTCCACATAAATACGCGCACTTTCTCGAGTTTCCAAAATTTTATGAAGCATAAGTACTCTGATTGTTTGTTGAAGGTTTGATATTTCCATTGCAAGAGAATGCGGAAATATTCTAGACTATCCTGAACTTGCACAATTTTTATCGAAAAAATTTCAAAAAGCACTGTCGTGAGGGCAGCATCTTTTGCGCGCATGTTCAATGTAGATGACCGCTTCAGCAACGAATTTGACCATGAACGCAAAAGCTGCTGCCTACACGGTAGTGCTTTTTGAATTTTTTTTTGATAAATTACTGGATTTCAATTCGATCTTATCTGTATTTTTGGAAATATTGGAAAAATAAAAATTTGAATGGGTATATCTACGGAATCATTGGGCGGATTCTACCCATTCACTAATTCGACCTTCCTAATTAAGCCCCAAACCTACTCTGAAAATATCGAGTTTCTAAGTCGTTTTTTCCGGAAGTTATTCTGTTTACGGTCAGCCTAACGGCCGACTGCGTAAACGCAATAACTTCCGAAAGAAACAACTTGGACACTCGATATTAGTAGAGAAGGTTTGGACCTTAATTACGAAGGCCGAATTCGTGAATGGGTAAAATCCACCCTATGATTCCGCAGATATACCCATTCAATATTTTATTATTCCAATATTTCCAAAAATACAGATCAGATCGATTTGAAATCCAGTACTTCATCGAAAAATCACAGTTCGAAGGTTCATACAAAATTTAATGGGGATGATATGATAAGAAAATCACAGAAATTTTTTTTTCAAATTGTTCTAATGACACGATTATCACGAAATTTTGCATAAAGTTGTCTTTCAGCATCTTCAAACTAGCTGCGAAGTTTTATCAGGACTGAATCAGTATTTCTAGAGTTATACCGAAAAAAACAACGATATCGAGAAGAAAACCACGAAATTTGACATATTTTTTCCCGATATTTCGAAAACTTATGATCGTATCGAACTGAAATTTGGTACACTGCTGTGAAATATGAAGCTCAAAGTGAGAGTGGAATTTTTTTGTGAATATGATGAATGGTTTCCGAAAAAATTTTTTTTTTAAATTTACTGACAATATGATCCTGACGAAATTTGGCTCAAAGTTGCGCGTCGTTATACTCCACCTAACTGCCATGTTCGAATCCAATCGCTCAAGTAGTTTCTGAAATAAAAAATAAATAACTTCAAAATTTCAAGTGCCTATAACTACGATTTGGCCCATTAACGAACTTAACCGCGACATTCTGCTGCGCTACCTACCCTGAAAGTTTCAAGTTGCGAGCTTGCTTCTGTCGACAGTTATCGTGTCCTCGGCCGGACGGACGGCCGGCCGGACAGAATCGATTTTGACACCGGATTCGTCATCAGTGAGTCCAACCTAATCGATTGAGACCATTGTCGGCTCAATCATCGAAAATTACAGACATTTGGACAAAACAATAGCACGCTGTTCCCCTAGAACATGCGCGCAAAAATATATAAAATTTCGTGGTTTTCTTCTCGATATCGTTGTTCTTTTCGGTAAAACCCAAGAAATACTGATTCAATCAGGATGAAACTTCGCAGTTAGTTTGGGGATGCTAAAGGACAACTCTGTGCAAAATTTCGTGATAATCGTGTCATTGAAACAATTTGAGGAAAATAAATTCAATTTTTTTTTTCAAATATTCAATATTCTAGGATCTTCCTATCATAATTATCCTCATTGAATTCTGTATGAACCTTCGAACTGTGGTTTTTCGATGAAGTACTGGATTTCAATTCGATCTAATCTGTATTTGTGGAAAAATTAAAAAAATAAAATTCTGAATTTAACGGCCGACCATAAACACAATAACTACCGGAAGAAACTACTTGGAATCTCGATATTTGTAGAGTAGGTTTGGGGCTTAATTACGAAGGTCGAATTCGTGAATGGGTTAAATTCGCCCAATGATTCCGCAGATATACCCATTCAAAATTTTATTTTCTCAATATTTCCAAAAATGCAGATTAGAACGAATCGAAATCCAGTACTTCATCGAAAAAAACTTATAAAAGCACTGCCTTGAAGGCAGCAGCATTCGCGCACATGTTTAAATTCGTTGCCAAAGCGGTCATCTCTATTGAACATGCGCGCAAAAGCTGCTGCCTTCACGGTAGTGCTTTTCTTGGTTTTTCCTCGATGAATTCCCAACGTAATACTTTTGTCTCCAAAATTGTGAAAGTTAAGGATAGAACAGAATATCTTCGCAATCTCCTGGAACGGAAATATCCCCCCTTCCAGAAAAAATGAGAGTATGTTTCACTGGGGGTTTTTCCTGAATTTGGGTTACTACTGGAAATGCAAATATGAACATAATAATCATAGGTTTGATTCATCGTTTTCCCAAATTACCTTCAGAATTTGTCAGGCATGCACGAAGTGACAACAGTGTTTACTAGTAGAATAGCTTTTTTTGCTATAGAATAATGAAATATTTATTCCTATTCTGTGGTTCACACGTGTTCTTTGTCAATATAACCAAACAAATTCCGTTTGCAATTTGTCAGTAATATGACAGTATGACAGTCTGCGCTCTTTTTTTTCTATTCCTTGGTCGTTGCCTTCTACTCTAACCAGATCGAAGTATAGCTATCTCTGTTTTTCTAAGCAAAGTAACACATTTGACGTCCTTTTCTTTCCGAAAAAGCTGAATTCGACGTTGCCATATCGTTCACTCATGACAAATCCCTTTAAATGCAAATCCCCATTTTTATTTTTCAGTTTTAGGTGATCAAACATTTTTTTAAAAATATAATATCGAAATTTTATGTTTGAAATGTGATGTTCTGGAAGTTTTTCATGAAAATTACTGCATTTTCGTTTAAAGGAAAATCCCCATTTCGGGAACTTGACGAATTGCGCATATTTTTGTGGTAAATGTTTGCATTCACGTGGTTAGAATTTTTTCAGAAAATCGTGTCAAATTACGAGAATAAAAATGGGTAGAAATCAAATCAATCATTTCATCAACATTTGTCGAAGAATTAGATGAAGTTTCGAACACTTTTTTATACGTCCAAAAAGCAACACTCATCAGCAATGTTCAGGAAAAAAAATTCGAATCAGTTCCGATTTAGAGACATGGCTTAAAAAATATCGAGGAAGGGAGATGACCCAAGTCTATCACCAATTCAAATATTGTTTAAGGTTAACCGGACACCCTGTATATCAATGGAATCATTGGGCCGATTTCACCAGTTTATAAATTCGGACTTCGTTGTCATGCTCCATCTGCTCTACAAATATCGAGTCTGAGTTTTTTATTTCGAAAGTTACACTTAGTTTAAGAAAAGGCGCAATACAAGTCTCTTTGTCTATGGTACTTTCTTGATTCTTTCAATTTTTAGGTCAAACCATAGAAAAAATGATCAGATTATTGATGAACAATGCATCAGGCTTTTCCATTTCCAATACCCAATTATTGATTTTGGTGCTATCGGCCACTGTTGCAATGTGGATGGCAAGGTTCTACTGGTCGAAACGACACTTCTTCAGAAGTGCTGCTCTGATACCCGATTCAAGTGGAGCGCCTTTTTATGGACTGGCGTTGGAATTTGTAATGAACGCATCTGAAGGTTCGTCTTACATTTCATTGAATTGCTACGATTTGTTTCGCGCAGCCAAATAACAATATCAATTATAATAATGATAATGAACACAAGGAAGAATATTTTTCGATCAATCAGAAAAATCTCCACCTGGATCTGATATATCAAGGTGCTCCTGAGATGCCGCTACTGGTTTTTGCGCGCATGTTCTAGGGGAACAGCGTGCTATCGTTTCGTCCAAATGTCTGTAATTTTCGATGATTGATCCGAAAATGGTCTCAAATGACTAGATTGGACTCACTGATGACGAATCCGGTGTCAAAATCGATTCTGGCCGGCCGGTCGGCCGTCCGTCCGTCCGAGGACACGATAACTGTCGACAGAAGCAAGCTAGCAACTTGAAACTTTTAGGATAGGTTTCGCATCAGAATGCGGTTAAGTTCGTCAATGGGCCAAATCGGTCGAATAGTTTCGGAGTTATAGGCACTTGAAATTTTGAAGTTATTCATTTTTTATTTCAGAATCTACTTGGGCGATTGGATTCAAACTTGGCAGTTAGGTGAAGTATAACGACGCGCCACTTTGAACTAAATTTCGTCAAGATCATATCGTCAGTAAATTAAAAAAAAAAAATTTTCGAATTTTTTTTCCAACAAATTTTTTTTTTCGGAAACCTTTCATCATATCAAAAAAAATCCACTCACACTTCGAGCTTTATATTTCACAGAAGTGTACCAAATTTCAGTTCGATAGGATCATAGGTTTTGGAGATATCGGGAAAAAATATGTCAAATTTCGAGGTTTTCTTCTCGATATCGTTGTTTTTTTCGGTATAACTCTAGAAATACTGTTTCAATCCTGATAAAACTTCGCAGCTAGTTTGAAGATGCTGAAAGACAACTTTATGCAAAATTTCGTGACAATCGTGTCATTGGAACAATTTGAGAAAAACAATTTCTGTATTTTCTTATCATATCATCCTCGTTAAATTCTGTATGAACCTTCGAACTGTAATTTTTCGATGAAGTACTGGATTTCAGTTCGATCTGATCTGTATTTTTGGAAATATTGGAAAAATAAAATTTTGAATGGATATATCTGCGGAATCATTGGGTGGATTTTACCCATTCACGAATTCAAAATCAAAATCGATTCTGTCCGGCCAGCCGTCAACACGATTACGGGCGTACGGAAGACTCTATCGACTTGAAAATTTCAGGAAGGGTTTCATTTTAAAATACGAAGCTCAAGTTCGTTAATGGGCCGAATCGGCCAGATAGTTTCGGAGTTATAGCCATTTGAAATTACGAGGTTAATTTCCTCATATCTCAGAAACTACTGAAGCGATTAGATTGAAACTTGGCAGTTAGTTGGAGCATAATGACGCGCAACTTAAAGCAAAATTCGTTGAAATCGTATGGTTACTCAATTTGAAAAAAAAATTTTTTCAAAATTTTTTTCGAAAAGAATTTTTGTTCCGAAACAATTTTTCATATTCAGGAAAAATTTCAGTTAGGCCTTGAACTTCATATTTCACAGCAGTGTACCGAATTTCAATTCGATGCGGCTATTTGTTATGGAGATATTGGGAAAGCATAGTTCGTAGTTTTCTTCTCGATATTGTTGTTTTTTTCGGTATAACTCAGAAAATACTGATTCAATCGTGATGCAACTGCTCTTTATGAACCTCCAAACTGTCATTTTAGGTACTGGATTTCAATTCGATCTAATCTGTATTTTTGGAAATATGGAAAAATAAAATTTTGAATGGGTATATCTACGGAATCATTGGGTGGATTTTACCCATTCACGAATTCGGCCTTCGTAATTAAGGTCCAAAACTTCCATACAAATGTCGGGTTTCTAAGTTGTTTCTTTCGGAAGTTATTGTGTTTACGGTCCGGCCGTTAGACTTAGAAGATCGATATTTGTAGAGTAGGTTTGTTGCTTAATTACGGAGATCGAATTCGTGAATGTGTAAAATCCGCCCAATGATTCCGTAGATTTACCCATTCAAAATTTTATTTTTCCAATATGTTCAAAAATACAGATTAGATCTAATTGAAACCCAGTAAATTCATCGAAAAAAAATCTAGAAAAGCACGGTCGTGAAGGCAGCAGATTTTGCGTGCATGTTCAAATTCGTTGCCGAAGCGGTCATCTACATTGAACATGCGCGCAAAAGCAGCTGCCTTTTCTAGATTTCATTCCTCCAGGGATATCTGGAAAATTTGATTTATGGGCACGAAATTGATGGAGTGACGAATATTAATGGAATAAGATTCAAAACTTTGTGCCAAAATAGCAACTATGCCGAATCTGCTCGGAGATATGAGATTATCTCTTTATAATAGATTTGGCTGCTGCTAAGCACAACAGGGTGGATTATTGAACATTCAATTTAAATTTATCGACCTTCGACTGCGTAAACACAATAACTTCCGAAAGAAACAACTTAGAAACTCGATATTTGTAGAGCAGGTTTGGACCTTAATTACGAAGGCCGAATTCGTGAATGGATAAAATCTACCCAATGATTTCGCAGATATACCCATTCAGAATTTTATTTTCCCAATATTTCCAAAAAAACAGATCAGATCGAATTGAAATCCAGTACTTCATCGGAAAATTACAGTTCGAAGGTTCATACAGAATTTAATGAGGATGATATGATAAGAAAATCACAGAATTTTTTTTTTTCGAATTGTTCTAATGACACGATCATCACGAAATTTTGCATAAAGTTGTCTTTCAGCATCTTCAAACTAGCTGCGAAGTTTTATCAGGACTAAATCAGTATTTCTCGAGTTATACCGAAAAAAACAACGATATCGAGAAGAAAACCTCGAAATTTGACATATTTTTTTCCCGATATCTCCGAAACTTAGGATCGTATCGAACTGAAATTTGGTACACTGCTGTGAAATATGAAGCTCGAAGTGTGAGTGGAATTTTTTTGGGATATCATAAATGGTTTCCAAGAAAAAAAATTTTTTGGGAAAAAGTTTGAAAAAAATTTTTAAAACTTACTGACAATATGATCCTTACAAAATTTGGCTCAAACTTGCGCGTCGTTATACTCCACCTAACTGCCAAGTTTGAATCCAATCGTTCAGGTAGTTTCTGAAATAAAAAACAAATAACTTCAAAATTTCAAGTGGCTATAACTCCGAAGTTTCAAGTTGCTAGCTCACTTCGTTCGACAGTTATCGTGTCCACGGCCGACCGGCCGGACAGAATCGATTTTGACATCGGATTCGTCATCAGTGAGTCCAATCTAGGCGTTTGAGACCATTTTCGGCTCAATCATCGAAAATTACAGACATTCGGACAAAACGATAGCATGCTGTTCCCCCAGAACATGCGCGCAAAAACCCAAGTACTTCTACTCATTTTCACAGAGGAAATTATTTGTCATTCATTGTGGAAATAAATTCCTTTTCTTCAATGGAATAAAATTGTATTTATTTTCAATCGATATGCCCTAACATAGTGGACTTTCGCATAGTGCCGAGTGTCTTGGCCAGACCTGTATAATTGTGATCTGTATACCTAATACACATTTTTTCAGGTATCTTCAGAACTTTGATAAGATACACCAGTTTGAACTCCGACTTATTTAAAATTTGGTTTGGCACTAAGTTAGTGATAGTACTGAACAAACCTGAACATTTTGAAAAAGTGCTCACTAGTAAGGACTGTCTTGAGAAAAACTATTTTTACGATTTTACTAAACCTTATGCAGGCGATGGCTTGTTCACTGCACCAGGTAAGGCAATTATATTATTTTATATTCATACACGTAGGTATAGTGAGGTAAACTTTTATTCAAAAATCTGCAAACAAGAATCTTAAGGGATCAAAATACTCTTTTCAAATTTTTAATATAAACAGGTTTCACCCAAAAAGAGCCAGTCAAAAATCCCCAAAAAATTCAGAAATTTTTTCGATCAATACAAATATTTTATCACTTAGATACAAAATGGTGAATGTATTTGTTACTTTCAGAGCTATTTATAGAATAATATTGAATCGCATTGTATAAAAAACATAAATACTTTGTGATGTAACTAACCCTTTTCCTTATTATAGAAATGATAGAAGCCTTATCATACAGGGTGTTCCGGAGTTGGTACTGCAACAGGAAGCTGAGATTCCTAAAGAGAAATTTTTTTTTCATCATCCGTTTTTGTATCTGGGCTTTCGTTTTTCCGGGGAGCAGAGTGAAAGCGCTTCGTTCAAATCTCTGTAAATTTCAAACTAGTAGGTTGGACTCACTGATGACGAATCCAGTGACAAAACCAATTCTGTCCGATCCGCCCTCCAGCCGTCCGAGGACAAGAAAACTGTTGAAGTGAACGAGCTAGCGACTTGAAACTTTCAGGGTAGATCGCGGTAGGAAACAGCTTGCTATATCGTTTTTCCCAGATGTCTGTAATTCTCGAAAATATTCAAAATTGATTCTTTCCGGCCGGCCGGTCGTCGCCACGATTTTTTTAAGTTGCAGATCATAATGCAACGATTCATTTCGTTAATGGGCCAAATCGGCCGAATTTTTTCTGTGTTAGGTATATTCATTTGAAACTTTGAGGTTGTTTCATATTTTATATTCATATTATCATCACGAAATTCCGCATGAACCTTTATGAGGTCATCATCAGTCATTTTTATGCGCTTGTTCTGGGGAACAGCGCGTTATCATTTTGGACGATGTCTGTAATTTTGGAATTTTGAACCGAAATTGGTTTCAAACGACTAGGTTGGACTCACTGATGAAGAATCCGTGGTCAAAATTGATTCTGTCCGTCCGGCCAGCCGTGTGCGCTGTAACTTTCGAAAGAAAGAACCTAGAGTCTTGAAATTCTCAGGTTAGGTTAATATCCTGAATATCTCGGTTAAGTTGGTTGATGGGCCCAATCTGCAGAATGGTTTTTGTGTTACAGCCATTTGAAATTTTGATTTTTCAATAACTCGAAAAATATTTATCTGATCGAAATGAAACTTAGTTGGTAGATTGGAAATGTTCATATTTCGTTTAAATTTCACTGAAATCTCCAAACCGTTTCATAACCGAGTACTTCATTCCAGGCGAATCAGATTTCCTGATTCTTCTGTGGAACAAATGAAGAGAAAAATTCAGAGAATTTATTATTTCAGAAATTCATATATTTCAAAAACCTAGAAAAGCACTGACGTGAGGTCATCTATACAAATATTGACCCTGCCAAACGCAGGCTTTTTTTCATATGATCCTAACGAAATTCTGCATAAACCTCGAGCTATAATTTTCGATCAAGTACTAGATTGCAATTCGATCCAAAATTTTGAATGGGTATAACTATCTCAAGAATGATTGGCGAATTCAACCCATTCAAGCATTCGACCTATATACTTAATTAAATTGAAAACATACCCTACAAATATATTCCCTATGTCGATTCTTCCTGAAATTAATGTGTTTACGGCCGGCCTAACCACTAATAGTGAACAAAATAACTTCCGGAAGAATCTACTCAGTAGCTTGATAATTGTAGAGTAAGTTTGGAGTTTGATTACGAGTGCCGAATTGGCGAATTAGTAAAAACTATCGAATGACACCGCAGATGTACCCTTTCAAAATTTCAGTTTGCCGATATTCCCAAAAAAATAGATAGAATCGCCATTCAATGAATAATGCCATCTTGAAGTTTCAGCCAAATAGCGTCTACAGAACAATGAGCAAAATAACTCTCTCCATTCAATAAAATGCAGGGGGACTCTTAAATTTTTTTTGCTCATTGTTCTGTAGACGCTATTTGGCTGAAACTTCAAGATGACATTTTTCCTTGAAGGGCGATTCGATCTATGTTTTTGGAAATATCGGCAAACTGAAATTTTGAAAGGGTATATCTGCAAAATCGTCCGATAGTTTTTACTAATTCGCCAATTTGGCATTCGTAATTTAACTCCAAACTTACTCTACAATTATCAAGCTACTGAGTAGATTCTTCCGGAAGTTATTTTGTTCACTATCACTGGTTAGGCCGGCCGTAAACACATTAACTTTAGGAAAAATCGACATAGGGAATATATTTGTAGGGTATGTATTCAATTTATTTGAGTAGGTCGAATGCTTAAATGGGTTGAATTCGCCAATTATTATTTAGATAGTTACACCCATTCAAAATTTTGGATCGAATTGCAATCTAATACTTGATCGAAAATTATAGCTTGCGGTTCATGCAGAATTTCCTAAGGACCAAATGAAAAAAAAATCTGCGTTTGTCAGGCTCGATACTTGTATAGATGACCGGTTTGGCAACGGAACAAACGCTTAAAAGCTCCTGACATCACGTCAGTGCTTTTCTAGGTTTTTTCAATCAAGCATTTGATTTGAATTCGATGCAATCTGTATTGTTGGAAATATTAGGACAAATTTTGAATATGGATATCTGCAGAATCATTCGGTGGATTTTACCCATTAACGAATTCTTAGTTGTTTTTTTCGGAATTTATTGTGCTCACCATGGGTCGTGAGGACAACAGTCCCCATAGTACTCTTCGAACTATGGACTTTTTCCAAATAGCCGACGTTAACGTTCGGCCGTGGCCAATCCGATCGCTGGATTTAAATCTCATTGATCAAGTGCGGAATATGATGGGGAGAAGACTGCACCTACCTGCTTCGAACGAGTTGTCACAAACATTCATCTACCATCTTACTTCGTCCATGTCGAGACATTACAAAAGAATTTTCTGGAAATTCTATCGTTTCATTCTTGAAAGACTGCCACATTGCCAAAAAATTAAGTTCACGAAATTATTCTCTGTAGGTGTTACTCTTCTAGTTCACTGACTATATTAGACGTATTTTTGCGCGCATGTTCTAGGGAAACAGCGTGCTATCGTTCTGTCTAAATGTCTGTAATTTTCGAATTTTGAGCAGAAAATAATCTCAAACGAATAGGTTGGACTCACTGATGACGAATTCGGCCTCAAAATCGATTCTGTCCTGCCGTCCCTATGCACGATTACGGTCGTACGGAGAATCCTATCGACCTTAAACTTCCAGGGTATGTTGCGAATCAGAATGCCGCGGTTGAATGCGTTAATGGGCCAAATCAGCCAGATAGTTTCAGAGTTATAGCAATTTGAAATTTTGAGGTTATTTCCCTCATATTTCGGAAAATACTGGAGCGATTGGATTGAAACTTGGCAGTTAGTTGGAGCATAATGACCCGCAACTTTGAGCAAAATTTCGTTGAAATCTTATGGTCGCTTAATTTAAAAAAAAATTTTTCGAAAAAAAATTTTTTTTTGAAACTATTGTTCATATTCGGGTACAATTCCAGTTATGCCTTGAGCTTCATATTTCACCGCAGTGTACCCAATTTCAGTTCAATATGGCTATCAGTTTTGGAGATATTGAGAAAAAATATGTGGAATTTTATGGTTTTCTACTCGATATCGTTGTTTTTTTCGGTATAACTCGAGAAATACTGATTAAATCGTGGTGAAACTTAGCAGCTAGTTCGAAGATGCTAAAGGACAGTATTGTGCAAAATTCCGTGATGATCGTGTCATTGGAACTCGATTTGAAAAAAATTGCAGATTTTTTTTATTATCCTCATTAAATTCTTTATGAACCTTCAAACTGTCATTTTTCGATGAAGTACTGGATTTCAATTCGATCTAATCTGCATTTTTGGAAATATTGAGAAAATGAAATTTTGAATGGGTATATCTTCGGAATCATTGGGTATTTGTTGAGTAGGTTTGAAGCCTAGTTACGAAGGTCTTATATGTGAATGGGTAAAATCCGCCCAATGATTGCGTAGATATACCCATTCAAAATTTTATTTTTCCAATTTCCGAAAATACAGATTAGATCGAATTGAAATCCAGTAATTTATCGAAAATGAATCTAGAAAAGTACTGCCGTGGAGGCAGCAGCTTTTGCGAGAATGTTCTAATTCGTTACCAAAGCAGTCATCATTGAACATGCTCGCAAAAGCTGCTGCCTTCACGGCAGTGCTTTTCTAGTTTTTTTTTTCATATTCGACAGGGACTGTATGTACTATATACGCTACTTAATCATCTTGAATAAAAATTTCTGACTAACAATCAGTCTGTTACATCAACATTTTACGCATTTCAGTGACAAAATGGAAGAAGAACAGGAAATTGCTCAATCCAACCTTCAATCAGAAAGTCTTGGATAATTTCGTCGAAACTTTTAGCGAAAAAAGTACTGTTCTTATGGATATTCTGGAAAAATATACAGATGATCCTGATTTTGATATAATCGAAAAGCTGTCTGCCTGTACATTGGATACAATATGTCGTAAGATCCATTATTGATTCATTATTCCACCTGAAATAAAGGTCATGCACTTCGCTCAAGGTTCTCTGCACTTGAATGTTAGGGTTCGTAAGATGCTCCTTGGATGGCACTAGTGAAATTTTATTCACAAAAGCATCATCCAACAGGCATCAAGTATCTAGAGTCCTTTCGGCATGCTCAAGGTGAGTTGTTCTGGTGACCGTTGAAATCACAGTGAACTACAGTAAACGTTTCCTTGGAAAAATGCTTCTTCAGTGTTAAGGCTTCGGTTGATTTGGATGATAAGCTCAAATCAAGGTGGAATATTTGTTGATTTATCGGCAAATATTCATCCTTGTATTTATGTTATTTTATCATTAAACTGGAACTGTTTCAACTTCATGGACCATTACCTTTGTTTGATGTTAGACGTTGCCATTTTGAGGTGTAGAATCACATAAACCGAGTGTTTGTCCGTCGTGACTGTGCTGTACAATCGCAGATACAGCTGCCTGGAACGACAAATGGATGAAATAGATCGCTTCAATGGGGTTTTTTCTTTAAACGAAAATGCAGTAATTTTCATGAAAACCCTTTAGAACAGTGGGGATTTGCATTCAAAAGGGATTTTTCTTGAGTGCACGATTTGGCATCGTCGAATTCAGAATTCTCGGAAAGTAAAGGACGTCAAATGTGTTACTTTGCCTAAGCAGCTATCTCTGTTTTCCTAAGAGAACAGAGATAGTTATACTTCGATCTGGTCTACTAAACAGCGTTGTCACTTCGTGCATGCCTGACAAATTCCAAACCCCAATTTTGAAACCTGATTTAGGATACTTTCTAAAAGTAATTTGGGAAAATGATGCAGTAATAACCCAAATTCAGGAAAAACCCCTATTGGGAACTTCTGCGAAGATGCCAGCGCCCTGACGATTAAATTTGGAACCTGTCCACGCTAGTAGTTTTTTGTAAACAAATCGTAGAAATGTGGTGGAAAACGAATATTTATTGAGCAGAGCTATAATATTCGAAGAAATCATTATAATTTTGTGTTCTTGAGTAAGGACTTTTCTTTTGGATCACGATATAAAATCGTGCTTTAGATCGTTCCAGGAGGATTATTTCGATGTTTTTTAATGCGAGTTACTTGGTGAATCAAAATGAACCAATATCTAAGTTTACTTGAATTTCTGGAAAAATGGGCGCCTCAATAAGTAATTCAAGGACCATTCAGGCCATATTAATCATGTGGTAAATCAAAATCAGACAGACAGACATATAAATAATTTTATTTTAATATAACAGCTAAAAAGATACAAGCAAAATGAAAATTGTCACAACTGGTTCCACCAAAACTACCCATATACAAATTAGAAATTCCTTCATGTAAATAACTTCAGCTATTATAAACCATAAGAGTATATCTCGTTTTGTCAGTTTTTCAATCAGATCACTCTCTTTGAATATGTTTTTTAGTAGCATATATGTGAAGTAGGCAGCTACAGAATTACTCTGAAGGAACAACATTATTCCTCAAAATTCTCTTATTTTCTTCAACACCGAAAAACATATGGTCATGAAGTTTTCTGAAATGAATATATCGTATTTTTATCTTTATGAAAATAATCATCTTCACAGAAATTAACGTACTTTCATGTAATTCGTAACCTGTCTTCAATTTCAAAATCCAGACTTTTCTTCTATCAACCACTTTTTTCGAAATACTGGACATGTTCTACCGGGGGCACTTTAGTAGATAGAAATTCTGTTGAGTCAGAATGGTATACTACACTTTGTTTGCACCAGTTTCTCAACAACATTCACAAATAATTGAACAAGAGTAAGAATCATCTTGCATCACAGCTCATACTCACACTGCCGGTTACTGAAAATTTGGATGCCCAAAAAATGAGGCAGTCGCCCTACAGATACCAAGCATTATTTCTTCTTAGTTACCCAGAGAAAATAATGAACCACAAACAACGTATATTAAAACTGTTGCAATGCCAAATTGAGATTTTTCTTACTGCTATTCTGGACTCATTCAAACTGAATATTTTCAGAAACAGCTATGGGTTTGAATACTAACGCTCAAACTAACACAAACCATTATGGAAATTTACTGGATAGGTAAGCTTCTTTCAATATTTTCTTGTATTCCAATTTAAACATACCACTACTGCATTCACTTTCGTAAAGTAAGTCGGTAGGCATATACAGGGTCTTTCACGAGGAACCTCACCCATATTTATACGGGAAACTACTGAACGTATTTTCATGAAATTCTGCACTTATAAGTATTTCACGATTCTGATGAAATCTAAAATATTTTCAAGGCATGAGCACCACCGGTTTTTCCGGAAATGACGTCAACTTCCGTTTTTTAAATTAGAACACCATTTTTTTATTGCAGAAATAGAATCCTTAGAAAATTTCAATTTATTTTGATGTAACATTTTTCATATTTGGTTGGAAAATTCTCTCTGAGCGGGAAAATTCGAAAAAAAAATCGAAAATAGAGCTCCGCTGAAACAAGAATAACTTCGAGGTTTTTGGATGGAAAATTTTCATTTTTGGGATTTTTCAAGATGTAAGATTGATGTATCCACTTTAAAAATCGAAATCGCGATTCATGATACAGGGGGTGAAAAAATCGCTTTCAAACTTAGGGATGACAAAATCGTGAAAAATCAATTTTTTCAAATTAGAACCCCATTTTTTTATGGCAGATATTGAATCTACGTTAAAAAATAATGTGAGTTTATGCCTCACACCCTTGCCCTAAAATGGATATTTTCTCAATTATTCACAAAAAACTGTTTTTCGTCTTGAATTTTCAGCTATTTCTTTTCCATTCACGCCAAAAAGATGAAATTTTCAGGAACTGTTATTTGAACCATGCTGTAGATTTTTCACCCCTTCTTGAAACCGACTTCAAGTTACTATTAGGAGAACCATGGCAAACTCTCGCAGTTATAACTAGAGAAGATGCTCAAAGTTTTGACCGTTAATTTCTAGACATTTATTTATACGTCTCAGGAATGCTTCGTGCGTTGCTCTTCTTATTTCATCGGGAGGAAGAGATCTGCAAAAGTGTTTAAAAACCAAATTGAGTTTCAAAACTATGAATCTAAAAATCTAAACAAACCTGAACGCATTTCTGACTCGTTCTATGCAGTCCTCTTTATCAGTCAGGGGAGTTGAGTAGACAATATTTTTTATCCCACCCAAACATAATAGTCTAAAGGAGTTAAATCGGGAGAACGTGGTGGCCAAAGATGTGGACCATTGTTCGCCAACCATCGATCTTCAAATAGCCTGTAGAGGATATTTGACACATTGAGTGAATTGTGTGGAGGCGCGCCATCTTGTTGATACCATAAGTCATTATGGTTCTGTACTAGCGGCTCAATTATTTGAGTCAATATGTCAGAATATCTATCTCCTAAGGGAGAACATTCTTTAAATAATGCAAACATGTGTAGTGTTCTATCTTACCAGTTAAAGTCCCATCATAAATGTGAACATCGAGAATTGCATTATTTTGGATGGCGCAAAAAACATTGAAACTCCAGGTCTCTTGAAAGTTCCATTGTCTGAAGTGGTGGTTGTTCTCTTCATCCCAATAATGACTGTTATGCCTATTGAAAGAACCATTCTTTGTGAATTTAGATTCATCTGTCCAAATTATACAGTCCAAAAAGTTTTCATTCTCTTGAAATCGAATCATCATAGCTTCGCAAAACTCTGTTCTCCTGACGAAATCAGTTTCCTTCAAATGCTGTACCCTATTGAATTTATATGGGTGCATTTTATGTTTTTTTAATATTCTCCAAACACTCGATTGAGATAATCCCAGATCAATCTCGGCATCTTTGAGAGAATTTTGAGGATTCACACGAAAATATGCAAGAACTGTAATTTCGTTGTTCTCATCTTCTACTACACTTTTTTCTCTGTGTGTAGTTTTCTTAACGAAAGATCCGACATTTCTCAAGTTTGTCATGGTTCTGTTAATGGTATCTCTCGTTGGTCTGGGTCGGTCAGGAAACCTCTCAATGAACAGTCGAATCGTTCTATCTACAACTTTATTACATTCTCCATGAAGTAGAATGAGATTTAAATAATCTTCATTGGTAAAATTAGGCATAGTGATCGATTTTATAACTTAATACGAATTATCACCAGATTAATAGTAAACACAAAATGCTACTGAATAAAGAGGAATTTGGCAGATGTAATTAATGATATCTATCATTAAAAAAAAAAATGTAAAACATGGTAAGTTTTTGCATATGGTTCATAAGGAATTATTTATTTATCACTGGAGAGAAAACCGATGGCCGATTAGTTGAAATAAAGAGGTTTCCGATACAAATTCGAATCCAAATTCGCCATCTATTTAGGAACAACCTGTAACTTTTTTCTCTTGCATATTAGGGTAGTAAAATCTAAAACATGGTTTAAGTAACAGTTCCTGAAAATGTCATCTTTTTGGCGTGAAGGGAAAAGAAATATCTGAAAATTCAAGACGAAAAACAGTTTTTTGTGAATAACTCAGAAAATATCCACTTTAGGGCAAGGGTGTGATGCATACACTCACATTATTTTTTAACGTAGATTCAATATCTGCCATAAAAAAATGGGGTTTTAATTTGAAAAAACTGATTTTTCACGATTTTGTCATCCCTAACTTTGAAAGCGATTTTTTCACCCCCTGTATCATGAATCGCGATTTCGATTTTTAAAGTGGATACATCAATCTTACATCTTGAAAAATCCCAGAAATGATAATTTTCCATCCAAAAACCTCGAAGTTATTTTTGTTTCAGCGGAGCTCTATTTTCGATTTTTTTTTCGAATTTTCCCGCTCAGAGAGAATTTTCCAACCAAAACTGAAAAATGTTACATCAAAATAAATTGAAATTTTCTAAAGAATCTATTTCTGCAATAAAAAAATGGTGTTCTAATTTGAAAAACGGAAGTTGACGTCATTTCCGGAAAAAACGGAGGTGCTCATGCCTTGAAAATATTTTAGATTTTATCAGCATCGTGAAATACTTATAAGTGCTGAATTTCATGAAAATACGTTCAGTAGTTTCCCGTATAAATATGGGTGAGGTTCCTCGTGAAAGACCCTGTATTTATCAAGTTTTTGTAACTAAAATTGAGTCAGGTTGGCGCTACTGACACTCCGTCAAGGTCAAAACAATTCGACATGACGTTGACAATTCTTAAACCTTTTGATCAATAACTCCAAAGTTTGGTTCAGCTACATATAGGCTATGAAAGTTCGACATATTCCACTCCGTATAATTAAGAACTATAAATTTATAGTAATTTTCCTGTCCGTTCTGCGCAAATGTCGTAGTAATTACCTATGAAACTTAAACAAACCATAGAGTCATCGATAAAAATATGAAGGAATGAATGGACTATAAGAATCACTACGACGTTTGTGTAGAATGGACAACGCCGCGTAGTTATCTGACTATACCCCAACACTTTTAAATTATACAGAGTGAAATATGCCGAACTTCCATGGCCCACCGACTGATTTTATCCAAGTGAATAGAGTATAAAAATACAGATAATAAGACTAAAATACAATCAAATTCCAAATACCCAGATATTAATGCAAAGTTTCGACAGGATTACTTAGCACAAAAATGAATTTGAAAACTTGAAAACATTGCTGATGCTGAATTTTCAAAATTGTTTGAACGTGACGTTCCATTTTGCGTGCTCCTTCTAGGAAATAACAACGTTATAACTCCCTCTAAATATAAGTAATTTTCGAATTCAAGCCAGAAATGGACTTGAACTGATGAAGTTCACGTTAAACACAATCATTCCCGAAAGAAACATTCTAGAGTCACCATATTCGTTAACTAGGTTAGGAGAATTATGAAGGTCGAATTCATGAATGGGTAAAATCTATCTAATAATCCCTCAGATATATCCAATTCGAAATTCTATTGTTCCAATAGATATAGCACCTATCTCATTGAAATCAAGGACTTGAAAAATAAAGGCTTGCATATTCCTGCGAAATTTCAGTGGAATCCAACTGACTTCCTGAGATATAACATTTTTGAGAAAAATATTTTTCTTGTGATGAAATCCTCCCAGAACTTTGCAAACATTCGCCAGAATCTTATTCATCTAGATCACTATTTTTTGAAATATCTAGATAAAAAATTTACGTTCGAGCATAAGCCTACTCGAATCACAATAATTCTGAATATACATATTCACACAACAGCGATAGGTGATCCTGAAATATATCATTTTGGTTTATTATTTGATGAAATCCAATAATAAATCTTAATGATCGACCAACCAAAAAAAATTTTAAGTCCCCCTGAAAATTTCACAGTTTACGTTTTGGAGTATGTAGATTTGAATTAATGAATGAAAAAAACACCGCTAATTTTACACAAGGGTTTATTATTTTCTTAGTTAAATAACCCAATATACCGTTGATATCTTAAACAACTTAGAACCGAATGCGATGATTCATTTTCGATATTATTGGAAATTTGCAGCGTTTTTCTTTATATTTCAGGAACCACTGGTCAGAAATCACCCGGGTAAAGTTTTTTAGGTTTAGTTATGCAACAGTAATCAACGTTCAGAGTTTCATGAAACTTCGGTGGTAAGTTTTCGAGAAATAATTTTTTTTCCCCCCAATCCCCCATTTAGAGCCCTTAGGGTTCACGATTTGTCTACCAAGTTTCAAGGGTTTCCGTTCAGTACTTCCAGAGAAAAGCCCCGGACACCGGACGGCGGACGGACGGATTTTTTTTTATTCGTTCATCAAATCTACATACTCCTGAAGGTTAACTGTGAAATTTTCAGGGGGGGTTAAATTTTTTTTTCGTTGGTCGATCACTAAGGTTTATTATTTGATTTTATCAAATAATAAACAAAAATCCGTCCGTCCGTTGTCCGGGACTTTTCTCTGGAAGTACTGAACGGAAATCTTTGAAACTTGGTGGAAAAATCGTGTGTCACTCGGGGTTGATCCTCCAAGCTTTTCAGCAGGATCGGTGCACCCTAAGGGCTCTAAATGGGGGGTTGAGGGGAAAAAAAATTATTTCTCGAAACCTTACCACAGAATTTTCATGAAACTCTCAACGTTGATTACTGGTGCATAACTCAACCTAAAAATTTTCACCCGGATGATTTCCGACCAGTGGTTCCTGTGTTATAAAGAAAAACGCTACAAATTGCGCTTGGAAAAACCAATGAGTTAGGAATAATATATGAGTTTTATTCAAGATATAAATGGTATTGGGATATTTAACTGAGGAAATAATAAACCTTTGTGTAGAATTTGCAGCGTTTTTTTCTTGACTATAGGCCTTTTAGTTTGGAAGTCGAACCGACAAAAAGCACAAAATAAGGAAAAATAAATTCTTTTAAGTTGTGTAACATGTATAGTCTGTTTAACATGTGAATACCTTTTAGGGGCATGGAATTAATCACAATGAGGATATTGAAAATTATATATACACCACAAATTATTTTCGATTTAGTTCACGGAAAAGATTTCAAAGAAATTATTGGTGCATTGAGGTCCTTCTCAAGAAAGGTGAGTTTAGAAAAGTGTATGCACTATTTGTATTTTCAAACTAAATCCAAAATTTACAGGTATATACGGAACAAAAAAAAATATTTGATGAGAAGAGGGAAGATATAAATAATGGATCTTACTTCGAAACAGGTAAAGCAAATTTTTTTAAATATTGGAATAACACTGACGAAAAGTCAACACCTTTTGCGCGCATGTTCAAATTCGTTCACCACAGCGGACGTCTGTTCACCTATTGACAACGCCAAACGCGAGTTTACTTCCTAATGAAAAAAAAATTCTATTTTTTTAAAATTGTTCTAATGACACTATTATCACGAAATTTCACACAAGTTCACGCATCATCATGCCAAGTAAAAAACCCCGAAACCTGTAATTGGTTTATTATTTGATAAAATCTAACTGAAAAAAAACTTATTATATTACTTATTATTATTTGATTTTATCAAATAATAAACAAAAACAAAAAAAAAAATTTTAACCCTCGCTGAAAGTTTCACACTTTACGTTTTGGAGTAGGTAGATTTGAATGATCGAATAATTATTATTTTCTAAGTTAAATAACCCAATATACCATTGATAACTAAAACAACTTAGAACCGAATGCTATGATTCATTTTTGACACTATTGGAAATTTGCAGCGTTTTGCTTTATAACTCAGGAACCACTTGTCGGAAATCATCCGGGTAAAATTTTTTAGGTTTAGTTATGCAACAGCAATCAACGTTTGAAATTTCATGAAAATTGGGTGATAAATTTTCGAGAAATATTTTTTTTTTCCTCCAACCCCCCATTTAGAGCCCTTAGGGTACACCGAACCTGCTGAAAAGCTTGGAGGATCAACCCCGAGTGAAACACGATTTTTCCACCAAGTTTCTAGGATTTCCGTTCAGAACTTCCAGATAAAAGCCACGGACAACGGACGGCGGACGGACTTATTTTTTTTTTGTTCGTTTATTCAGAACTACATACTCCAAGTCGTAAACTGTGAAATTTTCAGGGGGGCTTAAATTTTTTTTGGTTGGTCGATCACTTAGGTTTACTATTTGATTTAATCAAATAATAAACCAAAAATTCCTCCTTCCGCCGTCCGTTGTCCGGGGCTTTCCTCTGGAACTACTAAACCGAAATCCTTGAAACTTGGTAGAAAAATCGTGTGTCACACGGGGTTGATCCTCCAAGCTTTTCAGCAGGATCGGTGTACCCTAAGGGCTCTAAATGGGGGGTTGGGAGGAAAAAAAAATATTTCTCGAAAATTTATCACCGAATTTTCATGAAACTCTGAACGTTGATTACTGTTGCATAAATAAACCTAAAAAATTTTACCCGGATGATTTCGGTCCAGCGGTTCCTGAAATATAAAGAAAAACGCTGTACATTTCCAATAATATCGAAAATGAATTCGGTTCTAAATTGTTCAAGATATCAACGGTATATTGGGTTATTTAACTAAGAAAATAATAAACCCTTTTGTAAAATTTGCAGTGTTTTTCACCGATACACCCGAAATTGAAATCGGATCGAACTAAAATTGGGCGAACCATTTTTAAATATTGCCTTCAAGGTATGTGCCAAATACCAATTGAAATCTGGTTAGTGGGAGAATTTTTTCAGCAAAATTTTCGAAAATTTTTTTTCATAACTTCACCAACAAAAGGTAGGGTCCCAACAAAATCTGGCAAAAATTGGTAGTTCTTAAGATATTGATAAACTCAAAAATTCAGACGAATATAACTCCTTAACCATTTAGCCGATTTGGCCCATCAAGGAACCTTACCATCGTTGTGAAAAGTAAATGATGAATCCTTTTCTGAAGGGTGTTTCAAATTGCGCTTTTTTTAGAATAAATAAAACACATAATTCGCATTCATTTCCAAAAACTTTTTAGTGGTAATTGAAGTATACAGACGACCACTGTTTCGTTGAAATTTTAAATGACATTTCGACATAATTGAGGCCCTACCTCACTAATGACACGAATAATTTGATCTTTTAGTTCAGTACTCGATTGTGGATTATTCTTATAGACCTGGCTTTTCACATAACCCCAAAGAAAATAGTCCATCGGTGTCAAATCACATGATCTTGGTGGCCAATTGATATCTCCGTTTCTGAAGATTATCCGTCCAGGAAATTTTTGTCTAAATAAATCAATTGTGTCATTTGCAAAGTGAGGTGTAGCGCCATCCTGTTGAAACCAAATGTCCTCTAGATCAATATTTATTAATACAGGCCACAAAAATTCGATTATCATTCGACGGTATCGGTCACCATTGACAGTTACAGCTTCACCAGCAGCATTTTCAAAGAAGTTAGGTCCAATTACACCACCTGACAATAATGCACACCAAACGGTGACTCCTTCAGGATGCATTGGTTTCTTATGAATAATTCGTGGATTTTCCTCACCCCAGATACGACAATTTTGTTTATCAACAAAGCCACCGAGTTGAAAATGTGCCTCATCGGAAAACATGATTTTTTTAGAAAAATCAACTGGTTGTTCATTGATGAAATTGAAAAATGAACGACATTTGAAATGATCTAATGGCTTCACTTCCTGTGTTATTTGAACCTTATATGCCTTCAGAGCTAAATCCTTGTGTAAAATATGCTATGTTGTGGGCCCACTAAGTCCAACTTGTTGTGAACGTCGTCTAATGGACATTCCAGGATCTTCAGCAACACTTTCACGAACCAAATCAGTATTTACTTGTGAACGACCGCCACAACTGTATTTTTCACTTGATTTTGATCTTCCACCCAACCGGTCTCTTGAAATTATTCAATAATTCGACCAATATTGTTTTGAGATGGACGATTATGTAAAGCATAAAATTCACGTAATATTCTAAGAATGCTGATCTTCATAAAATAATTCAACAATTTAAACGCGTTGTTGTATCGTGTACAAAGCAATTTTTATAAATGTCATACATCACACTTCTTAAATATCAAAATACCCAGACGAATTCAGCGCGCCATCTTTATTTATTCTTAAAAAAACCGCGCCATTTGGAACACCCTTTATAACCTGCACCATTTTTTTCTTCAGAAGACTGTGAGGGGAGAACGTTCCTGAAACTTTTACTCCAGGTATCATACAACGGTGGAAATTTGAACGCCCAGCAAATTCAAGACGAAGTGAACACAATAATCGCTGCGGTGATTGCTATCAAAACAATTCGAAACAAAATTGAATAAAGTGAATGTTTTATTTTGTAGGGATCAGATACAAGCGCTACTTGCCTGGCATTCTGCTGCCTTTTACTGGCGATGTATCCAAACTATCAGGTAAATTTTTCAAACCGACTCTTTCTCAATATCTCAGTAATAACCACAGGTTACAAAACATTTTAAGATTGCAATATTACAAACGAGGTTGTTAAATTTGTCTTCCAACTGCTTTGTGGTGTATCTGACATTTCCGTTTACTATTTTCTTTCAGCAAAAGGTTTACGAAGAAGCTTTAGAAGTACTAGGGGAAGATAGCGATTTAACCGCTGAAGACATACCAAAACTACAGTTCTTAGACATGTGCCTGAAGGAAACTCTACGTATTTTTCCAATTGTTCCTTTGATTGCCAGAGTTGCCATGGCTGATATAAAAATTGGTGAGAACACTTAGGATGAAATTATTCACTCCACAATTGAAAAAAAAGTCGCATTCACCTTACGGTTATAAGCGATATAACAATATCGAAAAAAACTAGAAATTTTCAGAAAATTCTGCGCATCACCATTTGCTTACTATCTACCGAGTTCATCATGATCAGATAAGTATACAGTGCGTGTCAAAATTATGGAACAAATTCATTTTCTCAGAAGAAAAATTTTTTCAACAAAATCCTGAAACAGGTCAATTTTTGTTTCTTTTTTACCAAATATATATATATTCATTATTGAAGGATTTTTGTTGCACCCTGTGCCATCCCCATCAACCCTCTAAATTTTTTGAGAGGGTTTCTGGGAAATTGAGCCCTTTGATGGCGATGCTATGAAAAAATTATCCCACTAGCGTCATCTAGGAATATTCGTACGAATTAACGCTGTAGGTAAGATGCAGAAACCCTCTACGATGTTCATGACTTTATCCATTTGTTGATTCGTCTAGCTGATTTGGAACTCTACACTGTAAATCGCAATTATATACTTGAATTCAGTCTGTTAAATGCAATTTCAAAATATTCAGTACCGAAATGAAACAAAGTTTCTGAAACCGATAAGGTTTTTTTGCGCGCATGTTCTAGGGGAACAGCGGGCTATCGTTTTGTCCGAATGTCTGTAGTTTTGGATGATTGAGCCGAAAATGGTCTCAATCGACTAGGTTGGGCTCACTGATGACGAATCCGGTGTCAAAATCGATTCTGTCCTGCCGGCCGTCCGTCCGAGGACACGATAACTGTCGACAGAAGCAAACAAGCAACTTGAAACTTTCAGGATTGGTCGCGCATCAGAATGCCGCGGTTAAGTTCGTTAATGGGCCAAATCGGTCGAATAGTTTCGTAGTTATAGGCACTTGAAATTTTGAAGTTATTTATTTTTTATGTTAGAAACTACTTCTGTGATTGGATTCAAACTTGACAGTTAGGCGGAGTATAACGACGCGCAACTTTGAGCCAAATTTCGTCAGGATCATATTGTCAGTATATTTAAAAAAAAAATTTTTATACCATTTATCCTATCCAAAAAAAATTCCATTGACACTCTGAGCTTCATATTTCACAGCAGTGTACCAAATTTCAGTTCGATACGATCATAAGTTTTGGAGATATCCGGAAAAAATATGTCAAATTTCGAGGTTTTCTTCTCGATATCGTTGTTTTTTTCGATTTAACTCGAGAAATACTGATTCAGTCCTGATAAAACTTCGCAGCTAGTTTGAAGATGCTGAAAGACAACTTTATGCAAAATTTCGTGATGATCGTGTCATAAGAACAATTTGAGAAAAAAATGTTTGTGATTTTCTTATCATATCATCCTCATTACATTCTGTATGAACCTTCGAACTGTAACTTTTCGATGAAGTACTGAATTTCAATTCGATCTGATCTGTATTTTTGGAAATATTGGAAAAATAAAATTTTGAATGGGTATATCTGCGGAATCATTAGGTGGATTTTACCCATTCACGAATTCGGCCTTCGTAATTAAGGTCCAAACCTTCTCTACAAATATCGAGTTTCTAAGTTGTTTCTTTCGGAAGTTATTGTGTTTACGCAGTCGGCCCTTAACCTGACCGTAAACACAATAACTTCCGGAAGAAACGACTTAGAAACTCGATATTTGTAGAGTAGGTTTGGGGCTTAGTTAAGGTCGAATTCGTGAATGGGTAAAATCCGCCTAATGATTCCGTAGGTATATTTCCAAAAAAACAGATTAGATCGAATTGAAATCCAGTAATTTATCAAGAAAATATTTCAAAAAGCACTGCCGTGAAGGCAGCAGTTTTTGCGTGCATGTTCAAATTCGTTGCTGAAGCGGTCATCTACATTGAACATGCGCGCAAAAGCTGCTGCCTTCACGGCAGTGCTTTTTGAAATTTTTTCAGAAATATGAGCGTTTTCCAGTGAACTTTTTGACTTCATTATATTAATTTTTCAGGTAATTATATAATACCTGAGAACTCTTCGTTGCTACTGTCCATCTTCAACATGCAGAGAAACCCAAAATATTGGCCAGATCCTTTAGTGTTCAACCCTTATAGGTTTCTGCCTGAAGAATGTGCCAAAATGCAACCCTTTGTCTATGTTCCATTCTCAGCAGGAAAAAGGGACTGCATAGGTTGGGTTTTTCTTCCTAAAAAATGTTAGTGAATGATTTGTCAAATGAATAACTTTGATTTCAGGTAAAAAATATGCTTTTATGGTTATGAAATCAATACTCACAAAACTGATAAGAAGATTCGAACTAAAGACAACATATACAAGTATACAAGAAGTGAAATTGAAGGTTAATTTGTTAATAAGGCCCGTGGAAGGATTCAAAGTAACTTTGAAACGCCGAATTTAGGAAATTTCGAACTTATTTGAAAATATCAGAAATTTGTAGTCTGGGTGAATCAAAACTTGTTTATGTATTATTTTTTGAATTAGATGAATTAGATTTCATTTCAGAAGAATATTAGTATGTTTTTCATTTTCAGCTTGAATTCAACTTCCCTATACTCTGTATAATTAAAAAATCTAGAAAAGCACTGCCGTGAAGGCAGCAACTTTTGCGCGCATGTTTAATGTATATCTGTATTTTTGGAAATATTGGAGAAAAAAAACTTCCGAAAGAAACAACTTAGAAACTCGATATTTGTAGAGAAGGTTTGGACCTTAATTACGAAGGTCGAATTCGTGAATGGGTAAAATCCACCCAATGATCCCGCAGATATGCCCATTCAAAGTTTTATTTTCCCAATATTTCCAAATGTACAGATTAGATAGAATTGAAATCCAGTACCTTATCGAAAAATAACAGTTCGAAGGTTCATACAGAATTTAATGAGGATAATATGATAGGAAGGTCACAGAATATTAAATATATATTTGAAAGAAAAAAGTTGAAATTTTTCTTCAAATTGTTCTAAAGACACGATCATCACGAAATTCTGTAAAAAATTGTGTTTCAGCATCTTCAACTAGGTGCGAAGTTACATGATTGAATCGGTATTTCCTGAATTATACCGAAAAAAAAAGATTTCGAGTAGAAAACCACGAAATTCTAGTTATTTTTTCCCAATATCTCCAAAACTAATAGCCGTAACGAATTGAATTTCGGTACACTGCTGTGAAATATGAAATTCAACCTATAACTGAAATTGTCCTCGAATATGAACGAAAGTTTCAGAAAAAAAAATTGTTCGAAAAAATTTTTTTTTTAAATTGATAAATGTTGCCAAATTTACCAACAGAAAGAAAGAACTCTTCGAAATCAAACAACACACAATATGCTAATTCTATGTATACACTTGTATAGTCTATGATACTGAAGTGAACTATAAATCTGTGGCTCCGTGGTTTTGAGGTTATGTCATGGTGGTTTTCTTTCACCATGGGTTATGTTATGAAAGCGCATTTGAAGAATACCTCAAAATAAATACTATCAGACTTCTGTACATAATTTCAAGAAATTTGGGTCAGCAGAAAGATTGCATTCAAACCAGTTAGAATCCCCATTATCATGGAAAAGTGAGAAGTTAATCAATTATACTACACAAATTAGCTCGAAATAGAAAAGGAAGCTTCATGAATGGAGTCAGGACCGAATTACCACTGTATAACACAGATATAGTTTTGGGATGGAAGCCTATTTTGGAGAAACTTCTAATAGCCAATTTACAATGGACATAACTTAACTGTAAATTTACTTATACATATAATGTAAGAATTAAACAACAGAAATCATAAGGAATAAGAATAGAACTGCATTCGACTTATGGAAGTCAAAAGCAAAGTTGGGTAATCTTTGGGTTTCGACAAGTCGAAATCAAAACAAGATGTACGCATGCACCAACAGTGTCATTTCGGGATCATGGTTGCCAGATTGTAAAATCAATCCGATGCCACAAGAATGTCATGTCATTTAAAATCCTGTTTCGTTTATATATGTCGTATGGAAATAATATGATTAGGAAATTGAATATCATAGGAATATAATTGAAGAAGTGAATAAGGGCAATTCTGTACTATTTTATTTGAAATAGAGATATAGTAAGTTTTTCAATCATAAGTTGTATGGAATATAAGATGAGGAGACTTTTAAGAAACGAATGTTTGAATCAGTAAATAACGGCAATTATGGCCCTATTTTGTTAGAAACAGTGATATAGTATGTTTTCAATGATGGGACGCCGTTATTTTTACTTTCCGATTTGGATTAGGACGAATGGAAAAACGAAATTCAAGTGCACTATCCCAAATTTTATTTATTTTGATTTGGACTGGCAATGTCCTGAATTGAACCATTTATCCTAACCCCCGAGAGAATGCATCACATTACTCGATAATTACTTAATGTACTTATTTTCAAGTCAGAATGAACCACCTCAAATGAATCGAGATACTATCACCATTGTTTAATTGTTCTTAAACAATGCTATCACACAAATCTAATATTAGGCTCCGCACAATCTGGCAACGATGATCCCGAAATGACACTGTTGGTGCATGCGTACATCTTGTTTTGATTTCGACTTGTCGAAACCCAAAGATTACCCAAAGTTGAACCTATTGTGAAGATTTTGGTACTTATGAATTTTGTAGTTTCCTCTTTGATTTTTAGGCACGAGTTGCGGGATTCTTACGGTTACGTCCATTGTGAATTGGTCAAAGTCGGCTACTCCGCTTACAATTCATTACAAATAAAAAATGCTAGGATTCCATTCTCAACTTTAAGACGTGGCAACGCAGTTGCATTCAGCCATGGTACCCAATTCTCGGAATTTCACAGATATTTTTTATTTTTGAATTTCAGATTACTCGAAAACGGCGCAACATACGAAAAAAAATAAGGAATACTTTTACTTTCCAAAATGGTCAAAAATTCGTTGAATAGCATTCAAATTATTTTTAAAAGTTGGATTCTTTGAATTTCTGGTATTTTTATGAAATGTTATGGTCATATTAAAGAAACTGGAGGATGTGGATGAAACTTTGTAATCCAGGAACATTCATCGTATTAATAAAAAACTATATTCCAAAAATCATTTCATTCGATGGGATCGTTCGAGAGATATAATCGAAAATTAAATTTTTTTATGAATTTTCAACAGTCTGTATCTTACGACCTGAGCCGAATCGGAAAACTGGTAAGGGAAAAAAGTGTTTCTTTTAGCTTCAGGAATCTTCTGTTAAAATATTCTGCAAGGTCAACGACTCACCCTGTATGTTACAAATAGAATAATTCCTATGAAATTCCTTCGTTGTGCTAGCCGACCTTCAAACGAACACCGATATCCATTCATCCTCACAAAATACTTAACTACTCATATAAAATGTTTTTTTTAATATGTAGATGCAACAATAGAACTTCTATGATGTTAAATTAACTATAAGGTCAGTTTAAAATATATTTCGAACAACACCATGTAGAAGTTCCATCCTTGTGTTCCAGTCCACATCGGAACATGATCGGTTGAGAACAGAAAGTTCTGGGGTTCATTACTATGAAATATCTGCAACTTTTTAAGCGCCAACTTTACAGTTCATAAATTGACAAGTGCCTTTCATTTGGTTTTGAATTTCCTATCCTCAGAATTTCCAGTGGACATTTGGTATTTACTTATTGGAAAATGTCTATTATTTTATATGGGTCTTGAATTGATATGCATCTTAATCTCACTTAATTGTGACAGAGAGGGAGGTTTAAAATTATAAAAAATTCATCAGACAAATTTAAGAAAAACAATGTTGTATTATATTATTATTATAATGAATAATTTTGAAATCACATCTTATATACATTTCTATAGGTTATAATCTTTACGATATTGAATTGCAGATAATTATTCTTCACCATTACTGCTATCAGAGTCGCTGAATACTTCGCTATAACTGGAATCATCGATATCACTATCACTGTAAGTCTCAATCATTGCCGGTCGTCTTCTGTTAGTGTTCATTGGTATATCATCATTATCACTTTCTTGTGATTGCTTCTTGTCATTGAAAACTTCAGGCCACATATTGTTTTCTTTGAAATACTTTATATGATCAGTGGTTATAACGCGGACCATTTCACCTTTCACTTTCACACCTTCGTGTATCGGTTCGATTATTATATAATTACCACGTATCACATAATAGTTCTTCCTATATTTGTTAGGCATCGACACTAGAAATCGTTCTTTATCTACAGTCTCTACTTCATGAAGGTTGTTGCCTCTCGGTGCGACGATTCTTACGATATGCTGATTTTCAGTTGGTGGAGAATAATCATTGATCTCTCTGGCAACATGCTTCCTCTTAAGTGCTCGTGACATATCTGAAAACAAAAAACCAATGATTAAGGAGCTTTCCCACTTTCCTTTCATTCTAATAAAATACTCATTCTTATAGAACATACGGGGGGATCAATAGTGCTTGATCGGTGGATAACTCTTGGAAAAATTGGGCTAGCAGAATGATTCAAATTTTGACGTAATCGACATTACTCAGGGCATAAGCTTACATTAATTTTGACTCTGCAGGCTGGTCTTACTCAAAATATCCGTGAAATTCTGATTTAGAAACGCACTTTCATCATTTATCTGTGGTACTTTTTCAGGTAGGCCAATTTTTTCGATAAATTTCATGGTCATAATGATTTGAACTGGGGATTATATCTTGAAAACCGTTCGAGATAATGTTACGATCTTTTTTAATTGAATTCCGAAGAGTATTTAAGTCTTCCGAAAATTTACTAATGACTCTACAGGTGGTCCGAAAGATAATCAGAAAATTAGCTAACATAAATTCCAATGAATCCATTTTTACGCGATTTTTCGGGGAACAGCACGTTATCGTTTCGTCACAATGTCTATCGGCCTGACAAAAAAAATTTGGACTTGCCATTTGAAAAAACGAACTTGATATTTTGTGAGGCAATTTTCTGAAAATCGCAGTGTCTTTTGGACCACCAGTAAATTTGCAGAAGACTTTAAAACTTTTCGGAATTAAATAAAAAAAGTACATGATCTCGAACGGTATTCAAGACATGATCCCTAGTTTAAAACATTATAACCATAAAATTTGTCGTAAAAAGTGGCTTACCTCAAAAGGTACCACAGACAAATGATGAGAAGTGGGGTGTTTCTGAATCAGAATTTCATGGAGACTTTGAGTATGATATGGAAATTGGGCATTCTTATTTAAAAAACAGGATGTCACTGTGATTCACCACTTTCCGGCCAGCATGTAGAGTCGAAAATAATTCAAGCTTATGCCCCGAGTAATGTCGATTATGTCAAAATTTGAATAATTCTCCTAGCCCAATTTTTCCAAGAGTTATCCACCGATCAAGCACTGACTCAACTTTCATATTAAACTGTCGAAGTGGAACTGGGTATGAAAACAAACGATGCTGAGACAGTGTATAAAAACCTGATTTGACAAGCATGCTGAATAAATCATACACATGACCTCTTTATAAGTCGTAATTTCTTGCCATGTTATATTGTTTTGTCCAATTCGACTGTAGGATTTTTTCAGTGATGGTTGTTTTTATATAAAAGCGGAACTCTGGTTTGTCGAAAAAATGGTACCGCTCAGCCAAAGTTTGCAGTGGAGGAGAGAGATGAAGTCACTTTCCGTCTGCATAAGGAACAACATGTATTGACGACTCAATGGAAAAATATTATACGTAGTTCTGTTTCATTCAACAGGTATCAAAGATAGAGTATAATGAATGAATTATGATAAGTGTTATTCGCCAAGAATAACAATCGGTGAAAATGATGAAATCAATGCATTTTTTGTTGCATTATGCAGATTGATCGTACAAGTAGAAAGTCTCTCAAATGCGGTTCATAGAAGAACTATGATACATGCGCATACATGTATAAAAATTACTTTTTACCGAGAAGAAGTGCGATAACACGAATAATTTCTGAATTCAGAATCATCAAATGTGTCAAATCATGGTAGAAAATTGGAGCAAAAAAATTAACTAATGATTTAAGAACTTTTGATTACCAATGAAAATCAATGGTGGTTTATATTTCAATAATTCAAAAGTTAGACTTTAGTATGGCTGGAATTGTTGTTCAGATTCGATCGAAATATGCTCAAGTAATGACTCACCCCTCAAAGCTGGTTATTTTGAGTCAACATCTGAAACCACAGTGTTTCGCTTAAAACCCAATTGAACTTGGTTTAATATACTTTGCATAGTTTCAATATAACAAGGTCACACTATCATAGTCTCTCTCTATCTCAAATAACTGTTACTGGCATGAAGACGAAGGTTCCGATAGCATTTGAAAACCTAGGTTGTTGATTCATGGTCCATCAGATCCACGTTTCGTTAATTTGGAAACCACACAAGTTCGGATTTGGTGGATAAACTTTTCTTACAGCGTTGTTTGAGTTATTTGTTACAGAAAGGCTTCTTGTGGAAGCCTTTTTGTCCATTATTTGATATCTACGAATTCCATTACCTGAGCAAGAAAATAAATGCACGAAAATATCAAGCAAAACAAATAAATTACTATGAGTTCGACTTACCTGAATCTTTTCGAAATCAGTACAACAAAATAGTTTCATCCACTTCTCACTCAGAAATGACAAATTTAATTCGAATTACTTTTCTTACAACTCTGCAAGCACTTCGAATGAAACAACAATAATAAATAATATAGGTTAGCGACGCTGACGGCTGACTTCTATGACTGGAGCATAGAATACGATACATCATAGAAAAATCCATTGATTCTTTTAGGAACTTATGGCCTTTTGATAGGTACAATACTAGTCCTCTTTTTTTCTATATTCACGCTTTTTAGGGCCAATTGCACCGTTTGATTAGTAATTGATGAGATATTTGAATTCAAAATATGAAAGGATAAACCCATTTCTATGGGTTACCACCACCGCACTACCATTTTTCCATAAGTTATGAAAAACCCACCGAAAAAATAAATCTCTTTAATAAAAATATTGCATGTAATGTCCCTGACTTGTTTATTATCATGTGCTGCACCCTGCATCAGGCTTTAAACCCTACTCAAATTTATAGTTATATATTCAAGTAAACTTATATTTCGTAATATCAATAAGATTTAAGCTTCTGAATGGAATTACAATCCTGGCGTTTGTAAAATGAATAAATAAATAGTATTGATTCATCAGAGACAACTTTTGGATAAGTAACGGCTTACCCAATTATAGAATTTCTATTGAATTATTTTGTTTGTAATAAGTATATTATGGATTGAGTTAATTTTTGATCCAAGATAATGAAAACTCTTATGTGGGATCCGCAGAATAAGAGTATTCTATATGAATATTGAAGTATCATGTACGGATGTATTGACGAAGGTGTACGTTTGAAAATCGACTAACACAAGGATGCAATTTCTTTTACATCAATTCGTTTATAGTTATATTTTGAGTACAGTTAATATATAATTGAGGATAACGATACAACAGACATAGCACCTTCACAATAATAAAGTAATATATTATAGCTTTCCACATAATGAATCACTAAATAAAATAATACATAAATTCACAAGTGCCTTTCATTTCGTTTTGTATTTCCTATCCACAGAATTCCCGGTGGACATTAAATAATTTTCTAACTCGCTTTGATTACAAATAGTACAACAGATTGCGGTCTGGCTTATTTAGTATTAAATATCTGTTGATGTTTTGATATTTACTTATTGGAAAATGTCTATTATTCTATATGGGTCTTAAATTGATATGCATCTTAATCTTACTTATTTGTTGCAGAGAGGGAGTCTAAAAATTGTAAAGAATTCATCAGACAAATTTAAGAAAAAACAATGTTGTATTATATTATTATTATAATGAATAATTTTTAAATCACATCTTATTAACATTTCTATAGATTATAATCTTAGCTATATTGAATTGCAGAAAATTATTCTTCACCATCACTGTCATCAGAGTCACTGAATTCTTCGCTATCACTGGAATCATCGATATCGCTATCGCTGTAAGTCTCAATCATTGCCGGTCGTCTTCTGTTAGTGTTCATTGGTATATCAACATTATCACTTTCTTATGATTGCTTCTTGTCATTGAAAACTTCAGGCCACATATTGTTTTCTTTGAAATACTTTATATGATCAGTGGTTATAACGCGGACCATTCCACCTTTCAATTTCACACCTTCGTGTATCGGTTCGATTATTATATAATTACCACGTATCACATAATAGTTTTTCCTATATTTGTTAGGCATCGACACTAGAAATCGTTCTTTATCTACAGTCTCTACTTCATGAAGGTTGTTGCCTCTCGGTGCTACAATTCTTACGATATGCTGATTTTCAGTTGGTGGAGAATAATCATTGATCTCTCTGGCAACATGCTTCCTCTTAAGTGCTCGTGACATATCTGAAATCAAAAAACAAATGATTAAGGAGCTTTCCTACTTTCCTTTCATTTTAATAAAATACTCATTCATATCAAATATACGGGTTGGATCAATAGTGCTTGATCGGTGGATAACTCTTGGAAAAATTGGGCTAGCAGAATGATTCAAATTTTGACGTAATCGACATTACCCAGGGCATAAGCTCACATTAATTTTGACTCTGCAGGCTGGTAATACTCATAATCTCCGTGAAATTCTGATTTAGAAACACGCCACTTCTCATCATTGATCTGTGGTACTCCTTCAGGTAGGCCAATTTTTTCGATAAATTTCATGGTCATAATGGTTTGAACTAGGGATTATATCTTGAAAACCGTTCGAGATAATTGTACGATTTTTTTTTATTGAAATCCGAAGAGTTTTCAAGTCTTCTGAAAATTTACTAATGACTCTACAGGTGGTCCGAAAGACACCTCGATTATCATAAAATTTCGTCACAATGTCTGTAAATTTCGAATTTTAAGCCGAAAATGGTCTTAAACGATTGGGTTGAACCCACCGAAGGAGGATCCGTGGTCGAATTCAATTCTGTCCGTCCGTATGTGCTCTAACTTTTGAAAGAAATGACTTAGCGACCTGAAATTGTCAGATTAGGTTTGGAGTCCAATCATACGTTCCACGACACTTCTTGTAAAGCACGAAACTTCTAACTTTATGCCGGATAGTTTTTTCAATTTCTGATATCATGTGAAGCCAAAACGGCTTCTCTGCCGGACAAAAAAAATTTGGACTTGCCATTTGAAAAAACTAACTTATTGAAATTTTTGTGTGGCAATTTTCTGCAAATCGCAGTGTCTTTTGGACCACTAGTAAGTTTGCAGAAGACTTGAAAAGTTTTCGTAATTCAATAAAAAAAGTACATTATCTTGAACGGTATTCAAGACATGATCCCTAGTTTGAAATATTTAACCATAAAATTTGTCGTAAAAAGTGGCCTACGTCAAAAGGTACCACAGATAAATGATGAGAAGTGGGGTGTTTCTGAATCAGAATTTCATGGCAAGCATGCTGAATAAATCATACACATAACCTCTTTATAAGTCGTAATTTCTTTCCATGTTATATTGTTTTGTCCAGTTCGACTTTAGGATTTTTTCGGTGATTGTTGTTTTTATATACAAGCGGAACTCTGGTTTGTCGAAAAAATGGTACCGCTCAGCCAAAGTTTTCAGTGGAGGAGAGAGATGAAGTCACTTTTCGTCTGCATAAGGAACAACTTGTATTGAAGACTCAATGGAAAAATATTATATATGTAGTTCTGTTTCATTCAACAGGTATCAAAGATAGAGTAAAATGAATGAATTATGATAAGTGTTATTCGCCAAGAATAACAATCGGTGAAAATGATGAAATCAATGCATTTTTTGTTGCATTATGCAGATTGATCGTACAAGTAGAAAGTCTCTCAAATGCGGTTCATAGTAGAACTATGATACGTTCGCATACATGTATAAAAATTACTTTTTACCGAGAAGAAGTGCGATAACACAAATAATTTCTGAATTCAGAATCATCCCTAATGTGTCAAATCATGGTAGAAAATTGGAGCAAAAAAATTAACCAATGATTTAAGTACTTTTGATTACCAATGAAAATCAATGGTGGTTTATATTTCAATAATTCAAAAGTTAGACTTTAGTATGGCTGGAATTGTTGTTCAGATTCGATCGAAATATGCTCAAGTAATGACTCACCCCTCAAAGCTGTTCGCTTAAAACTTAATTGAACTTGGCTTAATATAATTTGCATAATTTGAATATAACAAGGTCACAATAACTATCATAATCTCTCTCTATATCTCAAATAACTGTTACTGGCTTGAAGATGAAAGATTCCGATAGCATTTAACAACCTAGGTTGTTGATTCATGGTCCATCAGATCCACGTTTCGTTTCGTTAATTTGGAAACCACAAGTCGCTGTTTGTTCGGATTTGGTGAAGAAACTTTTCTAACGGCGTTGTTTAAGTTATTTGTTACAGAAAAACTTCTTGTGGAAGCCTTATTGCCTATTATTTGATATCTACAATTCCATTACCTCAGGAAAACAATAATTGCACGTAAATATCTAGCAAAACAAATAAATTACTATGAGTTCGACTTACCTGAATCTTTTCGAAATTAGTTCAAGAAAATAGTTTCACCCACTTCTCACTTAGGAATGACAAATTTAATTCAAATTACTCTTCGAACAACTCTGCAAGCACTTCGAATCGAAACAAAAATAATTTAGGTTAGCGACGCTGACGGCTGACTTCTATGAATGGAGCATAGAATACGATACATCATAGAAAATTCCATCGATTCTTCTAGGAACTTATGGCCTTTTGATAGGTAAAATACTAGGTCTCTTTTTTTCTATTTTCACGCTTTTTAGGGCCAATTGCATCGTTTTCGTCTTTAGCTTCAGTTAGTTAAGCGACGATTAACATATTTAACTCTGGTTTGAATATTCAGCTCGCACCGAGGCTAAAAGTAACTAGATTAACGATAATCTACAAATCTGGTTACTTTCTTATGAGTTGGTACTTGTGACTAGGTTCATGTTGTTTATTTTAATAATTAATTTTATCATTAAGACTAGGAATCTCTTATCACAGACCTGTGCTCCCACTGCTGCATCAGGCATTAAACATTATTCAAATTTATAGTTATATATTCAAGTAAACTTATATTTCGTAATATCATAAGATTTAAGCTTCTGCATGGAATTGCAATCCTGGCGTTTGTAAAATGAATAAATAAATAGTTTTGATTCATCCGAAACAACTTTCGGATAAGGAACGGCTTACCAAAGGATAGACTTTCTATTGAATTATTTTGTTTGTAATAAGTATATTATGGATTGAGTTAATTTTGATCGAAGATAATGAAAACTCTGATGTGGGATCCGCAGTATAAAAGTATTCTATATAAATATTGAAATATCATGTATGGATCGATAGACGAAGGTGTAGGGCCGGCGTTAGGGGTGAGGCAGCGAGGCAGTAATTTCAGGCGCCATTATGCTAGGGGCAGCATTTCGGGCAAAATCGGAGGGCCACCTTTTCATATTTTATTTGAATCCCAGATTATTGAACATACAGGCTGTACGTTCATACCCGAGACAGGCTCTCTCGGGTCTGCTAATGCTGCAGTTTGAAAATGTGTAAACATTCACCCTAACCGTAATTAAAGTCTATATCTAATCATCCTAATAATTAGGTTCGATGAAATATGCCGAAGCCACTTGTGTCACTGTTAGTTTTATTACCGCATTTTATTACGCCGACAAAGGGGTACTGTCTTCGTCAGCAGGTTCCCACGCACTCCTCGACGGGAACGACTCCCTTCTGGTATTCTCGAAGATTTCAGTGTTTTTTTTTCTTGCCGCCGATTTTATGATATTTATTTACTCGACATTTACGTTAATTCATTGAATGAACGCTTCTTACAATTAAATAAAAGAGCATAGTTCATTATTTGAATTTTTATATGACGTTAACGCATTAGCTTCAAAATATCCAGATTATAGAATGCCAAATTGCAGTAGACTTTTTGATCAATTAGGAGATGACATTGAACATAAAAATCTTAGCACTGAATTGCTTCTTTTGAGTCGCACGCTAGAATCGAAAATATCCCCACTCCAGTTGATGAATTATTCAGAGGAGAATAATTTATCAGAGAATTATCCTAACGTCCTAATTGTTCTCAGGATACTAATTGCAATACCAGTAACTTTAGCTAGAGATAACGTTCTTTTTCAAAATTGAAAATTATAAAGAATTGTTTGCGCTCCGCTATGCACCAAGAGATACTTTCTGGACTAGTAATAATCTCTATTGAACACGAAATAAGCAAAAAAAATAATTTTGAAGATGTAATAGATGATCTTGCTAGAATAAAATCCAGAAAGGTTCAATTACTGTGATTTATAACAATTCCAAAGTAGTAATGGGAAAATGCTCATATCAAACTTAGGCGAACAATGTTGATAGAAAATAGATTTTTTGAGTTTTATATTATTTTATATACAGCTTATGATCATATTGTTTTATGTTTTGCTTTTGAAGGTGTAATATCTACACAACTATATGAGTAGATATGCTACACCGGATTTGGCACAACCTTGACCATTTTTACCTACTAAATTCTTAGGTCCATTTCAGGGAAATTGTTCCTTTTCGAAAATGTATGAAATGTTTTCCAAGTCCCATCAGGGGTTGTAGGCTGAGGAGTTGGATGGTAAGGGGTGAGGGGGTGATAGGTAAAGGGTGACAGGTAGGGAATGCCTAGGGCGGGGTTTCGGGGTTGATTGAACTTCAAAATTTTTCGGAAACTATCAGATCCGAACCCGGAATTTCCCATTACCAGCCAAGATCCTAACCGCTGGGCTATACAAGGTATTAGATAAGAGCGCATGAAATGTTGTAGAGAAGCGGAGCTGTTGAACGCGGAAATATTAACAAGTCCCGTTGGAGGGGCATACGTTGAAAACATAACACAAGTTCCATTATACGGTAACTTACTGATTGAATTCGATTTCAAGACCGTTTAAAAGATGAAATTCCTATTTAATATTCAGTACGTTGAATTATTCCATCAACAAATATTCCCATACTGGAAATTTTTCCAAAACAATTCACCGATTCTTATCACATTTTCTTGTTGTTCTTATGAAATAATGATATGCGACCGCTTATAGATTTTGAATGCTATAAGAAGACATTGTATGTGATTACGAGAGGTCATAATCAATAATTAAAAAAGTGATAAACGAGTCAACTCTGTTAACCCTGATTCTTAAGATATATTAGGAAAATATTACCAGTATCATTTACATATCATCAAAATATGAATAGATTATTCTCCACAAAATTCCAGTCATTTTTCGTCTTATGGTCAGCTATCAGAATGTATTTTCTCAATAACCTGAGAACTCTACACATTCAAGCTTGAGGTTAGTTTATCATCGCTTATTCTATAATCACGAAAAATTCACTTCACGAATTTGCGATAAGGCTTGCATTAACGTGAGAACATTGATATAGTCGTAATATGCGACAATGTAGTAACCGCGAGCGAAAAATATAGGGAGAGGAAACGAGACCTTTTAAATACGGCTGCAAAACCTCAAGTGCCTTAGTTGTTCGTAAAAATTATAGAGCAAAATGGGTAAGTCAATACGTTCTATTACTTAAATCATTTCATCCTCATAATAAAATATGATATTCAGTACAGATCAAAATTCAATAGCAATTAAAACTGAACCTGACTTCTATACATTTTCATGTAGAATAAAAAATCTTTATTCTGCCTTACAGACGGCACTCATGAAATTCTACGTGTTCTTGGAGTTCGGATGAAGAACTACCAACTGATCGAACCTGGTCAGGTCCAACATTCCCGACTTGTAGCTGTTCATCCAATCAGCCTTCTGACTGGTTGAGGTTCTAATCGTCGGACCGACTTGTATTCCTTCATTGGGTAACACTCTACCCGACAGATGGACCAAGTTGTCTGCAAGCTTCAGATCCCACTTCTTGATTTCTCTCATAGCATCTTCGTTACAGATAAATATCCTTGCGAACTGAATTAGCATTCATTTTTTGTTTACAGAATATAACAAATAAAAAACAAAATATCCTAATAGTTTTGTCTGATTGAAACCTTATCCCATTCAATTTTAAATTTAGTTTGAAATTGAAGGTATTGATTCGATATCATATAGATTAACAACTATAAATCGAACAATCTTTATAATTTTGATTAATTTTTCTGACAGATAATATGTTTTTCAATATTCGTATAGAATAGAAATTTCTCATATGGAGATTTATAAAATATACCCTTTCATATATATGTGAAGGTTCATGATGGGATGATGAAAATTGTATAAATTCAAAATATGAATAGATTATTCTTCACAAAAATCCATTCAGTTTTCATCTTGTGGTCAGCTATCAGAATGTATTTTCTCAATAACCTGATATTCACTACAGTGAGAACTCTACACATTCAAACTTGAGGTTATTTTATCATTGCTTAATCTATAAACTTAGGGTTACTTAGTGTGTTTGTAAGTTGGGTAAGTTAGAAATAAGGGCTACTTAGAGTATTTAGAAGAATATCTACCTTTTCCACACCAGGAAGAAGATGATGCGTATCAACACTTGAATAATGGTTACTGTTAATAAATGATTATGTATAGTAGTGAGAATCAAACTGTGGAGATCATGCATAATCTCTTAGAAAGCAGTTAATATGGTAGTAGTACAACATTATTGCTCTCATAATAATTTTTTCTAATTAAAACCTTCCTAATCTCTCAAAAATTAATATAACCTTAATGATCGGAAGTGTTTTGAACTCTTATCGTTTATTAGGTATGTATAGGATATACAGGCTGGTGGAGTTGATATGAAACACTTCAGGAAGGAATTGATTGTTTATTATGATCATGGAAAAAACAAATATACAGTAGGTGAATAGAACATAAAATGATATATTATTCTTGTTTTATTTTATAAATCTTACATCAAATACTTTTTGACGATGTTCAAGCTGAAGAAATTCAATCAATACACTTTCAAAATGGAACACTCTGAACCTAAACCTTTCACTATCCCTTTTTTATTCTAAATATACAATATATTAAAATATTTTTTCATATAAAGCACATAGATAATGTTCACGTAATTTTTTAATATATATTCATATATAACAGGATCTACTCGATAATTTCATACAATAGAGAGATATTGCAACTTTTGAATAGCGCAAGCGTTATGTTATTACGGTGCGCTATATATAATGTTTTGGTGGTTACCATGGATTTAACGGTCGTTCCAGAAGTAGACGTATTGCTACACCTTTTTGTTACCGTTACGTTAGTTATAGAGATGTGACGGTATTTAAATACCGCGATTTTGGAGCGGTATTTCTCTGGAACCGTCTGTCGCGCTCCAAAACAGAGAAGTAACGCGTTCCAAAGTAACCGACGTTCCAAAATACCGTGTAACTCTCCATTCGTTCCACGCTCCAGTCGCGATCGATACCTATCTCGCTCCACGTTCCAAAATACCGTGTAACTCTCCACTCGTTCCTCGCTCCAGTCGCGATCGATACCTATCTCGCTCCACGTTCCAATGTAACCGACGTTCCAAAATACCGTGTAACTCTCCACTCGTTCCTCGCTCCAGTCGCGATGGATACCTATCTCGCTCCACGTTCCTCGGTTCCAGAATACCGCGAACAGAATACCCATCGCAATGCAATACGTCTGTTACAGGAGTTACAGATCTAGTGCGCAGTGTGCCTCATTAGAAACTGTGGATGTTTCTACTTCGTTATCAGCTGTTACATTTCCGATACGGTGTTACATGGTTTACTTTCAGAAGGTGATATTGTGAAAAGTAGTTCACAACACACAATCTGATGGAATATAATATTCCATCAGATTGTGTGTTATGCAAGTTATGCTTTCTTTTCGATAATTGCCATATTCATCAATACTTTATGCATATCCGTAGATATTATTTCAATCTGCTGGTGGAAGTTATTGAAGGATAATATGAATTGAAAATTTATTATGCAAAACATTGTATTCATGTAAAACAAGATATTCAAATAATATTGATACAGTTTGCGTCCTTTATAATAATAATGTCTATTGTAAATATGTAATTTTAAATAATAATCTTCTCAATTGAGATAATATTAATCCTCAAGGCAATATGTTAGTGGAAGAAGTTCTTGGAAGCTCTAAATCTGAATACAATAGCTATAAGTAGAATAGAAAGAGAATTTATATCATTTGAGAAACAGATTGCCGTACTAACCCATTTTGTTTCAGCGTTGGAACGCGGTCGCGGTATTTTTCTGGAACCGTCGCGAAAATACCGCGACACGGGTGGAACCGGTATTCCCATCTCTAGTTAGTTATAAGTTTGTTTGGTTAGGTTTTGTGAGACGTCAGATTTTTGTGTTACAAACTCACTTTTAAACTCCTAAAGCTTGATAATTTGCATTTCTGCCTTAGTTTTTTGATTCTTGACAAAATGAAAATGGAATTGGAAGCGCTAATTTCACGTGGTGCTAATGCAGAAGAAGTGTGAATAGTTATATTACACAATATAATTGGAATGGTTCAAACTATTTCTAATTTCCAACCCCTCATGTTGCTTCCAAAAGTATTTCTTAATTCGAGAAAAAGTAAAAAATACCTATTTATGAAAAAAAATTGCTTAGGTAGCACTAATAAATGTTAATGTCTAATATCAGTTGTGTGTAAGAGGTATTGTAAAATAGATTTGAAAAATCTGAGGAAGTTGTGTGATTAATTCCGAAAAACAGCTTTTCTATGACAGTGATCGGAGACGGAAGAGCCCGAAGCTTAACGATTTTTTCCGATATAGAATAGCGCAACGTAAATTGCGGCTCGCAATTTTCCGTAAATAACGTTAGACGCTAACGCTATTAACGTCGCGTTATTCTGAAACTGAATCTGCGCATGCTTAGATGTCAAAAATAACGTTTGCGCTAATAACGTCACACAAATTTGACACTGCAATATCTCCCTAATAAGACAAAATGACATCAATGGGTTATGACTCCTTATGACAGATTTGAGCTGTCACGAAGATTGAAGAGTCTCATGAATCTGAATCTATGATTCAAAAAGCAAAAAAGTGACTAGAAATGGGGAGACATAAGATTGTTACCCAAAACAATAAGAGGTTTTAGTGTTCTTCACCTTGGGGATACTATTTTCTTGATAATATTCTATTAGAGTGAGAAGCAGCTGAATTACATGGTTAATAATGTTTCTAATATTGAAATCTTTTTTCGGGGTTCATCAGAATCATCAATTCTACGTTCATTGAGCGAATAATGTCCCCACGGTACAGTGTTGAATGTTCTAGGTACCAAATACCGCTTATCATCTTCTGGACTCAGGGCTATCTTATCTTGCTTAAGGGAATATACATGGTGTTCCTTCGCCTGAATTAAATTTTGTGAAACAATTTTATGCTTCCATGATTCCAAACAGTTAATATAATCGTTGAAACATATATTATTTTTCACAATAGATTTTTTCACACCCTTGGCTTTCTTCGTGACACCATAATTTCGAATCATGGATTCAATCTCTTCAGGATCATATTCTTCATCCTTCCATTGACGTTTCTTCATATCGAGATCAGTTGTTGAATTCTTTATAGTATATAATTTGGATCTGAGTCCAATATAATCTGTCATTGGTACACCATTATTCTCATCTGTCATCATACCTAAAATTAAAGTATGTAAAGCTCTTTCTCAAAAGAATAAATAAATAAATACCTAAAACTTTCTTGTTCACTTGCGGAATTCCATAGGGATTATCTTTAGGGTAGTCGGAGGTATCAAAGTATTTGTGACAATCTCCTCTTATTACCTCATACGGATCCTCGATTACTTCGTAAATGAGGGAATCAGAATCAGTATACAGCACATTACAGCATTCTTTGAATGCATTTTTCATATAATCATAATGGAAATCATATATTGTAGTTTTTGCCAGATCTAGGATGCTCATTCCTATATAAATCGGCTTATTCAGATAAATCTCAAGTTTTCGGAGTTTGATTGCAACCAGGTTCTCATTGAAAATAAGAGAGTTCTTGAATTCAGGTTTAGGAATATATGATTCCGCTCCATAGCGACCTTCCCATTTCATCAAAAGATGGACATTGACCCTTTTTCGGATGTTCTCCATAGTCTTCCCTGTAACAAAGAGAATGTTTAGATATATGAAGCGTAGATGGCTAGTTCATACGAACAAAATAAACGATTTAATTTAACTCACCGAAGACAGCATTATTCATCAACTTGAATAAATTTTTCTCAAATTCATTCTTAGCTTTCTTCCTCAGGCCGGTATTTAGATCGATATATGACTTCAACCATGCAGATTGCTTGAATTTCAGTACTCGATGTATTTTAGTTAGAATTATTCCATTCTTCAATGCTTGTTTAAGATTTCTATAATGTATAACATACTTTGTCTTTTTATATAACGTAGCCATAAGTTTCACATTTTGTTGAGAAGCTACACAGGGTATTTGAGTTTTAGAGTTGTAATGTTCAGGACAGAATGGAAGATCTTTGTGTTTGTCATGCAATTCTCTGGGATACTCGAGGTCAACTTATAAGATGTATCCTTCTGGAGCATCATCCGGAAATTGTGTCACATCGATATTGGGGTCCACCCATTGAAAACCACCATATGGTAGATGTTGTGACATCGCCCAGCCATATTGATTGTTACCATCAAAGTACATGAGGTAATTTTCTGGTTTATTGATTATTCGTTAAAGAAAGAATTGGTTTCTGACTCGAACTCTGATGCCAAGTCACTTGTTTCTTCAGCAGTTCTTGCTTAAGATCTTGCTTTCAACGGTATATGAAATATCGAACATACAACAACATTGTGGAGCAAGTTCTTGGAATGAGTTGCATCAGTTACTTAATATCCTGTAATTGAATTTACTATGAAGAATGAAATGATTGGAACTCGTGCCACTTGAATACTTTATTTGTGCCGTTTTGTCAGCCTAACTTCAGGGGAAACCTAAAACGTTAACAGAACCGGCTAGAACGCATACAAATTTGTTATGAACCGTCAGTCAGCAGACAAATAGGCACGAAAAAGGAATGTTTACTAACCTTTCGGTATCTCAATATTCCTTGAAATCACTGATATCCTTTGAGAATCTAATCTGATCTGAATAATAATCAGAGACAATGTCTCTGTAATAATATATTTTCCTTAGCTATTTTCATTTCTATCTTTCATGTGACTGTGGCGTCCCGTTAAAAATTTAACAACCACTGACATCTGACATGACACATGAAGGTCACACTTCACAAAAGAACGCAGAACCACAAGAACCGTCTCCTTATTCTTAATTCCAAGGATATGGTATTAACATTGTATAAAATGGAATTGTTTGAACAATCGCATTATACTTCTTCCATTGTTTGAACAATGATACTTCATACTAGGATAGTTTTGCAAATGTGATATAATTATTCCTCTCATTATTCACCAAGCATATTATTTATAAGGTCGATCGAAATCTTGATCTGACAGTAAAATCTATACAAAGAGGCAGAATCGGCATATGTATATCATGATCCAATAGCAAAATATACACTCGATCTGAATAATGCCAGTAATCACAGAAATGAACAATTCGAAGATATTATCTTCGTACGTAGAATGGACGTTCTAAGGAGGTCGCTTTCTGGGCGTTCTGAGGATTTAACGAACAGGACGTTCTTAAAACGTCCAGAATTGGTCCTGGACGTTTCGACCAAATATGGACATGTAGTGGACATCCTTAGGACGTCCTGTGCTATCTGGGTTCATATGACAATAACGCATTAGCTTCAAAATATCCAGATTATAGAATACCAAATTGCAGTAGATCGAAAATATCCCCACTCCAGTTGATGAATTATTCAGTGGAGAATAATTTATCAGAGAATTATCCTAACGTCCTAATTGTTCTCAGGATACTTATTGCAATACCAGTAACTTTAGCTAGATTTAACGTTCTTTTTCAAAATTGAAAATTATAAAGAATTGTTTGCGCTCCGCTATGCACTGAAATTGAATTAACTCCTGAATGTATCCCTAATCGTTAATCTGGTGGTAATGATGCAACCTCTTACTCCCTATCTATTTATTTCAACTTTACAATTAAAATTGCTATTTACAAACACAAATTTAGGTACAGTGAATCTGAGATCCGGGATTCGAAGAAGCACTTATCTTAAAAGTAAGGATCCGGTGGTATGATCCTCCAAAATACAGGTATTATGCAGGTAGTCCAGTTTCAAGAGATTCCATCCAGAATAAAGTTCAGAATTAAGATATTCCAGTAATAATTAGCTCCAGTATTAAGATAATCCAGTAATGGTTGCCTCTAGTACTAAGATGATCTAGTTAAACTCTGGGTCCGGTAGTAGGACATTCAAATGGGCATTAGTTCCAGTAAAAAGACAATCCAACAGTCGATAGCTCGGTGAAAAGATGGTTCAGTGGGCGATAGCCCCGGTACAAAGATGCTTCAGTGGGCGATAGCCCCGGTACACAGATGCTTCAATGGGCGATAGCCCCGGTACAAAGACTGCAAATTTAAAAACTATACACGTGATCTCATTCCCAGCGACTCTAGACGTTATTGAAACAATTTACAAGTTAATAAATATGAGAAGAAATATCTAGAACTCAGGAATAAGAGCACGTTATTCGATAATAAGAATGAGACAAGAAATCAAATGCACAATATCATACAAAGGAAAATGTTAAGCTGTGTAACCTGCATGGAATGAAAATAATCAGAAATCACAATTTGGCATTCACAAAAGCAAATATATTGGTCGGGATATACGTAGTACTTAACGCCTTTTGAATAGACGTCTTATAAGAAACAATAAAACTTCAAAATTCCACGATGTTAATGGATTACAAAGTTCGTTAATTTGCTAAACTCTAGCAAGGTGTTGAATCTTCAACTTCTTACGCACCAAAAGAAAGAATTTTCCATCGCCTGGACCGAGTTGAAAGGGTCGCGCATGCGAAACACACACTCAACCGTCAAAGCGAAGAGCGTTTTTTAGCGACCGATCATATAATTTCAGTGAGGCGCCTTTGCTTGCGATTGGAATTGAAATCATTAGTATGACGTATTTTCGCCATAGAAACTGAAATCGACAGTGGAGCGTTTTGTAACGTTACAGCACCAAGAGATACTTTCTGGACTAGTAATAATCTCTATTGAACACGAAATAAGCAAAAAAATTAATTTTGAAGATGTAATAGATGATCTTGCTAGAATAAAATCCAGAAAGGTTCAATTACTGTGATTTATAACAATTCCAAAGTAGTAATGGGAAAATGCTCATATCAAACTTAGGCGAACAATGTTGATAGAAAATCGATTTTTTGAGTTTTATATTATTTTATATACAGCTTATGATTATATTTCTTTATGTTTTGCTTTTGAAGGTGTAATATCTACACAACTATGTTATTTTTTTTCCTTCTTTTTTCGATGTGATATTTTAATCCATATAATATTTATTGTTTCACTGAAAAAAAACCTTGGGCACACTTGATATACCTACGTATACAAGTATATCGAGATAAGCATTTTTCATTTACACCCTCTCCAATTTTTCCGATTAACTTAATTGCTAGTTTTCAGGCTTTTATACGATGGGGCGCAAAAAAAAATTTTTGCCTCTGAGGCCGGAATTGCTCGCGCCGGCACTGCGAAGGTGTACGTTTGAAGATCGACTAACACAAGGATGCAATTTCTTTTATATCAATTCGTTTGTAGTTATATTTTGAGTCCAGTTAATATATAATCGAGGATAATGATACCACAGACATAGCACCTTCACAATAATAAAGTAGTATATGATAACTTGCCACATAATACATCACTAAATAAAATAGTACTGAAGAATCTTCATGATCCTATGTTTTTTCATTCCAAATATGTCTTCGATTTCATTCTGCTCTTCGCTCTTGGAAATAAATGAGCATATCATTGTAACTTTTTCATTTCAAATAGTTGAAGGCATAAAAGAAATACAGAGCCATCAGGGGGATTCTAAGACCACTAAAAATTCTCAATATTTTGGCGTGTATATGGCTATTTCTCCTTACGTTAACGATGAAAATGCAACTTTTTGAGCCTCAACTTCAAAGTTCATAAATGTACAAGTGCCTTCCATTTTGTTTTGAATTTCCTATCCTCAGAATTTCCGGTGGACATTAAATAATTTTCTAACCAGCTTTGATTGAATAATTATCGAGATAAAAGAATTTCTAGAAATAGTACAACGGATTTCGGTCTGGCTTATTTAGTATTAAATGAAGCGTATAAATGCAATAACAGTCATTTGACATTTTCCAAAAAAATAAGTTAAAGATGGATTAAGATAGCAAAATTTGCTGGGAATATGATTTGTTTACCCCCAAGTGCATAAGTAGACATTTTAAAGCCTCTATTCATATTTCAAATCTAGCCTCAGATGCAAACGCAGACATTTTTGTGAGCTCCATACGTGCAAAAGCAGACATAAGCCTTTTGGCCAATCAAAGTGAGAGTTTAGTAATCACGTGATTCTGCAAGCAGTGCGACACCATACTGTATTGTTAATTAATCAGTTTGAGTTTAAAAGTGGTATGAAAAAGTGAGTAAATATTATTTAGCTTAATATTGAAATATTTCAGCTGAAAAAAAAGGTTTTTGAGAAAGCACTATGGGAAAGATTGGGCGGCTGATGAACAGCTTGATTTTTTCAAAAATGCTTTTGAAAACCCTCATGAGCTAGAGTCATCCTGAAGACCCAGAAGAGGGTTTCTCTGATAATGAGGATGATGGTTAGAGAATTTAGTTTTAGTTTTTTGCATTAACGTTAAGATTTTTGGTTTAATACAAAGCTTTACTGTTGCCCGCAAGGATTTTTTTTATATTATAAACTTAAGAATATTGAAAACCTTTTTTCTAACTTTATTCTGTAATTTCTTTGAGAAACTACATAATAGTCGTGCAAAACCAGACATATCTGTTTTTTTTTAGTAAAATATCTTTATACTGACAGGCTTTATTTTTATGAGTGATGCAATATTAATTCCTATCACCATTTGGAATATTTTGGTAAAAACCAGAAGTTTGTTATTATTCTATACGGGTCTTAAATTGATATACATCTTAATCTTACTTTATTGTTGCAGAGAGGGAGGTTAAAAATTGTAAAGAATTCATCAGACAAATTTAAGAAAAAACAATGTTGTATTATATTATTATTATAATGAATGATTTTGAAATCACATCTTATATACATTTCTATAGATTATAATCTTAACGATATTGAATTGCAGAAAATTATTCTTCACCATCACTGTTATCAGAGTCACTGAATTCTTCGCTATCACTGGAATCATCGATATCGCTATCTCTGTAAGTCTCAATTATTGCCGGTCGTCTTCTGTTAGTGTTCATTGGTATATCATCATTATCACTTTCTTGTGATTGCTTCTTGTCATTGAAAACTTCAGGCCACATATTGTTTTCTTTGAAATACTTTATATGATCAGTGGTTATAACGCGGACCATTTCACCTTTCACTTTCACACCTTCGTGTATCGGTTTGATTATTATATAATTACCACGTATCACATAATAGTTCTTCCTATATTTGTTAGGCATTGACACAAGAAATCGTTCTTTATCTACGGTCTCTACTTCATGAAGGTTGTTGCCTCTTGGTGCGACAATTCTTACGATATGCTGATTTTCAGTTGGTGGAGAATAATCATTGATCTCTCTGGCAACATGCTTCCTCTTAAGTGCTCGTGACATATCTGAAATCAGAAAACAAATGATTAAGGAGCTTTCCTACTTTACTTTCATTCTAATAAAATACTCATTCTTATCGAACATACGGGTGGATCAATAGTGCTTGATCGGTGGATAACTGTTGGAAAAATTGGGCTAGGAGAATTATTCAAATTTTGACGTAATCGACATTACTCAGGGTATAAGATTACATTAATTTTGACTCTGCAGGCTGGTCATACTCAAAATCTCCGTGAAATTCTGATTTAGAAACACCCCACTTCTCATCATTTATCTGTGGTACTTTTTCAGGTAGGCCAATTTTTTCGATAAATTTCATGGTCATAATGGTTTGAACTGGGGATTATATCTTGAAAACCGTTCGAGATAACGATACGCCGATTTTTTTTTATTGAATTCCGAAGAGTATTCAAGTCTTCCGAAAATTTACTAATGACTCTACAGGTGGTCCGAAAGATTATCAGAAAATTACCTAACATAAATTTCAATGAATCCATTTTTACGCGATTTTTCGGGGAACAGCACGTTATCGTTTCGTCACAATGTCTATCAGCCTGATAAAAAAAATTTGGACTTGCCATTTGAAAAAACTAACTTATTGATATTTTGTGAGGCAATTTTCAGAAAATCGCAGTGTCTTTTGGACCACCAGTAAATTTGCAGAAGACTTTAAAACTTTTCGGAATTAAATAAAAAAAGTACATTATCTCGAACGGTATTCAAGACATGATCCCTAGTTTAAAACATTATAACCATAAAATTTGTCGTACAGAGTGGCCTACGTCAAAAGGTACCACCTATAAATGATGAGAAATGGGGTGTTTCTGACTCAGAATTTCATGGGGCTTTGAGTTATTCACCGATCAAGCACTACTGACTCAACTTTTATATTAAACTGTCGAAGTGAAACTGGGTATGAAAACAAACGATGCTGAGACAGTGTATAGAAACCTGATTTGACAAGCATGCTGAATAAATCATACACATGATAAGTGTTATTCGCCAAGAATAATAATCGCTGGAAATAATGAAATCAATTCCTTTTTTTTGCATTATGCAGTTTGATCGTACAAGTAGAAAGTTTCTCAAATGTGATTCATAGAAGAACTACGATACGTTCGCATGCCTGTATAAAATGACTTTTTACTGAGAAGTGCGATAACACAAATAATTTCTGATTTCAGAATCATCCCTTGAGTGTCAAATCATGGTAGAAAATTGGAGCAAAAAAATTAACCAATGATTCAAGAACTTTTGATTACTAATGAAAATCAGTGGTGGTTTATATTTCAAAAATTAGACTTTAGTATGGCTGGAATTGTTCTTCAGATTCGATCGAAATATGCTCAAGTAATGTCTCACCTCTCAAAGCTGGTTATTTTAAATCAACATCTGAAACCACAGTGTTTCACTTACAACCCAATTGAACTTGGTTCAATATACATTGCATAGTTTGAATATAAGGTCACACTAACTATCATAGTCTCTCTCTATCTCAAAGAACTGTTACTGGCATGAAGACGAAAGATTCCGATAGCATTTGAAAACCTAGGTTGTTGATTCATGGTCCATCAGATCCAGGTTTCGTTAATTTGGAAACCACAAGTCGGTCTTTGTTCGTATTCGGTTGATAAACTTTTCTTACAGCGTTGTTTAAGTTATTTGTTACAGATAGACCCCTTGTGGAAGCCTTTATGTCCTTTATTCGATTTCTACAAATTACATTACCTGAGCAAGATAATAACGGCACGTAAATATCTAGCAAAACAAAAAAATTACTATGAGTTCGACTTACCTGAATCTTTTCGAAATCAGTTCAACAAAATAGTTTCACCCACTTCTCACTCAGAAATGACAAATTTAATTCAAATTACTTTTCGTACAACTCTGCAAGCACTTCGAATCCAAACAAAAGTAATTTAGGTTAGAGACACTGACGGCTGACTTCTAGGAATGGAGCATAGAATACGATAGATCATAGAAAATTCCATCGATTCTTCTAGGAACTTATGGCCTTTTGAGAGGTACAATAATAGGCCTCGTTTTTTTTCTATTTTCACGCTTTTTTGAGCCAATTGCACCGTTAATAAGTAATTGATGAGATATTTGAATTCAAAATATGAAAGGATGAAACCCATTTCTATGGGTTACCACCACCGCACTACCATATTTCCATAAGTTATGAAAATCCCACCGAAAAAATAAATCTGACAGAGATAGCTTTAATAAAAATATTGCATGTCTCTCGATATTGGTATCTTTTACGATATACTTTTTTTTGTTTTCAACGTACTACGTATGAATGACAAATTTAATAGTTATACCAACTGACAAATAACGACTGAAGTTAAAGAGAAAACGATAACATAATAAAATACAATACAAAAAGAATAATAGACAGTGTTTCATCCTCTATTTTTCAATTTAGGATCATCAGTAGCAACTAATTATAATCGGACTAAGCTAATATAGAACCTCTGGCAAGCTTGTCAAACGCCAATATTTGTGCAATATAATGTTCGAAGTAAAAGACTTGAGAAAACGGTAACATAATAAAATACAATACAAAAATCATTATTATTTATTTATTTTTGAATTGTATTTTATTATTTTACCGTTTTCCCAAATCGTTCACTTCAATCCTTATATTTCCAGATTTGTAGAGATTAATTAGGAAGGTTGGATTCATAAAAGGGTCAACTCCACTGCTACATTCCGGATATAATTCTCCAAATAGTTCCAAAAATACATATCCGATAATGCTGAAATCTGATACGCTGCTTTGAAAATTCTGTTTCAAAGTTTCTACAAAATTTTGGCTAAATCAGACGTGGAGGTAGTGAAATATTAACTTTTCAAAAAAAAATTAAGATCATGTAATTTTTCGAAATTTTTTCCATCTACCCAACCATCACTAAATTTCAAAGAAGTTTTCGCGTCTAAATTTTTCAACTAATTACCGAGTTTCAATTAGATCGGATCAGTATTTTCGTCGTTATTGAGCAAATACCAACAAAATTTCAAACAGATTTTACTCCGAAATAGATAGTTGGATTTTGCCAATTAACGAATTCAACTGAGATAATCAGTCTCAACACCTACTCTTGAGATATCAAGACAAGATATCAGAAAGTTACAGTGTTTACGGACTGACAGAATTGAATTCGACCATCATCAGTTCACCCAACCTTGTAGTTTAAGATTTTCTGGTCAAACTTTGAAAAAACTGGCATTTGGACAAAACGGTAACCCCTTTGTTTCAAAAAACAAGTAAAAATAAAACAGTTCCATCATGTTGAAATGTCGCAAACACCCATTTTCGATTCAAATCAACAAAAATAAAGTAGAAATTAATAAAACTCAAACAACAAGCATTGAATTCTTTCCCATTTCCGTTCAACCAAATCCAATCACTCATACAGCAATGTCACGGTTTCTCACCTCCTAAAAAACGCCCTCATCATCGTCAACCAGCGCACTCTAAAACGCCTATCTGGCAGATGTCACATTCCTCGCACAACACACAAAAGCAAAACGCACAAAACACTTTAAAACTCTCGCACACATTCCGGCACTCGACCAGAGTCCGATATCGAACAAAATAAAAAATTAGAAAATCGTCATTGTCCTCTCGCGACTTCAGCTATCAGATCGAAGCGGTCTGGTTGAGTGAAAGTGAAAAATGTAGCGCTCCAGTTTCGCTCTCATTTATCCTTCGCTCGTTAATTATGATTAAAAAGATTTTGTTCCGTCGAAATACGTTCTCTTTCGTGAATGAGGAAATCGAGACATTTGAAGGTTCGAACTTCAGCCGCAAGATCTCGAGGTTCATTGGAGATTTCAACGAGGAGATTTGCATCTGGAGAACGTGACAGGTTGAGGGGAAAGCCCGCTTCAATGTCAAGGTCGGAAACACTGGAATTTTTCGGATTGTCGATGGGGAATTTTTATCTGGACTCGCCTCGATAGGTATTGTTGTGTCCCGTATCCTGGACCCAGCATTTTATGATATATTGTCTTTTCTTGATTTTCCAACGTCTGAGTCTAAATTCTTCGGTTCCCAGGAATATGCCCGAAATCCAATATTTTTTGGTTTAAATCAATTGACACCGGCTTTAAGAGCATTTTATCTCAAGCCAACAATAAAGTATAATTTTGCATGACAGAAAACACTCAGATAAAATTCGAGCTCTTAGCATTCCAGGAATCGGAGCTTTGTGGGTGGCATACTTCGGTCCTCGAAGAATTCAGGCACCACATGTGACAGTTCATAGAATTTATCATCTTAGACCATTTATGGAAATTTCCTTCACACATTTGTGCTCTCTCTACTTCACACCAGCCAATCTGAGGTGTTTTTTCAGATTTTAGAAGGGCGTCGCTTAATTCAAAAAACCAATCAAAATTTATGTTCTCCCTCTAAAATGTGAAGAAGGGAATTTTCTTGATTTGGGTTTAGTTAGTTTTTAGACACTCTTCATTTGACCGTTGTATAGTAAACAACAATTCGCTCTTCAAATTGCAAACAAGACTTATACGTTAATTTTTGTATTGTTATAATCGTGACTTCTCATTTGAAAGTCGCTTCGACCTTGCTATCGAATAAGACATAGAAGGAAGATTCTATTGTGCAAATCACTTGTATACCATTTCGGTATTGTTATCTAATACAGATACAAGAAAATACATTTTTGTTACTTGTTAAAAGTGCATGTTTAATACACCTTAACAACATCTTCGTGTCATAAGTGCAACGATATTGATCAACTGGTCAATAAGTTCTTCAATTATCTGCTTATTTTAGAAGCATCAACATTTCTGATGAAGATCAGAAGATATTCGTCGGTGGTGTCTTCATTTTGATAACGACAGAATTAATCAAGTGCGATTAATTCAACCAAACGGGGTCTCTACTATTGAAACCCCCCAAACACCTGAATAAACCAATTCAGGTATCTATCGGCCTGAAGGATGGGACAGCAGAAATATGCAGAGTGCCCTCAGTTTAACGTTACGAATTTGAATTGATACGGCTGATTTTTTTCACGCGGTTCCTAGGGGTTAATAAATTCAATCAAAATTCTAGAATACCACTGACGTCGACTCAGGAGCTTTTAAGCGCTTGTCCAAATCGTTGTCGAAGCGAAATTTGACTTTTTTCTCAATATTTACAAAGAATAATTTCCAATCGATAAGTATTTCGGTACACTCTTGTTAAATATTGGCTTCAAGGTCTGTACAAAATTATATGAAAATCTAGTGGATAATTTCTGTGTCATTAAGTCTTATGTAATGTTGTGAGAGCATTTTCGGCTCTATAACATTGAAAATGGAAAACAAAGGAGAGATTTGAATATTTATGACTTGAATTATAATTTATGGTCGAGTTTGTTATTTAATTGGCTAACGTGTGAATATAAGGATGAGGGAAAAGGTAGGGTAAGGGTAAGGGAAAGTTAAGGGTAAGGCTAAGGGTAAGGGCTAGGGTGACGGTAAGGGTAAAGGTTAGGGTGAGGGTGAGAGTAAGGGAAAGGGTAATGGTAAGGGTATCGTTAAGAGCAAGGGTAAGGGGGAGGGTAAGGGTGAGGGTAAGGGTAGTGGTAAGAGTAAAGGTAAGGGAAAGGGTAAGAGTGAGGGTAAGGGTAAGGGTTAGGGTGAGGGTGAGGGTAAGGGTAAAGGTAAGGTGAGGGTGAGGGTAAGGGAAAGTGTAATGGTAAGGGAACCGTTAAGAATAAGTGTAAGTGCAAGGGTAAGGGAGAGGGTAAGGGAAAGGGTAAGGGTTATATGGCTCATTAAATCCATTTTACTTTACATACTGCCAAGAGAGTACCGGGAATTGAGTATTTGTATAAACTAAAGAAAAGCACAGGGGTTATGGCTATAGCCGCTGAGTTACTCAATAAGACATATAGATGGCGATGGTTCACGAATGGAGATCTGGTGAAAAGTTCCAACTTTACAGTTCAATTTGGCAATGCTTGTGAGAATGTTGAATTTTTAGTGCATGCTTAAAGGACAAATATAAGCATACAAACTTTGAACGTCTTGAAGTGATACAATAATTTCATCACTAGATAATAAGTACTTTAAAAAAGTAAGGTCCTTCGTTTAAAACAATGAAATATTAGATGCATACATAAAACAATATACATCAAATTGACATTTCACATTCTGATCATGATATTATGCGATGCAAAACAAAATCACACTTACCAAGTAATGGACAACAATTTCTTGCTCTTGTATGTCATGAAATACCCTCGAATCCGCACCTTATCGAAAATTACCGATATACAATACAAGAAGAACTTTGCGTATAAACCAGACAACATTTTGGTCATTTTAAGGGTTGATAACCCGACAGTCTGTATAACAAACACCCTGAAATAATATGTGAGCAACCTACCCACACGAAGATACTCTAAAGAATAAGCCGAGGAAGATATTGTACTCTTGTTTGTTATCATTCTGCAAAACCAGAACCAAACAATCTTTTGTTGATATATTTCACAGGTATTCCGAACAATGGGAGTTTGTTTTCATATATCACTCCGAAAGAATGCTTTCTTTATTAATAATATCTTCGATTCTTCGAAATTTAAGACAGAAATCGATTATAGTTTCGAGAAGTTCATATATGGAAGTAATATACTGCTAAACGTATTGCTATGCAACAATTTTAAGTGCACTTAAATACACTAATATTATTTAGGGGTAATAGTTGGTAAATTAGTAGCTCTATCTACACCTGTATGAATATCCCACATTGACGTATGCCGACCTCTTCAATATATACTAGTCTTATTGAATAAGGTTAGAATCTTGGCTAGCTTAAACTCGAAATGAAAGATTCTGACGACATTTTGACTTCTTCGGGAAAAAATTGCGGGATAGAGCTAACAAGTAAACTAAAGAACGTGATCTTGCGTCGATTCTAAGTATTTTTAAAAAATTCACAAAATCGACATAGTAAGGAATCGATCCCTGATCATTCGCCATTTTGCAACTATAGGAAACGGTTCTGGTGTAGGTGTCTTTCACAAAGTTTTTCGCAATACCATCTCAATTGATTGATTTTAAACGGGTTGTCTATCGCTAGGATCGATTTATGGCAATCACTAATTATATCAATATTATGGTTTAGGACAGCATTTCGATGAACTGAAGAAAAAAGCCTCAAGGATGTAACACACATGTTGGACCAGAACCTTTCTGAGGGCTTGGAGAATACCATTATAGGACAGTGGTCCAACAATGGCAGTTGAATAACAGAACAGCTCTTCTGAGAAATACTCCAGTACTTGCACAGGCAAAAAGATTCGTGGAAGTCTCACCATCGTACCCAAGAAAGCTTCTGCAGCTGCCATAAACCAAACATGTTTGGTACAAATACCTCTTGTACCGTAGGCTCAAGTCATCAGATGACAACATATGCAGTCTCTGTGGATCAGAAACGGGAATAACCGAACAAATAGTAAGCAAATGTCCAAAGCTAGCCAGCCCAGAATGTTACATATGGATGAGCCAGCACTAACTCCTCACGACATGATAGCCAAGGCTCCTAAGGACGTCATCATATTTATTCACATCATTGGTGATTTCCTTAGGACTCAACGTGTAGGGTAATAGAACAAAAGATTGTGGAAGATGGTCCTGATCCAATAATAATAAAAGGGGAGGTATTCTGCTGAGGCACTTGGGTCACAGATAACATGGTAACCAATTAACAAGTTAATAAGAAATTCTTTTGTTATTGAAGACAGGAATGAACGAATATTTGAAGGAATATCACTTCTTATTGTAATACACAGGCCCAGAACCTATTCATGGGTTCTTATGAAATATGTGGAGCCGAAATACATGCCATATAAAGGTTTCCTTACAGAGCAAAGGTAAAGTAATGCCCATAAATATATCTTGACTGACGTCTGCTAAGCATTCCGTCTGGTTGAACACACATCAAAAACAATTGATAAGCTGGAAATCCGTAAATGGTACTGAACTAACAGCTTATTCTGATCATAAACAATGCTGCACAACCCTATGGTTATTGTATGAAAATTGATTCAGTATGCAGCAGTTATATTGTCCGAGTTTCTCGCAAATATTGTTCAGAATTTGTAGAAATTAATACGAAATTCATGCATAACAAAATAATTACATACGATTGAGCATGCTGATAACTGAGCCTTTAAGATACACATTTATGATGAATAGGCATATCTTTTACTGATAAGTCAATTTCAAAACGATTAATTTAAATTAATGTAGAGCACATGAAATCCAGATTGGAGAGATTAACTGATCAAAATGCGATGTAAACCTTTTGTTTTTTTTTTAATCACTGGAATACATTCACAATTTTCGATTTTTATACATTGAAATCTGTACACATTCTCCTCAACAAATGGGGCCAAAATTTCAGCCAATTTTGTAGCATCCTAAATATGAAGAAAATTTAAATTATATTATGGAGAGATGACTTAAATACATGATGCTGGTGTAAATTATTCTATCATCCTGTATATCTTTTCTAGTAAAAGCAATAGGTGTTATCTTTTTCATGAACAATACACCAAATATCGAATTACAATTCAAGTATTTCTTTATCAGGAACAATGACAATTGAACATTAGAGTGAGACCTACCTTACAAGCTGATAATTAGCTTCTGGAATAGTTACTTCAACACAGTCTAGAGAATTTGTCTGATCAGGCAACTTCAGAACTGTTCCGTCAATCTTCTGCAGTGCTGTACGGAGATCATGGTATCGTTCTTCTTTCTGATCGACTGAATCTGTAAGAAAATAATCTTTGTATTTCAAGCAATCAAATTCAACAAGTATGAACAAGGTAATTCATAAAGATAAAATAGGTTGCTACATTCTTTGTCGATGGTGAATATAATATTTTGGCCATTTCAGTGAAATCCTAATGATTTAGACATTTATGGTTTGTTGTTGAGGATGATACGGTTATATCATGAAGAAGTGAATGAATTGCATGGTGAGACATAACAATAGCATTTAAGACACAAGGGCAAATTAGATTATAATTCAAATTCTCACCTTTCAAAATAAAGTGTACTACACTTTTTTCCATTCTGCTTTATTCAATTCATGTTGGGAAAAATCTGACAAGTTTATTTTATCAACTTCCGTATTAATTCAACGAATTATTGATGAAAATATAAAATTTCAACAATATTCAGATCAAAACACTAAAATCCTAGTATGAAACTATCTTGTTATTCTCTGATAAAACTTTATCAAATGCATATATTTACAATTACATCCTGCATAAAGGGTGACAAATAATTGCTGAAAACCTGAAAGAATAATAAATGATAATTGGATATTCTTATTCAATTTGATAACATACAATTCACTCCCTAATATGGACAAAGAATTTTCAAAAATGTCATATGGTTAAGCTTTAAAAAAAATATTTGTTGTCAAAACATGCTTTGAACTTTTAAGCTATGTACTTCAGAACTACTTGAACCATAAACTGTCAAATTGAAATTATCTTATTAGCCAACAAATGTAATTTATCGTAGAGATGCATATAACTCCAGAATATGAGCTGCATCCCTTGATATTAAAAAGTAATAATAAATATAGAAATTTAAGTTCAACCATAGACCAACTACCAACTCAGTTCAGTTGCTTGGAACAACTACTACTAACCTCAATCTGATAAACCCTTATTTTAAAAAATAAAAATATTTGAAGGATTATCTCTGCAAAGGTACAAATTGATATCTACAGTAGATATATTTTTGAGGGATTTTCTAAACATTTTATTGAAGAACATGACGAAATTGATGGAATGGTTAACTGCCTTGAGTATTCTGGTTTCTCTGTGGATTGCAGTTTTAACGAATAAAATAGGAAATAATTTCACTAGACAACATTCTCAATTAATTTTATATTTACCTTTCATCTCAGTCATATTATTTGGGGTAAGGATGGTGATCTTTGGATGATTTATTATAATAACATGTTATTTCAGTTGTACGCATTAACCGTTGTTCTTTATAGAACGTTTACTTTCAATAATTGTGAAGGAGCGGCATTGGAATTAAAAAAGGTGAATTGTTTTCTAATTGAAAGATTATTTTCCTGTTCATAGTGTATTTATATTCGATTTCTTTCAAGGAAATTCAAGAGGCCAAATCATCTCTTAAAAAATGGGATACTTATTCCCGGAAACAACTTCATAATAACATTCATTTATTGATCACATATCAATATTTATATTCCATTATTTGAAGACAACATTCAATCAAGCAATGTGATAATTCAAATTGTTTATTTCGTTATAATTATTGGGTCTTTTTATATCGAGAAAATAACAAACATTTGCACAAATCGATAGCAAGCTGTTCCCTAGAACATGCGCGCGAAAATGGGAAATATTCACGAATAGCAGAAAAGTAAGAGAAAGTTCAATATTATCCAAATTCTGCAGTCTTCTACTCACAAATCGTATTCAAGCACACTAACCGTCTCTCTTTGATGTCTGCTTCTTGTACTGAATTCTGAACCTGAAGGCTTCCAAAACAGAGGCTACGACAATCGTCAAATCAACCATGGTGAAAAGATAGAACAACATGAAGAACAGCCGTGAATAAGGATTGGTCACAGAGGCATAGGCACCCATCACTATAAACCAATTATTAACAACTGTAAGTTCAAACAGTGTAACTGCCGAAGACAGAAGGTCAGAGAAGTTGTTCAAGTAATAGTAACCCAAGGCACTAGTCGAATTTGTGCTGAACTTATAGAAGTCTTCCACTGTTGTATTCCTGAAAGGATACCAATTTTTTATATACATACCTTTCATACATTTTTATAGTCAATAGGTGGGCCAAAGAAGTTTGAGACATTTCACCTTATTTAATTAAAAAATAAATAAATGAAGGTAGTAATAATTACTTATGTACCTTAAATAAACCATAGAGTCCTCGATGAAAGTATTTGATAATTGACTACATCCTGGTGTATTATTTTGACCTTGACAAGAGTTCACCAGTGCCAATTCGGCAAAGATAAATTTTCAGAAATTCAACACAAAATTATCCGATTTTTTCAAACTTCCTCAATCTAATCAAAATTTTACCACAAAATATACGAATATGTGAATCTAACTTATCGAAGCTGAAGTTTATATATTCCAATTTTGGCGTTTTTTCCTGTACAGGGACCCTATTCTTGAATATGAACGTTCTCTATCCTTCCATCAAAACTATATCGCGTTTCCTTGACAACAGCGTCGACACGCCTATTTTCTCCCTTTGCCGATTCAAGAATAGGGACCCCGGGCAAGAAACTCCATATACATTTAGACTTCAAAAATCTGTATCAAATCTGTTCTGAGCTAGCAAACTATAGGATACCAAATGGCGATCAGATTATCACAAAGCGGTCAAAGTTATCGTAAAATCTGATGATTATCTGATATTTGACAAAGCAGATACAAGCCCGACTCAGCTCTTGCAACAAAAACTTGATAAACCTATTCCAAGACCTACAGACTGTCTTCATAAAAGTGAATGAAATACAATCACTACTTACACGCAGCAGTTTCTTAAATCGTAAGGTGAGAAAAATTCCATTCCAATTATCGAAAAGAAGTAATACATAACTAAGGTTCAGCGCCTTTTATCAGTATACCTTAAACACGAATCAAATCGTCAATTTATGTATCAAAAGTTGGAGGTTGGTACTCACCGTTCATAGCTCCAACTCCGGTTCCTACCATAACTGCGGTCGGGGTGGCCAAACCTAAAGCGCATGGACAAGCGATTGCCAGTACGCTTAGTGCGCATCTAAAAACGAATTGCAGCAGGATTTCAGTGTCGGAGAATCCTTCTTTTTCAGTATGACCAACAGGCAGGTAATTTATGTTGATTGAACCGATTATCGACCAAACTACCAAGGTTAGAAGGGACAGGAAGACCACAGTAGGGACGAAATACCTGAAAAAAAAATTGAATAATAATGACAATGTTTATTAAATAATTCCTCTAAGTACAAAGGAGCCTTAGGGGGTTTCATGTTCACCGATTTTAATTAGTCTATGCCTGAATTGAGCCTGAAAAATTTCAATTAACTTAGTCTTGTTCCCTAGTTTTAAAAATTCCAAAAAAATCAGACGTGAGGTCGGCAGCTTTTGCTTGCATGTTCAAATTAATTGCTGAAGCGGAATCTCATTACTGTCCCCAGCAATATACAGGGTGTTCTACAAGCTCTATGACAAACTTTGACAGATGGTAGCTGTGCTTATTCTGAACATTTTTTTTCCTATGAACCTATATCCGATTCGTTTTTGTTAAGAAGATACAAGCCTTTGAAAAATTATATTTTTATGTTCAAATCATAATTATAAATGGAAATTTTGATACTATGAAAATTGTTCAAAATGTCCACCTTCGGCTTGAATGCAAGCTTCACATCGACGAACTAAAGATGCCGTTACTCGGCGGATCAGATTTGGGTCGTTTCGTATTTGGTTTGCCGCATCTTGAATTCTATCAAGTAATTGTAGATGAGATTCGATTTCAACATGATGAACAAGCTGCTTCATATGGGTCCATAAATAAAAATCTAAGGGATTTAGATCAGGCGAACGAGGTGGCCATTGTATTGGTCCTCCTTGACCTATCAATTTATTCGGGAAATGTTTATTCAGCCAACTGCCTACTTGTCTCCCTGTATTTGGTGGTGCACCATCGTGCTGATACCACATATTTCCTACAATGTTTAGCTCTAAGTCATCAATTAAGTCAAAAAGGTTGTGCTCCAAAAAAGTTTCATACAAATCTGCATTTAACCGGTTATTTATAACATGTACTGGCATCAAATCATTGATGAAAATCCCACCCCAATCGTTTACACCGAAACGTTGCTGAAATCTTGGGTATGTTGTTGAAGTAACCATTTACAAAATTCTAACCTTCGTAACCCAGCATGTAAAGCTTGTACATTTCGTCTATGAAATGGATGCAACATTTCTCTTATCAAAACACGCCATACGAAATTTGGTGATAAATGAAGATTAGTAGCTCTACGTCGAACACTAATCGAAGGGTTTCCACGGACAGCATCTATTACATTTTCCTCATTTTCTACATTTACTTCAGTTGGCCGAATGGCTTTCTTTGGAGCAGGATTGCCTGTTTCTCGAAGTTTTCGGAATGATGCACAAAATACTGTGTGTGCAGGTTGCTGTCTATTAGGATATTTTCTTCGGTATTCTCGAGCTGCTCTTCTGGAGTTACCATTAGAATAGTCATATTCAAATACAATATCTGTATATTCCTGAGTCGTGAAAGAATGCATTGTTATTCGAAACGTACCCCAAGTGCCAAATGAATAATTGAAATAACGTCAATTACCATATCAACCGATATTTTATGTCGGTCTACTTGATCAAAACATGGAAATTAATTTTTTCAAATGCTTGTAACTTCGAAACGAGAACGAATCAGACCTATGTTCATAGGAAAAAAATGTTCAGAATAGGCACAGCTACCATCTGTCAAAATTTGTCATAGAGCTTGTAGAACACCCTGTATGATCCTCACTAAATTTTACAAGAACCTTCGAGTACTGAACTTCAATTCGATCTGCTTGTTTGGAAATATTGGAAAAAATATATTTTGCATGGATGTATCTACGGAATAATTAAGCCAGTTTTACCCATTCACGACTTCGACATTCCCAACCAAGCTCCATACCTAGCTACCCGACAAATATCGAGTACCCAACTTTTTTCTTTCGGAAGTTATTGTGTTTAAGTGACGATAAACGGTCGATCAATTATTTCTCAAAAAAAATATCTATGTATCTGTAAAACTCTTGGAAGTATTGTACCCATCCAACAAATAAAATAATACAAATCTAATCTAAATCCAGTACTCGATTACAAATCTGTTACTTAAAAATTTCTATATGATTACAAAATCGCAAAATATAAAACATTAAAATGAACATTTGGCACTTTTCAAAAGTAGAGTTTGGGTATCAGCACTTTTCAACTAGTTACCAAGTTTCATCATGATAGGCTCGGTATTTTTGTAGTTTTTTCGGAAAAAACAACGATACCGAGATAATTATCATGAAATTTTATACAGGGTGTAACAGAGTTGATGTAAAATATTCAAGGAGGTTATGGTACAGATCATTTCTAACAAAAAATGTGCTTATAACTTTTTTCTCAAACTTCCCAATTCTGCAGATATCAATTCTTTTGTTTTTTTTGGAAACTTCCCTACCTTGCTCCAGAAAAGAGAGTATATCTCTGGAACGACAAGACCTACTGCAATAAATGTGCCCTTAATCCAAAGAGGAAGAGGTGTTACATTCACTGTATTTAGTTTTGCTGGAGCAAATTCAACAAGAACCGGAAGAACGCAGGTTCAGTGAGAAATTCAGACCAATAAGAACACTTGTTTCGAAAAAAAATAGAAAAATTCTAAAAATTTTTTTAATTTCTAAAATAACAATTCTTGCTGAATTTTCAGCATTTTACAACGGGTTAGGAAGTTTCGATTGAATCGTTTGAGTACTTTTCGAGATATTGAGGTAATAATAAAAAAAAATTCAAATAAACATCTAAAAATCCAAAAGTTGAACAAATATTAAATTGAATCGACATATAACTTCTGAAGAACCATGTAAGAAAATACACCAGTATAGACATTTTCGGAGCCAGTTATTTACCGCATCGATTAAAGGATATTTAGGGAGGATTTGGCATTATTTTTTAGGTTTTGTCTAGGTTTTCATTCCCAGTGAAAACAAAAACTATAAAAATGAAATGATATCGTTATTTAAAGAAAACACCCTTGTGGATTTCAGGATTCAAGACTAATCTCTAATCTGATTTTCTTCATCAGACAATAAAAAGAAAATTTTCGAACTATTTTCGACATTTCCGAAAATAACAGCAAAGCAGATATGGAAATTTCTCAATTTTACTTCTTTTTTTTGTGAATTTAGCTATATATCCATTTCTACGAAAAAATGGGCGAAATTAATTCCTTCATTCAGAAAATAGAGGACTATTTAATTTTTATTTTAAGATTATCTGGTTTCGTCATAATTATTTTTGTATTATCCCAATCTATCAATGATTTGAAATGTGTTTCTTCAGGTTGTTTTTTACCATATTTCCATATTGCAATATCTTCGTCAGGTATCAAGTAATAGCAGAGGGGTTCGTTTTTTGAAATTTTCGAAGAAGTGGGCAGGTACGAGATAAGAAACGGTTTACTTATAAAATCATTAGAGAGCTATCGGAAGTCTAAAGCAGGCCTGACTTTATGGAGGATCCTGTAATATTCCTCAACGTCAATTCAAGATATCTAAGAGACTGGTCTCTTGACAACTTTATGATGGGCTTATTTTTATTCAGGTGTCACAGTAAAAGTTTACGAGAACAAGAATAGAAGAGTGGTGGTCGACACTTCAAAATTTGCCTTGAAACCACTTCCTCTCTTTTGTATTGTTCCGACTGTTACCTGAAAGCTTCAACTATAATGAGTATATTTCGAAAATGTTGATGTCACAAGGTTCTTAACAAAAGTTCACTATTTCAGTAGACGTTTTCAATACTATTTTTCACACATGGAACTCGAAGGAACTAGGGAGATATTATTGAGACATTGACCCCGCCAAACGCACCTCTTCCACCTGATAAAAATGTTTGTTTTTATATGGTCTAGGGCTGGGAATCATGAATGAATGATTTGAATATTCGAATATTCATTGAATGATTATTCGAATAATTTGGTTTTGCATTATTCATTTATTCATGAAAATTCATTGAAAAGTTGAATAATCGATGAATATTTTTTATTCATGAATACTCAATGAATGGTTTCTATTCATGAATACTCAATGAATACTTTTTATTCATGAATAGTTGACTATTCAGTGAATAGTTGTTTATTCACTGAGTAGTTTTTATTCATGAATGGTAGAATATTTACTGAATAGTTGAATAGATGAATATTCAGAGAAAAGTTATGTGCACATCCATGAATATCGGTACCTACTATTCATAAATATTAATTTATTCAGAACTACTGATTAGTAGTCAGTAGAGTAATCCATCCTCCGTAAAACTACGAAGTTCATGTGATTCACAATGAACGAATTCTTTGATAGTTCCTATTGTGTAATGTATATTTCGTTACTGCAGTTTCGATCTTTCATTAATCTTCAGACATCTAAACACTGAAGACTCAACACATGATACAAGATATATGAATTTTATAAAAGTCGATATAGTAGTACAAAAGATTTTTGGATATTTTCGAAGTTCAATCCAGGTATCACTTGAGAGCGTTGAATATTTGGAATATTTGAATATTACACAGTTCAGTTTCGTCATTCATTATTTCCAGATTAACTCTATGTAAGAATTTGAAAATTGTTTTTACTATCTTGATTTTGGAGTTTGCAATTTTCGAATTGGTATATTTAAATAATATTGAAATACTGGACGAATCTTTTATGATCAAGTATAATTTCACGTATCTTCATATATTTTATGTATGCAATTTCTTGAAATATGTGTGGAACAGTTTCGGGAAATAATTTGTTGTATGTTGAAATTAATGAAAATTATAATGGAATTAAAACAATTAAACGATTTGAATTCAAACTATTCATTCTACCAATTTGTTCAATGGGAATACATTGCATAACTCCAACTTGAACTGAACCTAACAGCCTTACTCCCGCAAAAATATCCAAGAACGTATTTTGTTCAATACAATTTCGAATTCGATAACCTTAGTTATTTTGTTATTATTATTTGTACCTGAACATATATCCTGTATAATGTGTTGAGTTCAGATGTCTGAAAATTAATGATTGTTCCAAAGTTCAGTAACAATAGGTAAACATTATATAAAATGAATTTATTCGGAGTAAATCACATGAACCTGTTTCATTCTTGAATGGTCAGTTGATCTTTCACACTTTTATTCGTTATTTTACGAATGATTACTCTACTCTGACTACTCATCAGCAAACCTGAATAAATTAATATTTATGAATAGTAACGAATACTCATTAATACATGAATATCCAACCATTCACTGAATACTTATCTATTCAATTATTCGTTAAATATTCTCCTATTCAACTATTCAATGAATAGTCAACTATTCAATGAATAGTCAACTATTCATTGAATAGTCAACTTTTCATGATTATTCAACTATTCATTGAATACTCATGAATAAAAACTATTCATTGAATAATTCATGAGTTTGAATGAATTATTCGAATATTCGAATAAATTTTCCAAAGAATATTCGAATACAAAAATTGAAAAAGTCCCAGCCCTAATATGGTCCTCATGAAATATTGAATTGACCTTCAAGCTATCATTTTTTGATCAAGGGCTACATTTCAATTCGATTCAATCTGAATTTTTGGAAATATTAGGGAAATAAAATAATGATTGGGCACATCTGCGGAATCATTGGACGGACTTCAATTACGAAGGTCGAATTTGGGAACGGATGAAATCCACCCAATGATTCCACAGATATACCCATTCAAAATTTTATTTCCCCTATATTCCCAAAAATACAAATCGAATCGAATTGAAATCTACTAAGTATCGATTAAAGCTTATTTTGGGAGGATTTTGCATCATTTTTCTTCAATTTTGACCAAAGTCTCAAAACGAAAGAAAATAACTCTGAAAATTTTCTCGTTTTCCTGATGAAAGAGTCAGATTTGTACTCTGAAACTTCACATTTCGCTTTGTTCATCGGTTGTATTGTTCCGGTATTCTTCATCATTAAATATGAAGTTCAAGGTTAGTGCAGATCTTATGAGAAATCTGATAGTTTCGAGAAAGAAAATTATTCCCAGAATTTTTTTTTATTGTTGTGATAACACGATCATCAGAAATAAGTTTTGCATTAACTTGTGCAACAGCGTTTTCCAATTAGTTACCGAGTTTCATTATGATTGGACTAGTATTTCAAGAGTGATTCTGGAAAAAAACACGATACCGAGGAAAAAACCATTGAATTAACTTATTATTTCACAATATCTCCAGAAATTGAAATTAGGTTCAACTGAAATTTGGTACAGTGAAATTAAAATATAGAATTTGAGGCCTGTGGCAAATTCTTCTGGGAATCTGATGGAAAAAGTTTTCGAACAAAAATTTGTTTGTAGAAAAATTTTGAAAGACATTTTTTTAAATTTTAATGAGACGATCATAACGAAATTTTGCAAAATATTGTGCATCAGTATTTTACAACTAGCAGTATAGCATTATCATGATTCGATCAGTGTTTTTCGATTTATTTCGGAAATAACCATACCGAGGGCTAAAGACTGCAAAATTTGACATATTTTTTTCAATATCTCCAAAAATTGAATTGGGATCGCATTAAAATTTGGTACACTGTTGAGTAAAAGGTGGTTCAAGGTCCGAGTAAAATTTATTCGAAATGTTATGAATAAACAAAAATTATCTCAAGAAAAATTTTGAAATTTTTTTTTCAACTTCTGATAACACGATTGTCATGAAAGTTGGCACAAAGTTGTTCGTCAAGATTTTCAATTGTTAATCAAGTTTCATCATGTTTTGATAAGTTTTCTTTGAGTTCCCATTATATCAACTATAGTGAGGGCGAAACAACGTTGACATATTTTTTCCCAATTTCTCCAAAAACTGAACTTCAGTACACTATTGTAAAATGTGAGGTTGAAGATGTGTGCAATTTTTTTTTAGTATCTTATACAAAGTCTTCAAAAAAAAATTTTTTTGGCCATTGCATATTCCAACTAGAGAGCGAGTTTCACCATAATGGAATAAGTATTATACTTTTTCCAGTTATTACAGATATAACAACAAAATTTAATATGTTTTCTCCCAATATCTCCGAAATTTCAATTAGGATTGAACTGAAATTTGGTGCACTGTTGAAAAATTGAGGATTTTAGGTCTGTGCAAAAATTCCGTCGGAATTTGATGAATAAGTTTTGAAAAAACACTGCAAATTTTACACAAAGGTTTATTATTTTCTTAGTTAGACTAACCCAATATACCATTGATAACTCAAACAACTTAGAACGGAATGCTAAGATTCATTTTCGGCATTTTTGGAAATTTGCAGCGTTTTTTTTTATAACTCAGGAACCACTCGTCGGAAATCATCCGGGTAAAATTTTTTAGGTTTAGTTAAGCAACAGTAATTAACATTTGAAATTTCATAAAAATTGGGTGATAAGTTTTTGAGCAATAATTTTTTTTTCCCCCCAACCCCCCATTTAGAGCCCTTTGGGTACACCGATCCTGCTGAAAAGCTTGAAGGATCACCCCCGAGTGACATACGATTTTTCCACCAAGTTTCAAGGATTTCCGTTCAGTACTTCCAGAAAAAAAGCCCCGGACAACGGACGGCGGACGGACGAAATTTTTTTTATTCGTTTATTCAAATCTACATACTCCGAAACGTAAACTGTGAAATTTTCAGGGGGGGGGGTTAAATTTTGTTTTGGTTGGTCGATCACTAAGGTTTATTATTTGATTTTATCGAATAATAAACCAAAAAGATTTTCCGATAAAAATTTCCGATGCAGTAATCCCAACAAAATTTAGCAAGTAGTTCCTGAGATGTTGACGGAATAATTTCGAAAATTCAAAAAATGAATCATTTCATGAAATCATTTGGCCGATTTGACCCATTAACGATATCAATAGTCGCTTCCTGATGCTACATCTACCCTGAAATCTAGCCCATTCTTATCAATGGTCGAAAATCACAGACAATTGAACAAAATAATAGCACATCATGTCCCAGAACATGTGCACATGATAGATTAAAATATTTTAAGCTCAATATCAATAACTAATCAAGGTGGCTATGGAATGAAACGGAAATGTCAATTATAAAGTAATAATAAATTCAGATAATTACGAAAATTAAAAAAATAATATTGATATAAAGGATGTCCCATCTGAAAAAAGTTGCTTTGATTTCTGGAAAAACCTAAGTTGAAAGTGTTTTTCAAAAATGCCAAAAAGTTTCGAGAAATGAGCTAGGTACAAAGTACATGTGGCTTTTAAGAATATTACAATGAGTCATTAGCCATCAATACAATATGAGAAAAGAGATTTTCAGGGTAATTCATTTCTAAAGCGTTTATCACCCGTCCGATATTGAACAATAGCAAGTGGGTTTGTTATCTATATTGTTTGGAAGAAGTAACCACAGGTACAATATGAAAGGTTGTGTAGTTATAAAACTATTAACTCCACATAAAAAAAAATAGTTGCCATAATGTAAATATGTCATTAACTCTTTCAAACAAGTTCAGCAAAGCGCAAGGATTTACGAACCAAACGATTGCACGAAAATGTGTACTTGTTTGTGTCTAATTACTTTTGTTAGGCACATTTCCGTTGCTGAATTATTTGAATGTTATCTAAGGGTTTGAGAGGAATTTAACCCTCATTATCCTGTACCTGTACCAAGTCTCTATTCTTATGTTTCCAGTAAAGATTAACATCAATAATCCTGTAACGAACAACCATGTTCTCGAAATGTGTTGACATTCTTGAGAGCATGTCATGATGGAAATTATTTTCCACTGCACCAATGGACTGAGAATTCATTACACAGGATATCCCAAAGTGTATATTCTATAAGAATGATAAGGCATTCACGGAGAACGGATTACATTATTTTATGCTCTGGAATATTTTCAAATAAAGGTTTTGATGAATTTGGTTTGTCCAGTTAGATGATTCTCATCCCTGTATATTTTCGGCCCAAATAGCAAACATTCTTATAATACTACATATTGGCAAAACTGAAATGGATTTTTTTTTGAATAACCACTGCAGAAATATTGAAGAGAGTGTGAGATTATTGAGTGAAATTCAAATTTCCATCGTAGTAACAACATTTTTAAGGAAAATGATCGATTTCGGACTACCAGTAGCGTACTTCCAGAACGTGATTGGACATATAAATTATTCAAGAGGGAAATTGCTTTTCATGAAAATAAACCCCCAATTTTGAAATAATTATTCAATTTGGGAGAAAAAGCTCCTCTTTCAGAAATGAGAGGAAATTCAATAATAATTCCATATCACAATAATAATAGGAGAGTTATAATAGGTACCGATCGAGGGAATTTTGGAAGGAATTTGCATTATACAGAGTGTTCCATAATATATACGCAGGACTTCAGTATGTGATAGATCGTCCAAAAATATGAAAAAAAGTTTCTATTAACTTACCCTCTAAGATGAACCATTTTCGAGAGTTGAACTCGAAAAAAAATCGTTTTTTGCGAATATCTAGGGAACCTTTTATCGTACAGATAACCGGTTTCGTGTGTATTTTCTAATCATCAGAAGCTATGTTTTGTGCGGAATTTATTTTTTGAGCCTTAATTGGTGAAGGTTTTCTCCCCAACTTCTACGCTAGTGTATAAAGTACGATTTTTGAGACGCCCATTCGATACGCCAATGTTTTCTATACATAAAAGGTACTACGCTCTAAAGTGGACCGTTTTTGAGAAAAATCAACTTATATGTTGAAAAACATGGTGAACTTTTCGAAATAATTTTTTTTTATTAATTGAATCGAATTTATCTGAACGCTAGAATATGTAACAAACTAAGTGGGCGTTTTTCAACATAAAAGTTGATTTTTCTCGAAAAACCGTCGAATTTAGAGCGTATGACCCAGAGTACCTTTTATGTGTAGAAAACAGTGGCGTTTCAAATGGGCATCCCAAAAACAGTACTTTTTTCATTAGCGTAGAAGTTGGAGAGAAAATCCCACTGACCCTTCAAAACCTTTACCAATTAAGACTTGAAAAAAAAATCCGCACTAAACATAGTTTTTTATGATTAGAAAGTACTTCCGGAAGCTGTTTTTTTTTAATTTCAACACCCTGTATCATTGTATATATCCCTCTCTGTATAATGCCTGTATCTCGAAAAAGGTGCATTTCAGAGGCTAAGTTAATGGAAAGTATTTTTCATATTTCTGGACGAGCTATTACATCCTGAAGTCCTGCGTATATATTATGAAACACCCTGTATTTCGGGTGTTTCCTAGGTTTCAACTCCCAATATCTGAAAAACAACTATTAAAAATTAAATCAAGTTGTTATATTTAAAAAAGAAATTGAGATTCCCCCTGTATTCTGTTCTATAGAAATGGACCATATTCGGCTGAATATACTAAAAAAAAGTAGCATTGAAAACTTTTCATATCAAGTGAATCTGTGAATCAATTAATCGAAAATAACAGACAATTGAACAAATTTATAGCACATCTAGTCCCAGAACATGTGCACATAAAAGATTAAAATATTTTCTCAGCTCAATATCAATAATTAATTAAAGTTGCTATGAAATGAAACGGAAATGTCAATTATAAAGCACCGTTGAATTCAGACAATTTTTGCTTTGATTTCTGGAAAAACCCAATTTTTTCAAAAATGCCAAAAAGTATCGACAAATGAGCAAGGTACAAAGTACATGTGGTGAGGTTTTTTAAAATATTACAATGAGTCATTAGCCATTAATACAATATGAGAATAGAGATAATAGCAAACGGGTTTGTCATCTGTATTGTTTAGAAAAAGTATCCACAGGTACAATATGAAAGGGTTGTGTAGTTATAAAACTATTAACTCCACATAAAATACAGTTGCCGTAATGTAAAGATGTCATTAACTCAAGTTCAGCAAAGCGCAACGAAAATGTGTACTTGTTTGTGTCTAATTACTTTTGTTGGGCACATTTCCGTTGCTGAATTATTTGAATGTTATCTAAGGGTTCAAGAGGAATTTAACTCTCATTATCCCGTACCTGTACCAAGTCTCTATTCTTATGTTTCCAGTAAAGTTTAACATCGATAATCCTGTAACGAACAACCATGTTCTCGAAATGTGTTGACATTCTTGAGAGCATGTCATGATGGAAATTATTTTCCACTGCACCATTGGATTGAGAATTCACTACACAGGATATCCCAAAGTGGATATTCTATAAGAATGATTAGGCGTTCACGGAGAACGGATTATATTATTTTGTGCTCTGAAATATTTTCAAAGGAAGGTTTTGATGAATTTGGTTTGTCCAGTGAGATGTTTCTCATCCCTGTATATTTTCGGCCCAAATAGCAAACATTCTTATAATACTACATATTGGCAAAACTGAAATGGATTTTTTTTAATAACCACTGCAGAAATATTGAAGAGAGTGTGAGATTATTGAAGAAATTCAAATTACCATCGTAGTAACAACATTTTTAAGGAAAATGATCGATTTCGGACTACCAGTGGCGTACTTCTAGAACGTGATTGGACATATATATTATTCAAGAGGGAAATAGATACGCATCTGCTTTTCATGAAAATAAACCCCCAATTTTGAAATACTGATTCAATTTGGTAGAAAAGAGCTCCTTTTTCAGAAATGAGAGGAAATTCAATAATGATGCCACATCACAATAATTATAGGAAAGTTATAATAGGTACCGATAGAAGGATATTTTGGGAGGAATTTGCATTATACAGAGTGTTCCATAATATATGTCCAAAAATATGAAAAAAAGTTTCTATCAACTTACCCTCTAAAATGCACCATTTTCGAAATACGTTGAATTCGAAAAAAAACTCTTTTTTGCGAATATCTCAAGAACCGTTCATCGTGCAGAAAACCGGTTTCACGAGTATTTTCTAATCATCAGAAGCTATGTTTTAAGCGGAATTCATTTTTTGAGTCTTAATTGGTGAAGGTTCTGAAGGGGCAGTGGTTGTTTTTCTCCCCAACTTCCACGCTAATGCAAAAAGTACGATTTTTGAGACGCCCATTTGAACCGCCACTGTTTTCTACACAGAAAAGGAACTACGTTCTAAAGTGGACAGTTTTCGAGAAAAATCAACTTTTATGTTGAAAAACATGGTCAATTTTTTGAAATATTTTTTTTTCTTACCAATTGAATCAAATTTATCTAAACACTAGAACAGGAAACAAAAAGTGGGTGTTTTTCGACATGAAAGTTGATTTTTCTTGAAAACCGTCGACATTAGAGCCTATGGTGAAGGTACCTTATTTCTGTAGAAAACAGTGGCGGTTCAAATAGACGTCCAAAAAACCGTACTTTTCTCATTAGCGTAGAAGTTGAGGAGAAAAAATCCACTACTCCTTCAAAACCTTTACCAATTAAGACATGAAAAAAAATTTCGCACTAAACATAGCTTATTAAGTGATTAGAAAATACTTACGAAAGCTGTTTCTGTACGATAAAAGGTTCCGCAGATATTCGCAAAAAAAAATTTGTTTCAATTTCAACCCCTGCATCTCGAAAATGGTTCATTTTAGAGGGTAAGTTAATGGAAATTTTTTCCATTTTTTTGGACAAGCTATCACATCCTGAAGTCCTGCTTATATATTATGAAACACCCTGTATTTCGGGTGTTTCCTAGGTTTTAACTTTCAATATCTGAAAAAGCACTATTAAAAATTGAATGAAGTTGTTATATATATTTAAAAAAAATTGGGAGTCCCCTTGTATCCTGTTCTATAGAAATGGATCATAATCGGCTGAATTTACTAAAAAAAAGTAGAATTGAAAACTTTTCATATCAAGTGAATCTGTGAATAAATTAATTGAAAAGAAGGGATAAAAAGTCAAACAATACATTTTTTTCGCACAAATCGAATGAGAAATTAGAAATCGAATTTAGGAAGAGTGAAGACTCAACTAGGTTTCCTAAAAATAAATTTATAACGCCCGTTATTTTGTGAATGAAGCATTTCCGTAATATATTACATATATAAAAACAAGTTATTTTTGGATTGTCTAAGGTATCAATTCAGTGGATTTTTTCACATAGAAGGTCGTAGATTCACAGTTTCAAATAATTCGAGAAAATCTTGTGGACTTTCTAATTTTGAACACGGACTGACAAATGCGTTTCAATTTTGTCCTAATGCCTTGATCTGCCAGTATCCTATTACGAAATGAAACGCATTGAAACATCAACACAAAATCCAAAAAAAGAGAATTGAAAAGAAGAGCATTTTAATTTTTTTTTCTGAGTGTTCACTCCCAATATCTTAAACAGAAGTATTGAATATTAAATAAAAATTGTTTTTTTCATGAAAAAAAAATTTTATTTCATTTTTAATAGTTCTGTTTCAGATATTGGGAGTGAAAACCCAGAAAAAAACTAAAAAAATGATTGGAAATCCTCCCAAAATAAGCCTTAATTGATACTAAAGAGTATTTTCCATTTCATCACTGAGGCTCCTACGTATCAGCCGTGGACTAGTTTCAAAAATGCATTTTTATTAATTAATAAAAAAAAACGTGATACTAACAATAAACATATCCTATAGTACTGTTCAAATTTGGTTCAAGTCGGTTCTCTGAAAAGTTGATCAAAGAAAAATATAAATAAAAATGAAAGAAAATTAAAAATAGCATATTCAATTTGAAAAAAAATAGAAAAAATTATTTAACTATCTACTTCAGCAGCTGAAAGTCTTTGGGTCTTACAAAAAGTATTTTCAGAACATTTAAGGATTTTTGATCAATTTGGAACCATATTCTCTGAGTGAATTTCTAAAACAGATATTAAAAATTATTGAATGTTTGACGTCACATTCGTAGATTACAATATGAAATACACGATTTATTATTATTATTATTATTATTTGTATACCGAGAGGTAATGCCAGCATCTTCATGGACATGCGCAGTACCTACGTTGTTTGCACCAATCCGAAGAAGACAAGTTACTGCGCATGTCCGTAACAGTCCTGTGCATAAATACCTGGCACGTTGCGATTTCGAATTAGTACCTAGCGACAATTTGACTGTGCAGCAACGAGTTTTATTGAGTATTTTACCGTGTTCCATATTTTAATCCCCGAAATCAAAATGTGCGATTCCGAATTATTGTTCGCAACCAGAGTGCAGTGGGAAAGTAATTGTACCCTTTTGAAGATCTGGGGGCAGACGGATAAAGAGACTGCTCTTGATATAGAATACTCTCTATTCAAAGCCCAGGAATCTTTTGAAGAGGAACAATTTCGAGTGGCACCGGAAGATGTGGAAGTCGGACAGTTATATTGTGCGAAATATGACGGTGATTATTACCGGGTCGCGATTGAAAGTATCGAGAAATTGTGCGAGGGTTTGGTGAATGTCAAATTAATCGACTACGGAAATGATGAAGAATTATCAGTGAACGATTTGAGATCTTCCAAAGCATTCGACGAGATTTGTATTAACTCACCTCCCCAAGCATCAATGTTTATATTGGCTGGTGCGATTTTTTACGGCGACGAATGGGACGACGTGATTTATAAAAATTTAGGAAACGAACTTATTTATACGGCAGTGAGTTACGAAGTCGTTTCCTCCTTTAACGGCCACGATTTCATCAATATTTATAAGGACGAAGGCGAATTCAGCAATAACACCATAAGAGCTAAGCAGATGAAAAAAGTACCCATCAGAGTACAGGAAAAAATTCTGATGGAAACAACCAAAACTTCACCCAAAAAATTCTCACCGAAGTACCAGGGGATTTCTTTGAAGAAGAACAGAAGGTACGAGGTGACAGTATCCTACGTGGAGGAGGAATCTGGAAATTTTTACGTCCAGTTGGTAGAAAACCATCGTGGATTGGTTAAAATGATGAAAGCAATCAACGACACGGAATTGCAGTTCTTCCAGGATTCGCCGAAGGCAGGAGTTCCTTGTTTAGCGAGGTGTCTCGAGGACGGATGCATCTACAGAGCTGTAGTCGAGAGCGAAAAGGATGGAAAGTACGAGGTAAGTCATTGATCAATTCTTCATTCTGGTGTCATTAAACTGAAACACGATATTTTTAAAGCTTCCAAATTTTCATACAGTTGAAATCGAATATATAGATTATTACAATGGTTACATTTTTTGCAGGTATTTTATGTGGATTTTGGATGCCGAGAAGTGGTACCGATTCAAAATCTCTACCACATCCAGGACAGTTTTCTTACTGTGAAGAAGAAGGCGATCCTTGTTTCTTCAGGATACAGAGAATTGAGGGAGAACCTGAAGAATCTTATGGAAACTCAAGAATCCTTCATAATACAGTTCAGAACCAAAACGAAAAGCAGCGATGAGGATTCCACAGATGAAGACATTGGGGAGAAGATCAAAATATCCTACATCGGCAGTAATGGCACATTTTATGTTCAAAGGGAACGACATGCTGATGTCCTCAACGAGATGATGATGCAGTTGCAAGTATACTGTGAATCCGACAGAGCAAGTCCTCCAGAAATCTTGAAAGTGAGTTCTCAATTCTAGAATTAGTAGTAGTAACAGTTTCTTCATGACTTTTAATTCACATTTTCCCCTATTACTAAATATATACATTTCATATCGTAATACAATTATTATTAACTTGTTTTCGTCTAGATCATCATCATGTTCAATCGTTCAATTATATTCCATCAGTTTAGAATGAAAGTACTTGTCGAGTCTCTTATCTTAAATTCGAATGAGTCAACTTGATGGAAGCAATCAATATAATCATTAAAAAACAGTCTTTTCAGTAATGCCTTCACATAATATCTTTCAATATTAATAACTTACGGTATAATTTATTGTCTTCAACATACCACATCTGAAATATCGATTAAAGCTCATTTTCGGAGGATTTGCATCAATTTTTGTATGTTTTGTTGGTATGTTGAACACAATAACAGTATACCGCAAGATATAATGTAAAAGTATTAGAGGAAAATTTGTATTTTTAATGATTGTAGTAGTTAGCTTTACCAACTCTGGATGGTTTGTTATTCCAAGAAGGAATTCTTTATCGACAAATCATATAGTACCCTGTTAGATATTTTATTTATAATTATGTATTTCTTTCCAGATTGGTCAATATTGCTGCGCGAATTTCTACAAAGATGGACTTTGGTATCGTGGGCTAATTGAAAATTTGAGAGGAGGAATTGCGACAGTGAAGTACATCGATTTTGGTGATAGTCATGATGTCTCAATCAAAGATCTCCGAGGAATCGATGAAGAATTTGTTAGCATCGTTCCACTAGCCATCGAATGTTCCGTTGATAAACAAACTGAAGTATTGTTGAAGCCTGATCAAGAACTTATCATCAAAGTTGACAAAGTGATGGGTAATAGAAATTCAGTAAATTTAAAGCGACTTATTGATGTTGATTACTGATTGCAATCAATGATTAATTTATTGTTATAACTTTTGTATATATGTATAATATATTATCGTTGTATATATTTTCTCAATCTTTTGTATATATTTCATTAACTGAGTTTGTGATTGTATGTTTATTAATTGTGATTTTATATTGTGATATTTATCATGGAAAATAGAATGATATCCAGAAAATATTCTTGTATTATTCATCCATATTCCCGCTCTATTATTTTCGAAGGATCAATCTGATAATACAATTGATTCAACGAACAACATTAAACCATTCGATTCAGATATTACAGTCATGTAAATTCAATTTAAAACTCTTGAAGTGAATTTTCCCCAAAAACAATTTGAGTAATCTTTGAAAATATTGAAAATATTGAAAATAACTTTGAAAAATTCAAATTCAGCTTCTTTCATAAATAATATTCCAAATTACAATTTAATTTTTACTTCAGCCTCAACGAAATTTCACTAGTCCAAACCTGATTCAGTTCTAGTAACAAAAACTTGATAAAATTATTCCAAGGCTTACCGATTGACTTTATCAAAGTGAATAGAATATAAATGTCACATACTGGGCGAATTTTCGAATTCACAGACTTTATCTTTCTATTCAACCTAGAAATATACACCAGGGCAAACAAAACATAGAGCACAGAAATGATTGGTAAAAACTTTCAGAGTTCACCTCAATAGGGGTTTGTTAGGGTGCTACTCCGCTACTTGTTTTGTGCGTTTTCTGAGCTTTCAGTGTTTATTTTCATGAGAAAATATAGCTCGACTCATTCATAAATATACATCCCATAGATATAACCACGTTGATCATCTTTTTTTTGCAGCAATTTGTTATAACGGTTCAAAAATAAAATATTGCAAGTAATCTTTCTAAATCGAAAAAATTCATACTAACCCCGCGATTTTATCTGCAAGCTGTTGAATAGGCGCCTTTGAAGTTTGTGCCTCCTCTACCAGCTCGACGATTTGAGACAACGTTGTAGCTTCTCCAGTATGAGTAGCCTCGACTATAAGAAGACCATGTTGATTGATTGAACCCCCGATAACGCTAGAACCGATTTTTTTTGGCACAGGCATACTTTCTCCCGTTATAAGGCTTTCGTCACACATAGACTGGCCCTAAAACAAAAAAAAGCTATCACCTGAATTTTCAAAAAATTTTCTTCCAGCTTACCTGAAGTACTTTACCATCCACTGGTACTTTTGAACCTGGAATAACTTTCAGGATATCTCCTCTATGTACCAGATCAACTGGTACTTGTTTCTCACTTTCAACTTCACCTTTTGGTCCCAAAGTTACAAGTAGAGCCTCTGTGGCCTTAAGAGATAACAATCTGAAACATTTTCCATTCGAATTAAATGCTCGCTGTTGATACAAGGAAAACTCCTTACCTCGAAAGAGCTTCTGATGTTTTTCCTTTGGCAATATGCTCCAACCATCTTCCTAAACTAATAAAAACCAACAACATTGGAGGCGTGTCAAAAAACGTTTGAGGTGATGTGTTCTGCTCAGTTACCATAGCAACTACTACAACGCACACGCTGTAGGTGTAGGAGATCGAAGTTGCCATAGCTATAAGTACGTCCATGTTTGTCGTACAGTGCTGTAGAGCTTTGAAAGCCTGCACGAAGAAATGTCGACCGCCGAATATTAAGACTGGAGTGGATAGGGCCCACATGATGAGGTTTTCTAATGAGAGACCTGAAAAATATGGAATAATCGAGTAGATAAAACGATGTAAATTTCACATGATGCCATCATACCACATATGAATTTCAAATACTTGAAGTGATTTTAGGTTCATTCCGGTTCCAACAATTACTGTTCTAGGACTGTCAGGAGTTTGCGCAGTAGAGTTGGTCACGTCTGGATTTTGTTGAACTGTTTCAGGACCTATTTGATCCGCGTTCGGGTTTCTGTGTTTACACATTTTCGTAAAATATTGTTGTGACGTGTCATGTAATTTGTTCATGACAAAAATATATGTATCTATCTATCTTAAGAATTATCCTCGGACTGTCCTAGAACTATACGAAAACAGTACCTGCATTCGAGTCCATTCTAGGTTTCTGGCAATAAATTCGAAATTTATAGACATTTGGACAAAACGATAGCAGGCGGTTTCCCAGAACAAGCGCGTAAAAAGATTTCATCATAGCAAAAAATGATTTATAAGAGACAAACACAATTCTTTCTCACCTTTAACAACACAGCACATGTCTTTATGATTCATGGCACCCGTCGACATAATAAACATAAAATACATCATCACAATCATACTGGGTGGTCCAAAAATAAGAGAGACTAGAAAAGCGTTCCTCCACCTACGTATCTCCTCTTTCTGGTGAAGATAAGCATCACCACGATCCTTATTTAAGAGTTCCGCCGTAAAACCTATAAGAATTCAAAGTTTTCAAACATTTTTCTTATTATACTCCATCAGTACATTACCTAAATCTTCTATGGCTTTTATTATATCTCTGGGACCTGTGATTTCTGAATCGTAAGAGAATTTACGCCTCCTTGTTGTGAGTGCCACTTTGGCGGAGTGTACACCTTGTAATTTCACCACGTTGCTCTCTATCTTGTACACGCAACTGGAACATGTCATTCCACCTATTTCTAGATCTAATTCGGCCTCGCTTCCTCCGGACTGTACAAGAACAAGTGAGGGAAATCCTAGCTCCGATATGGAACTTGCTATATCGTTAGGTGTTATGAAGGATGGATCAAAAAGTACTTCTGCTCTGGCTGCTAGGAGAGATACCAGGATTTTATGGCAACCTGAAAAATTAAATTTATGAGTAGCAATTTCTTGAATAAAATATTTGGTTGAACCATTGTCCTTGAGGAATTTCTAAGGGCCGTATTTATAGTTGCTCCCTGAGGCTTCCTTACTGGAGGCCGCCTTGAATTTGCTTTTCTATGCAAAAAAACTTGAATTTGTTTGCATAGAAAAGCAAATTCAAGGCGGCCTACAGTAAGGAAGCCTCAAGGAGCAACTATAAATACGGCCCTAAGACAGATATAGCTTTTCGAAGGGGTGTTCCGAAAAACCAGAATATTATCTTATGGTGAAGATCGACTGAAAAAAATGTTCTGAACATCTTGCAAAGTTTTTCGGATCACCCTATGTTTTTGAACATCTGATTTTTCTTTTAATACCTTCTAGGGAGTGTATTTCGCTCAAAAAGCTTGTAGCCTCTAATAATATGAAGTTCATAAGGTATTTTTGTACGGAGTTAGATATTATTTCAGAACTATTTCAATTTTACCCATTTATTTTCACAAAACATCACAACCTATTTGAGTCTTATCCTTCGAAACTTGTCTCAATTACCTGTAATTTTCATCACATGCTTTTCGATAGCTGCAACACATGAACCACACGTCATTCCTTTTATCTGCAGCTGACATTTTTCCCAATTGATATCATCGTCTTGAGCAGAACGACCATTTACTATCGATTTACCATTTTGTGACTTCTTATTATCTAAAAAAGTATCTATTGGGTCAAATCAGAATGTCAACCATTGAGAAATAATATTTCTGTTGTAAGAAATCATTTACTGTGTTTGGTATGATATTTGAAATGTTTGAATGTTATTAGTTTGCATTTTGTACGAAAATTTTGAAATTTGATCAATGACAATGTCCTGTCATACGAACCAGTCAGAAACCATCTGTTTCGTACATAGAACAAGTTTTCATTGGAATCTCTGAATCCGTAACATGAATCGATTTCACGCTCCGGTTATAGTTGCGTTTATCCAAACTGATATATAGGCAAAGGATTATCTGTCAATTTGGAAAGGAATCTCTGAGGGCCGTATTTATAGTTGCTCCTTAAGGCTTCCTTACTGAAGGCCGCCTTGAATTCGCTTTTCCATGGAAACAAACTTGTATTTGTTTGCATAGAAAAGCCAATTCAAGGCGGCCTTCAGTAAGGAAGCCTCAAGGACGGCCCTGAATCCGTAACATGAATCGATTTCACGCGATGGACCAAAAGCTCCGGTTATAGTTGCGTTTATCCAAACTGACATATAGGCTTGTCAATTTGGATAACCATTACTATAACCGGTGATTTAGGTCCATCGCTTGAAATTGATTTAAGGAGTGTTAAAGTGTTCAAAGTGTTTTAACAGAATGAAAATATGGCTTTGGCTTTCTTGTTGGAAACTGATGAAAACCTACTATACTTACTCAACCATACTATATTCTTTACCATTAACAGTCTGAATTTAGGCTTCAAAACCCATATCTTCTATCATCTCCGCAATCTGTTCCGCTGTGACTTCCCCTACAAACTCAACAAAAGCCTCTTTCTTCTGCAGATCAACTGTTATACCTTTCACACCTTCCTTCGTGGATATCATACCTTAGTGGACAAACATGAATTCATCGATAAATAATATGTCACATGTGTTTTTTAGTTTTTTCCCGATATTTCATAAATTTTCAGTGAAAATATCTATTTATGAATCTATGAGGGACGATTGCCCAATATTCGTGAACCTGAGGATATGAAAACACATCACCTTGAGGACTAGACCTCCTTGACAGTCCCTTCTGGTCAGAGAGCAAATGTGAGAAATATTATTTACTACTTCCTGCTGGTTTTCTGTCTTTATTTCTGTTGGAGATCTTATTTCAGATATTTTGTCAATCCAATTTCGAAAATGAAAAAGACCTTTTGATCGAATGAAGAAGATGCTCTGCATTATGAATATGTCATTTTATTCCTTAAACAAATTCCAATTTCACTACACCTATATGATATATAGTTTTTTTTTTGCTAAGGTTGCTATCTCTAGGCTCTTGTATAATAATACGTTAAATGTATAGTGCCCAATTTTCATATTCTCTGCTAATACTGTGTTTTCTACAAACGCTTCATTGTTTGATATTCCAATGAATTCATATACAATGTCAATTAGAAAAGGAATCGTCTGTAATATCTCTGGTTCTTGGGGGAAATTTAATACGGTTGGTACCAATCAATTTGTATGAGCCCTCTGAGCGTGATGAAAGCAATCCCAAGAATTTTAAATGGAAAGGGAGGTTGAGTGACCCTTAGTTTCAAGAGTTATGTGATTGCATTTACAAAAATGCCATACACTTGACCTTTTCTGTTCATACTTCCAAAAAAAAAGGGTCGAATTTTTATGATAGCAAAAAAAATAATGAAAAATTAAAAAAAATATGAAGCGAGTAAAAAATATGAAAAAAACCCAACTTCCAGATGCTATTTATTTCCCACACTAATGCTGCATTCTTCAGTTATTTTCTTAAATTTTTCAGAATAATAAATTAAACAAGTACAAACAAAAAGTTAAGCGTACTGCATTTTGTAAAAGGCAATTGATTAATCTTTGAAACGAAGTATCACTTTGTCATCACTCTCACAGTGTTGATATAAATTGAAGCCAACAGCACAAAATGTGGGGGACATTTTGTGCTGTTTTCATATCTTTTGTGGGTTTTCATATCTTTTTTCATATTTCTAATTTTTCATGGGGGCCCTGATATGAAGAATGGTATCTATTCAAATTGACACACTGTATAATCACTAAATGCAACATAATGAAATCAAAAATGTTTATATAGAACTGATGTAAATGATCTTACCTTCAATTGACTGCACACAAGAATTGCAGGTCATACCGTTGATATGTATAAAACTTTGATTTATGCTTTGTTGGCCTCTCAAGAGTGGCAATGCAGCTTCAAACCCCATATCTTCTATATAATCGCATATGTCTTGTGGTGTAATTTCTCGTGCATCATAATGAACAAGTGCTGATTTGGTTGACAGAGAAACCTATGAAAGTTTTTAATTATTTCACAAGGTTTGCATTCTAACATTCAAAGATTTAAATATCTAGTCAGTATTTAAGAATACATCGCAATCGTGTTGTGGATATACATAGATAGATTTATTGTTTAAAACATTTATATAAGGTATGACAATATGAGCCAGAAAGGGAACTCAACCTACTGGCCCAGAACCTTTCTGTGGTATAGACAAATGCACCTACAAGAAACAGTTTTTGGAGAAGGAGGAAAATGAAAGAGAAGCACTCTGGAGGAATCTTTCAGGAATGGATCATTCCAACAAGTTCCATCGGGACTTTAAAGTTGCAAGGTTAAAAATTATTTGGATCTCAATAAGAACAAGTTACGCCTCCTCACTGGCTTCCTCACAGGTCATTGTCGCCTAAGAACGCATATGATGTGAATGGGCTTATCAGAAACTGACGAGTGCAAATTCTGTGGGGAACAGGAGGAAACTCCTGTTCCCATGATAACAGAATGCCTCGCCATTGTAAGCCTGCGAAAGGAATGTCTTGGACATGAGAATTATGGGAGGAAAGAACTTAGCCTCCTTGTAGCCCTCAAATATATTGGAGTTTATTCGAGATCTAGAGCTGGAGGGCGAGCTGTAGGTAGCGCAGTTGAAAAACAGCTCTGGAGGGAGGGCACAATAGACCTCAAGGTCGCAGTGAAATGTAACCCATTACCAACTATAACTATAAAAACATGAAGTCAAAAAAAAAGGAAAACAGAAAACCTCAAACACAAACAGAACATAAACGTGACCAATATGAATGCTCTTCTACCGTGTTAACAGTTCACTCCACCAACAAGCCAATCATCGTTATTGCAAGTACCCTATACTTAGTAATATCGTTGAGAATAACAATCGCCATTCGAAGCCACCCCTGTTTTTCCACCAAGGTGGAGCTTTACTCGTAATGCCGCTGCAGTCAGGCAACTTTAAGATATGAACTTCCCCAACCAGTAGATTGGTCGGAAGGGACCTATAGAAAGACCAGTCGGATCTTCAGATTTGTCCCCTGTAGACTTCCTTTTGTGGAGAGAGAAAAGCGAAAAAACGAAATCATAGAAGGTACAGTTTGAGATTATGGCACATTTGGTTTATTGATCTGGAGGTATTCACTAATTGCACAGGTATACGATTGTATGCGGATATGCTACTATTTATAGGAGATTTTAGAGCTTTACTTGTTCTGGCAAAGTCGCTTCTTAGGTACTGTTTTTTTCTTGTTTCATAGATATGAAAGTTGTCATTTTGGGCAAGTGCAGTATTTGTTTTTAGCATTTTTTTTTTATTTTATAAATTAATTCAGTCTGTTCGTAAAACGTTATCTTCTCAATGTTCAATATATTAGTTTCCTGGTAAACCTGGACTGTCGGTGTGAGGTATTCCAGTTGATATATTGTTTTGACAGACTTATTTTGCAGTCTTTGCAACTTTTGGATTACATAGTTTGAAGCTGTGCGCCAGCAAGTGGAAGTTGGAGAAGCTCAATTGGAGTATTTATGAGATTAAACCATTCCGGACAAATGTTCCCATCCTCTGTTGTCTCTTTGAGATTGGTAATCATCTTATGCTTCAGACAAACTGGACGATATTTCATTTTTGAAGTAGAATATTACGTAAACGAATGGTCGAATCCCAACGGAGAGGACCTTTTCAACTCAGATGGCACGACCCATCTTCCCTATCAAACTCAAGGTACGTTGGGCTTGCCGCGGTGAAACGATATGATGATAGATTTCATGAAAAAAAAACAGAAAAAAACTACAAAATGATGCAAATCATTGCAAAATAAGCTTCAATCGATATAAGGAATGACCTATGCTTTCTTTTAAATGTGACACCCTGTAAAGATGACGAACAAAATTGATTACAATTCAATAAAGCGAACGACCAGTCATTATAGTACATTGCGAGGTATGTGGTCCAATCATTCCTTCGATTGATATTAGAAATTGTTTGTTTATCAATATACGGATTATTGTTTCGCTTATTCAATAACATATAATCAGAAGATAATTCTGTTCTTCAAGATTATGTTGAAAGAAATGAAGCAAATTTGTTTATTTATATCGCAAACTTGGAGTACATATAGCTGCAGAAAGGGTAACTTGCGAACGTTATTGACTATGATAAATCAGTTTTGTGCGCCTTTGTTCGAAGAAATTGTTCTCCAAGATAAGTGGTTTCAGCATGACGCCGCCATTTGTCATACCGCACTCGAGGAATTGACTTTCTCGAACGATATCTTTATGAGAGAATTAATCGAATTGTTTGGACCACCTTTCAAGTAACCTGAATTGGTCATTAGTGAAAAGATTCATTGAAAAATTCGGGGATCAGTTGGAGACTCTGAACAAACTGGTCCTCCAAAACCAAGTTTAAATGTAAATATCGAAACATAAACTGACGACATCACATTACATGTCTAATGCCGAAATTTGAAGATATCGATTTGGCAAATGTGTGATTTCAACATAACATACAACCCGTGGAAAAATTCAATAATTGTAGGACACATTTCAAGGTCGTGTACTATAATTATCGTATTCATGTCCTTGAATCAATCATGTCATGCTGACATAATACATGTCACAAGTTTTTCAATTTATTCCGGATACTTTATTAGATTTCTAGTTCGAAATAACCAATTATGGATCTATGGGAGATGATTCCTCAATAACGGCGGACGGACGAAATTTTTTTTATTCGTTTATTCAAATCTACATACTCCGAAACGTAAACTGTGAAATTTTCAGGGGGGGGGGTTAAATTTTGTTTTGGTTGGTCGATCACTAAGGTTTATTATTTGATTTTATCGAATAATAAACCAAAAAGATTTTCCGATAAAAATTTCCGATGCAGTAATCCCAACAAAATTTAGCAAGTAGTTCCTGAGATGTTGACGGAATAATTTCGAAAATTCAAAAAATGAATCATTTCATGAAATCATTTGGCCGATTTGACCCATTAACGATATCAATAGTCGCTTCCTGATGCTACATCTACCCTGAAATCTAGCCCATTCTTATCAATGGTCGAAAATCACAGACAATTGAACAAAATAATAGCACATCATGTCCCAGAACATGTGCACATAATAGATTAAAATATTTTAAGCTCAATATCAATAACTAATCAAGGTGGCTATGGAATGAAACGGAAATGTCAATTATAAAGTAATAATAAATTCAGATAATTACGAAAATTAAAAGAATAATATGGATATAAAGGGTGTCCCATCTGAAAAAAGTTGCTTTGATTTCTGGAAAACCCTAAGTTGAAAGTGTTTTTCAAAAATGCCAAAAAGTTTCGAGAAATGATCTAGGTACAAAGTACATGTGGCTTTTAAGAATATTACAATGAGTCATTAGCCATCAATACAATATGAGAATAGAGATTTTTAGGGTAATTCATTTCAAAAGCGTTTATCACCCGTCCGATATTGAACAATAGCAAAAGGGTTTGTTATCTATATTGTTTGGAAGAAGTAACCACAGGTACAATATGAAAGGTTGTGTAAATATAAAACTATTAACTCCACATAAAAAAAAAATAGTTGCCATAATGTAAATATGTCATTAACTCTTTCAAACAAGTTCAGCGAAGCGCAAGGATTTACGAACCAAACGATTGCACGAAAATGTGTACTTGTTTGTGTCTAATTACTTTTGTTAGGCACATTTCCGTTGCTGAATTATTTGAATGTTATCTAAGGGTTTGAGAGGAATTTAACTCTCATTATCCTGTACCTGTACCAAGTCTCTATTCTTATGTTTCCAGTAAAGATTAACATCAATAATCCTGTAACGAACAACCATGTTCTCGAAATGTGTTGACATTCTTGAGAGCATGTCATGATGGAAATTATTTTCCACTGCACCAATGGACTGAGAATTCATTACACAGGATATCCCAAAGTGGATATTCTATAAGAATGATAAGGCGTTCACGGAGAACGGATTATATTATTTTATGCTCTGGAATATTTTCAAATATAGGTTTTGATGAATTTGGTTTGTCCAGTTAGATGATTCTCATCCCTATATATTTTCGGCCCAAATAGTAAACATTCTTATAATACTACATATTGGCAAAACTGAAAAGGATTATTTTGGAAAACCACTGCAGAAATACTGAAGAAAGTGTGAGATTATTGAATGAAATTCAAATTTCCATTATAGTAACAACAATTTTGAGAAAAATAGATGATCGATTTCGGACTAACAGTGGCATCCCTATAGAACGTGATTGGGCATATATTATTCAAGAGAGAAATTGTTACGTCTCTGCTTTTTATGAAAATAAACCCCAATTTTGAAATACTCATTCAAATTGGGAGAAAAAGCTCCTCTTTCAGAAATGAGAGGAAATTCAATAGTAATTCCATATCACAATAATAATAGGAGAGTTATAATAGGTACCGATCGAGGGAATTTTGGAAGGAATTTGCATTATACAGAGTGTTCCATAATATATACGCAGGACTTCAGTATGTGATAGCTCGTCCAAAAATAGAAAAAAAGTTTCTATTAACTTACCCTCTAAGAAGAACCATTTTCGAGAGTCGAACTCGAAAAAAAAATCGTTTTTTGCGAATATCTAGGGAACCTTTTATCGTACAGATAACCGGTTTCGTGTGTATTTTCTAATCATCAGAAGCTATGTTTTGTGCGGAATTTATTTTTTGAGCCTTAATTGGTGAAGGTTTTCTCCCCAACTTCTACGCTAGAGTATAAAGTACGATTTTTGAGACGCCCATTCGATACGCCAATGTTTTCTATACATAAAAGGTACTACGCTCTAAAGTGGACCGTTTTTGAGAAAAATCAACTTATATGTTGAAAAACATGGTGAACTTTTCGAAATAATTTTTTTTTATTAATTGAATCGAATTTATCTGAACGCTAGAATATGTAACAAACTAAGTGGGCGTTTTTCAACATAAAAGTTGATTTTTCTCGAAAAACCGTCGAATTTAGAGCGTATGACCCAGAGTACCTTTTATGTGTAGAAAACAGTGGCGTTTCAAACGGGCATCCCAAAAACAGTACTTTTTTCATTAGCGTAGAAGTTGGAGAGAAAATCCCACTGACCCTTCAAAACCTTTACCAATTAAGACTTGAAAAAAAAATCCGCACTAAACATAGTTTTTTATGATTAGAAAGTACTTCCGGAAGCTGTTTTTTTTAAATTTCAATACCCTGTATCATTGTATATATCCCTCTCTGTATAATGCCTGTATCTCGAAAAAGGTGCATTTCAGAGGCTAAGTTAATGGAAAGTATTTTTCATATTTTTGGACGAGCTATTACATCCTGAAGTCCTGCGTATATATTATGAAACACCCTGTATTTCGGGTGTTTCCTAGGTTTTAACTCCCAATATCTGAAAAACAACTATTAAAAATTAAATCAAGTTGTTATATTTAAAAAAGAAATTGAGATTCCCCCTGTATTCTGTTCTATAGAAATGGACCATATTCGGCTGAATATACTGACAAAAAGTAGCATTGAAAACTTTTCATATCAAGTGAATCTGTGAATCAATTAATCGAAAATAACAGACAATTGAACAAATTTATAGCACATCAAGTCCCAGAACATGTGCACATAAAAGATTAAAATATTTTCTCAGCTCAATATCAATAATTAATTAAAGTTGCTATGAAATGAAACGGAAATGTCAATTATAAGGCACCGTTCAATTCAGATAATTGTTGCTTTGATTTCTGGAAAAACCCATATTTTTTCAAAAATGCCAAAAAGTATCGACAAATGAGCAAGGTACAAAGTACATGTGGTGAGGTTTTTCAAAATATTACAATGAGTCATTAGCCATTAATACAATATGAGAATAGAGATAATAGCAAACGGGTTTGTCATCTATATTGTTTAGAAAAAGTATCCACAGGTTCAATATGAAAGGGTTGTGTAGTTATAAAACTATTAACTCCACATAAAATACAGTTGCCGTAATGTAAAGATGTCATTAACTCAAGTTCAGCAAAGCGCAACGAAAATGTGTACTTGTTTGTGTCTAATTACTTTTGTTGGGCACATTTCCGTTGCTGAATTATTTGAATGTTATCTAAGGGTTCAAGAGGAATTTAACTCTCATTATCCCGTACCTGTACCAAGTCTCTATTCTTATGTTTCCAGTAAAGATTAACATCGATAATCCTGTAACGAACAACCATGTTCTCGAAATGTGTTGACATTCTTGAGAGCATGTCATGATGGAAATTATTTTCCACTGCACCATTGGATTGAGAATTCACTACACAGGATATCCCAAAGTGGACATTCTATAAGAATGATTAGGCATTCACGGAGAACGGATTATATTATTTTGTGCTCTGAAATATTTTCAAAGGAAGGTTTTTATGAATTTGGTTTGTCCAGTGAGATGATTCTCATCCCTGTATATTTTCGGCCCAAATAGCAAACATTCTTATAATACTACATATTGGCAAAACTGAAATGGAAATTTTTTTTTTAATAACCACTGCAGAAATATTGAAGAGAGTGTGAGATTATTGAAGAAATGCAAATTACCATCGTAGTAACAACATTTTTAAGGAAAATGATCGATTTCGGACTACCAGTGGCGTACTTCTAGAACGTGATTGGACATATATATTATTCAAGAGGGAAATAGATACGCATCTGCTTTTCATGAAAATAAAGCCCCAATTTTGAAATACTGATTCAATTTGGTAGAAAAGAGCTCCTCTTTCAGAAATGAGAGGAAATTCAATAATGATGCCACATCACAATAATTATAGGAAAGTTATAATAGGTACCGATCGAAGGATATTTTGGGAGGAATTTGCATTATACAGAGTGTTCCATAATATATGTCCAAAAATATGAAAAAAAGTTTCTATCAACCTCCCCTCTAAAATGCACCATTTTCGAAATACGTTGATTTCGAAAAAAAACTCTTTTTTGCGAATATCTCAAGAACCGTTCATCGTGCAGAAAACCGGTTTCACGAGTATTTTCTAATCATCAGAAGCTATGTTTTAAGCGGAATTCATTTTTTGAGTCTTAATTGGTGAAGGTTCTGAAGGGGCAGTGGTTGTTTTTCTCCCCAACTTCCACGCTAATGCAAAAAGTACGATTTTTGAGACGCCCATTTGAACCGCCACTGTTTTCTACACAGAAAAGGAACTACGTTCTAAAGTGGACAGTTTTCGAGAAAAATCAACTTTTATGTTGAAAAACATGGTCAATTTTTTGAAATATTTTTTTTTCTTACCAATTGAATCAAATTTATCTAAACTCTAGAACAGGTAACAAAAAGTGGGTGTTTTTCGACATGAAAGGTGATTTTTCTTGAAAACCGTCGACATTAGAGCCTATGGTGAAGGTACCTTATTTCTGTAGAAAACAGTGGCTGTTCAAATAGACGTCCAAAAAACCGTACTTTTTTCATTAGCGTAGAAGTTGAGGAGAAAAAATCCACTACTCCTTCAAAACCTTTACCAATTAAGATATGAAAAAAAATTTCGCACTAATCATAGCTAATTAAGTGATTAGAAAATACTTACGAAAGCTGTTTCTGTACGATAAAAGGTTCCGCAGATATTCGCAAAAAAAGATTTTTTTTCAATTTCAACCCCTGCATCTCGAAAATGGTGCATTTTAGAGGGTAAGTTAATGGAAATTTTTTCCATTTTTTTGGACAAGCTATCACATCCTGAAGTCCTGCTTATATATTATGAAACACCCTGTATTTCGGGTGTTTCCTAGGTTTTAACTTTCAATATCTGAAAAGGCACTATTAAAAATTGAATGAAGTTGTTATATATATTTAAAAAAAATTGGGAGTCCCCTTGTATCCTGTTCTATAGAAACGGATCATAATCGGCTGAATTTACTAAAAAAAAGTAGAATTGAAAACTTTTCATATCAAGTGAATCTGTGAATAAATTAATTGAAAAGAAGGGATAAAAAGTCAAACAATACATTTTTTTCGCACAAATCGAATGAGAAATTAGAAATCGAATTTAGGAAGAGTCAAGACTCAACTAGGTTTCCTAAAAATAAATTTATAACGCCCGTTATTTTGTGAATGAAGCATTTCCGTAATATATTACATATATAAAAACAAGTTATTTTTGGATTGTCTAAGGTATCAATTCAGTGGATTTTTTCACATAGAAGGTCGTAGATTCACAGTTTCAAATAATTCGAGAAAATCTTGTGGACTTTCTAATTTTGAACACGGACTGACAAATGCGTTTCAATTTTGTCCTAATGCCTTGATCTGCCAGTATCCTATTACGAAATGAAACGCATTGAAACATCAACACAAAATCCAAAAAAAGAGAATTGAAAAGAAGAGCATTTTAATTTTTTTTTCTGAGTGTTCACTCCCAATATCTTAAACAGAAGTATTGAATATTAAATAAAAATTGTTTTTTTCATGAAAAAAAAATTTTATTTCATTTTTAATAGTTCTGTTTCAGATATTGGGAGTGAAAACCCAGAAAAAAACTAAAAAAATGATTGGAAATCCTCCCAAAATAAGCCTTAATTGATACTAAAGAGTATTTTCCATTTCATCACTGAGGCTGAAAGAAAATTAAAAATAGCATATTCAATTTGAAAAAAAATAGAAAAAATTATTTAACTATCTACTTCAGCAGCTGAAAGTCTTTGGGTCTTACAAAAAGTATTTTCAGAACATTTAAGGATTTTTGATCAATTTGGAACCATATTCTCTGAGTGAATTTCTAAAACAGATATTAAAAATTATTGAATGTTTGACGTCACATTCGTAGATTACAATATGAAATACACGATTTATTATTATTATTATTATTATTTGTATACCGAGAGGTAATGCCAGCATCTTCATGGACATGCGCAGTACCTACGTTGTTTGCACCAATCCGAAGAAGACAAGTTACTGCGCATGTCCGTAACAGTCCTGTGCATAAATACCTGGCACGTTGCGATTTCGAATTAGTACCTAGCGACAATTTGACTGTGCAGCAACGAGTTTTATTGAGTATTTTACCGTGTTCCATATTTTAATCCCCGAAATCAAAATGTGCGATTCCGAATTATTGTTCGCAACCAGAGTGCAGTGGGAAAGTAATTGTACCCTTTTGAAGATCTGGGGGCAGACGGATAAAGAGACTGCTCTTGATATAGAATACTCTCTATTCAAAGCCCAGGAATCTTTTGAAGAGGAACAATTTCGAGTGGCACCGGAAGATGTGGAAGTCGGACAGTTATATTGTGCGAAATATGACGGTGATTATTACCGGGTCGCGATTGAATGTATCGACAAATTGTGCGAGGGTTTGGTGAATGTCAAATTAATCGACTACGGAAATGATGAAGAATTTTCAGTGAACGATTTGAGATCTTCCAAAGCATTCGACGAGATTTGTATTAACTCACCTCCCCAAGCATCAATGTTTATATTGGCTGGTGCGATTTTTTACGGCGACGAATGGGACGACGTGATTTATAAAAATTTAGAAAACGAACTTATTTATACGGCAGTGAGTTACGAAGTCGTTTCCTCCTTTAACGGCCACGATTTCATCAATATTTATAAGGACGAAGGCGAATTCAGCAATAACACCATAAGAGCTAAGCAGATGAAAAAAGTACCCATCAGAGTACAGGAAAAAATTCTGATGGAAACAACCAAAACTTCACCCAAAAAATTCTCACCGAAGTACCAGGGGATTTCTTTGAAGAAGAACAGAAGGTACGAGGTGACAGTATCCTACGTGGAGGAGGAATCTGGAAAATTTTACGTCCAGTTGGTAGAAAACCATCGTAGATTGGTTAAAATGATGAAAGCAATCAACGACACGGAATTGCAGTTCTTCCAGGATTCGCCGAAGGCAGGAGTTCCTTGTTTAGCGAGGTGTCTCGAGGACGGATGCATCTACAGAGCTGTAGTCGAGAGCGAAAAGGATGGAAAGTACGAGGTAAGTCATTGATCAATTCTTCATTCTGGTGTCATTAAACTGAAACACGATATTTTTAAAGCTTCCAAATTTTCATACAGTTGAAATCGAATATATAGATTATTACAATGGTTACATTTTTTGCCGGTATTTTATGTGGATTTTGGATGCCGAGAAGTGGTACCGATTCAAAATCTCTACCACATCCAGGACAGTTTTCTTACTGTGAAGAAGAAGGCGATCCTTGTTTCTTCAGGAGACAGAGAATTGAAGGAGACCCTGAAGAATCTTATGGAAACTCAAGAATCCTTCATAATACAGTTCAGAACCAAAACGAAGAGCAGCGATGGGGATTCCACAGATGAAGACATTGGGGAGAAGATCAAAATATCCTACATCGGCAGTAATGGCACATTTTATGTTCAAAGGGAACGACATGCTGATGTCCTCAACGAGATGATGATGCAGTTGCAAGTATACTGTGAATCCGACAGAGCAAGTCCTCCAGAAATCTTGAAAGTGAGTTCTCAATTCTAGAATTAGTAGTAGTAACAGTTTCTTCATGACTTTTAATTCACATTTTCCCCTATTACTAAATATATACATTTCATATCGTAATACAATTATTATTAACTTGTTTTCGTCTAGATCATCATCATGTTCAATCGTTCAATTATATTCCATCAGTTTAGAATGAAAGTACTTGTCGAGTCTCTTATCTTAAATTCGAATGAGTCTACTTGATGGAAGCAATCAATATAATCATTAAAAAACAGTCTTTTCAGTAATGCCTTCACATAATATCTTTCAATATTAATAACTTACGGTATAATTTATTGTCTTCAACATACCACATCTGAAATATCGATTAAAGCTCATTTTCGGAGGATTTGCATCAATTTTTGTATGTTTTGTTGGTATGTTGAACACAATAACAGTATACCGCAAGATATAATGTAAAAGTATTAGAGGAAAATTTGTATTTTTAATGATTGTAGTAGTTAGCTTTACCAACTCTGGATGGTTTGTTATTCCAAGAAGGAATTCTTTATCGACAAATCATATAGTACCCTGTTAGATATTTTATTTATAATTATGTATTTCTTTCCAGATTGGTCAATATTGCTGCGCGAATTTCTACAAAGATGGACTTTGGTATCGTGGGCTAATTGAAAATTTGAGAGGAGGAATTGCGACAGTGAAGTACATCGATTTTGGTGATAGTCATGATGTCTCCATCAAAGATCTCCGAGGAATCGATGAAGAATTTGTTAGCATCGTTCCACTAGCCATCGAATGTTCCGTTGATAAACAAACTGAAGTATTGTTGAAGCCTGATCAAGAACTTATCATCAAAGTTGACAAAGTGATCGGTAATAGAAATTCAGAAAATTTAAAGCGACTTATTGATGTTGATTACTGATTGCAATCAATGATTAATTTATTGTTATAACTTTTGTATATATGTATATTATCGTTGTATATATTTTCTCAATCTTTTGTATATATTTCATTAACTGAGTTTGTGATTGTATGTTTATTAATTGTGATTTTCTATTGTGATATTTATCATGGAAAATAGAATGATATCCAGAAAATATTCTCGTATTATTTATCCATATTCCCGCTCTATTATTTTCGAAGGATCAATTTGATAATACAATTGATTCAACGAACAACATTAAACCATTCGATTCAGGTATTACAGTCATGTAAATTCAATTTAAAACTCTTGAAGTGAATTTTCTCCAAAAACAATTTGAGTAATCTTTGAAAATGTTGAAAATACTGAAAATAACTTTGAAAAATTCAAATTCAGCTTCTTTCATAAATAATATTCCAAATTACAATTTAATTTTTACTTCAGCCTCAACGAAATTTCACTAGTCCAAACCTGATTCAGTTCTAGTAACAAAAACTTGATAAAATTATTCCAAGGTTTACCGATTGACTTTATCAAAGTGAATAGAATATAAATGTCACATACTGGGCGAATTTTCGAATTCACAGACTTTATCTTTCTATTCAACCTAGAAATATACACCAGGGCAAACAAAACATTGAGCACAGAAATGTTTGGTAAAAACTTTCAGAGTTCACCTCAATAGGGGTTTGTTAGGGTGCTACTCCGCTACTTGTTTTGTGTGTTTTCTGAGCTTTCAGTGTTTATTTTCAAGAGAAAATATAGCTCGACTCATTCATAAATATACATCCCATAGATATAACCACGTTGATCATCTTTTTTTTGCAGCAATTTGTTATAACGGTTCAAAAATAAAATATTGCAAGTAAGATCAACTGGTACTTGTTTCTCACTTTCAACTTCACCTTTTGGTCCCAAAGTTACGAGTAGAGCCTCTGTAGCCTTAAGAGATAACAATCTGAAACATTTTCAATTCGAATTAAATGCTTGCTGTTGATACAAGGAAAACTCCTTACCTCGAAAGAGCTTCTGATGTTTTTCCTTTGGCAATATGCTCCAACCATCTTCCTAAACTAATAAAAACCAACAACATTGGAGGCGTGTCAAAAAACGTTTGAGGTGATGTGTTCTGCTCAGTTACCATAGCAACTACTACAACGCACACGCTGTAGGTGTAGGAGATCGAAGTTGCCATAGCTATAAGTACGTCCATGTTTGTCGTACAGTGCTGTAGAGCTTTGAAAGCCTGCACGAAGAAATGTCGACCGCCGAATATTAAGACTGGAGTGGATACATGATGAGGTTTTCTAATGAGAGACCTGAAAAATATGGAATAATCGAGTAGATAAAACGATGTAAATTTCACATGATGCCATCATACCACATATAAATTTCAAATACTTGAAGTGATTTTAGGTTCATTCCGGTTCCAACAATTACTGTTCTAGGACTGTCAGGAGTTTGCGCAGTAGAGTTGGTCACGTCTGGATTTTGTTGAACTGTTTCAGGACCTATTTGATCCGCGTTCGGGTTTCTGTGTTTACATATTTTCGTAAAATATTGTTGTGACGTGTCATGTAATTTGTTCATGACAAAAATATAAGTATCTATCTATCTTAAGAATTATCCTCGGACTGTCCTAGAACTATACGAAAACAGTACCTGCATTCGAGTCCATTCTAGGTTTCTGGCAATAAATTCGAAATTTATAGACATTTGGACAAAACGATAGCAGGCGGTTTCCCAGAACAAGCGCGTAAAAAGATTTCATCATAGCAAAAAATGATTTATAAAAGACAAACACAATTCTTTCTCACCTTTAACAACACAGCACATGTCTTTATGATTCATGGCACCCGTCGACATAATAAACATAAAATACATCATCACAATCATACTGGGTGGTCCAAAAATAAGAGAGACTAGAAAAGCGTTCCTCCACCTACGTATCTCCTCTTTCTGGTGAAGATAAGCATCACCACGATCCTTATTTAAGAGTTCCGCCGTAAAACCTATAAGAATTCAAAGTTTTCAAACATTTTTCTTATTATACTCCATCAGTACATTACCTAAATCTTCTATGGCTTTTATTATATCTCTGGGACCTGTGATTTCTGAATCGTAAGAGAATTTACCCCTTCTTGTTGTGAGTGCCACTTTGGCGGAGTGTACACCTTGTAGTTTCACCACGTTGCTCTCTATCTTGTACACGCAACTGGAACATGTCATTCCACCTATTTCTAGATCTAATTCGGCCTCGCTTCCTCCGGACTGTACAAGAACAAGTGAGGGAAATCCTAGCTCCGATATGGAACTTGCTATATCGTTAGGTGTTATGAAGGATGGATCAAAAAGTACTTCTGCTCTGGCTGCTAGGAGAGATACCAGGATTTTATGGCAACCTGAAAAATTAAATTTATGAGTAGCAATTTCTTGAATAAAATATTTGGTTGAACCATTGTCCTTGAGGAATTTCTGAGGGCTGTATTTATAGTTGCTCCCTGAGGCTTCCTTACTGGAGGCCGCCTTGAATTTGCTTTTCTATGCAAAAAAAACTTGAATTTGTTTGCATAGAAAAGCAAATTCAAGGCGGCCTATAGTAAGGAAGCCTCAAGGAGCAACTATACATACGGCCCTAAGACAGATATAGCTTTTCGAAGGGGTGTTCCGAAAAACCAGAATATTATCTTATGGTGAAGATCGACTGAAAAAAATGTTCTGAACATCTTGCAAAGTTTTTCGGATCACCCTATGTTTTTGAATATCTGATTTTTCCTTTAATACCTTCTAGGGAGTGTATTTCGCTCAAAAAGCTGGTAGCCTCTAATAATATGAAGTTCATAAGGTATTTTTGTACGGAGTTAGATATTATTTCAGAACTATTTCAATTTTACCCATTTATTTTCACAAAACATCACAACCTATTTGAGTCTTATCCTTCGAAACTTGTCTCAATTACCTGTAACGTTCATCACATGCTTTTCGATAGCTGCAACACATGAACCACACGTCATTCCTTTTATCTGCAGCTGACATTTTTCCCAATTGATATCATCGTCTTGAGCAGAACGACCATTTGCTATCGATTTACCATTTTGTGACTTCTTATTATCTAAAAAAGTATCTATTGGGTTAAATCAGAATGTCAACCATTGAGAAATAATATTTCTGTTGTAAGAAATCATTTACTGTGTTTGGTATGATATTTGAAATGTTTGAATGTTATTAGTTTGCATTTTGTACGAAAATTTTGAAATTTGATCAATGACAATGTCCTGTCATACGAATCAGTCAGAAACCATCTTTTTCGTACATAGAACAAGTTTTCATTGGAATCTCTGAATCCGTAACATGAATCGATTTCACGCGATGGACCAAAAGCTCCGGTTATAGTTGCGTTTATCCAAACTGACATATAGGCAAAGGATTATCTGTCAATTTGGAAAGGAATCTCTGAGGGCCGTATTTATAGTTGCTCCTTAAGGCTTCCTTACTGAAGGCCGCCTTGAATTCGCTTTTCTATGGAAACAAACTTGTATTTGTTCGCATAGAAAAGCCAATTCAAGGCGGCCTTCAGTAAGGAAGCCTCAAGGAGCAACTATAAATACGGCCCTGAATCCGTAACATGAATCGATTTCACGCGATGGACCAAAAGCTCCGGTTATAGTTGCGTTTATCCAAACTGACATATAGGCAAAGGATTATCTGTCAATTTGGAAAGGAATCTCTGAGGGCCGTATTTATAGTTGCTCCTTAAGGCTTCCTTACTGAAGGCCGCCTTGAATTCACTTTTCTATGGAAACAAACTTGTATTTGTTCGCATAGAAAAGCCAATTCAAGGCGGCCTTCAGTAAGGAAGCCTCAAGGAGCAACTATAAATACGGCCCTGAATCCGTAACATGAATCGATTTCACGCGATGGACCAAAAGCTCCGGTTATAGCTGCGATTATCTAAACTAACATATAGGCTTGTCAATTTGGATAACCATTACTATAACCGGTGATTTAGGTCCATCGCTTGAAATTGATTTAAGGAGTGTTAAAGTGTTCAAAGTGTTTTAACAGAATGAAAATATGGCTTTGGCTTTCTTGTTGGAAACTGATGAAAAACTACTATACTTACTCACCTATACTATATTCTTTACCATTAACAGTCTTAATGTAGGCTTCAAAACCCATATCTTCTATCATCTCCGCAATCTGTTCCGCTGTGACTTCCCCTACAAACTCAACAAAAGCCTCTTTCTTCTGCAGATCAACTGTTATACCTTTCACACCTTCCTTCGTGGATATCATACCTTAGTGGACAAACATGAATTCATCGATAAATAATATCTTACATGTGTTTTTTAGTTTTTTCCCGATATTTCATTAATTTTCAGTGAAAATATCTATTTATGAATCTATGAGGGACGATTGCCCAATATTCGTGAACCTGAGGATATGAAAACACATCACCTTGAGGACTAGACCTCCTTGACAGTCCCTCCTGGTCAGAGAGCAAATGTGAGAAATATTATTTACTACTTCCTGCTGGTTTTCTGTCTTTATTTCTGTTGGAGATCTTATTTCAGATATTTTGTCAATCCAATTTCGAAAATGAAAAAGACCTTTTGATCGAATGAAGAAGATGCTCTGCATTATGAATATGTCATTTTATTCTTTAAACAAATTCCAATTTCACTACACCTATATGATATATAGTTTTTTTTGCTAAGGTTGCTATCTCTAGGCTCTTGTATAATAATACGTTAAATGTATAGTGCCCAATTTTCATATTCTCTGCTAATACTGTGTTTTCTACAAATGCTTCATTGTTTGATATTCCAATGAATTCATATACAATGTCAATTAGAAAATGAATCGTCTGTAATATCTCTGGTTCTTGGGGGAAATTTCATACGGTTGGTACCAATCAATTTGTATGAGCCCTCTGAGCGTGATGAAAGCAATCCCAAGAATTTTAAATGGAAAGGGAGGTTGAGTGACCCTTAGTTTCAAGAGTTATGTGATTGCATTTTCAAAAATGCCATACACTTGACCTTTTCTGTTCATACTTCCAAAAAAAAGGGGTTGAATTTTTATGATAGCAAAAAAATAATGAAAAATTAAAAAAATTATGAAGCGAGTAAAATATATGAAAAAAACCCAACTTCCAGATGCTATTTATTTCCCACACTAATGCTGCATTCTCCAGTTATTTTCTTGAATTTTTCAGAATAATAAATTAAACAAGTACAAACAAAAAAAGTTAAGCGTACTGCATTTTGTAAAAGGCAATTGATTAATCTTTGAAACGAAGTATCACTTTGTCATCACTCTCACAGTGCTGATATAAATTGAAGCCATATCTTCATATCTTTTGTGGGTTTTCATATCATTTTTCATATTTCTAATTTTTCATGGGGGCCCTGATATGAAGAATGGTACCTATTCAAATTGACACACTGTATAATCACTAAATGCAACATAATGAAATCAAAAATGTTTATATAGAACTGATGTAAATGATCTTACCTTCAATTGACTGCACACAAGAATTGCAGGTCATACCGTTGATATGTATAAAACTTTGATTTATGCTTTGTTGGCCACTCAAGAGTGGCAATGCAGCTTCAAACCCCATATCTTCTATATAATCGCATATGCATCATAATGAACAAGTGCTGATTTGGTTGACAGGGAAACCTATGAAAGTTTTTAATTATTTCACAAGGTTTGCATTCTAACATTCAAAGATTTAAATATCTAGTCAGTATTTAAGAATACATCGCAATCGTGTTGTGGATATACATAGATAGATTTATTGTTTAAAACATTTATATAAGGTATGACAATATGAGCCAGAAAGGGAACTCCATCTACTGGACCAGAACCTTTCTGTGGTATAGACAAATGCACATACAAGAAACAGTTTTTGGAGAAGGAGGAAAATGAAAGAGAAGCACTCTGGAGGAATCTTTCAGGAATGGATCATTCCAACAAGTTCCATCGGGACTTTAAAGTTGCAAGGTTAAAAATTATTTGGATCTCAATAAGAACAAGTTACGCCTCCTCACTGGCTTCCTCACAGGTCATTGTCGCCTAAGAACGCATATGATGTGAATGGGCTTATCAGAAACTGACGAGTGCAAATTCTGTGGGGAACAGGAGGAAACTCCTGTTCCCATGATAACAGAATGCCTCGCCATTGTAAGCCTGCGAAAGGAATGTCTTGGACATGAGAATTATGGGAGGAAAGAACTTAGCCTCCTTGTAGCCCTCAAATATATTGGAGTTTATTCGAGATCTAGAGCTGGAGGGCGAGCTGTAGGTAGCGCAGTTGAAAAACAGCTCTGGAGGGAGGGCACAATAGACCTCAAGGTCGCAGTGAAATGTAACCCATTACCAACTATAACTATAAAAACATGAAGTCAAAAAAAAAGGAAAACAGAAAACCTCAAACACAAACAGAACATAAACGTGACCAATATGAATGCTCTTCTACCGTGTTAACAGTTCACTCCACCAACAAGCCAATCATCGTTATTGCAAGTACCCTATACTTAGTAATATCGTTGAGAATAACAATCGCCATTCGAAGCCACCCCTGTTTTTCCACCAAGGTGGAGCTTTACTCGTAATGCCGCTGCAGTCAGGCAACTTTAAGATATGAACTTCCCCAACCAGTAGATTGGTCGGAAGGGACCTATAGAAAGACCAGTCGGATCTTCAGATTTGTCCCCTGTAGACTTCCTTTTGTGGAGAGAGAAAAGCGAAAAAACGAAATCATAGAAGGTACAGTTTGAGATTATGGCACATTTGGTTTATTGATCTGGAGGTATTCACTAATTGCACAGGTATACGATTGTATGCGGATATGCTACTATTTATAGGAGATTTTAGAGCTTTACTTGTTCTGGCAAAGTCGCTTCTTAGGTACTGTTTTTTTCTTGTTTCATAGATATGAAAGTTGTCATTTTGGGCAAGTGCAGTATTTGTTTTTAGCATTTTTTTTTTATTTTATAAATTAATTCAGTCTGTTCGTAAAACGTTATCTTCTCAATGTTCAATATATTAGTTTCCTGGTAAACCTGGACTGTCGGTGTGAGGTATTCCAGTTGATATATTGTTTTGACAGACTTATTTTGCAGTCTTTGCAACTTTTGGATTACATAGTTTGAAGCTGTGCGCCAGCAAGTGGAAGTTGGAGAAGCTCAATTGGAGTATTTATGAGATTAAACCATTCCGGACAAATGTTCCCATCCTCTGTTGTCTCTTTGAGATTGGTAATCATCTTATGCTTCAGACAAACTGGACGATATTTCATTTTTGAAGTAGAATATTACGTAAACGAATGGTCGAATCCCAACGGAGAGGACCTTTTCAACTCAGATGGCACGACCCATCTTCCCTATCAAACTCAAGGTACGTTGGGCTTGCCGCGGTGAAACGATATGATGATAGATTTCATGAAAAAAAAACAGAAAAAAACTACAAAATGATGCAAATCATTGCAAAATAAGCTTCAATCGATATAAGGAATGACCTATGCTTTCTTTTAAATGTGACACCCTGTAAAGATGACGAACAAAATTGATTACAATTCAATAAAGCGAACGACCAGTCATTATAGTACATTGCGAGGTATGTGGTCCAATCATTCCTTCGATTGATATTAGAAATTGTTTGTTTATCAATATACGGATTATTGTTTCGCTTATTCAATAACATATAATCAGAAGATAATTCTGTTCTTCAAGATTATGTTGAAAGAAATGAAGCAAATTTGTTTATTTATATCGCAAACTTGGAGTACATATAGCTGCAGAAAGGGTAACTTGCGAACGTTATTGGACTATGATAAATCAGTTTTGTGCGCCTTTGTTCGAAGAAATTGTTCTCCAAGATAAGTGGTTTCAGCATGACGTCGCCATTTGTCATACCCCACTCGAGGAATTGACTTTCTCGAACGATATCTTTATGAGAGAATTAATCGAATTGTTTGGACCATCTTTCAAGTAACCTGAATTGATCATTAGTGAAAAGATTCATTGAAAAATTCGGGGATCGGTTGGAGACTCTGAACAAACTGGTCCTCCAAAACCAAGTTTAAATGTAAATATCGAAACATAAACTGACGACATCACATTACATGTCTAATGCCGAAATTTGAAGATATCGATTTGGCAAATGTGTGATTTCAACATAACATACAACCCGTGGAAAAACTCAATAATTGTAGGACACATTTCAAGGTCGTGTACTATAATTATCGTATTCGTGTCCTTGAATCAATCATGTCATCCTGACATAATACATGTCACAAGTTTTTCAATTTATTCCGGATACTTTATTAGACTTATTAGACTACTTTATTAGATTTCTAGTTCGAAATAACGAATTATGGATCTATGGGAGATGATTCCCCAATAAAGGGGCCTGTAGCGTTCTTCGTAAACCTGGAGTTGGGTGATAAGTTTTTGAGAAATAATTTTTTCCCCCCCAACCCCCCATTTAGAGCCCTTTGGGTACACCGATCCTGCTGAAAAGCTTGGAGGATCACCCCCGAGTGACATACGATTTTTCCACCAAGTTTCAAGGATTTCCGTTCAGTACTTCCAGAAAAAAAGCCCCGGACAACGGACGGCGGACGGACGAAATTTTTTTTATTCGTTTATTCAAATCTACATACTCCGAAACGTAAACTATGAAATTTTCAGGGGGGGGGTTTAAATTTTGTTTTGGTTGGTCGATCACTAAGGTTTATTATTTGATTTTATCAAATAATAAACCAAAAGGATTTTCCGATAAAAATTTCCGATGCAGTAATCACAACAAAATTTAGCAAGTGGTTCCTGAGATGTTGAGGGAATAATTTCGAAAATTCAAAAAATGAATCATTTCATGAAATCATTTGGCCGATTTGACCCATTAACGATATCAATAGTCGCTTCCTGATGCTACATCTACCCTGAAATCTAGCCCATTCTTATCAATGGTCGAAAATCACAGACAATTGAACAAAATAATAGCACATCATGTCCCAGAACATGTGCACATAATAGATTAAAATATTTTAAGCTCAATATCAATAACTAATCAAGGTGGCTATGGAATGAAACGGAAATGTCAATTATAAAGTAATAATAAATTCAGATAATTACGAAAATTAAAAAAATTATATTGATATAAAGGGTGTCCCATCTGAAAAAAGTTGCTTTGATTTCTGGAAAAACCTAAGTTGAAAGTGTTTGTCAAAAATGCCAAAAAGTTTCGAGAAATGAGCTAGGTACAAAGTACATGTGGCTTTTAAGAATATTACAATGAGTCATTAGCCATCAATACAATATGAGAATAGAGATTTTCAGGGTAATTCATTTCTAAAGCGTTTATCACCCGTCCGATATTGAACAATAGCAAAAGGGTTTGTTATCTATATTGTTTGGAAGAAGTAACCACAGGTACAATATGAAAGGTTGTGTAGTTATAAAACTATTAACTCCACATAAAAAAATAGTTGCCATAATGTAAATATGTCATTAACTCTTTCAAACAAGTTCAGCAAAGCGCAAGGATTTACGAACCAAACGATTGCACGAAAATGTGTACTTGTTTGTGTCTAATTACTTTTGTTAGGCACATTTCCGTTGCTGAATTATTTGAATGTTATCTAAGGGTTTGAGAGGAATTTAACTCTCATTATCCTGTACCTGTACCAAGTCTCTATTCTTATGTTTCCAGTAAAGATTAACATCAATAATCCTGTAACGAACAACCATGTTCTCGAAATGTGTTGACATTCTTGAGAACATGTCATGATGGAAATTATTTTCCACTGCACCAATGGACTGAGAATTCATTACACAGGATATCCCAAAGTGGATATTCTATAAGAATGATAAGGCGTTCACGGAGAACGGATTATATTATTTTATGCTCTGGAATATTTTCAAATATAGGTTTTGATGAATTTGGTTTGTCCAGTTAGATGATTCTCATCCCTATATATTTTCGGCCCAAATAGTAAACATTCTTATAATACTACATATTGGCAAAACTGAAAAGGATTATTTTGGAAAACCACTGCAGAAATACTGAAGAAAGTGTGAGATTATTGAATGAAATTCAAATTTCCATTATAGTAACAACAATTTTGAGAAAAATAGATGATCGATTTCGGACTAACAGTGGCATCCCTATAGAACGTGATTGGACATATATTATTCAAGAGAGAAATTGTTACGTCTCTGCTTTTTATGAAAATAAACCCCAATTTTGAAATACTCATTCAAATTGGGAGAAAAAGCTCCTCTTTCAGAAATGAGAGGAAATTCAATAGTAATTCCATATCACAATAATAATAGGAGAGTTATAATAGGTACCGATCGAGGGAATTTTCGAAGGAATTTGCATTATACAGAGTGTTCCATAATATATACGCAGGACTTCAGTATGTGATAGCTCGTCCAAAAATAGAAAAAAAGTTTCTATTAACTTACCCTCTAAGATGAACCATTTTCGAGAGTCGAACTCGAAAAAAAAATCGTTTTTTGCGAATATCTAGGGAACCTTTTATCGTACAGATAACCGGTTTCGTGTGTATTTTCTAATCATCAGAAGCTATGTTTTGTGCGGAATTTATTTTTTGAGCCTTAATTGGTGAAGGTTTTCTCCCCAACTTCTACGCTAGAGTATAAAGTACGATTTTTGAGACGCCCATTCGATACGCCAATGTTTTCTATACATAAAAGGTACTACGCTCTAAAGTGGACCGTTTTTGAGAAAAATCAACTTAGATGTTGAAAAACATGGTGAACTTTTCGAAATAATTTTTTTTTATTAATTGAATCGAATTTATCTGAACGCTAGAATATGTAACAAACTAAGTGGGCGTTTTTCAACATAAAAGTTGATTTTTCTCGAAAAACCGTCGAATTTAGAGCGTATGACCCAGAGTACCTTTTATGTGTAGAAAACAGTGGCGTTTCAAACGGGCATCCCAAAAACAGTACTTTTTTCATTAGCGTAGAAGTTGGAGAGAAAATCCCACTGACCCTTCAAAACCTTTACCAATTAAGACTTGAAAAAAAAATCCGCACTAAACATAGTTTTTTATGATTAGAAAGTACTTCCGGAAGCTGTTTTTTTTAAATTTCAATACCCTGTATCATTGTATATATCCCTCTCTGTATAATGCCTGTATCTCGAAAAAGGTGCATTTCAGAGGCTAAGTTAATGGAAAGTATTTTTCATATTTTTGGACGAGCTATTACATCCTGAAGTCCTGCGTATATATTATGAAACACCCTGTATTTCGGGTGTTTCCTAGGTTTTAACTCCCAATATCTGAAAAACAACTATTAAAAATTAAATCAAGTTGTTATATTTAAAAAAGAAATTGAGATTCCCCCTGTATTCTGTTCTATAGAAATGGACCATATTCGGCTGAATATACTGAAAAAAAGTAGCATTGAAAACTTTTCATATCAAGTGAATCTGTGAATCAATTAATCGAAAATAACAGACAATTGAACAAATTTATAGCACATCAAGTCCCAGAACATGTGCACATAAAAGATTAAAATATTTTCTCAGCTCAATATCAATAATTAATTAAAGTTGCTATGAAATGAAACGGAAATGTCAATTATAAGGCACCGTTCAATTCAGATAATTGTTGCTTTGATTTCTGGAAAAACCCATATTTTTTCAAAAATGCCAAAAAGTATCGACAAATGAGCAAGGTACAAAGTACATGTGGTGAGGTTTTTCAAAATATTACAATGAGTCATTAGCCATTAATACAATATGAGAATAGAGATAATAGCAAACGGGTTTGTCATCTATATTGTTTAGAAAAAGTATCCACAGGTTCAATATGAAAGGGTTGTGTAGTTATAAAACTATTAACTCCACATAAAATACAGTTGCCGTAATGTAAAGATGTCATTAACTCAAGTTCAGCAAAGCGCAACGAAAATGTGTACTTGTTTGTGTCTAATTACTTTTGTTGGGCACATTTCCGTTGCTGAATTATTTGAATGTTATCTAAGGGTTCAAGAGGAATTTAACTCTCATTATCCCGTACCTGTACCAAGTCTCTATTCTTATGTTTCCAGTAAAGTTTAACATCGATAATCCTGTAACGAACAACCATGTTCTCGAAATGTGTTGACATTCTTGAGAGCATGTCATGATGGAAATTATTTTCCACTGCACCATTGGATTGAGAATTCACTACACAGGATATCCCAAAGTGGACATTCTATAAGAATGATTAGGCATTCACGGAGAACGGATTATATTATTTTGTGCTCTGAAATATTTTCAAAGGAAGGTTTTTATGAATTTGGTTTGTCCAGTGAGATGATTCTCATCCCTGTATATTTTCGGCCCAAATAGCAAACATTCTTATAATACTACATATTGGCAAAACTGAAATGGAAATTTTTTTTTTAATAACCACTGCAGAAATATTGAAGAGAGTGTGAGATTATTGAAGAAATGCAAATTACCATCGTAGTAACAACATTTTTAAGGAAAATGATCGATTTCGGACTACCAGTGGCGTACTTCTAGAACGTGATTGGACATATATATTATTCAAGAGGGAAATAGATACGCATCTGCTTTTCATGAAAATAAAGCCCCAATTTTGAAATACTGATTCAATTTGGTAGAAAAGAGCTCCTCTTTCAGAAATGAGAGGAAATTCAATAATGATGCCACATCACAATAATTATAGGAAAGTTATAATAGGTACCGATCGAAGGATATTTTGGGAGGAATTTGCATTATACAGAGTGTTCCATAATATATGTCCAAAAATATGAAAAAAGTTTCTATCAACTTACCCTCTAAAATGCACCATTTTCGAAATACGTTGATTTCGAAAAAAAACTCTTTTTTGCGAATATCTCAAGAACCGTTCATCCTGCAGAAAACCGGTTTCACGAGTATTTTCTAATCATCAGAAGCTATGTTTTAAGCGGAATTCATTTTTTGAGTCTTAATTGGTGAAGGTTCTGAAGGGGCAGTGGTTGTTTTTCTCCCCAACTTCCACGCTAATGCAAAAAGTACGATTTTTGAGACGCCCATTTGAACCGCCACTGTTTTCTACACAGAAAAGGAACTACGTTCTAAAGTGGACAGTTTTCGAGAAAAATCAACTTTTATGTTGAAAAACATGGTCAATTTTTTGAAATATTTTTTTTTCTTACCAATTGAATCAAATTTATCTGAACTCTAGAACAGGTAACAAAAAGTGGGTGTTTTTCGACATGAAAGGTGATTTTTCTTGAAAACCGTCCACATTAGAGCCTATGGTGAAGGTACCTTATTTCTGTAGAAAACAGTGGCTGTTCAAATAGACGTCCAAAAAACCGTACTTTTTTCATTAGCGTAGAAGTTGAGGAGAAAAAATCCACTACTCCTTCAAAACCTTTACCAATTAAGACATGAAAAAAAATTTCGCACTAATCATAGCTAATTAAGTGAATAGAAAATACTTACGAAAGCTGTTTCTGTACGATAAAAGGTTCCGCAGATATTCGCAAAAAAAGATTTTTTTTCAATTTCAACCCCTGCATCTCGAAAATGGTGCATTTTAGAGGGTAAGTTAATGGAAATTTTTTCCATTTTTTTGGACAAGCTATCACATCCTGAAGTCCTGCTTATATATTATGAAACACCCTGTATTTCGGGTGTTTCCTAGGTTTTAACTTTCAATATCTGAAAAGGCACTATTAAAAATTGAATGAAGTTGTTATATATATTTAAAAAAAATTGGGAGTCCCCTTGTATCCTGTTCTATAGAAACGGATCATAATCGGCTGAATTTACTAAAAAAAAGTAGAATTGAAAACTTTTCATATCAAGTGAATCTGTGAATAAATTAATTGAAAAGAAGGGATAAAAAGTCAAACAATACATTTTTTTCGCACAAATCGAATGAGAAATTAGAAATCGAATTTAGGAAGAGTCAAGACTCAACTAGGTTTCCTAAAAATAAATTTATAACGCCCGTTATTTTGTGAATGAAGCATTTCCGTAATATATTACATATATAAAAACAAGTTATTTTTGGATTGTCTAAGGTATCAATTCAGTGGATTTTTTCACATAGAAGGTCGTAGATTCACAGTTTCAAATAATTCGAGAAAATCTTGTGGACTTTCTAATTTTGAACACGGACTGACAAATGCGTTTCAATTTTGTCCTAATGCCTTGATCTGCCAGTATCCTATTACGAAATGAAACGCATTGAAACATCAACACAAAATCCAAAAAAAGAGAATTGAAAAGAAGAGCATTTTAATTTTTTTTCTGGGTGTTCACTCGCAATATCTTAAACAGAAGTATTGAATATTAAATAAAAATTGTTTTTTTCATGAAAAAAAATTTTTATTTCATTTTTAATAGTTCTGTTTCAGATATTGGGAGTGAAAACCCAGAAAAAAACTAAAAAAATGATTGGAAATCCTCCCAAAATAAGCCTTAATTGATACTAAAGAGTATTTTCCATTTCATCACTGAGGCTGAAAGAAAATTAAAAATAGCATATTCAATTTGAAAAAAAATAGAAAAAATTATTTAACTATCTACTTCAGCAGCTGAAAGTCTTTGGGTCTTACAAAAAGTATTTTCAGAACATTTAAGGATTTTTGATCAATTTGGAACCATATTCTCTGAGTGAATTTCTAAAACAGATATTAAAAATTATTGAATGTTTGACGTCACATTCGTAGATTACAATATGAAATACACGATTTATTATTATTATTATTATTATTTGTATACCGAGAGGTAATGCCAGCATCTTCATGGACATGCGCAGTACCTACGTTGTTTGCACCAATCCGAAGAAGACAAGTTACTGCGCATGTCCGTAACAGTCCTGTGCATAAATACCTGGCACGTTGCGATTTCGAATTAGTACCTAGCGACAATTTGACTGTGCAGCAACGAGTTTTATTGAGTATTTTACCGTGTTCCATATTTTAATCCCCGAAATCAAAATGTGCGATTCCGAATTATTGTTCGCAACCAGAGTGCAGTGGGAAAGTAATTGTACCCTTTTGAAGATCTGGGGGCAGACGGATAAAGAGACTGCTCTTGATATAGAATACTCTCTATTCAAAGCCCAGGAATCTTTTGAAGAGGAACAATTTCGAGTGGCACCGGAAGATGTGGAAGTCGGACAGTTATATTGTGCGAAATATGACGGTGATTATTACCGGGTCGCGATTGAATGTATCGACAAATTGTGCGAGGGTTTGGTGAATGTCAAATTAATCGACTACGGAAATGATGAAGAATTTTCAGTGAACGATTTGAGATCTTCCAAAGCATTCGACGAGATTTGTATTAACTCACCTCCCCAAGCATCAATGTTTATATTGGCTGGTGCGATTTTTTACGGCGACGAATGGGACGACGTGATTTATAAAAATTTAGAAAACGAACTTATTTATACGGCAGTGAGTTACGAAGTCGTTTCCTCCTTTAACGGCCACGATTTCATCAATATTTATAAGGACGAAGGCGAATTCAGCAATAACACCATAAGAGCTAAGCAGATGAAAAAAGTACCCATCAGAGTACAGGAAAAAATTCTGATGGAAACAACCAAAACTTCACCCAAAAAATTCTCACCGAAGTACCAGGGGATTTCTTTGAAGAAGAACAGAAGGTACGAGGTGACAGTATCCTACGTGGAGGAGGAATCTGGAAAATTTTACGTCCAGTTGGTAGAAAACCATCGTAGATTGGTTAAAATGATGAAAGCAATCAACGACACGGAATTGCAGTTCTTCCAGGATTCGCCGAAGGCAGGAGTTCCTTGTTTAGCGAGGTGTCTCGAGGACGGATGCATCTACAGAGCTGTAGTCGAGAGCGAAAAGGATGGAAAGTACGAGGTAAGTCATTGATCAATTCTTCATTCTGGTGTCATTAAACTGAAACACGATATTTTTAAAGCTTCCAAATTTTCATACAGTTGAAATCGAATATATAGATTATTACAATGGTTACATTTTTTGCAGGTATTTTATGTGGATTTTGGATGCCGAGAAGTGGTACCGATTCAAAATCTCTACCACATCCAGGACAGTTTTCTTACTGTGAAGAAGAAGGCGATCCTTGTTTCTTCAGGAGACAGAGAATTGAAGGAGACCCTGAAGAATCTTATGGAAACTCAAGAATCCTTCATAATACAGTTCAGAACCAAAACAAAGAGCAGCGATGGGGATTCCACAGATGAAGACATTGGGGAGAAGATCAAAATATCCTACATCGGCAGTAATGGCACATTTTATGTTCAAAGGGAACGACATGCTGATGTCCTCAACGAGATGATGATGCAGTTGCAAGTATACTGTGAATCCGACAGAGCAAGTCCTCCAGAAATCTTGAAAGTGAGTTCTCAATTCTAGAATTAGTAGTAGTAACAGTTTCTTCATGACTTTTAATTCACATTTTCCCCTATTACTAAATATATACATTTCATATCGTAATACAATTATTATTAACTTGTTTTCGTCTAGATCATCATCATGTTCAATCGTTCAATTATATTCCATCAGTTTAGAATGAAAGTACTTGTCGAGTCTCTTATCTTAAATTCGAATGAGTCTACTTGATGGAAGCAATCAATATAATCATTAAAAAACAGTCTTTTCAGTAATGCCTTCACATAATATCTTTCAATATTAATAACTTACGGTATAATTTATTGTCTTCAACATACCACATCTGAAATATCGATTAAAGCTCATTTTCGGAGGATTTGCATCAATTTTTGTATGTTTTGTTGGTATGTTGAACACAATAACAGTATACCGCAAGATATAATGTAAAAGTATTAGAGGAAAATTTGTATTTTTAATGATTGTAGTAGTTAGCTTTACCAACTCTGGATGGTTTGTTATTCCAAGAAGGAATTCTTTATCGACAAATCATATAGTACCCTGTTAGATATTTTATTTATAATTATGTATTTCTTTCCAGATTGGTCAATATTGCTGCGCGAATTTCTACAAAGATGGACTTTGGTATCGTGGGCTAATTGAAAATTTGAGAGGAGGAATTGCGACAGTGAAGTACATCGATTTTGGTGATAGTCATGATGTCTCCATCAAAGATCTCCGAGGAATCGATGAAGAATTTGTTAGCATCGTTCCACTAGCCATCGAATGTTCCGTTGATAAACAAACTGAAGTATTGTTGAAGCCTGATCAAGAACTTATCATCAAAGTTGACAAAGTGATCGGTAATAGAAATTCAGAAAATTTAAAGCGACTTATTGATGTTGATTACTGATTGCAATCAATGATTAATTTATTGTTATAACTTTTGTATATATGTATATTATCGTTGTATATATTTTCTCAATCTTTTGTATATATTTCATTAACTGAGTTTGTGATTGTATGTTTATTAATTGTGATTTTCTATTGTGATATTTATCATGGAAAATAGAATGATATCCAGAAAATATTCTCGTATTATTCATCCATATTCCCGCTCTATTATTTTCGAAGGATCAATTTGATAATACAATTGATTCAACGAACAACATTAAACCATTCGATTCAGATATTACAGTCATGTAAATTCAATTTAAAACTCTTGAAGTGAATTTTCTCCAAAAACAATTTGAGTAATCTTTGAAAATGTTGAAAATACTGAAAATAACTTTGAAAAATTCAAATTCAGCTTCTTTCATAAATAATATTCCAAATTACAATTTAATTTTTACTTCAGCCTCAACGAAATTTCACTAGTCCAAACCTGATTCAGTTCTAGTAACAAAAACTTGATAAAATTATTCCAAGGTTTACCGATTGACTTTATCAAAGTGAATAGAATATAAATGTCACATACTGGGCGAATTTTCGAATTCACAGACTTTATCTTTCTATTCAACCTAGAAATATACACCAGGGCAAACAAAACATTGAGCACAGAAATGATTGGTAAAAACTTTCAGAGTTCACCTCAATAGGGGTTTGTTAGGGTGCTACTCCGCTACTTGTTTTGTGTGTTTTCTGAGCTTTCAGTGTTTATTTTCAAGAGAAAATATAGCTCGACTCATTCATAAATATACATCCCATAGATATAACCACGTTGATCATCTTTTTTTTGCAGCAATTTGTTATAACGGTTCAAAAATAAAATATTGCAAGTAAGATCAACTGGTACTTGTTTCTCACTTTCAACTTCACCTTTTGGTCCCAAAGTTACGAGTAGAGCCTCTGTGGCCTTAAGAGATAACAATCTGAAACATTTTCAATTCGAATTAAATGCTTGCTGTTGATACAAGGAAAACTCCTTACCTCGAAAGAGCTTCTGATGTTTTTCCTTTGGCAATATGCTCCAACCATCTTCCTAAACTAATAAAAACCAACAACATTGGAGGCGTGTCAAAAAACGTTTGAGGTGATGTGTTCTGCTCAGTTACCATAGCAACTACTACAACGCACACGCTGTAGGTGTAGGAGATCGAAGTTGCCATAGCTATAAGTACGTCCATGTTTGTCGTACAGTGCTGTAGAGCTTTGAAAGCCTGCACGAAGAAATGTCGACCGCCGAATATTAAGACTGGAGTGGATACATGATGAGGTTTTCTAATGAGAGACCTGAAAAATATGGAATAATCGAGTAGATAAAACGATGTAAATTTCACATGATGCCATCATACCACATATAAATTTCAAATACTTGAAGTGATTTTAGGTTCATTCCGGTTCCAACAATTACTGTTCTAGGACTGTCAGGAGTTTGCGCAGTAGAGTTGGTCACGTCTGGATTTTGTTGAACTGTTTCAGGACCTATTTGATCCGCGTTCGGGTTTCTGTGTTTACATATTTTCGTAAAATATTGTTGTGACGTGTCATGTAATTTGTTCATGACAAAAATATAAGTATCTATCTATCTTAAGAATTATCCTCGGACTGTCCTAGAACTATACGAAAACAGTACCTGCATTCGAGTCCATTCTAGGTTTCTGGCAATAAATTCGAAATTTATAGACATTTGGACAAAACGATAGCAGGCGGTTTCCCAGAACAAGCGCGTAAAAAGATTTCATCATAGCAAAAAATGATTTATAAAAGACAAACACAATTCTTTCTCACCTTTAACAACACAGCACATGTCTTTATGATTCATGGCACCCGTCGACATAATAAACATAAAATACATCATCACAATCATACTGGGTGGTCCAAAAATAAGAGAGACTAGAAAAGCGTTCCTCCACCTACGTATCTCCTCTTTCTGGTGAAGATAAGCATCACCACGATCCTTATTTAAGAGTTCCGCCGTAAAACCTATAAGAATTCAAAGTTTTCAAACATTTTTCTTATTATACTCCATCAGTACATTACCTAAATCTTCTATGGCTTTTATTATATCTCTGGGACCTGTGATTTCTGAATCGTAAGAGAATTTACCCCTTCTTGTTGTGAGTGCCACTTTGGCGGAGTGTACACCTTGTAGTTTCACCACGTTGCTCTATTTCTTGTACACGCAACTGGAACATGTCATTCCACCTATTTCTAGATCTAATTCGGCCTCGCTTCCTCCGGACTGTACAAGAACAAGTGAGGGAAATCCTAGCTCCGATATGGAACTTGCTATATCGTTAGGTGTTATGAAGGATGGATCAAAAAGTACTTCTGCTCTGGCTGCTAGGAGAGATACCAGGATTTTATGGCAACCTGAAAAATTAAATTTATGAGTAGCAATTTCTTGAATAAAATATTTGGTTGAACCATTGTCCTTGAGGAATTTCTAAGGGCTGTATTTATAGTTGCTCCCTGAGGCTTCCTTACTGGAGGCCGCCTTGAATTTGCTTTTCTATGCAAAAAAAACTTGAATTTGTTTGCATAGAAAAGCAAATTCAAGGCGGCCTATAGTAAGGAAGCCTCAAGGAGCAACTATACATACGGCCCTAAGACAGATATAGCTTTTCGAAGGGGTGTTCCGAAAAACCAGAATATTATCTTATGGTGAAGATCGACTGAAAAAAATGTTCTGAACATCTTGCAAAGTTTTTCGGATCACCCTATGTTTTTGAATATCTGATTTTTCTTTTAATACCTTCTAGGGAGTGTATTTCGCTCAAAAAGCTGGTAGCCTCTAATAATATGAAGTTCATAAGGTATTTTTGTACGGAGTTAGATATTATTTCAGAACTATTTCAATTTTACCCATTTATTTTCACAAAACATCACAACCTATTTGAGTCTTATCCTTCGAAACTTGTCTCAATTACCTGTAACGTTCATCACATGCTTTTCGATAGCTGCAACACATGAACCACACGTCATTCCTTTTATCTGCAGCTGACATTTTTCCCAATTGATATCATCGTCTTGAGCAGAACGACCATTTGCTATCGATTTACCATTTTGTGACTTCTTATTATCTAAAAAAGTATCTATTGGGTTAAATCAGAATGTCAACCATTGAGAAATAATATTTCTGTTGTAAGAAATCATTTACTGTGTTTGGTATGATATTTGAAATGTTTGAATGTTATTAGTTTGCATTTTGTACGAAAATTTTGAAATTTGATCAATGACAATGTCCTGTCATACGAATCAGTCAGAAACCATCTGTTTCGTACATAGAACAAGTTTTCATTGGAATCTCTGAATCCGTAACATGAATCGATTTCACGCGATGGACCAAAAGCTCCGGTTATAGTTGCGTTTATCCAAACTGACATATAGGCAAAGGATTATCTGTCAATTTGGAAAGGAATCTCTGAGGGCCGTATTTATAGTTGCTCCTTAAGGCTTCCTTACTGAAGGCCGCCTTGAATTCGCTTTTCTATGGAAACAAACTTGTATTTGTTCGCATAGAAAAGCCAATTCAAGGCGGCCTTCAGTAAGGAAGCCTCAAGGAGCAACTATAAATACGGCCCTGAATCCGTAACATGAATCGATTTCACGCGATGGACCAAAAGCTCCGGTTATAGTTGCGATTATCTAAACTAACATATAGGCTTGTCAATTTGGATAACCATTACTATAACCGGTGATTTAGGTCCATCGCTTGAAATTGATTTAAGGAGTGTTAAAGTGTTCAAAGTGTTTTAACAGAATGAAAATATGGCTTTGGCTTTCTTGTTGGAAACTGATGAAAAACTACTATACTTACTCACCTATACTATATTCTTTACCATTAACAGTCTTAATGTAGGCTTCAAAACCCATATCTTCTATCATCTCCGCAATCTGTTCCGCTGTGACTTCCCCTACAAACTCAACAAAAGCCTCTTTCTTCTGCAGATCAACTGTTATACCTTTCACGCCTTCCTTCGTGGATATCATACCTTAGTGGACAAACATGAATTCATCGATAAATAATATCTTACATGTGTTTTTTAGTTTTTTCCCGATATTTCATTAATTTTCAGTGAAAATATCTATTTATGAATCTATGAGGGACGATTGCCCAATATTCGTGAACCTGAGGATATGAAAACACATCACCTTGAGGACTAGACCTCCTTGACAGTCCCTCCTGGTCAGAGAGCAAATGTGAGAAATATTATTTACTACTTCCTGCTGGTTTTCTGTCTTTATTTCTGTTGGAGATCTTATTTCAGATATTTTGTCAATCCAATTTCGAAAATGAAAAAGACCTTTTGATCGAATGAAGAAGATGCTCTGCATTATGAATATGTCATTTTATTCTTTAAACAAATTCCAATTTCACTACACCTATATGATATATAGTTTTTTTTGCTAAGGTTGCTATCTCTAGGCTCTTGTATAATAATACGTTAAATGTATAGTGCCCAATTTTCATATTCTCTGCTAATACTGTGTTTTCTACAAATGCTTCATTGTTTGATATTCCAATGAATTCATATACAATGTCAATTAGAAAATGAATCGTCTGTAATATCTCTGGTTCTTGGGGGAAATTTCATACGGTTGGTACCAATCAATTTGTATGAGCCCTCTGAGCGTGATGAAAGCAATCCCAAGAATTTTAAATGGAAAGGGAGGTTGAGTGACCCTTAGTTTCAAGAGTTATGTGATTGCATTTTCAAAAATGCCATACACTTGACCTTTTCTGTTCATACTTCCAAAAAAAAGGGGTCGAATTTTTATGATAGCAAAAAAATAATGAAAAATTAAAAAAATTATGAAGCGAGTAAAAAATATGAAAAAAACCCAACTTCCAGATGCTATTTATTTCCCACACTAATGCTGCATTCTTCAGTTATTTTCTTAAATTTTTCAGAATAATAAATTAAACAAGTACAAACAAAAAAAGTTAAGCGTACTGCATTTTGTAAAAGGCAATTGATTAATCTTTGAAACGAAGTATCACTTTGTCATCACTCTCACAGTGCTGATATAAATTGAAGCCAACAGCACAAAATGTGGGGGACATTTTGTGCTGTTTTCATATCTTTTGTGGGTTTTCATATCATTTTTCATATTTCTAATTTTTCATGGGGGCCCTGATATGAAGAATGGTACCTATTCAAATTGACACACTGTATAATCACTAAATGCAACATAATGAAATCAAAAATGTTTATATAGAACTGATGTAAATGATCTTACCTTCAATTGACTGCACACTGCACACAAGAATTGCAGGTCATACCGTTGATATGTATAAAACTTTGATTTATGCTTTGTTGGCCACTCAAGAGTGGCAATGCAGCTTCAAACCCCATATCTTCTATATAATCGCATATGCATCATAATGAACAAGTGCTGATTTGGTTGACAGGGAAACCTATGAAAGTTTTTAATTATTTCACAAGGTTTGCATTCTAACATTCAAAGATTTAAATATCTAGTCAGTATTTAAGAATACATCGCAATCGTGTTGTGGATATACATAGATAGATTTATTGTTTAAAACATTTATATAAGGTATGACAATATGAGCCAGAAAGGGAACTCCATCTACTGGACCAGAACCTTTCTGTGGTATAGACAAATGCACATACAAGAAACAGTTTTTGGAGAAGGAGGAAAATGAAAGAGAAGCACTCTGGAGGAATCTTTCAGGAATGGATCATTCCAACAAGTTCCATCGGGACTTTAAAGTTGCAAGGTTAAAAATTATTTGGATCTCAATAAGAACAAGTTACGCCTCCTCACTGGCTTCCTCACAGGTCATTGTCGCCTAAGAACGCATATGATGTGAATGGGCTTATCAGAAACTGACGAGTGCAAATTCTGTGGGGAACAGGAGGAAACTCCTGTTCCCATGATAACAGAATGCCTCGCCATTGTAAGCCTGCGAAAGGAATGTCTTGGACATGAGAATTATGGGGGGAAAGAACTTAGCCTCCTTGAAGCCCTCAAATATATTGGAGTTTATTCGAGATCTAGAGCTGGAGGGCGAGCTGTAGGTAGCGCAGTTGAAAAACAGCTCTGGAGGGAGGGCACAATAGACCTCAAGGTCGCAGTGAAATGTAACCCATTACCAACTATAACTATAAAAACATGAAGTCAAAAAAAAAGGAAAACAGAAAACCTCAAACACAAACAGAACATAAACGTGACCAATATGAATGCTCTTCTACCGTGTTAACAGTTCACTCCACCAACAAGCCAATCATCGTTATTGCAAGTACCCTATACTTAGTAATATCGTTGAGAATAACAATCGCCATTCGAAGCCACCCCTGTTTTTCCACCAAGGTGGAGCTTTACTCGTAATGCCGCTGCAGTCAGGCAACTTTAAGATATGAACTTCCCCAACCAGTAGATTGGTCGGAAGGGACCTATAGAAAGACCAGTCGGATCTTCAGATTTGTCCCCCGTAGACTTCCTTTTGTGGAGAGAGAAAAGCGAAAAAACGAAATCATAGAAGGTACAGTTTGAGATTATGGCACATTTGGTTTATTGATCTGGAGGTATTCACTAATTGCACAGGTATACGATTGTATGCGGATATGCTACTATTTATAGGAGATTTTAGAGCTTTACTTGTTCTGGCAAAGTCGCTTCTTAGGTACTGTTTTTTTCTTGTTTCATAGATATGAAAGTTGTCATTTTGGGCAAGTACAGTATTTGTTTTTAGCATTTTTTTTTTATTTTATAAATTAATTCAGTCTGTTCGTAAAACGTTATCTTCTCAATGTTCAATATATTAGTTTCCTGGTAAACCTGGACTGTCGGTGTGAGATATTCCAGTTGATATATTGTTTTGACAGACTTATTTTGCAGTCTTTGCAACTTTTGGATTACATAGTTTGAAGCTGTGCCCCAGCAAGTGGAAGTTGGAGAAGCTCAATTGGAGTATTTATGAGATTAAACCATTCCGGACAAATGTTCCCATCCTCTGTTGTCTCTTTGAGATTGGTAATCATCTTATGCTTCAGACAAACTGGACGATATTTCATTTTTGAAGTAGAATATTACGTAAACGAATGGTCGAATCCCAACGGAGAGGACCTTTTCAACTCAGATGGCACGACCCATCTTCCCTATCAAACTCAAGGTACGTTGGGCTTGCCGCGGTGAAACGATATGATGATAGATTTCATGAAAAAAAAACAGAAAAAAACTACAAAATGATGCAAATCATTGCAAAATAAGCTTCAATCGATATAAGGAATGACCTATGCTTTCTTTTAAATGTGACACCCTGTAAAGATGACGAACAAAATTGATTACAATTCAATAAAGCGAACGACCAGTCATTATAGTACATTGCGAGGTATGTGGTCCAATCATTCCTTCGATTGATATTAGAAATTGTTTGTTTATCAATATACGGATTATTGTTTCGCTTATTCAATAACATATAATCAGAAGATAATTCTGTTCTTCAAGATTATGTTGAAAGAAATGAAGCAAATTTGTTTATTTATATCGCAAACTTGGAGTACATATAGCTGCAGAAAGGGTAACTTGCGAACGTTATTGGACTATGATAAATCAGTTTTGTGCGCCTTTGTTCGAAGAAATTGTTCTCCAAGATAAGTGGTTTCAGCATGACGTCGCCATTTGTCATACCGCACTCGAGGAATTGACTTTCTCGAACGATATCTTTATGAGAGAATTAATCGAATTGTTTGGACCATCTTTCAAGTAACCTGAATTGATCATTAGTGAAAAGATTCATTGAAAAATTCGGGGATCGGTTGGAGACTCTGAACAAACTGGTCCTCCAAAACCAAGTTTAAATGTAAATATCGAAACATAAACTGACGACATCACATTACATGTCTAATGCCGAAATTTGAAGATATCGATTTGGCAAATGTGTGATTTCAACATAACATACAACCCGTGGAAAAACTCAATAATTGTAGGACACATTTCAAGGTCGTGTACTATAATTATCGTATTCGTGTCCTTGAATCAATCATGTCATCCTGACATAATACATGTCACAAGTTTTTCAATTTATTCCGGATACTTTATTAGATTTCTAGTTCGAAATAACGAATTATGGATCTATGGGAGATGATTCCCCAATAAAGGGGCCTGTAGCGTTCTTCGTAAACCTGGAGTTGGGTGATAAGTTTTTGAGAAATAATTTTTTTCCCCCCCAAACCCCCATTTAGAGCCCTTTGGGTACACCGATCCTGCTGAAAAGCTTGGAGGATCACCCCCGAGTGACATACGATTTTTCCACCAAGTTTCAAGGATTTCCGTTCAGTACTTCCAGAAAAAAAGCCCCGGACAACGGACGGCGGACGGACGAAATTTTTTTTATTCGTTTATTCAAATCTACATACTCCGAAACGTAAACTATGAAATTTTCAGGGGGGGGGGTTTAAATTTTGTTTTGGTTGGTCGATCACTAAGGTTTATTATTTGATTTTATCAAATAATAAACCAAAAGGATTTTCCGATAAAAATTTCCGATGCAGTAATCCCAACAAAATTTAGCAAGTGGTTCCTGAGATGTTGAGGGAATAATTTCGAAAATTCAAAAAATGAATCATTTCATGAAATCATTTGGCCGATTTGACCCATTAACGATATCAATAGTCGCTTCCTGATGCTACATCTACCCTGAAATCTAGCCCATTCTTATCAATGGTCGAAAATCACAGACAATTGAACAAAATAATAGCACATCATGTCCCAGAACATGTGCACATAATAGATTAAAATATTTTAAGCTCAATATCAATAACTAATCAAGGTGGCTATGGAATGAAACGGAAATGTCAATTATAAAGTAATAATAAATTCAGATAATTACGAAAATTAAAAAAATTATATTGATATAAAGGGTGTCCCATCTGAAAAAAGTTGCTTTGATTTCTGGAAAAACCTAAGTTGAAAGTGTTTGTCAAAAATGCCAAAAAGTTTCGAGAAATGAGCTAGGTACAAAGTACATGTGGCTTTTAAGAATATTACAATGAGTCATTAGCCATCAATACAATATGAGAATAGAGATTTTCAGGGTAATTCATTTCTAGAGCGTTTATCACCCGTCCGATATTGAACAATAGCAAAAGGGTTTGTTATCTATATTGTTTGGAAGAAGTAACCACAGGTACAATATGAAAGGTTGTGTAGTTATAAAACTATTAACTCCACATAAAAAAAAATAGTTGCCATAATGTAAATATGTCATTAACTCTTTCAAACAAGTTCAGCAAAGCGCAAGGATTTACGAACCAAACGATTGCACGAAAATGTGTACTTGTTTGTGTCTAATTACTTTTGTTAGGCACATTTCCGTTGCTGAATTATTTGAATGTTATCTAAGGGTTTGAGAGGAATTTAACTCTCATTATCCTGTACCTGTACCAAGTCTCTATTCTTATGTTTCCAGTAAAGATTAACATCAATAATCCTGTAACGAACAACCATGTTCTCGAAATGTGTTGACATTCTTGAGAACATGTCATGATGGAAATTATTTTCCACTGCACCAATGGACTGAGAATTCATTACACAGGATATCCCAAAGTGGATATTCTATAAGAATGATAAGGCGTTCACGGAGAACGGATTATATTATTTTATGCTCTGGAATATTTTCAAATATAGGTTTTGATGAATTTGGTTTGTCCAGTTAGATGATTCTCATCCCTATATATTTTCGGCCCAAATAGTAAACATTCTTATAATACTACATATTGGCAAAACTGAAAAGGATTATTTTGGAAAACCACTGCAGAAATACTGAAGAAAGTGTGAGATTATTGAATGAAATTCAAATTTCCATTATAGTAACAACAATTTTGAGAAAAATAGATGATCGATTTCGGACTAACAGTGGCATCCCTATAGAACGTGATTGGACATATATTATTCAAGAGAGAAATTGTTACGTCTCTGCTTTTTATGAAAATAAACCCCAATTTTGAAATACTCATTCAAATTGGGAGAAAAAGCTCCTCTTTCAGAAATGAGAGGAAATTCAATAGTAATTCCATATCACAATAATAATAGGAGAGTTATAATAGGTACCGATCGAGGGAATTTTCGAAGGAATTTGCATTATACAGAGTGTTCCATAATATATACGCAGGACTTCAGTATGTGATAGCTCGTCCAAAAATAGAAAAAAAGTTTCTATTAACTTACCCTCTAAGATGAACCATTTTCGAGAGTCGAACTCGAAAAAAAAATCGTTTTTTGCGAATATCTAGGGAACCTTTTATCGTACAGATAACCGGTTTCGTGTGTATTTTCTAATCATCAGAAGCTATGTTTTGTGCGGAATTTATTTTTTGAGCCTTAATTGGTGAAGGTTTTCTCCCCAACTTCTACGCTAGTGTATAAAGTACGATTTTTGAGACGCCCATTCGATACGCCAATGTTTTCTATACATAAAAGGTACTAAATTAAAAAAAAACAGCTTCCGGAAGTACTTTCTAATCATAAAAAACTATGTTTAGTGCGGATTTTTTTTTTCAAGTCTTAATTGGTAAAGGTTTTGAAGGGTCAGTGGGATTTTCTCTCCAACTTCTACGCTAATGAAAAAAGTACTGTTTTTGGGATGCCCATTTGAAACGCCACTGTTTTCTACACATAAAAGGTACTCTGGGTCATACGCTCTAAATTCGACGGTTTTTGAGAAAAATCAACTTATATGTTGAAAAACATGGTGAACTTTTCGAAATAATTTTTTTTTATTAATTGAATCGAATTTATCTGAACGCTAGAATATGTAACAAACTAAGTGGGCGTTTTTCAACATAAAAGTTGATTTTTCTCGAAAAACCGTCGAATTTAGAGCGTATGACCCAGAGTACCTTTTATGTGTAGAAAACAGTGGCGTTTCAAATGGGCATACCAAAAACAGTACTTTTTTCATTAGCGTAGAAGTTGGGGAGAAAATCCCACTGACCCTTCAAAACCTTTACCAATTAAGACTTGAAAAAAAAAATCCGCACTAAACATAGTTTTTTATGATTAGAAAGTACTTCCGGAAGCTGTTTTTTTTTAATTTCAACACCCTGTATCATTGTATATATCCCTCTCTGTATAATGCCTGTATCTCGAAAAAGGTGCATTTCAGAGGCTAAGTTAATGGAAAGTATTTTTCATATTTCTGGACGAGCTATTACATCCTGAAGTCCTGCGTATATATTATGAAACACCCTGTATTTCGGGTGTTTCCTAGGTTTCAACTCCCAATATCTGAAAAACAACTATTAAAAATTAAATCAAGTTGTTATATTTAAAAAAGAAATTGAGATTCCCCCTGTATTCTGTTCTATAGAAATGGACCATATTCGGCTGAATATACTGAAAAAAAGTAGCATTGAAAACTTTTCATATCAAGTGAATCTGTGAATCAATTAATCGAAAATAACAGACAATTGAACAAATTTATAGCACATCAAGTCCCAGAACATGTGCACATAAAAGATTAAAATATTTTCTCAGCTCAATATCAATAATTAATTAAAGTTGCTATAAAATGAAACGGAAATGTCAATTATAAAGCACCGTTGAATTCAGATAATTGTTGCTTTGATTTCTGGAAAAACCCATATTTTTTCAAAAATGCCAAAAAGCATCGACAAATGAGCAAGGTACAAAGTACATGTGGGGAGGTTTTTAAAAATAGTACAATGAGTCATTAGCCATTAATACAATATGAGAATAGAGATAATAGCAAACGGGTTTGTCATCTATATTGTTTAGAAAAAGTATCCACAGGTACAATATGAAAGGGTTGTGTAGTTATAAAACTATTAACTCCACATAAAATACAGTTGCCGTAATGTAAAGATGTCATTAACTCAAGTTCAGCAAAGCGCAACGAAAATGTGTACTTGTTTGTGTCTAATTACTTTTGTTGGGCACATTTCCGTTGCTGAATTATTTGAATGTTATCTAAGGGTTTAAGAGGAATTTAACTCTCATTATCCCGTACCTGTACCAAGTCTCTATTCTTATGTTTCCAGTTAAGTTTAACATCGATAATCCTGTAACGAACAACCATGTTCTCCAAATGTGTTGACATTCTTGAGAGCATGTCATGATGGAAATTATTTTCCACTGCACCAATGGACTGAGAATTCACTACACAGGATATTCCAAAGTGGATATTCTATAAGAATGATTAGGCGTTCACGGAGAACGGATTATATTATTTTGTGCTCTGAAATATTTTCAAAGGAAGGTTTTGATGAATTTGGTTTGTCCAGTGAGATGATTCTCATCATTGTATATTTTCGGCCCAAATAGCAAACATTCTTATAATACTACATATTGGCAAAACTGAAATGGATTTTTTTTTGATAACCACTGCAGAAATATTGAAGAGAGTGTGAGATTATTGAAGAAATTCAAATTACCATCGTAGTAACAACATTTTTAAGGAAAATGATCGATTTCGGACTACCAGTGGAGTACTTCTAGAACGTGATTGGACATATATATTATTCAAGAGGGAAATAGATACGCATCTGCTTTTCATGAAAATAAACCCCCAATTTTGAAATACTGATTCAATTTGGTAGAAAAGAGCTCCTCTTTCAGAAATGAGAGGAAATTCAATAATGATGCCACATCACAATAATTATAGGAAAGTTATAATAGGTACCGATCGAAGGATATTTTGGGAGGAATTTGCATTATACAGAGTGTTCCATAATATATGTCCAAAAATATGAAAAAAAGTTTCTATCAACTTACCCTCTAAAATGCACCATTTTCGAAATACGTTGAATTCGAAAAAAAACTCTTTTTTGCGAATATCTCAAGAACCGTTCATCGTGCAGAAAACCGGTTTCACGAGTATTTTCTAATCATCAGAAGCTATGTTTTAAGCGGAATTCATTTTTTGAGTCTTAATTGGTGAAGGTTCTGAAGGGGCAGTAGTTGTTTTTCTCCCCAACTTCCACGCTAATGCAAAAAGTACGATTTTTGAGACGCCCATTTGAACCGCCACTGTTTTCTACACAGAAAAGGAACTACGTTCTAAAGTGGACAGTTTTCGAGAAAAATCAACTTTTATGTTGAAAAACATGGTCAATTTTTTGAAATATTTTTTTTTCTTACCAATTGAATCAAATTTATCTAAACTCTAGAACAGGTAACAAGAAGTGGGTGTTTTTCGACATGAAAGTTGATTTTTCTTGAAAACCGTCGACATTAGAGCCTATGGTGAAGTTACCTTATTTCTGTAGAAAACAGTGGCGGTTCAAATAGACGTCCAAAAAACCGTACTTTTTTCATTAGCGTAGAAGTTGAGGAGAAAAAATCCACTACTCCTTCAAAACCTTTACCAATTAAGACATGAAAAAAAATTTCGCACTAATCATAGCTTATTAAGTGATTAGAAAATACTTACGAAAGCTGTTTCTGTACGATAAAAGGTTCCGCAGATATTCGCAAAAAAAGATTTTTTTTCAATTTCAACCCCTGCATCTCGAAAATGGTGCATTTTAGAGGGTAAGTTAATGGAAATTTTTTCCATTTTTTTGGACAAGCTATCACATCCTGAAGTCCTGATTATATATCATGAAACACCCTGTATTTCGGGTGTTTCCTAGGTTTTAACTTTCAATATCTGAAAAAGCACTATTAAAAATTGAATGAAGTTGTTATATATATTTAAAAAAAATTGGGAGTCCCCTTGTATCCTGTTCTATAGAAACGGATCATAATCGGCTGAATTTACTAAAAAAAAGAAGAATTGAAAACTTTTCATATCAAGTGAATCTGTGAATAAATTAATTGAAAAGAAGGGATAAAAAGTCAAACAATACATTTTTTCGCACAAATCGAATGAGAAATTAGAAATCGAATTTAGGAAGAGTGAAGACATTTTGTGAATGAAGTATTTCCGTAATATATTACATATATAAAAACAAGTTATTTTTCGATTGTCTAAGGTATCAATTCAGTGGATTTTTTCACATAGAAGGTCGTAAATTCACAGTTTCAAATAATTCGAGAAAATTTTGTGGACTTTCTAATTTTGAACACGGACTGACAAATGCGTTTCAATTTTGTCCTAATGCCTTGATCTGCCAGTATCCTATTACGAAATGAAACGCATTGAAACATCAACACAAAATCCAAAAAAAGAGAATTGAAAAGAAGAGCATTTTAATTTTTTTTCTGGGTGTTCACTCCCAATATCTTAAACAGAAGTATTGAATATTAAATAAAAATTGTTTTTTTCATGAAAAAAAAAATTTATTTCATTTTTAATAGTTCTGTTTCAGATATTGGGAGTGAAAACCCAGAAAAAAACTAAAAAAATGATGCGAAATCCTCCCAAAATAAGCCTTAATTGATACTTAAGAGTATTTTCCATTTCATCACTGAGGCTCCTACGTATCAGCCGTATACTAGTTTCAAAAATGCATTTTTATTAATTAATAAAAAAAAACGTGATACTAACAATAAACATATCTGTTAGGATAATGATAGCTATCCTATAGTACTGTTCAAATTTGGTTCAAGTCGGTTCTCTGAAAAGTTAATCAAAGAAAAATATGAATAAAAATGAAAGAAAATTAAAAATAGCATATTCAATTTGAAAAAAAAAATAGAAAAAATTATTTAACTATCTACTTCAGCAGCTGAAAGTCTTTGGGTCTTACAAAAAGTATTTTCAGAACATTTAAGGATTTTTGATCAATTTGGAACCATATTCTCTGAGTGAATTTCTAAAACAGATATTAAAAATTATTGAATGTTTGACGTCACATTCGTAGATTACAATATGAAATACACGATTTATTATTATTATTATTATTATTTGTATACCGAGAGGTAATGCCAGCATCTTCATGGACATGCGCAGTACCTACGTTGTTTGCACCAATCCGAAGAAGACAAGTTACTGCGCATGTCCGTAACAGTCCTGTGCATAAATACCTGGCACGTTGCGATTTCGAATTAGTACCTAGCGACAATTTGACTGTGCAGCAACGAGTTTTATTGAGTATTTTACCGTGTTCCATATTTTAATCTCCGAAATCAAAATGTGCGATTCCGAATTATTGTTCGTAACCAGAGTGCAGTGGGAAAGTAATTGTACCCTTTTGAAGATCTGGGGGCAGACGGATAAAGAGACTGCTCTTGATATAGAATACTTTCTATTCAGAGCCCAGGAATCTTTTGAAGAGGAACAATTTCGAGTGGCACCGGAAGATGTGGAAGTCGGACAGTTATATTGTGCGAAATATGACGGTGATTATTACCGGGTCGCGATTGAATGTATCGACAAATTGTGCGAGGGTTTGGTGAATGTCAAATTAATCGACTACGGAAATGATGAAGAATTTTCAGTGAACGATTTGAGATCTTCCAAAGCATTCGACGAGATTTGTATTAACTCACCTCCCCAAGCATCAATGTTTATATTGGCTGGTGCGATTTTTTACGGCGACGAATGGGACGACGTGATTTATAAAAATTTAGAAAACGAACTTATTTATACGGCAGTGAGTTACGAAGTCGTTTCCTCCTTTAACGGCCACGATTTCATCAATATTTATAAGGACGAAGGCGAATTCAGCAATAACACCATAAGAGCTAAGCAGATGAAAAAAGTACCCATCAGAGTACAGGAAAAAATTCTGATGGAAACAACCAAAACTTCACCCAAAAAATTCTCACCGAAGTACCAGGGGATTTCTTTGAAGAAGAACAGAAGGTACGAGGTGACAGTATCCTACGTGGAGGAGGAATCTGGAAAATTTTACGTCCAGTTGGTAGAAAACCATCGTAGATTGGTTAAAATGATGAAAGCAATCAACGACACGGAATTGCAGTTCTTCCAGGATTCGCCGAAGGCAAGAGTTCCTTGTTTAGCGAGGTGTCTCGAGGACGGATGCATCTACAGAGCTGTAGTCGAGAGCGAAAAGGATGGAAAGTACGAGGTAAGTCATTGATCAATTCTTCATTCTGGTGTCATTAAACTGAAACACGATATTTTTAAAGCTTCCAAATTTTCATACAGTTGAAATCGAATATATAGATTATTACAATGGTTACATTTTTTGCAGGTATTTTATGTGGATTTTGGATGCCGAGAAGTGGTACCGATTCAAAATCTCTACCACATCCAGGACAGTTTTCTTACTGTGAAGAAGAAGGCGATCCTTGTTTCTTCAGGAGACAGAGAATTGAAGGAGACCCTGAAGAATCTTATGGAAACTCAAGAATCCTTCATAATACAGTTCAGAACCAAAACAAAGAGCAGCGATGGGGATTCCACAGATGAAGACATTGGGGAGAAGATCAAAATATCCTACATCGGCAGTAATGGCACATTTTATGTTCAAAGGGAACGACATGCTGATGTCCTCAACGAGATGATGATGCAGTTGCAAGTATACTGTGAATCCGACAGAGCAAGTCCTCCAGAAATCTTGAAAGTGAGTTCTCAATTCTAGAATTAGTAGTAGTAACAGTTTCTTCATGACTTTTAATTCACATTTTCCCCTATTACTAAATATATACATTTCATATCGTAATACAATTATTATTAACTTGTTTTCGTCTAGATCATCATCATGTTCAATCGTTCAATTATATTCCATCAGTTTAGAATGAAAGTACTTGTCGAGTCTCTTATCTTAAATTCGAATGAGTCTACTTGATGGAAGCAATCAATATAATCATTAAAAAACAGTCTTTTCAGTAATGCCTTCACATAATATCTTTCAATATTAATAACTTACGGTATAATTTATTGTCTTCAACATACCACATCTGAAATATCGATTAAAGCTCATTTTCGGAGGATTTGCATCAATTTTTGTATGTTTTGTTGGTATGTTGAACACAATAACAGTATACCGCAAGATATAATGTAAAAGTATTGGAGGAAAATTTGTATTTTTAATGATTGTAGTAGTTAGCTTTACCAACTCTGGATGGTTTGTTATTCCAAGAAGGAATTCTTTATCGACAAATCATATAGTACCCTGTTAGATATTTTATTTATAATTATGTATTTCTTTCCAGATTGGTCAATATTGCTGCGCGAATTTCTACAAAGATGGACTTTGGTATCGTGGGCTAATTGAAAATTTGAGAGGAGGAATTGCGACGGTGAAGTACATCGATTTTGGTGATAGTCATGATGTCTCCATCAAAGATCTCCGAGGAATCGATGAAGAATTTGTTAGCATCGTTCCACTAGCCATCGAATGTTCCGTTGATAAACAAACTGAAGTATTGTTGAAGCCTGATCAAGAACTTATCATCAAAGTTGACAAAGTGATCGGTAATAGAAATTCAGAAAATTTAAAGCGACTTATTGATGTTGATTACTGATTGCAATCAATGATTAATTTATTGTTATAACTTTTGTATATATGTATATTATCGTTGTATATATTTTCTCAATCTTTTGTATATATTTCATTAACTGAGTTTGTGATTGTATGTTTATTAATTGTGATTTTCTATTGTGATATTTATCATGGAAAATAGAATGATATCCAGAAAATATTCTTGTATTATTCATCCATATTCCCGCTCTATTATTTTCGAAGGATCAATTTGATAATACAATTGATTCAACGAACAACATTAAACCATTCGATTCAGATATTACAGTCATGTAAATTCAATTTAAAACTCTTGAAGTGAATTTTCTCCAAAAACAATTTGAGTAATCTTTGAAAATGTTGAAAATACTGAAAATAACTTTGAAAAATTCAAATTCAGCTTCTTTCATAAATAATATTCCAAATTACAATTTAATTTTTACTTCAGCCTCAACGAAATTTCACTAGTCCAAACCTGATTCAGTTCTAGTAACAAAAACTTGATAAAATTATTCCAAGGTTTACCGATTGACTTTATCAAAGTGAATAGAATATAAATGTCACATACTGGGCGAATTTTCGAATTCACAGACTTTATCTTTCTATTCAACCTAGAAATATACACCAGGGCAAACAAAACATTGAGCACAGAAATGATTGGTAAAAACTTTCAGAGTTCACCTCAATAGGGGTTTGTTAGGGTGCTACTCCGCTACTTGTTTTGTGTGTTTTCTGAGCTTTCAGTGTTTATTTTCATGAGAAAATATAGCTCGACTCATTCTTAAATATACATCCTATAGATATAACCACGTTGATCATCTTTTTTTTGCAGCAATTTGTTATAACGGTTCAAAAATAAAATATTGCAAGTAATCTTTCTAAATCGAAAAAATTCATACTAACCCCGCGATTTTATCTGCAAGCTGTTGAATAGGCGCCTTTGAAGTTTGTGCCTCCTCTACCAGCTTGACGATTTGAGACAACGTTGTAGCTTCTCCAGTATGAGTAGCCTCGACTATAAGAAGACCATGTTGATTGATTGAACCCCCGATAACGCTAGAACCGATTTTTTTTGGCACAGGCATACTTTCTCCCGTTATAAGGCTTTCGTCACACATAGACTGGCCCTAAAACAAAAAAAAGCTATCACCTGAATTTTCAAAAAAATTTCTTCCAGCTTACCTGAAGTACTTTACCATCCACTGGTACTTTTGAACCTGGAATAACTTTCAGGATATCTCCTCTATGTACCAGATCAACTGGTACTTGTTTCTCACTTTCAACTTCACCTTTTTGTCCCAAAGTTACAAGTAGAGCCTCTGTGGCCTTAAGAGATAACAATCTGAAACATTTTCCATTCGAATTAAATGCTCGCTGTTGATACAAGGAAAACTCCTTACCTCGAAAGAGCTTCTGATGTTTTTCCTTTGGCAATATGCTCCAACCATCTTCCTTAACTAATAAAAACCAACAACATTGGAGGCGAGTCAAAAAACGTTTGAGGTGATGTGTTCTGCTCAGTTACCATAGCAACTACTACAAGGCACACGCTGTAGGTGTAGGAGATCGAAGTTGCCATAGCTATAAGTACGTCCATGTTTGTCGTACAGTGCTGTAGAGCTTTGAAAGCCTGCACGAAGAAATGTCGACCGCCGAATATTAAGACTGGAGTGGATAGGGCCCACATGATGAAGTTTTCTAATGAGAGACCTGAAAAATATGGAATAATCGAGTAGATAAAACGATGTAAATTTCACATGATGCCATCATACCACATATGAATTTCAAATACTTGAAGTGATTTTAGGTTCATTCCGGTTCCAACAATTACTGTTCTAGGACTGTCAGGAGTTTGCGCAGTAGAGTTGGTCACGTCTGGATTTTGTTGAACTGTTTCAGGACCTATTTGATCCGCGTTCGGGTTTCTGTGTTTACATATTTTCGTAAAATATTGTTGTGACGTGTCATGTAATTTGTTCATGACAAAAATATATGTATCTATCTATCTTAAGAATTATCCTCGGACTGTCCTAGAACTATACGAAAACAGTACCTGCATTCGAGTCCATTCTAGGTTCCTGGCAATAAATTCGAAATTTATAGACATTTGGATAAAACGATAGCAGGCGGTTTCCCAGAACAAGCGCGTAAAAAGATTTCATCATAGCAAAAAATGATTTATAAAAGACAAACACAATTATTTCTCACCTTTAACAACACAGCACATGTCTTTACGATTCATGGCACCCGTCGACATAATAAACATAAAATACATCATCACAATCATACTGGGTGCTCCAAAAATAAGAGAGACTAGAAAAGCGTTCCTCCACCTACGTATCTCCTCTTTCTGGTGAAGATAAGCATCACCACGATCCTTATTTAAGAGTTCCGCCGTAAAACCTATAAGAATTCAAAGTTTTCAAACATTTTTCTTATTATACTCCATCAGTACATTACCTAAATCTTCTATGGCTTTTATTATATCTCTGGGACCTGTGATTTCTGAATCGTAAGAGAATTTACCCCTTCTTGTTGTGAGTGCCACTTTGGCGGAGTGTACACCTTGTAGTTTCACCACGTTGCTCTCTATCTTGTACACGCAACTGGAACATGTCATTCCACCTATTTCTAGATCTAATTCGGCCTCGCTTCCTCCGGACTGTACAAGAACAAGTGAGGGAAATCCTAGCTCCGATATGGAACTTGCTATATCGTTAGGTGTTATGAAGGATGGATCAAAAAGTACTTCTGCTCTGGCTGCTAGGAGAGATACCAGGATTTTATGGCAACCTGAAAAATTAAATTTATGAGTAGCAATTTCTTGAATAAAATATTTGGTTGAACCATTGTCCTTGAGGAATTTCTAAGGGCCGTATTTATAGTTGCTCCCTGAGGCTTCCTTACTGGAGGCCGCCTTGAATTTGCTTTTCTATGCAAAAAAAACTTGAATTTGTTTGCATAGAAAAGCAAATTCAAGGCGGCCTACAGTAAGGAAGCATCAAGGAGCAACTATAAATACGGCCCTAAGACAGATATAGCTTTTCGAAGGGGTGTTCCGAAAAACCAGAATATTATCTTATGGTGAAGATCGACTGAAAAAAATGTTCTGAACATCTTGCAAAGTTTTTCGGATCACCCTATGTTTTTGAATATCTGATTTTTCTTTTAATACCTTCTAGGGAGTGTATTTCGCTCAAAAAGCTTGTAGCCTCTAATAATATGAAGTTCATAAGGTATTTTTGTACGGAGTTAGATATTATTTCAGAACTATTTCAATTTTACCCATTTATTTTCACAAAACATCACAACCTATTTGAGTCTTATCCTTCGAAACTTGTCTCAATTACCTGTAACTTTCATCACATGCTTTTCGATAGCTGCAACACATGAACCACACGTCATTCCTTTTATCTGCAGCTGACATTTTTCCCAATTGATATCATCGTCTTGAGCAGAACGACCATTTACTATCGATTTACCATTTTGTGACTTCTTATTATCTAAAAAAGTATCTATTGGGTCAAATCAGAATGTCAACCATTGAGAAATAATATTTCTGTTGTAAGAAATCATTTACTGTGTTTGGTATGATATTTGAAATGTTTGAATGTTATTAGTTTGCATTTTGTACGAAAATTTTGAAATTTGATCAATGACAATGTCCTGTCATACGAACCAGTCAGAAACCATCTGTTTCGTACATAGAACAAGTTTTCATTGGAATCTCTGAATCCGTAACATGAATCGATTTCACGCTCCGGTTATAGTTGCGTTTATCCAAACTGATATATAGGCAAAGGATTATCTGTCAATTTGGAAAGGAATCTCTGAGGGCCGTATTTATAGTTGCTCCTTAAGGCTTCCTTACTGAAGGCCGCCTTGAATTCGCTTTTCCATGGAAACAAACTTGTATTTGTTTGCATAGAAAAGCCAATTCAAGGCGGCCTTCAGTAAGGAAGCCTCAAGGACGGCCCTGAATCCGTAACATGAATCGATTTCACGCGATGGACCAAAAGCTCCGGTTATAGTTGCGTTTATCCAAACTGACATATAGGCTTGTCAATTTGGATAACCATTACTATAACCGGTGATTTAGGTCCATCGCTTGAAATTGATTTAAGGAGTGTTAAAGTGTTCAAAGTGTTTTAACAGAATGAAAATATGGCTTTGGCTTTCTTGTTGGAAACTGATGAAAACCTACTATACTTACTCAACCATACTATATTCTTTACCATTAACAGTCTGAATTTAGGCTTCAAAACCCATATCTTCTATCATCTCCGCAATCTGTTCCGCTGTGACTTCCCCTACAAACTCAACAAAAGCCTCTTTCTTCTGCAGATCAACTGTTATACCTTTCACACCTTCCTTCGTGGACATCATACCTTAGTGGACAAACATGAATTCATCGCTAAATAATATGTCACATGTGTTTTTTAGTTTTTTTCCGATATTTCATTAATTTTCAGTGAAAATATCTATTTATGAATCTATGAGGGACGATTGCCCAATATTCGTGAACCTGAGGATATGAAAACACATCACCTTGAGGACTAGACCTCCTTGACAGTCCCTCCTGGTCAGAGAGCAAATGTGAGAAATATTATTTACTACTTCCTGCTGGTTTTCTGTCTTTATTTCTGTTGGAGATCTTATTTCAGATATTTTGTCAATCCAATTTCGAAAATGAAAAAGACCTTTTGATCGAATGAAGAAGATGCTCTGCATTATGAATATGTCATTTTATTCTTTAAACAAATTCCAATTTCACTACACCTATATGATATATAGTTTTTTTTGCTAAGGTTGCTATCTCTAGGCTCTTGTATAATAATACGTTAAATGTATAGTGCCCAATTTTCATATTCTCTGCTAATTCATATACAATGTCAATTAGAAAAGGAATCGTCTGTAATATCTCTGGTTCTTGGGGGAAATTTTATACGGTTGGTACCAATCAATTTGTATGAGCCCTCTGAGCGTGATGAAAGCAATCCCAAGAATTTTAAATGGAAAGGGAGGTTGAGTGACCCTTAGTTTCAAGAGTTATGTGATTGCATTTTCAAAAATGCCATACACTTGACCTTTTCTGTTCATACTTCCAAAAAAAAAGGGGTCGAATTTTCATGATAGCAAAAAAATAATGAAAAATTAAAAAAATTATGAAGCGAGTAAAAAATATGAAAAAAACCCAACTTCCAGATGCTATTTATTTCCCACACTAATGCTGTATTCTTCAGTTATTTTCTTAAATTTTTCAGAATAATAAATTAAACAAGTACAAACAAAAAACGTTAAGCGTACTGCATTTTGTAAAAGGCAATTGATTAATCTTTGAAACTAAGTATCACTTTGTCATCACTCTCACAGTGGTGATATGAATTGAAACCAACAGCACAAAATGTGGGGGACATTTTGTGCTGTTTTCATATCTTTTGTGGGTTTTCATACCTTTTTTCATATTTCTAATTTTTCATGGGGGCCCTGATATGAAGAATGGTACCTATTCAAATTGACACACTGTATAATCACTAAATGCAACATAATGAAATCAAAAATGTTTATATAGAACTGATGTAAATGATCTTACCTTCAATTGACTGCACACTGCACACAAGAATTGCAGGTCATACCGTTGATATGTATAAAACTTTGATTTATGCTTTGTTGGCCACTCAAGAGTGGCAATGCAGCTTCAAACCCCATATCTTCTATATAATCGCATATGCATCATAATGAACAAGTGCTGATTTGGTTGACAGGGAAACCTATGAAAGTTTTTAATTATTTCACAAGGTTTGCATTCTAACATTCAAAGATTTAAATATCTAGTCAGTATTTAAGAATACATCGCAATCGTGTTGTGGATATACATAGATAGATTTATTGTTTAAAACATTTATATAAGGTATGACAATATGAGCCAGAAAGGGAACTCCATCTACTGGACCAGAACCTTTCTGTGGTATAGACAAATGCACATACAAGAAACAGTTTTTGGAGAAGGAGGAAAATGAAAGAGAAGCACTCTGGAGGAATCTTTCAGGAATGGATCATTCCAACAAGTTCCATCGGGACTTTAAAGTTGCAAGGTTAAAAATTATTTGGATCTCAATAAGAACAAGTTACGCCTCCTCACTGGCTTCCTCACAGGTCATTGTCGCCTAAGAACGCATATGATGTGAATGGGCTTATCAGAAACTGACGAGTGCAAATTCTGTGGGGAAGAGGAGGAAACTCCTGTTCCTATGATAACAGAATGCCTCGCCATTGTAAGCCTGCGAAAGGAATGTCTTGGACATGAGAATTATGGGAGGAAAGAACTTAGCCTCCTTGAAGCCCTCAAATATATTGGAGTTTATTCGAGATCTAGAGCTGGAGGGCGTGCTGTAGGTAGCGCAGTTGAAAAACAGCTCTGGAGGGAGGGCACAATAGACCTCAAGGTCGCAGTGAAATGTAACCCATTACCAACTATAACTATAAAAACATGAAGTCAAAAAAAAAAGGAAAACAGAAAACCTCAAACACAAACAGAACATAAACGTGACCAATATGAATGCTCTTCTACCGTGTTAACAGTTCACTCCACCAACAAGCCAATCATCGTTATTGCAAGTACCCTATACTTAGTAATATCGTTGAGAATAACAATCGCCATTCGAAGCCACCCCTGTTTTTCCACCAAGGTGGAGCTTTACTCGTAATGCCGCTGCAGTCAGGCAACTTTAAGATATGAACTTCCCCAACCAGTAGATTGGTCGGATGGGACCTATAGAAAGACCAGTCGGATCTTCAGATTTGTCCCCTGTAGACTTCCTTTTGTGGAGAGAGAAAAGCGAAAAAACGAAATCATAGAAGGTACAGTTTGAGATTATGGCACATTTGGTTTATTGATCTGGAGGTATTCACTAATTGCACAGGTATACGATTGTATGCGGATATGCTACTATTTATAGGAGATTTTAGAGCTTTACTTGTTCTGGCAAAGTCGCTTCTTAGGTACTGTTTTTTTCTTGTTTCATAGATATGAAAGTTGTCATTTTGGGCAAGTACAGTATTTGTTTTCATCTGGTAATCATCTAATGCTTCAGACAAACTGGATGATATTTCATTTTTGAATTAGAATATTACGTAAACGATTGGTCGAATCCCAACGGAGAAGACCTTTTCAACAACAGATGGCACGACCCATCTTCCCTATCAAACTCAAGGTACGTTGGGCTTGCCGCGGTGAAACGATATGATGATAGATTTCATGAAAAAAAAACAGAAAAAAACTACAAAATGATGCAAATCATTGCAAAATAAGCTTCAATCGATATAAGGAATGACCTATGCTTTCTTTTAAATGTGACACCCTGTAAAGATGACGAACAAAATTGATTACAATTCAATAAAGCGAACGACCAGTCATTATAGTACATTGCGAGGTATGTGGTCCAATCACTCCTTCGATTGATATTAGAAATTGTTTGTTTATCAATATACGGATTATTGTTTCGCTTATTCAATAACATATAATCAGAAGATAATTCTGTTCTTCAAGATTATGTTGAAAGAAATGAAGCAAATTTGTTTATTTATATCGCAAACTTGGAGTACATATAGCTGCAGAAAGGGTAACTTGCGAACGTTATTGGACTATGATAAATCAGTTTTGTGCGCCTTTGTTCGAAGAAATTGTTCTCCAAGATAAGTGGTTTCAGCATGACGCCGCCATTTGTCATACCGCACTCGAGTAATTGACTTTCTCGAACGATATCTTTATGAGAGAATTAATCGAATTGTTTGGACCATCTTTCAAGTAACCTGAATTGGTCATTAGTGAAAAGATTCATTGAAAAATTCGGGGATCAGTTGGAGACTCTGAACAAACTGGTCCTCCAAAACCAAGTTTAAATGTAAATATCGAAACATAAACTGACGACATCACATTACATGTCTAATGCCGAAATTTGAAGATATCGATTTGGCAAATGTGTGATTTCAACATAACATACAACCCGTGGAAAAACTCAATAATTGTAGGACACATTTCAAGGTCGTGTACTATAATTATCGTATTCGTGTCCTTGAATCAATCATGTCATCCTGACATAATACATGTCACAAGTTTTTCAATTTATTCCGGATACTTTATTAGATTTCTAGTTCGAAATAACCAATTATTGATCTATGGGAGATGATTCCCCAATAAAGGGGCCTGTAGCGTTCTTCGTAAACCTGAAGTTGGGTGATAAGTTTTTGAGAAATAATTTTTTTTCCCCCCAACCCCCCATTTAGAGCCCTTTGGGTACACCGATCCTGCTGAAAAGCTTGGAGGATCACCCCCGAGTGACATACGATTTTTCCACCAAGTTTCAAGGATTTCCGTTCAGTACTTCCAGAAAAAAAGCCCCGGACAACGGACGGCGGACGGACGAACTTTTTTTTATTCGTTTATTCAAATCTAAATACTCCGAAACGTAAACTGTGAAATTTTCAGGGGGGGGTTTAAATTTTGTTTTGGTTGGTCGATCACTAAGGTTTATTATTTGATTTTATCAAATAATAAACCAAAAAGATTTTCCGATAAAAATTTCCGATGCAGTAATCCCAACAAAATTTAGCAAGTAGTTCCTGAGATGTTGAGGGAATAATTTCGAAAATTCAAAAAATGAATCATTTCATGAAATCATTTGGCCGATTTGACCCATTAACGATATCAATAGTCGCTTCCTGATGCTACATCTACCCTGAAATCTAGCCCATTCTTATCAATGGTCGAAAATCACAGACAATTGAACAAAATAATAGCACATCATGTCCCAGAACATGTGCACATAATAGATTAAAATATTTTAAGCTCAATATCAATAACTAATCAAGGTGGCTATGGAATGAAACGGAAATGTCAATTATAAAGTAATAATAAATTCAGATAATTACGAAAATTAAAAAAATTATATTGATATAAAGGTGTCCCATCTGAAAAAAGTTGCTTTGATTTCTGGAAAAACCTAAGTTGAAAGTGTTTTTCAAAAATGCCAAAAAGTTTCGAGAAATGAGCTAGGTACAAAGTACATGTGGCTTTTAAGAATATTACAATGAGTCATTAGCCATCAATACAATATGAGAATAGAGATTTTCAGGGTAATTCATTTCTAAAGCGTTTATCACCCGTCCGATATTGAACAATAGCAAAAGGGTTTGTTATCTATATTGTTTGGAAGAAGTAACCACAGGTACAATATGAAAGGTTGTGTAGTTATAAAACTATTAACTCCACATAAAAAAAAAATAGTTGCCATAATGTAAATATGTCATTAACTCTTTCAAACAAGTTCAGCAAAGCGCAAGGATTTACGAACCAAACGATTGCACGAAAATGTGTACTTGTTTGTGTCTAATTACTTTTGTTAGGCACATTTCCGTTGCTGAATTATTTGAATGTTATCTAAGGGTTTGAGAGGAATTTAACTCTCATTATCCTGTACCTGTACCAAGTCTCTATTCTTATGTTTCCAGTAAAGATTAACATCAATAATCCTGTAACGAACAACCATGTTCTCGAAATGTGTTGACATTCTTGAGAACATGTCATGATGGAAATTATTTTCCACTGCACCAATGGACTGAGAATTCATTACACAGGATATCCCAAAGTGGATATTCTATAAGAATGATAAGGCGTTCACGGAGAACGGATTATATTATTTTATGCTCTGGAATATTTTCAAATATAGGTTTTGATGAATTTGGTTTGTCCAGTTAGATGATTCTCATCCCTGTATATTTTCGGCCCAAATAGTAAACATTCTTATAATACTACATATTGGCAAAACTGAAAAGGATTATTTTGGAAAACCACTGCAGAAATACTGAAGAAAGTGTGAGATTATTGAATGAAATTCAAATTTTCATTATAGTAACAACAATTTTAAGAAAAATAGATGATCGATTTCGGACTAACAGTGGCATCCTTCTAGAACGTGATTGGACATATATTATTCAAGAGAGAAATTGTTACGTCTCTGCTTTTTATGAAAATAAACCCCAATTTTGAAATACTCATTCAATTTGGGAGAAAAAGCTCCTCTTTCAGAAATGAGAGGAAATTCAATAATAATTCCATATCACAATAATTATAGGAGAGTTATAATAGGTACCGATCGAGGGAATTTTGGAAGGAATTTGCATTATACAGAGTGTTCCATAATATATACGCAGGACTTCAGTATGTGATAGCTCGTCCAAAAATATGAAAAAAAGTTTCTATTAACTTACCCTCTAAGATGAACCATTTTCGAGAGTTGAATTCGAAAAAAACATCGTTTTTTGCGAATATCTAGGGAACCTTTTATCGTACAGATAACCGGTTTCGTGTGTATTTTCTAATCATCAGAAGCTATGTTTTGTGCGGAATTTATTTTTTGAGCCTTAATTGGTGAAGGTTTTCTCCCCAACTTCTACGCTAGAGTATAAAGTACGATTTTTGAGACGCCCATTCGATACGCCAATGTTTTCTATACATAAAAGGTACTACGCTATAAAGTGGACCGTTTTTGAGAAAAATCAACTTATATGTTGAAAAACATGGTGAACTTTTCGAAATAATTTTTTTTTATTAATTGAATCGAATTTATCTGAACGCTAGAACATGGAACAAACTAAGTGGGCGTTTTTCAACATAAAAGTTGATTTTTTCGAAAAACCGTCGAATTTAGAGCGTATGACCCAGAGTACCTTTTATGTGTAGAAAACAGTGGTGTTTCAAATGGGCATCCCAAAAACAGTACTTTTTTCATTAGCGTAGAAGTTGGAGAGAAAATCCCACTGACCCTTCAAAACCTTTACCAATTAAGACTTGAAAAAAAAAATCCGCACTAAACATAGTTTTTTATGATTAGAAAGTACTTCCGGAAGCTGTTTTTTTTTTTAATTTCAACACCCTTTATCATTGTATATATCCCTCTCTGTATAATGCCTGTATCTCGAAAAAGGTGCATTTCAGAGGCTAAGTTAATGGAAAGTAGATTTCATATTTTTGGACGAGCTATAACATCCTGAAGTCCTGCGTATATATTATGGAACACCCTGTATTTCGGGTGTTTCCTAGGTTTTAACTCCCAATATCTGAAAAACAACTATTAAAAATTAAATCAAGTTGTTATATTTAAAAAAGAAATTGAGATTCCCCCTGCATTCTGTTCTATAGAAATGGACCATATTCGGCTGAATATACTGAAAAAAAGTAGCATTGAAAACTTTTCATATCAAGTGAATCTGTGAATCAATTAATCGAAAATAACAGACAATTGAACAAATTTATAGCACATCAAGTCCCAGAACATGTGCACATAAAAGATTAAAATATTTTCTCAGCTCAATATCAATAATTAATTAAAGTTGCTATGAAATGAAACGGAAATGTCAATTATAAAGCACCGTTGAATTCAGATAATTGTTGCTTTGATTTCTGGAAAAACCCATATTTTTTCAAAAATGCCAAAAAGTATCGACAAATGAGCAAGGTACAAAGTACATGTGGTGAGGCTTTTTTAAAATATTACAATGAGTCATTAGCCATTAATACAATATGAGAATAGAGATAATAGCAAACGGGTTTGTCATCTATTTTGTTTAGAAAAAGTATCCACAGGTACAATATGAAAGGGTTGTGTAGTTATAAAACTATTAACTCCACATAAAATACAGTTGCCGTAATGTAAAGATGTCATTAACTCAAGTTCAGCAAAGCGCAACGAAAATGTGTACTTGTTTGTGTCTAATTACTTTTGTTGGGCACATTTCCGTTGCTGAATTATTTGAATGTTATCTAAGGGTTTAAGAGGAATTTAACTCTCATTATCCCGTACCTGTACCAAGTCTCTATTCTTATGTTTCCAGTAAAGTTTAACATCGATAATCCTGTAACGAACAACCATGTTCTCGAAATGTGTTGGCATTCTTGAGAGCATGTCATGATGGAAATTATTTTCCACTGTACCATTGGATTGAGAATTCACTACACAGGATATCCCAAAGTGGATATTCTATAAGAATGATTAGGCGTTCACGGAGAACGGATTATATTATTTTGTGCTCTGAAATATTTTCAAAGGAAGGTTTTGATGAATTTGGTTTGTCCAGTGAGATGATTCTCATCCCTGTATATTTTCGGCCCAAATAGCAAACATTCTTATAATACTACATATTGGCAAAACTGAAATGGATTTTTTTTTTAATAACCACTGCAGAAATATTGAAGAGAGTGTGAGATTATTGAAGAAATTCAAATTACCATCGTAGTAACAACATTTTTAAGGAAAATGATCGATTTCGGACTACCAGTGGCGTACTTCTAGAACGTGATTGGACATTTATATTATTCAAGAGGGAAATAGATACGCATCTGCTTTTCATGAAAATAAACCCCCAATTTTGAAATACTGATTCAATTTGGTAGAAAAGAGCTCCTCTTTCAGAAATGAGAGGAAATTCAATAATGATGCCACATCACAATAATTATAGGAAAGTTATAATAGGTACCGATCGAAGGATATTTTGGGAGGAATTTGCATTATACAGAGTGTTCCATAATATATGTCCAAAAATATGAAAAAAAGTTTCCATCAACTTACCCTCTAAAATGCACCATTTTCGAAATACGTTGAATTCGAAAAAAACTCTTTTTTGCGAATATCTCAAGAACCGTTCATCGTGCAGAAAACCGGTTTCACGAGTGTTTTCTAATCATCAGAAGCTATGTTTTAAGCGGAATTCATTTTTTGAGTCTTAATTGGTGAAGGTTCTGAAGAGGCAGTGGTTGTTTTTCTCCCCAACTTCCACGCTAATGCAAAAAGTACGATTTTTGAGACGCCCATTTGAACCGCCACTGTTTTCTACACAGAAAAGGAACTACGTTCTAAAGTGGACAGTTTTCGAGAAAAATCAACTTTTATGTTGAAAAACATGGTCAATTTTTTGAAATATTTTTTTTTCTTACCAATTGAATCAAATTTATCTAAACTCTAGAACAGGTAACAAAAAGTGGGTGTTTTTCGACATGAAAGTTGATTTTTCATGAAAACCGTCGACATTAGAGCCTATGGTGAAGGTACCTTATTTCTGTAGAAAACAGTGGCGGTTCAAATAGACGTCCAAAAAACCGTACTTTTTTCATTAGCGTAGAAGTTGAGGAGAAAAAATCCACTACTCCTTCAAAACCTTTACCAATTAAGACATGAAAAAAAAATTCGCACTAATCATAGCTTATTAAGTGATTAGAAAATACTTACGAAAGCTGTTTCTGTACGATAAAAGGTTCCGCAGATATTCGCAAAAAAAGATTTTTTTTCAATTTCAACCCCTGCATCTCGAAAATGGTGCATTTTAGAGGGTAAGTTAATGGAAATTTTTTCCATTTTTTTGGACAAGCTATCACATCCTGAAGTCCTGATTATATATCATGAAACACCCTGTATTTCGGGTGTTTCCTAGGTTTTAACTTTCAATATCTGAAAAAGCACTATTAAAAATTGAATGAAGTTGTTATATATATTTAAAAAAAATTGGGAGTCCCCTTGTATCCTGTTCTATAGAAACGGATCATAATCGGCTGAATTTACTAAAAAAAAGAAGAATTGAAAACTTTTCATATCAAGTGAATCTGTGAATAAATTAATTGAAAAGAAGGGATAAAAAGTCAAACAATACATTTTTTTCGCACAAATCGAATGAGAAATTAGAAATCGAATTTAGGAAGAGTGAAGACATTTTGTGAATGAAGTATTTCCGTAATATATTACATATATAAAAACAAGTTATTTTTCGATTGTCTAAGGTATCAATTCAGTGGATTTTTTCACATAGAAGGTCGTAAATTCACAGTTTCAAATAATTCGAGAAAATTTTGTGGACTTTCTAATTTTGAACACGGACTGACAAATGCGTTTCAATTTTGTCCTAATGCCTTGATCTGCCAGTATCCTATTACGAAATGAAACGCATTGAAACATCAACACAAAATCCAAAAAAAGAGAATTGAAAAGAAGAGCATTTTAATTTTTTTTCTGGGTGTTCACTCCCAATATCTTAAACAGAAGTATTGAATATTAAATAAAAATTGTTTTTTTCATGAAAAAAAAATTTTATTTCATTTTTAATAGTTCTGTTTCAGATATTGGGAGTGAAAACCCAAAAAAAAACTAAAAAAATGATTGGAAATCCTCCCAAAATAAGCCTTAATTGATACTAAAGAGTATTTTCCATTTCATCACTGAGGCTGAAAGAAAATTAAAAATAGCATATTCAATTTGAAAAAAAATAGAAAAAATTATTTAACTATCTACTTCAGCAGCTGAAAGTCTTTGGGTCTTACAAAAAGTATTTTCAGAACATTTAAGGATTTTTGATCAATTTGGAACCATATTCTCTGAGTGAATTTCTAAAACAGATATTAAAAATTATTGAATGTTTGACGTCACATTCGTAGATTACAATATGAAATACACGATTTATTATTATTATTATTATTATTTGTATACCGAGAGGTAATGCCAGCATCTTCATGGACATGCGCAGTACCTACGTTGTTTGCACCAATCCGAAGAAGACAAGTTACTGCGCATGTCCGTAACAGTCCTGTGCATAAATACCTGGCACGTTGCGATTTCGAATTAGTACCTAGCGACAATTTGACTGTGCAGCAACGAGTTTTATTGAGTATTTTACCGTGTTCCATATTTTAATCCCCGAAATCAAAATGTGCGATTCCGAATTATTGTTCGCAACCAGAGTGCAGTGGGAAAGTAATTGTACCCTTTTGAAGATCTGGGGGCAGACGGATAAAGAGACTGCTCTTGATATAGAATACTCTCTATTCAAAGCCCAGGAATCTTTTGAAGAGGAACAATTTCGAGTGGCACCGGAAGATGTGGAAGTCGGACAGTTATATTGTGCGAAATATGACGGTGATTATTACCGGGTCGCGATTGAAAGTATCGACAAATTGTGCGAGGGTTTGGTGAATGTCAAATTAATCGACTACGGAAATGATGAAGAATTATCAGTGAACGATTTGAGATCTTCCAAAGCATTCGACGAGATTTGTATTAACTCACCTCCCCAAGCATCAATGTTTATATTGGCTGGTGCGATTTTTTACGGCGACGAATGGGACGACGTGATTTATAAAAATTTAGAAAACGAACTTATTTATACGGCAGTGAGTTACGAAGTCGTTTCCTCCTTTAACGGCCACGATTTCATCAATATTTATAAGGACGAAGGCGAATTCAGCAATAACACCATAAGAGCTAAGCAGATGAAAAAAGTACCCATCAGAGTACAGGAAAAAATTCTGATGGAAACAACCAAAACTTCACCCAAAAAATTCTCACCGAAGTACCAGGGGATTTCTTTGAAGAAGAACAGAAGGTACGAGGTGACAGTATCCTATGTGGAGGAGGAATCTGGAAAATTTTACGTCCAGTTGGTAGAAAACCATCGTGGATTGATTAAAATGATGAAAGCAATCAACGACACGGAATTGCAGTTCTTCCAGGATTCGCCGAAGGCAGGAGTTCCTTGTTTAGCGAGGTGTCTCGAGGACGGATGCATCTACAGAGCTGTAGTCGAGAGCGAAAAGGATGGAAAGTACGAGGTAAGTCATTGATCAATTCTTCATTCTGGTGTCATTAAACTGAAACACGATATTTTTAAAGCTTCCAAATTTTCATACAGTTGAAATCGAATATATAGATTATTACAATGGTTACATTTTTTGCAGGTATTTTATGTGGATTTTGGATGCCGAGAAGTGGTACCGATTCAAAATCTCTACCACATCCAGGACAGTTTTCTTACTGTGAAGAAGAAGGCGATCCTTGTTTCTTCAGGAGACAGAGAATTGAAGGAGACCCTGAAGAATCTTATGGAAACTCAAGAATCCTTCATAATACAGTTCAGAACCAAAACGAAGAGCAGCGATGGGGATTCCACAGATGAAGACATTGGGGAGAAGATCAAAATATCCTACATCGGCAGTAATGGCACATTTTATGTTCAAAGGGAACGACATGCTGATGTCCTCAACGAGATGATGATGCAGTTGCAAGTATACTGTGAATCCGACAGAGCAAGTCCTCCAGAAATCTTGAAAGTGAGTTCTCAATTCTAGAATTAGTAGTAATAACAGTTTCTTCATGACTTTTAATTCACATTTTCCCCTATTACTAAATATATACATTTCATATCGTATTACAATTATTATTAACTTGTTTTCGTCTAGATCATCATCATGTTCAATCGTTCAATTATATTCCATCAGTTTAGAATGAAAGTACTTGTCGAGTCTCTTATCTTAAATTCGAATGAGTCTACTTGATGGAAGCAATCAATATAATCATTAAAAAACAGTCTTTTCAGTAATGCCTTCACATAATATCTTTCAATATTAATAACTTACGGTATAATTTATTGTCTTCAACATACCACATCTGAAATATCGATTGAAGCTCATTTTCGGAGGATTTGCATCAATTTTTGTATGTTTTGTTGGTATGTTGAACACAATAACAGTATACCGCAAGATATAATGTAAAAGTATTGGAGTATTGTATTTTTAATGATTGTAGTAGTTAGCTTTACCAACTCTGGATGGTTTGTTATTCCAAGAAGGAATTCTTTATCGACAAATCATATAGTACCCTGTTAGATATTTTATTTATAATTATGTATTTCTTTCCAGATTGGTCAATATTGCTGCGCGAATTTCTACAAAGATGGACTTTGGTATCGTGGGCTAATTGAAAATTTGAGAGGAGGAATTGCGACAGTGAAGTACATCGATTTTGGTGATAGTCATGATGTCTCCATCAAAGATCTCCGAGGAATCGATGAAGAATTTGTTAGCATCGTTCCACTAGCCATCGAATGTTCCGTTGATCAACAAACTGAAGTATTGTTGAAGCCTGATCAAGAACTTATCATCAAAGTTGACAAAGTGATCGGTAATAGAAATTCAGTAAATTTAAAGCGACTTATTGATGTTGATTACTGATTGCAATCAATGATTAATTTATTGTTATAACTTTTGTATATTTGTATATTATCGTTGTATATATTTTTTCAATTTTTTGTATATATTTCATTAACTGAGTTTGTGATTGTATGTTTATTAATTGTGATTTTATATTGTGATATTTATCATGGAAAATAGAATGATATCCAGAAAATATTCTTGTATTATTCATCCATATTCCCGCTCTATTATTTTCGAAGGATCAATTTGATAATACAATTGATTCAACGAACAACATTAAACCATTCGATTCAGATATTACAGTCATGTAAATTCAATTTAAAACTCTTGAAGTGAATTTTCTCCAAAAACAATTTGAGTAATCTTTGAAAATGTTGAAAATACTGAAAATAACTTTGAAAAATTCAAATTCAGCTTCTTTCATAAATAATATTCCAAATTACAATTTAATTTTTACTTCAGCCTCAACGAAATTTCACTAGTCCAAACCTGGTTCAGTTCTAGTAACAAAAACTTGATAAAATTATTCCAAGGTTTACCGATTGACTTTATCAAAGTGAATAGAATATAAATGTCACATACTGGGCGAATTTTCGAATTCACAGACTTTATCTTTCTATTCAACCTAGAAATATACACCAGGGCAAACAAAACATTGAGCACAGAAATGATTGGTAAAAACTTTCAGAGTTCACCTCAATAGGGGTTTGTTAGGGTGCTACTCCGCTACTTGTTTTGTGTGTTTTCTGAGCTTTCAGTGTTTATTTTCATGAGAGAATATAGCTCGTCTCATTCATAAATATACATCCCATAGATATAACCACGTTGATCATCTTTTTTTTTGCAGCAATTTGTTATAACGGTTCAAAAATAAAATATTGCAAGTAATCTTTCTAAATCGAAAAAATTCATACTAACCCCGCGATTTTATCTGCAAGCTGTTGAATAGGCGCCTTTGAAGTTGGTGCCTCCTCTACCAGCTTGACGATTTGAGACAACGTTGTAGCTTCTCCAGTATGAGTAGCCTCGACTATAAGAAGACCATGTTGATTGATTGAACCCCCGATAACGCTAGAACCGATTTTTTTTGGCACAGGCATACTTTCTCCCGTTATAAGGCTTTCGTCACACATAGACTGGCCCTAAAACAAAAAAAAGCTATCACCTGAATTTTCAAAAAAATTTCTTCCAGCTTACCTGAAGTACTTTACCATCCAATGGTACTTTTGAACCTGGAATAACTTTCAGGATATCTCCTCTATGTACCAGATCAACTGGTACTTGTTTCTCACTTTCAACTTCACCTTTTGGTACCAAAGTTACAAGTAGAGCCTCTGTGGCCTTAAGAGATAACAATCTGAAACATTTTCCATTCGAATTAAATGCTCGCTGTTGATACAAGGAAAACTCCTTACCTCGAAAGAGCTTCTGATGTTTTTCCTTTGGCAATATGCTCCAACCATCTTCCTAAACTAATAAAAACCAACAACATTGGAGGCGTGTCAAAAAACGTTTGAGGTGATGTGTTCTGCTCAGTTACCATAGCAACTACTACAACGCACACGCTGTAGGTGTAGGAGATCGAAGTTGCCATAGCTATAAGTACGTCCATGTTTGTCGTACAGTGCTGTAGAGCTTTGAAAGCCTGCACGAAGAAATGTCGACCGCCGAATATTAAGACTGGAGTGGATAGGGCCCACATGATGAGGTTTTCTAATGAGAGACCTGAAAAATATGGAATAATCGAGTAGATAAAACGATGTAAATTTCACATGATGCCATCATACCACATATGAATTTCAAATACTTGAAGTGATTTTAGGTTCATTCCGGTTCCAACAATTACTGTTCTAGGACTGTCAGGAGTTTGCGCAGTAGAGTTGGTCACGTCTGGATTTTGTTGAACTGTTTCAGGACCTATTTGATCCGCGTTCGGGTTTCTGTGTTTACATATTTTCGTAAAATATTGTTGTGACGTGTCATTAAATTATTTCATGACAAAAATATATGTATCTATCTATCTTAAGAATTATCCTCGGACTGTCCTAGAACTATAACTGAGCACAATTTTAGTGTTATTCACCACAATGTACAATCGATGGGAAACAGTATTGACTCCCTTCAGCACCTTCTGTTCGATCATCAGGACTGTACTATTTTGTGCATTACTGAGCACTGGAAAGCTGAGGGTGAACTTATAACTAGAATACAAGACTACGATTTGATTTCGTCAGTATGTCGGGAGAAGAATAGACATGGTGGTGCAGCTGTATATATCCATAAACGTATTAAAAGTGGAAGGAGGAAGAAACTTGAGGACTGCTCAATTTTAGGTCAGTTCGAGTGTGCAGCAGGTGAGTGTAAGTTGGGGAACCAGAGTGTCATAGTGCTATCAATATATAGACCCAGTGGGGGCATAATAGGTGTATTCTTCGAGCAATTGGAAAAAGTCCTTTCTCTCATATCAGAGGAAAACAAGCTAGTTATAATAACCGGAGACTTCAACATTGATTTATTGGACATGTCAAGTAACATTAGGTCAGAGTTTTTAACACTGTTACAATTGTACCAGTTTCATCCCACAATAAATGAAGCAACTAGAATAACCCATAATACAAGTAGTTGCATTGATAACATTTTTGTAAATTTTACAGTAAGCAGGGCTGTTGTCCTCAGGACTGCTATCTCAGATCATATAGGACAAAAAGTAACATTTAAATTGTCCTCAACCCCTAAGAATATGTCTACTTATCGTAGAATATATAGTGAAGAGGCTAAAATTGCATTTAAGAATGAGATGAGAGAGCAGAGTTGGGAGTCAGTCTTTGATCAGAAGGAAAATGATGTAAATGCACAATGGGAATGTTTTATGAGTATTTTCCATCTCATTTTTGAAAAACATTTTCCCTTGAAATCGGTGCGTGTTAACAATAGGACTACAAATTATTACAATACGCCTGAAGTCATGGACAGTAAGAAAAAATTAGATGTCTTATTGTTATTAAAATCACGTAACAAATGTTTCAAATCGCAGATATGATAGGTTATTATTGCAAGCTAGAGTTAATTACTATAATAAGGTGATACAAGAGTCAGAAAATAAAAATAGAGCTATGTGGTCCATATGTGGGGAAATAAAAGGAAAAAAAAAGTTGTGATCTTGAAGGAGAGCCATTCGAAGTTGCTGAAAAATATAATAAATTCCTTTTAGAGAAGATACCTAAATTGTTGAAAGATCTTGATGAAGTTCCTTTCTTATACAGGAAGCCATACAACAATCAATCTTTATTTCTGAAACCAACTGATTCAGAGGAAATAGTAAAAATAATTACGAAAATTAAAACTAAATTTTCCAGTGGCGTAGATGGTGTACCAATAAATGTAATAAAATTATGCATTGATGAAATTAAACATATTTTATCGTACATTATAAATAATTCCTTCAAATATGGAGTATTTCCTAGTAGACTAAAGTTTGCTTTAATTAAACCGTTATATAAGAAGGGAGAAGTGACTTCGATGGACAGTTATAGGCCAATAAGTTTGTTATCAAATTTTTCAAAAATATTTGAACATGCTTTTTGTGATAGACTACTCATGTTTTTAAATGAATGTAATTTCTTTAATAGTTCACAACATGGATACTTGGGAGGTAGGTCGACCCAGCCAGCACTATATCAATTTACTGAAGTTATAGTGAAAATACTTGAAGAAGATAAACTAGGACTAGGAATATTTTTAGACTTAACTAGTGCATATGATTGCCTTTTTAGACAGTTTCTTTCAGTGAAATTAGAAAAAATAGGTCTGAGGGGTTGTGTAAAAGACTGGATTGATTCATATCTTTCAGGTCGCCATCAAAGTGTTTGTATCACTAACAACGGGAAAGATTATAAATCTGAGTTTGCAGAATCGAATTTTGGTATACCACAGGGAAGTATACTGGGCCCTGTTTTGTTCATTATTTTCATTAATGATCTGTGTAAATTGGAGAGGGATTATTTCGATGCAATAACATGTTTTGCAGATGATACTAATGTCATTCTAGGGGATAGAGAGTTTCAATACCTGGAAGGTAGGGCGGAATTAGCTTTCAAGCAGTTAAAAGCTTGGTTCACAGCTAACAAGTTGAAGATTAATGATGAAAAAACTAAAGTAATTTTATTCAGCACCCAGCGATCTGTTAAAAGTAAAAAAGAAAATGTTCAAATCGATGGATTAAATATTAAACTTGAAGAGTCAACAAAATTCTTGGGAGTTTACATAGATCAATACTTTAAGTGGTCTTGTCATATTGATTATTTATCAGGAAAGCTCTGTAAAATAGGACATGGCTTTAGTTTATTGTCAAATTATTTAGATTATAAGACTTTGAAAATAGTATATTACGCAAACTTTGAGTCAGTGTTAAGATATGGTATTATATGCTGGGGTTCTAGTTCAGAGGTGCAAAAATTATTTGTCATACAAAAAAGAATTTTAAGATTATTGTCAAAATTAGGAGTTCTAGATTCATGTAGAGGCGTGTTTAAAAAAAATGGTATCTTGACAGTTTATGGTATTTATTTGTATGAATGCCTAATTTATTTCTTCAGAAACAAGGCCAATTTTTCAATACATATATCAGACCATAAATATGAGACGAGAACTCTAGATTTCAATTACCCTAAGCATAGGTTGACACTAACCGAAAAACATCCATCATATATGTGTATTAAAGTATATAATAGGTTACCTAATGAATTCAAGAGAATTAATAATTTTAATTTATTTAAAAAGAAGGTGAAAGAAATGCTCATTAAATTAGAACCCTACTCTCTACTAGAGTATTTTGATGTTCAGTAGGGGTGGGAAGTATTTTTAGTTATAGTTTTTGTTGACACTATTTAGTTGTGTGTGTAGCATAAGTGTAGTTGTGCTGTACATGCTTTGAAATAAAGATTGTTATCTATCTATCTATACGAAAACAGTACCTGCATTCGAGTCCATTCTAGGTTTCTGGCAATAAATTCGAAATTTATAGACATTTGGACAAAACGATAGCAGGCGGTTTCCCAGAACAAGCGCGTAAAATGATTTATAAAAGACAAACACAATTCTTTCTCACCTTTAACAACACAGCACATGTCTTTATGATTCATGGCACCCGTCGACATAATAAACATGAATTACATCATCACAATCATACTGGGTGCTCCAGAAATAAGAGAGACTAGAAAAGCGTTCCTCCACCTACGTATCTCCTCTTTCTGGTGAAGATAAGCATCACCACGATCCTTATTTAAGAGTTCCGCCGTAAAACCTATAAGAATTCAAAGTTTTCAAACATTTTTCTTATTATACTCCATCAGTACATTACCTAAATCTTCTATGGCTTTTATTATATCTCTGGGACCTGTGATTTCTGAATCGTAAGAGAATTTACCCCTTCTTGTTGTGAGTGCCACTTTGGCGGAGTGTACACCTTGTAGTTTCACCACGTTGCTCTCTATCTTGTACACGCAACTGGAACATGTCATTCCACCTATTTCTAGATCTAATTCGGCCTCGCTTTCTCCGGACTGTACAAGAACAAGTGAGGGAAATCCTAGCTCCGATATGGAACTTGCTATATCGTTAGGTGTTATGAAGGATGGATCAAAAAGTACTTCTGCTCTGGCTGCTAGGAGAGATACCAGGATTTTATGGCAACCTGAAAAATTAAATTTATGAGTAGCAATTTCTTGAATAAAATATTTGGTTGAACCATTGTCCTTGAGGAATTTCTAAGGGCTGTATTTATAGTTGCTCCCTGAGGCTTCCTTACTGGAGGCCGCCTTGAATTTGCTTTTCTATGCAAAAAAAAACTTGAATTTGTTTGCATAGAAAAGCAAATTCAAGGCGGCCTACAGTAAGGAAGCCTCAAGGAGCAACTATAAATACGGCCCTAAGACAGATATAGCTTTTCGAAGGGGTGTTCCGAAAAACCAGAATATTATCTTATGGTGAAGATCGACTGAAAAAAATGTTCTGAACATCTTGCAAAGTTTTTCGGATCACCCTATGTTTTTGAATATCTGATTTTTCTTTTAATACCTTCTAGGGAGTGTATTTCGCTCAAAAAGCTGGTAGCCTCTAATAATATGAAGTTCATAAGGTATTTTTGTACGGAGTTAGATATTATTTCAGAACTATTTCAATTTTACCCATTTATTTTCACAAAACATCACAACCTATTTGAGTCTTATCCTTCGAAACTTGTCTCAATTACCTGTAACTTTCATCACATGCTTTTCGATAGCTGCAACACATGAACCACACGTCATTCCTTTTATCTGCAGCTGACATTTTTACCAATTGATATCATCGTCTTGAGCAGAACGACCATTTGCTATCGATTTACCATTTTGTGACTTCTTATTATCTAAAAAAGTATCTATTGGGTCAAATCAGAATGTCAACCATTGAGAAATAATATTTCTGTTGTAAGAAATCATTTACTGTGTTTGGTATGATATCTGAAACGTTTGTATGTTATTAGTTTGCATTTTGTACGAAAATTTTGAAATTTGATCAATGACAATGTCCTGTCATACGAATTAGTCAGAAACCATCTGTTTCGTACATAGAACAAGTTTTCATTGGAATCTCTGAATCCGTAACATGAATCGATTTCACGCGATGGACCAAAAGCTCCGGTTATAGGATTATCTGTCAATTTATATTATATTATCTGTATATCTGTATATTATCTGTCAATTTGGAAAGGAATCTCTGAGGGCCGTATTTATAGTTGCTCCTTAAGGCTTCCTTACTGGAGGCCGCCTTGAATTCGCTTTTCTATGGAAACAAACTTGTATTTGTTTGCATAGAAAAGCCAATTCAAGGCGGCCTTCAGTAAGGAAGCCTCAAGGAGCAACTATAAATACGGCCCTGAATCCGTAACATGAATCGATTTCACGCGATGGACCAAAAGCTCCGGTTATAGTTGCGATTATCCAAACTGACATATAGGCTTGTCAATTTGGATAACCATTACTATAACCGGTGATTTAGGTCCATCGCTTGAAATTGATTTAAGGAGTGTTAAGGAGTTCAAAGTGTTTTAACAGAATGAAAATATGGCTTTGGCTTTCTTGTTGGAAACTGATGAAAAACTACTATACTTACTCACCTATACTATATTCTTTACCATTAACAGTCTTAATGTAGGCTTCAAAACCCATATCTTCTATCATCTCCGCAATCTGTTCCGCTGTGACTTCCCCTACAAACTCAACAAAAGCCTCTTTCTTCTGCAGATCAACTGTTATACCTTTCACACCTTCCTTCGTGGATATCATACCTTAGTGGACAAACATGAATTCATCGATAAATAATATGTCACATGTGTTTTTTAGTTTTTTCCCGATATTTCATTAATTTTCAGTGAAAATATCTATTTATGAATCTATGAGGGACGATTGCCCAATATTCGTGAACCTGAGGATATGAAAACACATCACCTTGAGGACTAGACCTCCTTGACAGTCCCTCCTGGTCAGAGAGCAAATGTGAGAAATATTATTTACTACTTCCTGCTGGTTTTCTGTCTTTATTTCTGTTGGAGATCTTATTTCAGATATTTTGTCAATCCAATTTCGAAAATGAAAAAGACCTTTTGATCGAATGAAGAAGATGCTCCGCATTATGAATATGTCATTTTATTCTTTAAACAAATTCCAATTTCACTACACCTATATGATATATAGTTTTTTTTGCTAAGGTTGCTATCTCTAGGCTCTTGTATAATAATACGTTAAATGTATAGTGCCCAATTTTCATATTCTCTGCTAATACTGTGTTTTCTACAAATGCTTCATTGTTTGATATTCCAATGAATTCATATACAATGTCAATTAGAAAATTAATCGTCTGTAATATCTCTGGTTCTTGGGGGAAATTTTATACGGTTGGTACCAATCAATTTGTATGAGCCCTCTGAGCGTGATGAACGCAATCCCAAGAATTTTAAATGGAAAGGGAGGTTGAGTGACCCTTAGTTTCAAGAGTTATGTGATTGCATTTTCAAAAATGCCATACACTTGACCTTTTCTGTTCATACTTCCAAAAAAAAAGGGGTAGAATTTTTATGATAGCAAAAAAATAATGAAGAATTAAAAAAATTATGAAGCGAGTAAAAAATATGAAAAAAACCCAACTTCCAAATGCTATTTATTTCCCACACTAATGCTGCATTCTTCAGTTATTTTCTTAAATTTTTCAGAATAATAAATTAAACAAGTACAAACAAAAAACGTTAAGCGTACTGCATTTTGTAAAAGGCAATTGATTAATCTTTGAAACGAAGTATCACTTTGTCATCACTCTCACAGTGTTGATATAAATTGAAGCCAACAGCACAAAATGTGGGGGACATTTTATGCTGTTTTCATATCTTTTGTGGGTTTTCATATCTTTTTTCATATTTCTAATTTTTCATGGGGGCCCTGATATGAAGAATGGTACCTATTCAAATTGACACACTGTATAATCACTAAATGCAACATAATGAAATCAAAAATGTTTATATAGAACTGATGTAAATGATCTTACCTTCAATTGACTGCACACAAGAATTGCAGGTCATACCGTTGATATGTATAAAACTTTGATTTATGCTTTGTTGGCCACTCAAGAGTGGCAATGCAGCTTCAAACCCCATATCTTCTATATAATCGCATATGCATCATAATGAACAAGTGCTGATTTGGTTGACAGGGAAACCTATGAAAGTTTTTAATTATTTCACAAGGTTTGCATTCTAACATTCAAAGGTTTAAATATCTAGTCAGTATTTAAGAATACATCGCAATCGTGTTGTGGATATACATAGATAGATTTATTGTTTAAAACATTTATATAAGGTATGACAATATGAGCCAGAAAGGGAACTCCATCTACTGGCCCAGAACCTTTCTGTGGTATAGACAAATGCACCTACAAGAAACAGTTTTTGGAGAAGGAGGAAAATGAAAGAGAAGCACTCTGGAGGAATCTTTCAGGAATGGATCATTCCAACAAGTTCCATCGGGACTTTAAAGTTGCAAGGTTAAAAATTATTTGGATCTCAATAAGAACAAGTTACGCCTCCTCACTGGCTTCCTCACAGGTCATTGTCGCCTAAGAACGCATATGATGTGAATGGGCTTATCAGAAACTGACGAGTGCAAATTCTGTGGGGAACAGGAGGAAACTCCTGTTCCCATGATAACAGAATGCCTCGCCATTGTAAGCCTGCGAAAGGAATGTCTTGGACATGAGAATTATGGGAGGAAAGAACTTAGCCTCCTTGAAGCCCTCAAATATATTGGAGTTTATTCGAGATCTAGAGCTGGAGGGCGAGCTGTAGGTAGCGCAGTTGAAAAACAGCTCTGGAGGGAGGCCACAATAGACCTCAAGGTCGCAGTGAAATGTAAACCATTACCAACTATAACTATAAAAACATGAAGTCAAAAAAAAAAGGAAAACAGAAAACCTCAAACACAAACAGAACATAAACGTGACCAATATGAATGCTCTTCTACCGTGTTAACAGTTCACTCCACCAACAAGCCAATCATCGTTATTGCAAGTACCCTATACTTAGTAATATCGTTGAGAATAACAATCGCCATTCGAAGCCACCCCTGTTTTTCCACCAAGGTGGAGCTTTACTCGTAATGCCGCTGCAGTCAGGCAACTTTAAGATATGAACTTCCCCAACCAGTAGATTGGTCGGAAGGGACCTATAGAAAGACCAGTCGGATCTTCAGATTTGTCCCCTGTAGACTTCCTTTTGTGGAGAGAGAAAAGCGAAAAAACGAAATCATAGAAGGTACAGTTTGAGATTATGGCACATTTGGTTTATTGATCTGGAGGTATTCACTAATTGCACAGGTATACGATTGTATGCGGATATGCTACTATTTATAGGAGATTTTAGAGCTTTACTTGTTCTGGCAAAGTCGCTTCTTAGGTACTGTTTTTTTCTTGTTTCATAGATATGAAAGTTGTCATTTTGGGCAAGTACAGTATTTGTTTTTAGCATTTTTTTCTTTATTTTATAAATTAATTCAGTCTGTTCGTAAAACGTTATCTTCCCAATGTTCAATATATTAGTTTCCTTGTAAACCTGGACTGTCGGTGTGAGGTATTCCAGTTGATATATTGTTTTAACAGACTTATTTTGCAGTCTTTGCAACTTTTGGATTACATAGTTTGAAGCTGTGCCCCAGCAAGTGGAAGTTGGAGAAGCTCAATTGGAGTATTTATGAGATTAAACCAATCCGGACAAATGTTCCCATCCTCTGTTGTCTCTTTGAGATTGGTAATCATCTAATGCTTCAGACAAACTGGATGATATTTCATTTTTGAAGTAGAATATTACGTAAACGAATGGTCGAATCCCAACGGAGAGGACCTTTTCAACAACAGATGGCACGACCCATCTTCCCTATCAAACTCAAGGTACGTTGGGCTTGCCGCGGTGAAACGATATGAAGATAGATTTCATGAAAAAAAAAACAGAAAAAAACTACAAAATGATGCAAATCATTGCAAAATAAGCTTCAATCGATATAAGGAATGACCTATGCTTTCTTTTAAATGTGACACCCTGTAAAGATGACGAACAAAATTGATTACAATTCAATAAAGCGAACGACCAGTCATTATAGTACATTGCGAGGTATGTGGTCCAATCACTCCTTCGATTGATATTAGAAATTGTTTGTTTATCAATATACGGATTATTGTTTCGCTTATTCAATAACATATAATCAGAAGATAATTCTGTTCTTCAAGATTATGTTGAAAGAAATGAAGCAAATTTGTTTATTTATATCGCAAACTTGGAGTACATATAGCTGCAGAAAGGGTAACTTGCGAACGTTATTGGACTATGATAAATCAGTTTTGTGCGCCTTTGTTCGAAGAAATTGTTCTCCAAGATAAGTGGTTTCAGCATGACGCCGCCATTTGTCATACCGCACTCGAGGAATTGACTTTCTCGAACGATATCTTTATGAGAGAATTAATCGAATTGTTTGGACCATCTTTCAAGTAACCTGAATTGGTCATTAGTGAAAAGATTCATTGAAAAATTCGGGGATCAGTTGGAGACTCTGAACAAACTGGTCCTCCAAAACCAAGTTTAAATGTAAATATCGAAACATAAACTGACGACAACACATTACATGTCTAATGCCGAAATTTGAATATATCGATTTGGCAAATGTGTGATTTCAACATAACATATACAACCCGTGGAAAAACTCAATAATTGTAGGACACATTTCAAGGTCGTGTACTATAATTATCGTATTCGTGTCCTTGGATCAATCATGTCATCCTGACATAATACATGTCACAAGTTTTTCAATTTATTCCGGATACTTTATTAGATTTCTAGTTCGAAATAACCAATTATGGATCTATGGGAGATGATTCCCCAATAAAGGGGCCTGTAGCGTTCTTCGTAAACCTGAAGTTCTGAAATATCATCGCTTGGAGGACTGAACCTGGTCGAAAGACCCTCTCGGTCAGAGAGCAAATGTAGGTGCTATTATTTATTGCTTCCTTCTCGTTTTTCTGCCCCTCTTTCTGTTTCAGATATTATGTCAAGATATTTTGTCAAAATGAATTCAAGATGACGAAAAAATTATTTTCCAATGAAGAAGATGCCATCCATGTTCTATAAGCAAATTACTACACTTATACGGGGAGACAGAATTTTTCCTGAGGTTTTTATCTGTGCTCTTGTATCGTACGCAAAAATGTATGGTACCCCGTTTACATTTCCCCTGCTAACACTGTGATATACCAAAGAATGTAATGCTCGTTCTCAAAAGAATATATATATAATCCAAAATGATAGATGTACCACGCGGAAAATGAAAATGAAATTAGACATTTATTAAGGGACAACAACTATCCCACTAGACTAGTCAATAGAGTAATAACAATTTATAAACGTAAAATTAATTCATCGGAAATTAAGAAAGTAAAAAATGACAAAATATATTATAGATTTCCATACATTTCGAATTTATCTATTAAACTGAATAAACTGATACAAAATTCGGTACCTATCTGTCAACTCGCCTTCTATCTACTCAAAACAGTAGGGAGCATTTTCAGTAAACTCCAACACCTCTTTTATTGAGATCAAACTTGGTTTACTCAATAGAATGTAAAGATTGTAGTGGTATTTACGTCGGTATGACGAAACAATATTTGAAAAATAGAATATATCAACACTCCTATGATTGTCGAGAAACTAATAAAGATAAAAATGAGAAAACAGCGCTAGCCACCCACCACTTCGAGAATGGTCACGATTTTGATTTTGGAAATGTGAGTATTTTGGACAGAGAAAACAATTATTTCAAATGGTCTATAAGTGAAATGATTCAGATAACCATAAATGACACAATAAATTTGAGAACTGATGTAGAATCCCTCAGCGTTGTTTACAGCAATATATTGACGAAAATTCGAAATGAATAATCTGTCCGAATTGTGCATTTCATCCGTAGTTCCGCATTTGTCAACGTAGATAAAAAGTTGACATCACAACAATATAGAGCTCACATTATGTTCCATCCGTTAGATCTCCTGTTTTAATTTTGGTTTCCGAGAGGAATGATTAGTTTTTGAGTTTATGTGTTTTATATAAAATGACCTATAGATTTCATATCCATATTGTACTGCCTCAGATATCCATAGTTAACTTTGATTGTTGAATGAAAAATGAATGATCTGGCTGCTTCTACGATGAGCATTTAATATTTTAATATTTTGTTAGTGCCAATATTCAATTGGCAGTAAACATTCAGTTTACTGTGTGTTTTTATTACTGAAGATATTTTCATACACCATTTATTGTTCACACTGTTCATGTCAGGGTCGATATTCATTCACAAATAAATGTTTTAGTCTTGAAAAAGATCCCAACTCGGATCGAAACGTTGACGATTCATAAAGGATTTGTTTGATTTGCCCAGTCCTCTAGCCACAAACCTATCATTTTGTTGTGTACTATTTCATATGGTTAATCAGAACTGGACACCTATTTTGTGTGATTCAGCACCACTATATTTCTTATTATGAGGTCACACTTCAATTCCAACAAGTCTACCTCCACCTGTGCATTATAGGAGAAATTTAACGCACATTCATGAACATTTTTCACGAAAGATTGCGTATGTGCCAGCAATCCATTTACCTGATATGATACTCCAGAAACAGCCACATCATACTTTCTTTAAGAATCAGTGAAGATATCGATCTGAAGACTCCACACTATTTTTCGATTTAATTTAAATATTATGTTAATTTTAGGACAACCTTAGTTTAACAGCTTTCAGTAGCTGGGCCAGTAGTGAACTATCTTATGCATAATGAATCAAAATTAATGAATGAATAAAATTTAAAAAAAACACATCAGTCTACATATTGTGCGTGAGACAATTATCTCATTTATTCGGCCCATTTTGCAAATAAATACAGGGATAACAGGCATAATTATCTACAGTATAATTCAATAAAATAGTGAGACTAAAAGGTAACCCTGATGACTTTCATCATTTACTAGAATAGACGTTTTTGCGCGCATGCTCAGGGGAACAGTGTGCTAACGTTTTTTGTATTTGCATTGTGTCGACTATCCTACATTTAAGGAATCTTTTCAGAACTTTATGGCCTGTGCATGTTAGTATATGAAGTCAATTTCTACCTTTTAGGTTCAACTCTCCATACATATTTCCCATAAATTTTCTCACCTTGATGTTTAATATTCCTGGTTTTTGACTAACAGTTTCCTCTATATTCCTGACGCAGGAATTGCATGTCATTCCTTCGATAGCTATTTGAACCGAACCATCTTCGTCTCTTTTATCCTGTTTTTGAGTATTCGTTCCATCTCCTCTGTGTGATAGGACAGTAACAGCTTCTAGATCTGCTTTGTGATTGATCAATGGTTCAAAACCGAGGGTTTCTGAGGTCTCCCTGTAACAAAATAAACATCTTAACTATAGAATAATGTTTCTAATAAATGCCTCAATAAGGTAGGGAATTATAAGTACACATATTGAGGATGAGGTAGATGTTTAGAACACAATCCTACATTTAAACACATAGATTTTAAATATTGATATTCCAATTTAATTAGGAAGAAAATATATGCGATAATTCGGAGTTCTCAAATTGGCAAACATTAGCAATCGAAAAAATATAAAAGATTTCATTCCAGTATACATTTTATTATGTTAATATTCTAAGAATATTCTTTATTTGTCCAGATACATTCAAACCCACAAATTTCGACTTTTCAAGTAAATTCTCTTCAAAAAAAAGAAGAATTATTAGTATACAGATTGAGAATTAGGTAGACGTTCAGAGAACATTCGTACAAACATTAAACACACAATAATGATTTAAGTAATTATCATTATTTTATTATGTTAATAGTGAATCTATCTCTGCTTCGCTCGGCTTCACAATTGAAGTGCCAGAGGACTTGAAGATTTTTTATCTAATTGAATATCGATTGGGACTCAAAAAAATATATTTTTTGATTCAGCGAATATATCGCAAAAAAATTCGCAACATATTATTCTTTCTCCACATAATATCTTTTTTCCAATATTTCACTATATCTAACTACTGAACATTGTGTTGATGAAAATATTTATGATACTGTAACGTTTTCTTAGTTTTCAAAACGTTCAGAATATTTAAACTATTTATTTACACTATTTACACACTACTATTCCAATAACTAAACAAGTATTTCTTTCAAAGTCTGTTCACAATTTATTTCCACAATAATTTATTTCAACTGAACACTTTCCGCTACGAATCACTCTGCTGAATTGGTCCCCGTGCCGGAACAGCACGCCCTTATATCACATGTGGAATTTCCAGCGATGTCTGGAATACTCTCGAAAGTGGGTGACTCATACGCGTTGCGGGCTTTCTGCAACATTCTAGAATAGACAGGGCCGTACTCGTCACACTACTTTTCAACTAAAACTTCATGAAAAAGTTGGAATTTACCGTTCGACAAACATTGGAAATCGAAAAATACAAAATAAATTCTCTTCAAAAAAAAGAAGAATTATTAGTATACAGATTGAGAATTAGGTAGACGTTCAGAGAACATTCGTACAAACATTAAACACACAATAATGATTTAAGTAATTATCATTATTTTATTATGTTAATAGTGAATCTATCTGTGCTTCGCTCGGCTTCACAATTGAAGTGCCAGAGGACTTGAAGATTTTTTATCTAATTGAATATCGATTGGGACTCAAAAAAATATATTTTTTGATTCAGCGAATCTATCGCAAAAAAATTCGCAACATATTATTCTTTCTCCACATAATATCTTTTTTCCAATATTTCACTATATCTAACTACTGAACATTGTGTTGATGAAAATATTTATGATACTTTTCAACTAAAACTTCATGAAAAAGTTGGAATTTACCGTTCGACAAACATTGGAAATCGAAAAATACAATATAAAAATAACATATACGAGTATAAATGTTGCTTATGTGAATAATCCAGGAACACTCACAATTATAGGATCCTGCTGGCTTTTAGTGTACAAATAACAACGTTTTAAGTAAATTAAGGCGAAGAATTATAACTATATAGATTGTGAATTAGGTAGGCGTTCAGAGAACAACATTTTAGTAAGTTACTAGCAGATATGTCCCTGCTTAAGGTGTCACAAGAAATGGAAGAATATTTTATTTATTATTTTTCTTTTATTCTTCACAAGAAAGGCTAATTACTCCAATTCATATTATTACGCGTTATCATTTTTCCCATATGTCTGTAATTTCCGAAATTTTCGCCGAAAATAGTCCAAGTTATAACTGATGACGAATTTAGTATTTTTTTATTTCTGTATGGCCGTTGCCACGATAATTGTCGAACGGAAGGAGCTGCGACTTGATACTTTTAGGGTGAGTTCCGAATCGACATGCGACGGTCAACTACGCTAATGGGCAAAAAAGGCAGGACAGTTTTGGAGTAATTCTCGTTGAGAATTTTGAGGTTATTTTTCAATATCTCCAGAAGTAACAATGATATCGGATTGAAACTTTGTGATAATTTAGAATACTAGCACGAAACGTTTCACATAATTTCGTGTGGATCGTACAGTAGGGAATTGTAAAAAAAAACATTTTGTGATATTTTTTTTTAAACTATGAGATTTCTATGGAATTTGGCAATGACCTTGAAGTCATTGAAGTTGACAGGTAAAATATCTTGAAATTTTTTAAGTATCATTGCTCAATCATAACTCAAGAGATACAGCGTAAAGGCTGCGGACCTCACGTCAATGCTTTTCTAGATTTTTTTTTTATTTCACTGTTACTGAATATTCTGTTATGCAAGAGATTTGCTCTTATTTTTAACTGAATTAATCACAATTGGAAAATTTGAAATCCACACTCAAAACCTAAGAAATAAACAATAAGTAATTCCAGCATAAATGTTACTTATGTGAATATTCTTGGAATATTCTTAAGAGCAAACACTACTACTATATGCTCGTAAATTAAGGCTTCGCTCATTCTGGCAACACAGCCACATTCGAGTTTCATTAAACCTCGTTTATATTCCAAGGTCAGGCACTTTTTCACGGTCTGCATCCGCTAACTTTTCCAATAGCCTCGAGAAATATCAGAATTCGGAGAAATTTCGACGTTAATTGGAGAAAACAGGGCGTCGTTCTGTAGGTTTAGTTGATTATTTTTTGAACTTTTTTTGGGATGTACTGATTAATTCTTATAACATAATCACAAGGACGAATATCCGTCGATAAATCAACAAATATTAACCCTTGATCAGAGTTAATCACCCAATCAACCAAAACACCTACACCGAAGAAGCGGATCCAAGTAGAATGACTACAGCTGTTTCACAATTGTTATTGATCGTCAGGTCAACTTAACTTGGATGAACCGCAGAGAGTTCTCTCGATACTTGTTACCTTTCAGAAGGATCGCTGCAGTATACAACTTACAGCGCGCCATCTGCCAGGAGCATCTTGCGAGTCTCACCTTCGAGTGCAGAATACTTTGATCGATGTGTGTGACGTTCATCCTTCTGTCGCATCAGGTCGCTGTAACTGCGATATTGCAGCTTTACTAACAACCGATCAACATTGGAAACACTCGGTTCATGTGGATTCCCACAAGACGAAAACGTCCAACATCTGACAAAGATGGGAAATGGTTTCATGGAGAAGAAAGAGCTCCAGTAGTAATAAATAACATAATCACAAGGACGAATATCCGTCGATAAATCAACAAATATTCCCCCTTGATCAGAGCTAATCACCCAATCAACCAAAACACCTACACCGAAGAAGCGGATCCAAGTAGAATGACTACAGCTGTTTCACAATTGTTATTGATCGTCAGGTCAACTTAACTTGGATGAACCGCAGAGAGTTCTCTCGATACTTGTTACCTTTCAGAAGGATCGCTGCAGTATACAACTTACAGCGCGCCATCTGCCAGGAGCATCTTGCGAGTCTCACCTTCGAGTGCAGAATACTGAATTCTTATGCGAGAATGAGGAATGTTGGTCAATTTTCTATTTTTCACCCCATTCCAGATTTTATTTTCCTATAAATTATTTAATATAAAGTAGAAACATTGCGCATTCCTAAATATTTTTTCAACCATTTGCACCCAAAGATTTTTTGAAAAAAACGAACTCTGGCCTCCAAAAGACACTCCGTTATGTTCGAGGTATTGTTCACTCTTAAGACCATGTTCACTTTTGGTGATATCCTTTGAACATCCGCGGAAAAACTGCTGACTTCACGTCAGTGCTTTTCTAGGTTTTTTGCGCGCATGTTCTAGGGGAACAGCGTGCTACCGTTTTGTCCAAATGTCTGTAATTTTCCATGATTGAGCCGAAAATGGTCTCAAACGACTAGATTGGACTCACTGATTACGGATCCGGTGTCAAAATCGATTCTGTCCGGCCGGCCGGCCGTGGACACGATAACTGTCGAACGGACTGAGCTAGCAATTTGAAACTTTCAGAGTAGGTTGCGCATTGGAATGCCGCGGTTAAGTTCGTTAACGGGCCAAATCGGTCGAATAGTTTCGGAGTTATAGTTTTTTGGAATTTTGAAGTTATTTTTTTTTTATTTCAGAAACTACTTGAGCGATTGAATTCAAACTTGGCTATAAGGTGGAGTATAACAACGCGCAACTTTGAGCCAAATTTTGTCAGGATCATGCTGTCAGTAAATTAAAAAAAAAAAATGTTCCAAAAATTTTTTTTTTCCGAAAAATGTTCATCATATCCAAAGAAAAATTTCACTCGGACTTTGAGCTTCATATTTCACAGCAGTGTACTAAATTTCAGTTCGATAAGATCTTTAGTTTAGGAGTTATCGGAAAAAAATATGTCAAATTTCTAGGTTTTTTTCTCGATATCGTTGCTTTTTTCGGTATAACTCGAAAAATACTGATTCAATCCTGATAAAACTTCGCAGCTAGTTTGAAGATGCTGAAAGACAACTTTATGCAAAATTTCGTGATAATCGTGTCCTTAGAACCATTTGAAAAAACAAATTTCTGTGATTTTCTAATCATATCATCCTCATTAAATTCTGTATGAACCTTCGAACTGTAATTTTTCGATGAAGTACTGGATTTCAATTCGATCTGATCTGTATAACTTCCGGAAGATACGACTTAGAAACTCGATATTTGTAGAGTAGGTTTGGGGCTTAATTAAGAAGGACGAATTCGTGAATGATTAAAATCCGCCCCATGATTCCGTAGATATACCCATTCAAAATTTTATTTTTCAATATTTCCAAAAGTACAGTTCAGATCGAATTGAAATACAGTGATTTATCGAAAAAAAAAATCGAGAAAAGCACTGCCGAGAAGGCGACGGCTTTCGCGCACAAGTTAAAATTCGTTGCCGAAGCGGTCATCTACATTGAAAATGCGCACAAAAGCTGCTGCCTTCACGGCAGTGCTTTTCTAGATTTTTTCGAAGAACTACTGGATTTCGATTCGATCTCATCTGTATTTTTGGGAATATTGGCCGACCGTGGACACAATAACTTCCGAAATAAACAACTTAGAAACTCGATATTTCTGAAGTAGGTTTGGGGCTCAATTACGAAGGCCGAATTCGTGAATGGGTAAAATCCACCCAATGATTCCGCAGATATACCCATTAAAAATTTTATTTTCCCAATATTTCCAAAAAAAAGCGATTGGATCGAATTTAAATCTAGAATTTTATCGAAAAATTGCCATTCGAAGGTTTATACAGAATATCATGAGGATAATATGAAAAATTTGGACAAAATGCCAAATCTTCGCATTTCTCATATCAGAAAGTTATCACTGCCTGACAGTTATACATGTTTATCGAAACCAATTTAACAACATGCGAAATACTGTTATCATTTTACCAATTGCCAGTAAATTTTTACCATTTCAATATCCTTAACAACAAACATCTCTCTGTATATACGAAAATTTTGCATCACGACCTTCAGATTCACCCAATTCGACACCGTTCGATTTTTTACGCGCTTGTTCTGGGGAATAGCGCGTTATCCTTTCGTCACGATGTCTGAAATTTCCGAATTTTGAGCCGAAATTAGTCACAAACGACTAGGCTGGACTCACTGATGAATAATCCGTGGTCAAAATTGATTCTGTCCGTCCGGCCGGCCGTTCGTCCGGCCGTGTGCGCTGTAAGTCTCGGAAGGAAAGACTTAGAGTCCTGAAATTTTCACGTTAGGTTAAGTTCCCGAATATCTCGGTTGAGTTCGTTAATGGGCCAAATCCGCCGAATGGTTTTTGTGCTACAGCCATTTGAAATTTTAATTTTTCAATAACTCGAATAATATTTATCTGATCGAAATGAAACTTGGTTGGAAGATAAACAATGTCAATGAGAAGAATTATCCATGGAGGAATTTGAAAAAAAAAATTTTTTTTTTTTAAATTTTTTTATTTCATTAAACTTTCACCATTTCGCAATGTGAACAAGCGCGTAAAAGCTGCTGACTTCACGTCAGTGCTTTTCTAGTTTTTACAAAACATCAACTTTCACACGCTTAAATTCGAAGGATAGGTTACGTATCAAAACATGTTTACATACCACACATCTTCCTTAGATAACAGAGGTTCTCTATCACACATTCCGACAGACGAACTTGCTGTAGAATTCCCAAAACCGCTAATGGCGATATGTCAAAACCTAAAATGCAATATTTTCGCGACAAGACAACATAATACCGTCAACAGACCAACTTTTATCTTCGCTTTCGCTCAAGCTTAAACTACACGCGACTTGAACGACTACGATGATGGATACAACTGAATTCATTATTTTTTAAGTCGATTTTGATAAGATAAGACCGTACTTTAGAGACGTGTGTATTGAAGCGGAAAGCGTGTGCACTCTACTTTCCTTTTGAAGTTTTGGAATTGATTATCGTCGTTTTTGCGCGCTCCTTTTTGGGGAAAACGACGTTTCATGTTATCTTTTCTTTAAACTGCACTAAGCGCAAACTTTGTAATTTTTCAATTACCTTCCTGTCATATTTCATATGATTCCCCAATATAAGGGGCCTGTAGCTTTTTTCGTTTATCTGAGGATCTGAAATATCATCACTTGGGGGACTGGACCTGATCGAAAGACCCTCCCGGTCAAAGAGCAAATCTAGGTAATATTATTTACTGCTTCCTGCTGGTTTTCTGTCTCTTTTTCTGTTTCAGATATTATGTCGAGATATTTTGCAAAACTAATTCAGGATGACGAAGAAATTTTCCAATGCAAAAGATGCCATCCATGATCTTTAAACAAATTCTTACACTTATATACACTTATACATTTTCTTTTTTGGATAAAATATCAGGTGATTTTGTCTGAATTGCTCTTCGTTGTTCTACAACCAATAATGAATTTTTGATCTAATAGTAAGGAGATTATCTCAAAATTTCAAATAGTCATGAAATTCGACATAGTTTGTAAGCGCTTGTTCTAAGGAGCAGCACGTTATAATTTCGTCACGATGTCTGTAATTTTCGAATTTTGAGCCGAAACTGGTTTTAAACGATTTGGTGAACTACCTGACGAAGAATCCGTGGTCAAATTCAATTCTGTCCGTCCGTCCGTCCGCATGTGCTCTAAGTTTCGAAGGAAAAGACTTAACAACTTGATAAGATTAGATTTGGAGCCCAAATATCTCGGTTAAGTTAAAAATGGGTGGAATCGGTTGGATAGTTACGGAGTTAGGTCTATTTGAAATTTTAAGGTTAATTCCTCGATATTTCATGAAGCATTGACTCGTTGAAATTCTTCGTGGCCTGTTTTGGAGTACCAATGAGCAACTTAGTGCAAAATTTGGTGTGGATCCAGTTGTGTGAAAATAAAGAAAAAATTTATTCGGGAATTTTTAAAATTTTCGATGAACATTTTTTTTTCTCTGAAAATATTGATTAGATTTCAATGGAATTCGGCACAAACCTTAGAGTCGGTATTTAACAACAATGTCCCAAATTTCAATTCGATCCGATATTTACTTTCGGAGATATAAGGAAAAAAAGTGTCGAATTTCGTTGTTATTTGGAACTTTAACGTTATTTCCGCAATATCTCAAGAAGTACAAACGCAATCAGATTGAAACTTCGTGATCAGGTTAAGATTACCAGCACGCAACTACGTGCAAATTTTCGTGTTGATCCAATAGTTAGAATTCGAATAAGCGCGTAAAAGCTCCTGACCTTAGGTCAGTGCTTTTTTTCTTGATACCTTCGTAAATAAAAATTAACACTGCTTTTAAATATCGACTCGAAAGTCTTTGCCAAATGTCATTGGAATATGGAGAACAGTTCCCGACAAAAAAAAGGTTTCGAAGAAAAATTTGGAAAACATATTTTTTAAAATTTTAACTCTTAGGATCCTAAAAAAAATTACTATATAGTTGCGCGACTGTATTTTCCAAGCAGCTACCAATTTTCAATTAGATGTCCGAAGAACGGCCGGAAAGTATCGAAATTTACAGACATTTGGGCAAAACGTTAGCCACCGTTCCCAAAAACACGCGCGAGAAAGAAATGGCTGCCAGTTTTCATGCAGACTCCCGAAAATGCCTCACAAAATGTTTGGATGTTTGAGTGAGTGCAAAATTTCGGAAGAATCCTATGTTGAAGGCGAAACATTCGTTTCTATGCACTTTAGAGAAACCATAAATTTGGATGAATAATAGATATTCTGTGTTTCATTGCCTGATTTCCGATACATTCTGATACAGTAGTAGTTTTTATAGATTAGAAGACATTGCAAAAAACGTCAAACGTATGTGTGCCTTACAGTGAATAGGTATACAGCGAACGACTGCATTTTTGTATACAGTCATGTTCTAGGGAAACAGCGTGCTATCGTTTTGTCCAAATGTCTGTAATTTGTAATGATTGAGCCGAAAATGGTCTCAATCGACTAGGTTGGACTCACTAATGACGAATCCGGTGTCAAAATCGATTCTGTCCGTCCGACCGACCGTGGACACGATAACTGTCGAACGGAATGAGCTAGCGACTTGCAACTTTCAGGGTAGCTCGCGCATTGCAATGCCGCGGTTAATTTCGTTAATGGGCAAAATCGGTAAAATAGTTTCGGAGTAATAGTTATTTGAAGATTTGAGGTTATTTTATTTTTTATTTCAGAAACTACTAGAGCGATTAGATTCAAATTCGGAAATTAGTTGCAGCATGACGACTCGCAACTTTGAGCAAAATTTCGTTGAAATCCTATAGTCACTAAATTGAAAAAAAAAAATTTCAAAAACTTTTTTTTTTTGGAGCTATTGTTCATATTCGAGAAAAATTCCAGTTATACGTCAAACTTCATATTTCACAGCAGTGTACCGAATTTCAATTCGATACGGCTACTAGTTTTGGAGGAATCGGGAAAAAATATGTTGAATTTAGTGGTTTTCTTCGCGTTATCGTTGTTTTTTTCGGTATAACTCGAGAAATACTGATTCTATCGTGATGAAACTTCGCAGCTAGTTCGAAGATGTTGAAGGACAACATTGTGCAAAATTTCGTGATGATCGTGTCATTAGAACAATCTGAAAACAAATTATCAAAATTTTTGTTTCGAACAAATTTTGACCTTGAACTATTCGACAGAATATACCGATTTTGAGTTCGATCCTACTATCCTACAATATACTAATTGAATGAGGTGTGAATTCTAAAGAATTTTAAAGAGCTAACAAGTGAACTGAAGAACGTAATATTTCGACGATTCAAAGTATTTTAGAAAAATTCCCCATATCAACATAGTAAGCGATCGATATCGGTTCCTGTGCCATTTTACATATCACCTCAACTGATCCATCTTAAAATTATACATCTATCGCTAGGATTGATTGACGACCTTTACTAAAAATTTTCCCTAATTAAAAATTAGAATTTCGTGTTTTTTTCCACGGTATCGCATTTATGCCGAAATAACTCAAAAAATACCATAGACATATTGAAACGTCTCTAAAAAATACTTATTCGGACATAATGAAACTCAGTAACTGGTATGCGAATACTGATACCCAATTCAGGGTAAAATTTCGTGATGATGGTGTCATTAGAACAATTGAAAAAACATTCAGTGTTAATCTAGAATTTTTGGAATATTAAGTACCAGATGAATCTTTTGCCGATTGGATGTCAATTCAGCGGAGCAAATTTTTCAGAAAAAGTAATGAGTGGAAGAACAATGTTCAACTTTGTGTTGATTTCTTGGGAATCGTATCCATTGAAATAAAGAAAAATTTGGAAAAAAAATTCTTGGAAAATTTTTCCGATTCCTGAATATACGTTAAAAAATGTTTTAATTGTTGGAAATTATTGGTAGACGTAATGGTTCATACAGTAATTCACTGGGGAAAGCATTTCGGAAATAAAAAAGCGATTTGATAGTTTGAAATTAAGATATGCTAAAAATGAGCTGGATGATTTTTATCGCCGCTCTATTCCAAATATTAATCTGATAATGATAAACAACAGCATTGGTCGAAAATATCGGATTAAAATATTTAACATAACATTAAACATATTCAACGTAAAAAAACATACAGGGTGATTCATTAGTGACCTTACATACACCAATGGCGGATAGAGGACTTCACGGTGAGTCAAAATCCACCGAATTTTTTTTCTGTTTACTATTTACGAAAGAACAGGGTATTTTGTATGTTTCGTATAAAACCTTGATTAGCGATATTTCTGAAACTATTTTGTTGAAATTTGTTAGTAATATTCCACTATAAGAACTTGTCAATAGGCTATTCTTTATAAATTCAAATCCAGGGCCGGGCTACAAAAATTGTGATCTCCTGTTTTTTATTGGAAAAGTTCATTTTATGACCAGCCAAGTAAAAATGCTACATAAATCGCTCTTTAATTAGGATGGCAAATCTGATCTGTTCCAACAAAAAAAAATAACAAAGAAAAATTTGTAAGAAAGTTTTCATTTTCGACCAGAACATAACCTATACGAATAAATATTGTTCGACTGAATTCATTAAAATTAATTTTTTGCTCGAAAGAAAAAATTTGGACGCAACAAGTAACATTCATTATTAAATATCTTCTTTCAAGTTCTAGATTTACTGTAACAATATTTAAAAAGTGTTACTTATAGGTAACACATCGTTGCTTCCAAGATTTTTCTTTCAACCAAAAAATTAATTTAGTGAATTCAGTCGAACAACATTTATTCGTGTAGGTTATGTCCGGTCGGAAATGAAAAGTTTCTTACGAATTTTTCCTTTGCCATTTTTTTGTTAAAACAGTTAAGATGTACCGTCTAAATGGAAGAGCGATTATTGCAGCATTTTTCCTTGGCTTTCCGAATCCAATAATAGATTTCCAAAAAAACTGTCAGAAAATGAAATTTTCCAACAAAAAATAGGAGATCACAATTTTTCTAGTCCGGCCCTGGGTTCAAATTAACCCAGAATGACATATTGACAAGTTCTAAAAGAGGAATATTACTAGCAAATTTCAACCAAATAACTTCAAGCGTTTCAGAAATATCGCTAATCAAAGTTTTATACCAACCATACAAAACACCCTGTATCTTCGTAACCATGAACAAAAATTTTTTTTCGGTGGATCTTGACTCGCCTTGTATATAAGGTCACTCATGAATCACCCTGGATTTAATATTACATTAAATAATTTCTGATTTCAGAATCATCCCTTGAGTGTCAAATCATGGTAGAAAATTGGAGCAAAAAAATTAACCAATGATTCAAGAACATTTGATTACTAATGAAAATCAGTGGTGGTTTATATTTCAAAAATTAGACTTTAGTATGGCTGGAATTGTTCTTCAGATTCGATCGAAATATGCTCAAGTAATGTCTCACCTCTCAAAGCTGGTTATTTTAAATCAACATCTGAAACCACAGTGTTTCACTTACAACCCAATTGAACTTGGTTTAATATACTTTGCATAGTTTGAATATAAGGTCACACTAACTATCATAGTCTCTCTCTATCTCAAATAACTGTTACTGGCATGAAGACGAAAGATTCCGATAGCATTTGAAAACCTAGGTTGTTGATTCATGGTCCATCAGATCCAGGTTTCGTTAATTTGGAAACCACAAGTCGGTCTTTGTTCGTATTCGGTTGATAAACATTTCTTACAGCGTTGTTTAAGTTATTTGTTACAGATAGACTCCTTGTGGAAGCCTTTTTGTCCTTTATTCGATTTCTACAAATTACATTACCTGAGCAAGATAATAACGGCACGTAAATATCTAGCAAAACAAAAAATTACTATGAGTTCGACTTACCTGAATCTTTTCGAAATCAGTTCAACAAAATAGTTTCACCCACTTCTCACTCAGAAATGACAAATTTAATTCAAATTACTTTTCGTACAACTCTGCAAGCACTTCGAATCGAAACCAAAGTAATTTAGGTTAGAGACACTAACGCATAGAGGATACATCACAGAATACAAATATATAAGAAGTGAAACGTCCCTTCAAAACGACGGAAACAAAATACGCCCTCACCGGGGATGGCACGAACTAACAAGTTGCACGGTATAATAGAAATTCAGGGAATTCTATACCGTGAATCTGGCTGGCGATGCGTTGGCAGGAATATATTGCATTTCAAATAATTGTATTATGTAATTTTTGAATTAAAGTCCACATTTTGAGAAAGAAATTTATTTACGAATCAATAGATACACCAATTTCACAATATTATTCAAGTACAATGATCAATAAGTATTTCTGACAGTATCTAAAAATTACAATATTGAACGAAATGAATACTCAATATTTTTCATGAAAAAGTTGGTTGGTCAAGGAATTCAGAAGAGAATCTTTCCGGAGAGGTATATCACAAAAATGTTTTACAACCAAATGAAAAGTAATAATAAATAATGTGACCATTTGCATGAAACTGAAAGTTGAATGACTGGTAATGTTACATCGTGAAAACAAAGACATGATTATCAATGTGGAGATTTGAACTTTTTTGTTCCAATCAAAAAACCAATACATATACCTACTAACAAAGAGTTCATACCTCTATTGAAACATTAAAACTTGAGTTCATCAATGTTTTAGATTCATCAGGTGAAACAAGTTCTTGGTAAAAACAATCATGCAAATGATCTGCCTGATAAGTTGATTGCAACTATGTAAATATCGATTTGAAATGTTAGTAGTTCATCTTGCAACAACATATTGTGTATGTATGGGTCATTAGACAAAAGTTTCCTCATATTCTGATCGCTTTCAACCAATATTTTCATTTCCAAATAGATTTTAGTTTGAATATCAATATTACCCTTTTAAATATGACTTGTAATGTTTTATCATTTTATAGAGACATGGTCTTTATATAGTAGTTCTTTACAGAATAACTCCATGATGCATCATCTGAGAACGTTGGAGATGAATGGTTTCACTTCAAGTTAGTTGAGGGTGGTGGACTCTGAAATAGAAATTTTAAACCTGGAGTGAATCGAAATTGGCATTAAAAAACGAATATATTACCTCCCAAATGAATGTAATCTCTCTATAATCATTTAATTTTATCCCATCACAACAAAAACTATATTCTCATAAAATGACATTTGTCAACGGGAGATAAGTCCATTTGCTTCAAGTTGAATTGACAGAAGCACTCGGGCGTTGATTGGCTGAATGGATATCTTCCGTTTCTTTTTTTGGATGGCGAGACCTCTTTGTCTGATGCCAAGATTCTGAACAGAGCTTCACCCCCCTGGGATACATTAATTGTCTCAATTCCAAACCAATCAAAATCCACGCACTTCCGAAGGAACCCGAAAGCTCTCGTGTGAAGTCGATTATCGATCGGCTCGATCGTGGCGGGATTTCTCGCTGCGATTGCGGTTTACTAACCTCTAATCTATCTAACGCACTAACGAATTGATGCTTGCTTGGCTACTGTTTGTTACATGTTGAAGAATAATCAATACAAATTGTCCAGACGTTTTAAAAAAAGCAATTATCATTGCTATACTAACGTACTAACGACTTGATATTGTTCTGTAACATTTTGAAGAATCATCAGTGCAAATTGTCCAGACCTTTTGAAAAAGCAATTATCATTGCTATACCCGGCTAAATATCATTAATAAATTACATCTTTACCACACAATTTCAGATTTTTCCCTAAATTATGGACACGGTGAGGTAAGTTCAGTTTATGCCTTATGGAATAGTTTTTTGATAAAATTTCGGTTTTTTTGCAGAGTGAATCCACTAATTTGTGAAGAATGTCGAAAGGAGTTCACCAGCGTATCAAATAAAAACAAGCACCTCCGGAATATACATAAGCATGATTCTCCAAAAGTGGAAAGGATGCAGAATATTATGTGTTCTCTTTGTCCCAATGAATACAGAGAGAAGTTTTTATCCTATAAGGATTTGGATAAACATTTCACAAATATCCACAACATAAGAATCACAGAAAGTATTATCAATTTCAGGAGCCATGAAGAGTTTGAAGCATGGCGAGCAGAGGAAAACAGAAATGTTGAATATGCTTGTACTAGGGCCGTTGAAAATAAGAAGGGGGATAGAATTGTATATTACCATTGTAACCGAAGCAATTATAGAGGTACGTAGGACACTTCTGATCATGGAGAATCAACTGTGTGGAATTTTAGGATACCAAAGTAGATGGAACGCATGGAACAAATAGATATGATTGGGAACTAACAATAGTTTTAGTGAAAGATGAAAATAACATGGGATTTCCTGTTGCATTTTTACTTTCTAATAGAAGAGATCAAATAATTCAAGAACATTTTTTTACAGCTCTCAAATCAAGACTCGGTGGACCAATTGAAGCAGAATTTTTTATGAGTGACGATGCTCCTATGTACTTCAATGCTTGGACCAAGGTTATGAGTTCACCTCAAAAACCTAGAAGACTCCTTTGTACATGGTATGTCATAAAAAATTGGAACACTCAAGGTAGATTGAAAATCAAGAAGGTAGAAGTTAGGCAAGAAATGAAGAAGGAGATGAGGAAAATTCTGAAAGAAACTGAGCCTACAACATTTATGGAATTGAAGGATAACTATTTCAGAAATTTAGAAAACGAAGGCGAAAATAATTTTCTTCAGTATTTGCAGAAGTAATAATAATTATTTTGGGAGAATGTGACTAAAAGAGTAATACATGCTTTGTTTTTAGCAATTATTTTCAGAATGAAAATAGAGTTATGATGTGGGCTCACTGCTATAGAATTAATGCAGGACTTAACACTAATATGGCCATCGAAAGTTTAAATAAAGTACTGAAATATAATAACATGAGAGGAAAACGGAATATAAGGTATGTTATAAAATTTTATTTCATAAAAATAAATGATAAGTTGACTTCTTTTCTTCAGAGTGGAAAAATTATTGGATTTACTGGATGAACTAGTCGAAAAAAAAATGTGGAATAAAATAATCAATGTTGAGAGACCTACAGCAAATAACTATCAACATAAAATCACTGTGGAAGCACACAAAAAAGCAGAAAAAATGAATGGTAAGATCGAAACATACGAATTTGGAAAATTCAAGGTACCATCTTGTTCGGTGAGTAATAAATTTTATATTGTGAATTGTAAAGAACTTTGTGATAGCGATTGTAGAGCAGGATTTTGTAACATATGTAAAATATGTATACATAGATATGAGTGCCAGTGCTCAGAAAATACAGTTAAAAAAGTACTGTGTAAACATATACATGCTGTATCTTTGCTAGAGGAGAGAAGCGAGTCTGTTTTAGGTTCCCCACATTCAGATGAAAGCGATACACTGTATCTCAACGAGCCTACAGGAACCAAGCTGCGTTACCAGGATGATGTCGCCCATTTTATTCAGGAGAGCAAGCCACATAATATATCCATTAGTTTCGAGGAAAGAAAAAAGGTATTAACCCTAAAAAATGTGTTTGGTTTGTATTAGATGTAGATAGTGTTCTTTGTAGATTGCTTTAGAGGAACATAATAGCTTTCTCGGAAGTTTGGATGAAAATGCTTTCAACAAATTCATGGCAGAAACTTGGAAATTGAGAGCTAATATGGGACAAGGTTTTGGTGAGCATGTATCTAAGAAGAGGAAAGTGGAGAAGCAGACATATTTTCCGAATGATAAATGAAACTTTCTCGCATGTTTTAAATTCATAATTTTTGGGATCTTTCCGTATAGTTTTTCATTATGTAAAGAATGTATATCTTCATTTTACAAAGTTGATGGTAGTTTGTGTTTTTATATAGCTTAGGTATAGTTAATATTGCTAATGTTCATGATGCTTATGAATTGTGAAATGTGTATGATGTTTTGAAGGTGAGGATTAATGCGATGTCTGTATAGTTACAGTTCTTAACATATTAAGGTGCAAATAATAATTATAGTTAACACTCTGTTAACACTGCTTACTTTCTTAAAGTAAAATATTCAATTTTGGAATTTTATTATTTTGGAATGAAATGTACATTGTATTTATACAAATATTGGATTTTGGTTCAGGTGTAGGGGAGTTGGGAGCTAGTTTCAGACAATCCCAAATGACATTCATATGTTAAGTTGGGATTTGAATCGATGATGTGAAAAAACTGTTTTCTCTTTGTAAGCTTTGGATTACTAACCCTGGAAGTTATCGAATATTAATTTTTTCATTAACTATTTTATAAAGAAAATTTGGTGAATTTTAAACTGAATCATTGATGAAATATGGATCCTTCACCAATTTGCAGATATAAAAGTGCTAAGTAGAATATTTTGAGAAATACTAATTATTTGGAAGTTAAATTAGAAAATACTAATATTTAATAAAATAAATGAAGCTTTCTTCTTTGGGACAGTGTTGCTCAGACAATAATTTTCGGGATATCCCGAAGATTCAGAATTCATCATGCATTGTGATAATTCATCGTGATATTCCTAGCACGTTCTCTACATCTAAATTTATTTATTAATAAAATGGTAATTGATACACAACGAGGCAAAAACATCTTAATTTTGGCCAATTTACTGAATGAATAACATGTAGAAATACTAATGTAAAGCACAATGTACTTTACTGTTTGTTTATAATAATATACCTTATCAAATGGTAATATACTGAATTAATGTAATATTATGTTTATTACTATACATTCTACTGAAATACAAACAGTTCAGTACAATTTACAGTACACCACATATACATTAACGTCTTGTTGACAACGTGAGATGATGACAGTTTTGTTAACTTCAGATACTTCCAAGCAAAAATTCAATTCAAACTGACGCCAAAGAGACCACGCCCACATCGATTTTGATTGGTTAGGAATTGAGACAATTAATGTATCCTATAAAACTATATGGACATGGCTTAAAGAGAGAGGAAGCGGGCCGACAAAGAGGGAACTAGGCAGCGTGACCAATTATTTTTTTCAGAATCTACCAAACCTTCTGTAGAAATCTACTTTTTTCTACCAAAGTTAATTACAGAAATCTACTAAAAATCTACTGTTACCTTTAGCACTTTATGTTGGAAGGAACGTAGAAAGCTTTAATGTTTCGTGCAATTTGAAAAAATATCGCAGTAATTAACATTTGCTAAGCAAAAAAAGCTAGAGAAGCACTGCCGTGAAGCCAGCAGCTTTTGCGCGCATGTTCAATAGAGATAACCGCTTTGGCAACGAATTTGAACATGCGCGCAAAAGCTGCTGCCTTAATTCACGGCAGTGCTTTTCTAGGGTTTTTTTCGATAAAGTACTAGATTTCAATTCGATCTAATCTGTATATTTGAAAATATTGAGAAAATAAAATTTTGAATGGGTATATCTATGGAATCATTGGGCGGATTTTACCCATTCACGAATTCGACCTTCGTAATTAAGCCTTAAATCTTCTCTACAAATATCGAATTTCTAAATCGTTTCTTCCAGAAGACAACGGCCGACCGTAAACTGAACTTTCGAAAGAAACAACTTAGAAATTCGATATTTGTAGAGAAGATTTGGACCTTAATTACGGAGGCCGAATTCGTGAATGGGTAAAATCCAACCTATTATTCCGCAGATATTCATATATATTCACCTAAATGAAAGGCGCTTCCGTTTCGGATGGAAACGACGAAAATGCGGGAAAATGTAGCGCACACACGTACCTATGATGGACAATACGATCATTGTATAAAGATATACTTATTGAGTTGAGTTGTGCTATTTTTTCACATAATTCATGCGATTACAGTTAGGTTAGGTTAGGTTGTGCCACTTCTCAACTCAGACAGAAACGTTCTAATGCTTCAACAGTTGAAAGTAGAATTCTACTAAGATAGTTCGAAATACTACCAAAATCTACTGCTCAATTTCTGTCTACTAACAATGATGAAATTATAACGAAAATCTACCAAAAAAGTAGATTTCTACCAAAATTGGTCACGCTGGAACTAGGGGGGCCAAACCATCATAGAATACGGCAAAAATAAGACAGATCAGTTTGAAGCCATAGACTGTAATTAAAGGTTATGTTTGAAATACATTTTTTTCGAAAGTTTTGAAAGTTACATTTGTTTTTTCCAAAGTATTTCAAAGTAGATTTTGAATTATGGTATAAAGACTGTGTGTAAGATATAATTTTCGTGTTGTTTTCGTTTTTTTGTGTTTTCGTATGTTTTTGAATAGAAACCGGATTCACTGTCAAACGAATAATGGTGAATTCTTGTTGTGCCATTAATTGTACGACGAGATATAAATAAGGGGAAAACGTGAAATTCCATAAGTGAGTTTACCTTGCATGAATAACTGTGAGTTTGTTCATTTTTTTGTTGGAAAGAAGAGCGCGATATCCTTCCGTTACAATGTCAGTATTTTTTGAGCAAAAAATTTTCTTACTGATGAAAAATTTGTGATCAAACTGGATTCTGTCCGTCCACCTGGCAGGTTTGCGGTCTTGGTTTTATGTTCGTTAACGAACTAAATCCCCGAGGAACTATTTTGATTGTGGTTGAAAAATGGGACTCAACTGCTTCTAGGGGTCAAAATAATTTTTATAATACTGGTCCGAAGTTTCGTTAATCATTATACATAAATCATGCTCCCTTAAGATTTCGGAGTTATGGCCGGCTGATCATCTGATGATCAAAATCAATGAGGAATATCAGTTCGAGATAAAATACTGCACAGAACCAAAGACACACCATATAGAACAGTCATCATTCACGTTGTGAAGTTCAAAATTACCGCCATTCCGTGTTTTCTCTGATTGGCCGATTTCCTTCATGTCCCTGTCACTAGTCGCATGTTATTTTAATCGTGTATCTTCTCTATGGTCTGCCCGCTCCAGTTCCATCTCTCTCTCGGACCTCTCACTTGGTTCATTATCCCCATACGACTCTTCAGAAATGGATTCGTACGCCGTGTCCAGAGAGTTTAATATGTCTATGCACTAACGGCTGACTTCAATGAATGGAGCATAGAATACGATACATCATAGAAAATTCCATCGATTCTTCTCGGAACTTATGGCCTTTCGATAGGTACAATACTAGGCCCCTGTTTTTCTATTTTCACGCTTTTTAGGGCCAATTGCACCGTTTAATTAGTAATTTATGAGATATTTGAATTCAAAATATGAAAGGATGAAACCCATTTCTATGGGTTACCACCACCGCACTACCATTTTTCCATAAGTTATTAAAAACCCACCGAAAAAATAAATCTCTTTAATAAAAATATTGCATGTAATGTTCCTGACTTGTTTATTATCATGTGCTGCATCCAGCCCAAAAGAGTGGAAATTCGAGCATGTCTGGTTTGAATGCCATCAGTACTAATGAAAAGTCGTTTTATATGTTCGAAATTACTGAATCGGAGATTATAAATGTTGTCAAAAAGATGAAAAATATCAATTCTACAGGCTGGGATGGCATTCCAATCAAAATAATAAAGGAAAGCATTGATCTGATCGCAAAACCTGTGGCCCAGATCATGAACAGATCTTTCATTGAGGGGATATTTCCTGAGGCCTTAAAAATTGCTATAATAAAACCTTTGCACAAAAGTGGGGACTGCAGTGACCCAAATAGTTATCGTCCGATTAGTCTTCTCACGTCGTTTGCTAAGATTTTTGAGAAAATTTTAGCTAAGAGATTGCTTTGTTTTTTTCGAAAATTTGAGATATTATCCGACTGCCAGCATGGATACATACAGGGACGAAGCACTGAGACGGCTATATTTGAGTTGTACCAATCAATACTGTCAGCGTTGGAGAGGAAGGAACTGCCACTATGCATTTTTTTAGATCTGTCTAAGGCATTTGATTGTGTGGAAATAGACATATTGTTGAAGAAACTTGAAAAAAACGGAATAAGGGACAAGCAATTGAAGTTGCTTGAAAGTTACTTAAAGGAAAGACCTCAATTAATTGAAATGAATGTAAACAACAACAAATATTGATCAACTAAAAGGAAAAATGAAGCAGGTGTACCACGAGGAAGTATACTAGGCTCTATTCTCTTCCTGGTATATATAAATGACCTCCCTCTGGTCCTTAGACTAAGGTTAATCAGAAAAGTCTTAGCTGAACTTATTTTATTACCTTTGCCGATGATGCAAATTGTATGCTAACGTCTCCAAGCCTGACATTGACGATTGAAGAAGCGAATGCTATACTGGGAAACATTAACAGATGGTGTGAAGAAAATTGCTTCGTAATGAATATGAGAAAAACTGAAAGTGTAGTTTTCAATTGCGACAGATCTTCAACTGCCATTCCCACTAATATCAGAATATATATAGATGAAAACCTCAAATGGAACCCCCACATAGAAAATCTAATCAAGCGCCTGAATTCAGTGATATATTCAATGAATGTGTTAAAAACTAAAGTTGATTTACCAACTCTGAAAATCATTTATTTTTCAAATTTTCAGTCTTTACTATCATATGGGATAATTTTTTGGGGCAGTAGCTCAGGAATTGAAACTGTTATGTTGAGAATTATACTGAAGTTGGGTTTCAGAGAATTTTGTAGAGGGCATTTTAAAGAGAACACATTTTTAACATCATATGGTCTGTATATATACAGGGTCTTTCACGAGGAACCTCACCAATATTTATACGGGAAACTACTGAACGTATTTTCATGAAATTCAGCACTTATAAGTATTTCACGATGCTGATGAAATCTAAAATATTTTCAAGGCATGAGCACCTCCGGTTTTTCCGGAAATGACGTCAACTTCCGTTTTTCAAATTAGAACACCATTTTTTTATTGCAGAAATAGATTCCTTAGAAAATTTCAATTCATTTTGATGTAACATTTTTCAGTTTTGGTTGGAAAATTCTCTCTGAGCGGGAAAATTCGAAAGAAAAATCGAAAATAGAGCTCCGCTGAAACAAGAATAACTTCGAGGTTTTTGGATGGAAAATTTTCATTTTTGGGATTTTTCAAGATGTAAGATTTATGTATCCACTTTAAAAATCGAAATCGCGATTCATGATACAGGGGGTGAAAAAATCGATTTCAAAGTTAGGGATGACAAAATCGTGAAAAATCAATTTTTTCGAATTAGAACCCCATTTTTTTATGGCAGATATTGAATCTACGTTAAAAAATAATGTGAGTGTATGCATCACACCCTTGCCCTAAAGTGGATATTTTCTGAGTTATTCACAAAAAACTGTTTTTCGTCTTGAATTTTCAGCTATTTCTTTTCCCTTCACGCCAAAAAGATGACATTTTCAGGAACTGTTACTTAAACCATGTTTTAGATTTTACTTCCCTAATATGCAAGAGAAAAAAGTTACAGGTTGTTCCTAAATAGATGGCGAATTTGGATTCGAATTTGTATCGGAAACCTCTTTATTTCAACTAATCGGCCATCGGTTTTCTCTCCAGTGATAAATAAATAATTCCTTATGAACCATATGCAAAAACTTAGCATGTTTTATATTATTTTTTTTTAATGATAGATATCATTAATTACATCTGCCAAATTCCTCTTTATTCAGTAGCATTTTGTGTTTACTATTAATTTGGTGATAATTCGTATGAAGTTATAAAATCGATCACTGTGCCTAATTTTACCAATGAAGATTATTTAAATCTCATTCTACTTCATGGAGAATGTAATAAAGTTGTAGATAGAACGATTCGACTGTTCATTGAGAGGTTTCCTGACCGACCCAGACCAACAAGAGATACCATTAACAGAACCATGACAAACTTGAGAAATGTCGGTTTCAAGAAGGGGTGAAAAATCTAAAACATGGTTTAAGTAACAGTTCCTGAAAATGTCATCTTTTTGGCGTGAAGGGAAAAGAAATAGCTGAAAATTCAAGACGAAAAACAGTTTTTTGTGAATAACTCAGAAAATATCCACTTTAGGGCAAGGGTGTGATGCATACACTCACATTATTTTTTAACGTAGATTCAATATCTGCCATAAAAAAATGGGGTTCTAATTCGAAAAAATTGATTTTTCACGATTTTGTCATCCCTAACTTTGAAAGCGATTTTTTCACCCCCTGTATCATGAATCGCGATTTCGATTTTTAAAGTGGATACATCAATCTTACATCTTGAAAAATCCCAAAAATGAAAATTTTCCATATAAAAACCTCGAAGTTATTCTTGTTTCAGCGGAGCTCTATTTTCAATTTTTTTTTCGAATTTTCCCGCTCAGAGAGAATTTTCCAACCAAAACTGAAAAATGTTACATCAAAATAAATTGAAATTTTCTAAGGAATCTATTTCTGCAATAAAAAAATGGTGTTCCAATTTGAAAAACGGAAGTTGACGTCATTTCCGGAAAAACCGGAGGTGCTCATGCCTTGAAAATATTTTAGATTTCATCAGCATCGTAAAATACTTATAAGTGCTGAATTTCATGAAAATACGTTCAGTAGTTTCCCGTATAAATATGGGTGAGGTTCCTCGTGAAAGACCCTGTATATAGGGTACTCGTATTCATGAAGGTTCATCCAGAATACTTTCAACAATATTTAAACTGCAACAACACTAGGCGCACAGATACATACTTGTACCCAAGACACTCTTTATCCTTAACAGAAAAGTAGCCCTTATACATGGGCCTAAGGCTATTTAATGCTCTTCCCCAATGGTTGAGGACATCCAACTTGAAAGTTTTCAAAATTTCTCTGTATAATGCGATTGTTAACTGTGAACCATATTCTTTGAGCGAATTTTTTGATTTTTGTAAAAGTGAATTGTTTTGAATTATATATTCTGTTTTGACGAAACCAACCTTATTGTATTTCAATAAGCTTTTGATTGAATAAATATATTATTATTAAACCCTACTCAAATTTATAGTTATATATTCAAGTAAACTTATATTTCGTAATATCAATAAGATTTAAGCTTCTGAATGGAATTACAATCCTGGCGTTTGTAAAATGAATAAATAAATAGTATTGATTCATCAGAGACAACTTTCGGATAAGGAATGGCTTACCCAAGGATAGACTTTCTATTGAATTATTTTGTTTGTAATAAGTATATTATGGATTGAGTTAATTTTTGATCGAAGATAATGAAAACTCTGATGTGGGATCCGCAGTATAAAAGTATTCTATATAAATATTGAAGTATCATGTATGGATGGATTGACGAAGGTGTATGTTTGAAGATCGACTAACACAAGGATGCAATTTCTTTACATCAATTCGTTTGTAGTTATATTTTGAGAACAGTTAATATATAATCGAGGATAATGATAGCACCTGCACAATAATAAATTAATATATGATAGCTTTCCACATAATAAATCACTAAATAAAATAATACATAAATTAACAAGTGCCTTTCATTTCTTTTTGTATTTCCTATCCTCAGAATTCCCGGTGGACATTAAATAATTTTATAACTCGCTTTGATTGAATAATTATCGAGATTAAAGAATTTCGAGAAATAGTACAACGGATTGCGGTCTGGCTTATTGAGTATTAAATATCTGTTGATGTTTTGATATTTACTTATTGGAAAATGTCTATTATTCTATATGGGTCTTAAATTGATATGCATCTTACTTACTTGTTGCAGAGAGGGAGGTAAAAATTGTTAAGAATTCATCAGACAAATTTAAGAAAAAACAATATTTTATTATATTATTATCATAATGAATTATTTTGAAATCACATCTTATATACATTTCTATAGGTTATAATCTTCACGACATTGAATTGCAGAAAATTATTCTTCACCATTGCTGTTATCAGAGTCACTGAATTCCTCGCTATCACTGGAATCATCGATATCGCTATCGCTGTAAGTCTCAATAATTGCCGGTCGTCTTCTGTTAGTGTTCATTGGTATATCATCTTTATCACTTTCTTGTGATTGCTTCTTGTCATTGAAAACTTCAGGCCACATATTGTTTTCTTTGAAATACTTTATATGATCAGTGGTTATAACGCGGACCATTTCACCTTTCACTTTCACACCTTCGTGTATCGGTTCGATCATTATATAATTTCCACGTATCACATAATAGTTCTTCCTATATTTGTTAGGCATCGACACTAGAAATCGTTCTTTATCTACAGTCTCTACTTCATGAAGGTTGTTGCCTCTCGGTGCGACAATTCTTACGATATGCTGATTTTCAGTTGGTGGAGAATAATCGTTGATCTCTCTGGCAACATGCTTCCTCTTAAGTGCTCGTGACATATCTGAAATCAAAAAACCAATGATTAAGGAGCTTTCCCACTTTCCTCTCATTCTAATAAAATACTCATTCTTATTGAACATACGGGGTGGATCAATAGTGCTTGATCGGTGAATAACTCTTGGAAAAATTGGGCTAGGAGAATGATTCAAATTTTGACGTAATCGACATTACTCAGGGCATAAGCTTACATTAATTTTGACTCTGCAGGCTGGTCATACTCAAAATCTCCATGATCGTACAAGTAGAAAGTTTCTCAAATGTGGTTCATAGAAGAACTACAATACCTTCACATGCCTGTATAAAATGACTTTTTACCGAGAAGAAGTGCGATAACACAAATAATTTCTTAATTCAGAATCATCCCTTAAGTGTCAAATCATGAGAGAAAATTGGAGCAAAAAAATTAACCAATGATTTAAGAACTTTAGATTACCGATGAAAATCAGCGGTGGTTTATATTTCAATAATTCAAAAATTAGACTTTAATACGACTGGAATTGTTCTTCAGGTTCGATCGAAATATGCTCAAGTAATGTCTCACCTCTCAAAGCTGGTTATTTTGAATCAACATCTGAAACCACAGTGTTTCCTTAAAACCCAATTGAACTTGGTTTAATATACTTTGCATAGTTTCAATATAACAAGGTCACAGTAGCTATCATAATCTCTCTCTATATCTCAAATAACTGTTACTGGCATGAAGACGAAAGATTCCGATAGCATTTAACAACCTAGGTTGTTGAGTCATGGTCCATCAGATCCACGTTTCGTTTCGTTAATTTGGAAACCACAAGTTGCTCTTTGTTCGGATTTGGTGAAGAAACTTTTCTTACAGCGTTGTTTGAGTTATTTGTTAAAGAAAGACTTCTTGTGGAAGCCTTTTTGCCTATTATTTGATATCTACAAATTACATTACCTGAGCAAGAAAATAATTGCACGTAAATATCTTGCGAAACAAATAAATTACTATGAGTTCGACTTACCTGAATCTTTTCGAAATTAGTTCAACAAAATAGTTTCACCCACTTCTCACTTGGGAATGACAAATTTAATTCAAATTACTCTTCGAACAACACTGCAAGCTTCGAATCGAAACAAAAATAATTTAGGTTAGAGACGCTGACTGCTGACGTCTATGACTGGAGCATAGAATACGAGACACCATAGAAAATTTGTCGATTTTGATGGAAACTTATGGCCTTTTGATTGGGAACTTCTGCGAAGATGCCAGCGCCCTAACGGATAAATTTGGAACCTGTCCAAGCTAGTAGTTTTATGTAAACAAACCTTAGAAATGTGGTGGAGAACGAATATTTATTAAGCAGAGCATGAATATTTAAAGAAATTATTATAGTTTTGTGTAAGATTTTTTGAGAAGGAACTTTTCTTTTGGATCACGATATAAAATCGTACTTTAAATAGTTCCTGGAGGATAATTTCGGTGTTATTTTAGTGTATGTTGCTTGGTGGATCAGAATAAACCAATATCTAAGTTTACTTGAATTTCTGGAAAAATAGGCACCTTAATAAGTAAGTTAAGGACTCTTATTTGTGTGAAGAAGTGCTCAATGCAGGCTATATTATGTGGTAAATCTAGAATCAGTCCAAATGATATGACTTGTTCTTTGTTTACAAACGAGTGAATCAATAAAATGAAAACATATTTTCTGCTCTAGTTCTTTCCCATCGTATTTCTAAAGAAAAGGAAACAGATAGACATATAATTGATTTCATTTTCATATTACAGCAGCTCAAGATACACATACAAAATGAAAAATGTCACAGCTGGTTCAACCTACCTATGTATAGAAATGAAAAGTATTGATGTATTTATATGAGTAACTTCAGCTATTATCAGCTCTAACACTATATCTAGTTTTTGTCAGATTTTCAACCAGATCACTCTCTTTGAATATGATTTTTTGTAGTATGTGAATTAGGTAGCTGCAGAAGTGCTCGGTAGTTTCTCTGCAGCATTTTCCTTTAAAATTCTCTCATTTTTATTTACACCTGAAAACATCATGACATGAAGTTGTTTCGAAATAAATACATTGTAGGTAATTTACCTTTATGAAAATAAACATCTTCAGAGAAATGCAGTGAACATACTTTCATGTATTTCGTGACCTGTTTTCCAATCTTCAATTTCTAAAGCTAGGCCTTTCTTCTATCATTGAGTTCCCTGTCAAATGCTGTTTCCAAACTAACTTTAAATTTCATTTGGCTTTGGAAAAAATGAAAACTAGAGGCACTAGATGATCCTTTCTTCTTTGACCATGAATAACATTGAGTTGAGGCACACAACAATAGTCATTTCGGGAGGATGCCATTTCGAATTAATACGATCGAAATTTTTAATCGGAAAGAAAGGAATCGATTGATGAATATTACAAACACTTTCGGTATTCCAAAATTTCAACTCGAAAAACAACACAAAAGCTCGAAAATGAACTCCAAATGTAAGCAAATTACGTTAGAATAACAGGCACGTCGAAAAACTACTAGCTTGGAAGTGTTCGAATTTTTACCACCAGAGGGCGTATCGCTTAGCAGTAGTTGCGAATAGGTAAAATATTAGGCCTCTTTTTTTCTATTTTCACGCTTTTTAGGGCCAATTGCATCGTTTCGTCTTTAGCTTCAGTTAGTTAAGCGACGATTAACATATTTAACATTGGTTTGAATATTCAGTTCGCACCGAGGCTAAAAAAGTAACTAGATTAACGTTAATCTACAAATCTGGTTACTTTCTTATGAGTTGGTACTTGTGACTAGGTTCATGTTGTTTATTTTAACCATAATTAGTTATTAATGCGAATTCAAAAGATGAAACCCATTTTATGGGTTACCACCACCTCACTACGGTATTTCTATAATTCATGAAAAACCCACACCATATCTGGCAGACTTTATAGCTTCAATAAAAATATTGCTTGTAATGTTCCTGTCTTGTTTATTATCATTAAGACTAGGAATCTCTTATCACAGACCTGTGCTATCACTGCAGCATCAGGCATTAAACATTATTCAAATTTATAGTTATAGAATAGAATAGAATAGAATATTATTTTATTTCCTAAATCATTGACAGCTATATATACAACATGGCAAAGTACAAAGAAGAGGAAACATGTCAAAATTACAGCAATAACAACAACATTTAACCATCATGAAAGAAGCTTTACAACAATGTATCACAGTAACTTCTGAATTCAGATATTGTGTAGGGTTCACATTTAACTATAATTGAAAAGATTGATTTTTTGAAAATTTTGAAATCATTTATAGTCCTAATCATTCTCGGCAAGCAGTTTAATAGCTTTACAATCATATACAAGGTGCTTTCTCAGTCATTGAGTATTTATGGACTGGAAAAAAATATTCATTCATCCTACGAGTGGCGTTGGTATTTTTAAGGTGTTCAAAATATTGTTTATTTTTATGAAAAAACAATAACAATCTATATATGTACAAACCTATCATTGTAAGAATGTTATTTCTTCTGAATACACCCCGACAAGACTCTCTGAACTTCATATTGAACATCGTTCTTAAAGCAAGCTTCTGAGTAACAAATACCTGTCTTGCCGACGTACTTCCTCCCCAAAAAATGATTCCGTAAGACATCACAGATTGAAAATTAGCGAAATAAACAAGCATCAAGGTTTTATCATCTACTTGGTTTCTTAAAGCTCTTAACATGTATATGGTAGAGTTCAATTTTCCCGTAAGCAATTCACAATGTGCTGACCAATTTAAGTGACTATCAATATACACCCCCAATAGTTTTGTCTGTGAGCTTGTTTGGACTGCACCGGAGCTGAATGTGATGCTGTTTGGTGGTGTCAATTTTGACCGACTATTAGTGAAAAATAATATATTTGTTTTGTCACCATTGAGAACTAGGCTGTTCTCAGCACACCACTTCTCAACCATTAACATAGATCGCATTAAATTGATCACGACTATATTCATATCATTTGACCTCACTATAATATTTGTGTCATCCGCATAAAGGTGTGTTTCTACTATTGCCTCAGTTGTGGTGTCTACCTCGTTTGAAATAATTTCGTGAATGATGGACGAGAAAAGATTCCAAAAATGAGAAAGTATATCGTTGTCTGATGCACACAATCTCCTCAAATCCTCCATATGTAATATATATTCAAGTAAACTTATATTTTGTAATATCATAAGATTTAAGCTTCTGCATGGAATTGCAATCCTGGCGTTTGTACAATGAATAAATAAATAGTATTGATTCATCCGAAACAACTTTCGGATAAGGAACGGCTTACCCAAGGATAGACTTTCTGTTGAATTATTTTGTTTGTAATAAGTATATTATGTATTGAGTTAATTTTTGATCGAAGATAATGAAAACTCTGATGTGGGATCCGCAGTATAAAAGTATTCTATATAAATATTGAAGTATCATGTATGGATGGATAGACGAAGGTGCAGGGCCGGCGTTAGGGGTGAGGCAGCGAGGCAGTAGTTTTAGGCGCCATTATGCTAGGGGCGGCATTTCGGGCAAAATCGGAGGGCCACCTTTTCATATTTTATTTGAATCCAAGATTATTGAACATACAGGCTGTATGTTCATACCCGAGACAGGCTGTCTCGGGTCTGCTAATGCTGCAGTTTGAAAATGTGTAAACATTCACCCTAACCGCAATTAAAGTCTATCTTATCATCCTTATAATTAGGTTCGATGAAATATGCCGAAGCCACTTGTATCACTGTTAGTTTTATTACCGCACTTTATTACGCCGACAAAGGCGTACTCTCTTCGTCAGCATCAGGTTGCCACGCACTCCTCGACGGGAACGACTCCCTTCTGGTATTCTCGAAGATTTCAGTGTTTTTTTTTCTTACCGCTGATTTTATGATATTTATCTACTCGACATTTGCGTTAATTCATTGAATGAACGCTTCCTACAATTAAAAGAGCATAGTTCATTGTTTGAATTTTTATATGACGTTAACGCATTAGCTCCAAAATCTCCAGATTATAGAATGCCAAATTGCAGTAGACTTTTTGATCAATTAGGAGATGACATTGAACATAAAAATCTTAGCACTGAATTGCTTCTTTTGAGTCGCACGCTAGAATCGAAAATATCCCCACTCCAGTTGATGAATTATTCAGAGGAGAATAATTTATCAGAGAATTATCCTAACGTCCTAATTGTTCTCAGGATACTAATTGCAATACCAGTAACTTTAGCTAGAGATAACGTTCTTTTTCAAAATTGAAAATTATAAAGAATTGTTTGCGCTCCGCTATGCACCAAGAGATACTTTCTGGACTAGTAATAATCTCTATTGAACACGAAATAAGCAAAAAAATTAATTTTGAAGATGTAATAGATGATCTTGCTAGAATAAAATGCAGAAAGGTTCAATTACTGTGATTTATAACAATTCCAAAGTAGTAATTGGAAAATGCTCATATCAAACTTAGGCGAACAATATTGATAGAAAATCGATTTTTTGAGTTTTATATTATTTTATATACAGCTTATGATTATATTTCTTTATGTTTTGCTTTTGAAGGTGTAATATCTACACATCTATGTTATTTTTTTTCCTTCTTTTTTCGATGTGATATTTTAATCTATATAATATTTTTTGATTCATTGAAAAAAAAACCTTGGGCACACTTGATATACCTACGTATACAAGTATATCGAGATAAGCATGTTTCATTTACACCCTCTCCAATTTTTCCGATTAACTTAATTGCTATTTTTCAGGCTTTTATATGATGGGGCGCAAAAAAAATTTTTTGCCTCTGAGGCCGGAATTGCTCGCGCCGGCCCTGCGAAGGTGTACGTTTGAAGATCGACTAACACAAGGATGCAATTTCTTTTATATCAATTCGTTTGTAGTTATATTTTGAGTCCAGTTAATATATAATCGAGGATAATGATACCACAGACATAGCACCTTCACAATAATAAAGTAGTATATGATAACTTGCCACATAATACATCACTAAATAAAATAGTACTGAAGAATCTTCATGATCCTATGTTTTTTCATTCCAAATATGTCTTCGATTTCATTCTGCTCTTCGCTCTTGGAAATAAATGAGCATATCATTGTAACTTTTTCATTTCAAATAGTTGAAGGCATAAAAGAAATACAGAGCCATCAGGGGGATTCTAAGACCACTAAAAATTCTCAATATTTTGGCGTGTATATGGCTATTTCTCCTTACGTTAACGATGAAAATGCAACTTTTTAAGCCTCAACTTCAAAGTTCATAAATTTACAAGTGCCTTCCATTTTGTTTTGAATTTCCTATCCTCAGAATTTCCAGTGGACATTAAATAATTTTCTAACCAGCTTTGATTGAATAATAATCGAGATTAAAGAATTTCGAGAAATAGTACAACGGATTTCGGTCTGGCTTATTTAGTATTAAATGAAACGTATAAATGCAATAACAGTCATTTGACTATTTCCAAAAAAATAAGTTAAAGATGGATTAAGATAGCAAAATTTGCTGTGAATATGATTTGTTTACCCCCAGGTGCATAAGTAGACATTTTAAAGCCTCTATTCATAATTCAAATCTAGCCTCAGATGCAAACGCAGACATTTTTGTGAGCTCCTTACGTGCAAAAGCAGACATAAGCCTTTTGGCCAATCAAAGTGAGAGTTTAGTAATCACGTGATTCTGCAAGCAGTGCGACACCATACTGTATTGTTAATTAATCAGTTTCAGTTTAAAAGTGGTATGATAAAGTGAGTAAATATTATTTAGCTTAATATTGAAATATTTCAGCTGAAAAAAAGAGGTTTTTGAGAAAGCACTATGGGAAAGATTGGGCGGCTGATGAACAGCTTAATTTTTTCAAAAATGCTTTTGAAAACCCTCATGAGCTAGAGTCATCCTGAAGACCCAGAAGAGGGTTTCTCTGATAATGAGGATGATGGTTTGAAAATTTAGTTTTAGTTTTTTGCATTAACGTTAAGATTTTTGGTTTAATACAAAGCTTTACTGTTGCCCGCAAGGATTTTTTTTATATTATAAACTTAAGAATATTGAAAACCTTTTTTCTAACTTTATTCTGTAATTTCTTTGAGAAACTACATAATAGTCCTGCAAAACCAGACATGTTTTTTTTTAGCAAAATATCTTTATACTGACAGGCTTTATTTTTATGAGTGATGCAATATTAATTCCTATCACCATTTGGAATATTTTGGTAAAAACCAGAAGTTTGTTATTATTCTATATGGGTCTTAAATTGATATACATCTTAATCTTACTTTATTGTTGCAGAGAGGGAGGTTAAAAATTGTAAAGAATTCATCAGACAAATTTAAGAAAAAACAATGTTGTATTATATTATTATTATAATGAATGATTTTGAAATCACATCTTATATACATTTCTATAGATTATAATCTCAACGATATTGAATTGCAGAAAATTATTCTTCACCATCACTGTTATCAGAGTAACTGAATTCTTCGCTATCACTGGAATCATCGATATCGCTATCGCTGTAAGTCTCAATTATTGCCGGTCGTCTTCTGTTAGTGTTCATTGGTATATCATCATTATTACTTTCTTGTGATTGTTTCTTGTCATTGAAAACTTCAGGCCACATATTGTTTTCTTTGAAATACTTTATATGATCAGTGGTTATAACGCGGACCATTTCACCTTTCACTTTCACACCTTCGTGTATCAGTTCGATTATTATATAATTACCACGTATCACATAATAGTTCTTCCTATATTTGTTAGGCATCGACACTAGAAATCGTTCTTTATCTACAGTCTCTACTTCATGAAGGTTGTTGCCTCTTGGTGCGACGATTCTTACGATATGCTGATTTTCAGTTGGTGGAGAATAATCATTGATCTCTCTGGCAACATGCTTCCTCTTAAGTGCTCGTGACATATCTGAAATAAAAAAACCAATGATTAAGGAGCTTTCCCACTTTCCTTTCATTCTAATAAAATATTCATTCTTATCGAATATACGGGATGGATCAATAGTGCTTGATCGGTGGATAACTCTTGGAAAAATTGGGCTAGGAGAATGATTCAAATTTTGACGTAATCGACATTATTCAGGGTATAAGCTTACATTAATTTTGACTCTGCAGGCTGGTCATACTCAAAATCTCCGTGAAATTCTGATTTAGAAACACCCCACTTCTCATCATTTATCTGTGGTACTTTTTCAGGTAGGCCAATTTTTTCGATAAATTTCATGGTCATAATGGTTTGAACTGGGGATTATATCTTGAAAACCGTTCGAGATAACGATACGACGATTTTTTTTTTATTGAATTCCGAAGAGTATTCAAGTCTTCCGAAAATTTACTAATGACTCTACAGGTGGTCCGAAAGATTATCAGAAAATTACCTAACATAAATTTCAATGAATCCATTTTTACGCGATTTTTCGGGGAACAGCACGTTATCGTTTCGTCACAATGTCTATCGGCCTGACAAAAAAAATTTGGACTTGCCATTTGAAAAAACGAACTTAGTGATATTTTGTGAGGCAATTTTCAGAAAATCGCAGTGTCTTTTGGACCACCAGTAAATTTGCAGAAGACTTTAAAACTTTTCGGAATTAAGTAAAAAAAGTACATTATCTCGAACGGTATTCAAGACATGATCCCTAGTTTAAAACATTATAACCATAAAATTTGTCGTAAAGAGTGGCCTACGTCAAAAGGTACCACCTATAAATGATGAGAAGTGGGGTGTTTCTGAATCAGAATTTCATGGGGCGGTATGATATGGAAATTGGGCATTCTTATTTAAAAAACAGGATGTCACTGTGATTCACCACTTTCCGGCCAGCATGTAGAGTCGAAAATAATTTAAGCTTAGCCCAATTTTTCCAAGAGTTATTCACCGATCAAGCACTACTGACTCAACTTTTATATTAAACTGTCGAAGTGAAACTGGGTATGAAAACAAACTGATGCTGAGACAGTGTATGGAAACCTGATTTGACAAGCATGCTGAATAAATCATACACATGATAAGTGTTATTCGCCAAGAATAATAATCGGTGGAAATAATGAAATTAGAAAGTTTCTCAAATGTGATTCATAGAAGAACTACGATACGTTCGCATGCCTGTATAAAATGACTTTTTACTGAGAAGTGCGATAACACAAATAATTTCTGATTTCAGAATCATCCCTTGAGTGTCAAATCATGGTAGAAAATTGGAGCAAAAAAATTAACCAATGATTCAAGAACTTTTGATTACTAATGAAAATCAGTGGTGGTTTATATTTCAAAAATTAGACTTTAGTATGGCTGGAATTGTTCTTCAGATTCGATCGAAATATGCTCAAGTAATGTCTCACCTCTCAAAGCTGGTTATTTTAAATCAACATCTGAAACCACAGTGTTTCACTTAAAACCCAATTGAACTTGGTTTAATATACTTTGCCTAGTTTGAATATAAGGTCACACTAACTATCATAGTCTCTCTCTATCTCAAATAACTGTTACTGGCATGAAGACGAAAGATTCCGATAGCATTTGAAAACCTAGGTTGTTGATTCATGGTCCATCAGATCCAGATTTCGTTAATTTGGAAACCACAAGTCGGTCTTTGTTCGTATTCGGTTGATAAACTTTTCTTACAGCGTTGTTTAAGTTATTTGTTACAGATAGACTCCTTGTGGAAGCCTTTTTGTCCTTTATTCGATTTCTACAAATTACATTACCTGAGCAAGATAATAACGGCACGTAAATATCTAGCAAAACAAAAAAATTACTATGAGTTCGACTTACCTGAATCTTTTCGAAATCAGTTCAACAAAATAGTTTCACCCACTTCTCACTCAGAAATGACAAATTTAATTCAAATTACTTTTCGTACAACTCTGCAAGCAGTTCGAATCCAAACAAAAGTAATTTAGGTTAGAGACACTGACGGCTGACTTCTAGGAATGGAGCATAGAATACGATAGATCATAGAAAATTCCATCGATTCTTCTAGAAACTTATGACCTTTTGATAGGTACAATACTAGGCTTCTTTTTTTTCTATTTTCACGCTTTTTTGGGCCAATTGCACCGTTAATAAGTAATTGATGAGATATTTGAATTCAAAATATGAAAGGATGAAACCCATTTCTATGGGTTACCACCACCGCACTACCATATTTCCATAAGTTATGAAAATCCCACCGAAAAAAATAAATCTGACAGAGATAGCTTTAATAAAAATATTGCATGTCTCTCGATATTGGTATCTTTTACGATATACTTTTTTTTGTTTTCAACGTACTACGTATGAATGACAAATTTAGTAGTTATACCAACTGACAAATAACGACTGAAGTTAAAGAGAAAACGATAACATAATAAAATACAATACAAAAAGAATAATAGACAGTGTTTCATCCTCTATTTTTCAATTTAGGATCATCAGTAGCAACTAATTATAATCGGACTAAGCTAATATAGAACCTCTGGCAAGCTTGTCAAACGCCAATATTTGTGCAATATAATGTTCGAAGTAAAAGACTTGAGAAAACGGTAACATAATAAAATACAATACAAAAATCATTATTATTTATTTATTTTTGAATTGTATTTTATTATTTTACCGTTTTCCCAAGTCTTTCACTTCAATCCTTATATTTCCAGATTTGTAGAGAAGAATTGGAGATTAATTAGGAAGGTTGGATTCATAAAAGGGTCAACTCCACTGCTACATCCCGGATATAATTCTCCAAATAGTTCCAAAAATACATATCCGATAATGCTGAAATCTGATATGCTGCTTTGAAAATTCTGTTTCAAAGTTTCTACAAAATTTTGGCTAAATCAGACGTAGAGGTACTGAAATATTAACTTTTCAAAAAAAAATTAAGATCATGTAATTTTTCGAAATTTTTTCCATCTACCCAATCATCACTAAATTTCAAAGAAGTTTTCGCGTCTAAATTTTTCAACTAATTACCGAGTTTCAATTAGATCTGATCAGTATTTTCGTCGTTATTGAGCAAATACCAACAAAATTTCAAACAGATTTTACTCCGAAATAGTTAGTTGGATTTTGCCAATTAACGAATTCAACTGAGATAATCAGTCTCAACACCTACTCTTGAGATATCAAGACAAGATATCAGAAAGTTACAGTGTTTACGGACTGACAGAATTGAATTCGACCATCATCACTTAACCCAACCTTGTAGTTTAAGATTTTCTGGTCAAACTTTGAAAAAACTGGCATTTGGACAAAACGGTAACCCCTTTGTTTCAAAAAACAAGTAAAAATAAAACAGTTCCATCATGTTGAAATGTCGCAAACACCCATTTTCGATTCAAATCAACAAAAATAAAGTAGAAATTAATAAAACTCAAACAACAAGCATTGAATTCTTTCCCATTTCCGTTCAACCAAATCCAATCACTCATACAGCAATGTCACGGTTTCTCACCTCCTAAAAAACGCCCTCATCATCGTCAACCAGCGCACTCTAAAACGCCTATCTGGCAGATGTCACATTCCTCGCACAACACACAAAAGCAAAACGCACAAAACACTTTAAAACTCTCGCACACATTCCGGCACTCGACCAGAGTCCGATATCGAACAAAATAAAAAATTAGAAAATCGTCATTGTCCTCTCGCGACTTCAGCTATCAGATCGAAGCGGTCTGGTTGAGTGAAAGTGAAAAATGTAGCGCTCCAGTTTCGCTCTCATTTATCCTTCGCTCGTTAATTATGATTAAAAAGATTTTGTTCCGTCGAAATACGTTCTCTTTCGTGAATGAGGAAATCGAGACATTTGAAGGTTAGAACTTCAGCCGCAAGATCTCGAGGTTCATTGGAGATTTCAACGAGGAGATTTGCATCTGGAGAACGTGACAGGTTGAGGGGAAAGCCCGCTTCAATGTCAAGGTCGGAAAAACTGGAATTTTTCGGATTGTCGATGGGGAATTTTTATCTGGACTCGCCTCGATAGGTATTGTTGTGTCCCGTATCCTGGACCCAGCATTTTATGATATATTGTCTTTTCTCGATTTTCCAACGTCTGAGTCTGAATTCTTCGGTTCCCAGGAATATGCCCGAAATCCAATATTTTTTGGTTTAAATCAATTGACACCGGCTTTAAGAGCATTTTATCTCAAGCCAACAATAAAGTATAATTTTGCATGACAGAAAACACTCAGATAAAATTCGAGCTCTTAGCATTCCAGGAATCGGAGCTTTGTGGGTGGCATACTTCGGTCCTCGAAGAATTCAGGCACCACATGTGACAGTTCATAGAATTTATCATCTTAGACCATTTAGGGAAATTTCCTTCACACATTTGTGCTCTCTCTACTTCACACCAGCCAATCTGAGGTGTTTTTTCAGATTTTAGAAGGGCGTCGCTTAATTCAAAAAACCAATCAAAATTTATATTCTCCCTCTAAAATGTGAAGAAGGGAATTTTCTTGATTTGGGTTTAGTTAGTTTTTAGACAGTCTTCATTTGACCGTTGTATAGTAAACAACAATTCGCTCTTCAAATTGCAAACAAGACTTATACGTTAATTTTTGTATTGTTATAATCGTGACTTTTCATTTGAAAGTCGCTTCGACCTTGCTATCGAATAAGACATAGAAGGAAGATTCTATTGTGCAAATCACTTGTATACCATTTCGGTATTGTTATCTAATACAGATACAAGAAAATACATTTTTGTTACTTGTTAAAAGTGCATGTTTAATACACCTTAACAACATCTTCGTGTCATAAGTGCAACGATATTGATCAACTGGTCAATAAGTTCTTCAATTATCTGCTTATTTTAGAAGCATCAACATTTCTGATGAAGATCAGAAAATATTCGTCGGTGGTGTCTTCATTTTGATAACGACAGAATTAATCAAGTGCGATTAATTCAACCAAACGGGGTCTCTACTATTGAAACCCCCCAAACACCTGAATAAACCAATTCAGGTATCTATCGGCCTGAAGGATGGGACAGCAGAAATATGCAGAGTGCCCTCAGTTTAACGTTACGAATTTGAATTGATACGGCTGATTTTTTTCACGCGGTTCCTAGGGGTTAATAAATTCAATCAAAATTCTAGAATACCACTGACGTCGACTCAGGAGCTTTAAAGCGCTTGTCCAAATCGTTGTCGAAGCGAAATTTGACTTTTTTCTCAATATTTACAAAGAATAATTTCCAATCGATAAGAATTTCGGTACACTCTTGTTAAATATTGGCTTCAAGGTCTGTACAAAATTATATGAAAAGCTAGTGGATAATTTCTGTGTCATTAAGTCTTATGTAATGTTGTGAGAGCATTTTCGGCTCTATAACATTGAAAATGGAAAACAAAAGAGAGATTTGAATATTTATGACTTGAATTATAATTTATGGTCGAGTTTGTTATAATTAATTTAATTGGCTAACGTGTGAATATAAGGATGAGGGAAAAGGTAGGGTAAGGGTAAGGGAAAGTTAAGGGTAAGGCTAAGGGTAAGGGTTAGGGTGACGGTAAGGGTAAAGGTTAGGGTGAGGGTGAGAGTAAGGGAAAGGGTAATGGTAAGGGTATCGTTAAGAGTAAGGGTAAGGGGGAGGGTAAGGGTGAGGGTAAGGGTAGTGGTAAGAGTAAAGGTAAGGGAAAGGGTAATAGTAAGGAAAAGGGTAAGAGTGAGGGTAAGGGTAAGGGTTAGGGTGAGGGTAAGGGTAAAGGTAAGGTGAGGGTGAGGGTAAGGGAAAGTGTAATGGTAAGGGAACCGTTAAGAATAAGTGTAAGTGCAAGGGTAAGGGAGAGGGTAAGGGAAAGGGTAAGGGTTATATGGCTCATTAAATCCATTTTACTTTACATACTGCCAAGAGAGTACCGGGAATTGAGTATTTGTATAAACTAAAGAAAAGCACAGGAGTTATGGCTATAGCCGCTGAGTTACTCAATAAGACATATAGATGGCGATGGTTCACGAATGGAGATCTGGTGAAAAGTTCCAACTTTACAGTTCAATTTGGCAATGCTTGTGAGAATGTTGAATTTTTAGTGCATGCTTAAAGTACAAATATAAGCATACAAACTTTGAACGTCTTGAAGTGATACAATAATTTCATCTCTAGATAATAAGTACTTTACAAAAGTAAGGTCCTTCGTTTAAAACAATGAAATATTAGATGCATACATAAAACAATATACATCAAATTGACATTTCACATTCTGATCATGATATTATGCGATGCAAAACAAAATCACACTTACCAAGTAATGGACAACAATTTCTTGCTCTTGTATGTCATGAAATACCCTCGAATCCGCACCTTATCGAAAATTACCGATATACAATACAAGAAGAACTTTGCGTATAAACCAGACAACATTTTGGTCATTTTAAGGGTTGATAACCCGACAGTCTGTATAACAAACACCCTGAAATAATATGTGAGCAACCTACCCACACGAAGATACTCTAAAGAATAAGCCGAGGAAGATATTGTACTCTTGTTTGTTATCATTCTGTAAAACCAGAACCAAACAATCTTTTGTTGATATATTTCACAGGTATTCCGAACAATGGGAGTTTGTTTCCATACATCACTCCGAAAGAATGCTTTCTTTATTAATAATATCTTCGATTCTTCGAAATTTAAGACAGAAATCGATTATAGTTTCGAGAAGTTCATATATGGAAGTAATATACTGCTAAACGTATTGCTATGCAACAATTTTAAGTGCACTTAAATACACTAATATTATTTAGGGGTAATAGTTGGTAAATTAGTAGCTCTATCTACACCTGTATGAATATCCCACATTGACGTATGCCGACCTCTTCAATATATACTAGTCTTATTGAATAACGTTAGAATCTTGGCTAGCTTAAACTCGAAATGAAAGATTCTGACGAAATTTTGACTTCTTCGGGAAAAAATTGCGGGATAGAGCTAACAAGTAAACTAAAGAACGTGATCTTGCGACGATTCTAAGTATTTTTAAAAAATTCACAAAATCGACATAGTAAGGAATCGATCCCTGATCATTCGCCATTTTGCAACTATAGGAAACGGTTCTGGTGTAGGTGTCTTTCACAAAGTTTTTCGCAATACCATCTCAATTGATTGATTTTAAACGGGTTGTCTATCGCTAGGATCGATTTATGGCAATCACTAATTATATCAATATTATGGTTTAGGACAGCATTACGATGAACTGAAGAAAAAAGCCTCAAGGATGTAACACACATGTTGGACCAGAACCTTTCTGAGGGCTTGGAGAATACCATTATAGGACAGTGGTCCAACAATGGCAGTTGAATAACAGAACAGCTCTTCTGAGAAATACTCCAGTACTTGCACAGGCAAAAAGATTCGTGGAAGTCTCACCATCGTACCCAAGAAAGCTTCTGCAGCTGCCATAAACCAAACATGTTTGGTACAAATACCTCTTGTACCGTAGGCTCAAGTCATCAGATGACAACATATGCAGTCTCTGTGGATCAGAAACGGGAATAACCGAACAAATAGTAAGCAAATGTCCAAAGCTAGCCAGCCCAGAATGTTACATATGGATGAGCCAGCACTAACTCCTCACGACATGATAGCCAAGGGTCCTAAGGACGTCATCATATTTATTCACATCATTGGTGATTTCCTTAGGACTCAACGTGTAGGGTAATAGAACAAAAGATTGTGGAAGATGGTCCTGATCCAATAATAATAAAAGGGGAGGTATTCTGCTAAGGCACTTGGGTCACAGATAACATGGTAACCAATTAACAAGTTAATAAGAAATTCTTTTGTTATTGAAGACAGGAATGAACGAATATTTGAAGGAATATCACTTCTTATTGTAATACACAGGCCCAGAACCTATTCATGGGTTCTTATGAAATATGTGGAGCCGAAATACATGCCATATAAAGGTTTCCTTACAGAGCAAAGGTAAAGTAATGCCCATAAATATATCTTGACTGACGTCTGCTAAGCATTCCGTCTGGTTGAACACACATCAAAAACAATTGATAAGCTGGAAATCCGTAAATGGTACTGAACTAACAGCTTATTCTGATCATAAACAATGCTGCACAACCCTATGGTTATTGTATGAAAATTGATTCAGTATGCAGCAGTTATATTGTCCGAGTTTCTCGCAAATATTGTTCAGAATTTGTAGAAATTAATACGAAATTCATGCATAACAAAATAATTACATACGATTGAGCATGCTGATAACTGAGCCTTTAAGATACACATTTATGATGAATAGGCATATCTTTTACTGATAAGTCAATTTCAAAACGATTAATTTAAATTAATGTAGAGCACATGAAATCCAGATTGGAGAGATTAACTGATCAAAATGCGATGTAAACCTTTTGTTTTTTTTTTAATCACTGGAATACATTCACAATTTTCGATTTTTATACATTGAAATCTGTACACATTCTCCTCAACAAATGGGGCCAAAATTTCAGCCAATTTTGTAGCATCCTAAATATGAAGAAAATTTAAATTATATTATGGAGAGATGACTTAAATACATGATGCTGGTGTAAATTATTCTATCATCCTGTATATCTTTTCTAGTAAAAGCAATAGGTGTTATCTTTTTCATGAACAATACACCAAATATCGAATTACAATTCAAGTATTTCTTTATCAGGAACAATGACAATTGAACATTAGAGTGAGACCTACCTTACAAGCTGATAATTAGCTTCTGGAATAGTTACTTCAACACAGTCTAGAGAATTTGTCTGATCAGGCAACTTCAGAACTGTTCCGTCAATCTTCTGCAGTGCTGTACGGAGATCATGGTATCGTTCTTCTTTCTGATCGACTGAATCTGTAAAAAAATAATCTTTGTATTTCAAGCAATCAAATTCAACAAGTATGAACAAGGTAATTCATAAAGATAAAATAGGTTGCTACATTCATCGTCGATGGTGAATATAATATTTTGGCCATTTCAGTGAAATCCTAATGATTTAGACATTTATGGTTTGTTGTTGAGGATGATACGGTTATATCATGAAGAAGTGAATGAATTGCATGGTGAGACATAACAATAGCATTTAGGACACAAGGGCAAATTAGATTATAATTCAAATTCTCACCTTTCAAAATAAAGTGTACTACACTTTTTTCCATTCTGCTTTATTCAATTCATGTTGGGAAAAATCTGACAAGTTTATTTTATCAACTTCCGTATTAATTCAACGAATTATTGATGAAAATATAAACTTTCAACAATATTCAGATCAAAACACTAAAATCCTAGTATGAAACTATCTTGTTATTCTCTGATAAAACTTTATCAAATGCATATATTTACAATTACATCCTGCATAAAGGGTGACAAATAATTGCTGAAAACCTGAAAGAATAATAAATGATAATTGGATATTCTTATTCAATTTGATAACATACAATTCACTCCCTAATATGGACAAAGAATTTTCAAAAATGTCATATGGTTAAGCTTTAAAAAAAATATTTGTTGTCAAAACATGCTTTGAACTTTTAAGCTATGTACTTCAGAACTACTTGAACCATAAACTGTCAAATTGAAATTATCTTATTAGCCAACAAATGTAATTTATCGTAGAGATGCATATAACTCCAGAATATGAGCTGCATCCCTTGATATTAAAAAGTAATAATAAATATAGAAATTTAAGTTCAACCATAGACCAACTACCAACTCAGTTCAGTTGCTTGGAACTACTACTAACCTCAATCTGATAAACCCTTATTTTAAAAAATAAAAATATTTGAAGGATTATCTCTGCAAAGGTACAAATTGATATCTACAGTAGATATATTTTTGAGGGATTTTCTAAACATTTTATTGAAGAACATGACGAAACTGATGGAATGGTTAACTGCCTTGAGTATTCTGGTTTCTCTGTGGATTGCAGTTTTAACGAATAAAATAGGAAATAATTTCACTAGACAACATTCTCAATTAATTTTATATTTACCTTTCATCTCAGTCATATTATTTGGGGTAAGGATGGTAATCTTTGGATGATTTATTATAATAACATGTTATTTCAGTTGTACGCATTAACCGTTGTTCTTTATAGAACGTTTACTTTCAATAATTGTGAAGGAGCGGCATTGGAATTAAAAAAGGTGAATTGTTTTCTAATTGAAAGATTATTTTCCTGTTCATAGTGTATTTATATTCGATTTCTTTCCAGGAAATTCAAGAGGCCAAATCATCTCTTAAAAAAATGGGATACTTATTCCCGGAAACAACTTCATAATAACATTCATTTATTGATTATATATCAATATTTATATTCCATTATTTGAAGAAGAAGGGGATTTTAACAATGTATGGACTTTACGTTCAGGAATGCTTAATATTTTTGTTCAAACATAAATACCTTTTCTCTGATCATGTCAACCTGAACTCTCTTTATAATACGCGAACTTTGTCTTACAACTTGCCAAAGAATAATCTTTCAACAACTCAAAGACAAGTTGAATATAGATGTTTGAAACTTTTCAACAAATTACCGAGAGAAATTCAGGAAATTGAGAATGTAAAAGTTTTTAAGAGAAAAATTTATAGTTTGTTATTAGATATGGAACCCTATGATTTGGGCAGCTTTGATGTTTAGTTGCTTTGGATTTGACACTATTTCACTTCTTTTCTTGGCTTGTTACGGGAATTGTTCTGAAATAAAGACCTATTATTATTATTATTATTATTAAGACAACATTCAACCAAGCAATGTGATAATTCAAATTGTTTATTTTGTTATAATTATTGGGTCTTTTTATATCGAGAAATACAAAAGCAAATCACAATGTATAAATAAAATTCTGTAAAAACATAATACTTTAGTTACAATCTCAAACATTCAGAAAGATCATTTTCTTCATCAATAAAATATAATAGTTTTTGGCTTCCAATTAGTATTGCGTAAGTAATGAGTAACATTCCATTGATTTTCCAATTGATAGTAATTAAGTGAATTAGTTTAATTTTTTGATTAAATTGTAATAGTATCACTTCTTCTAAGATCCTACAAACTATAATTCGAGTTGCGATCTTCTCACTTTCAAATAAATATGTTTTAAATAAATAATTAATACTGGTTACTTGTTAAGCTATGATTCAACCAACCTAGAGTTAATCTCAGTTTCATCTACAATTTCATGCAATTTGTTATGATTTTTTTCTTCCTTGACTTCATTCAACCAAAGTGTTATTTCAGAACCATACATATGTCTTTGGAGTACTTCCCTGGTACGTCTGCGTCTTCCAATATAGTATGTTGTTCCCTATAAAATCGTAACAATCAGGGAATTCACAAACTAATTATTAGAGAATATTTACCCTTGGAGTAAAATCAATCTGTAAAGTTTCCAACATTCGGACATCGTTGATTTCACGTTGCAACATATTCCATTCGATTGTGACTTCCTCATGTAACATCTGTTCCTCTAAAAAAATATATCTTGTCAATCAAAGGTCTGTCTTCTAGCGAATTAAATTGCTAGAACTTGTATGCACATAATACAAGAATTGGTTCCTAACTTTTCTTGAATTTTGTAAAATCTGTTCTGAATTCGTCCTGCCGACGTTTCAGACCATTTTCGGGAAATAATTAGAAAATAACAAACATTTGCACAAATCGATAGCAAGCTGTTCCCTAGAACATGCGCGCGAAAATGGGAAATATTCACGAATAGCAGAAAAGTAAGAGAAAGTTCAATATTATCCAAATTCTGCAGTCTTCTACTCACAAATCGTATTCAAGCACACTAACCGTCTCTCTTTGATGTCTGCTTCTTGTACTGAATTCTGAACCTGAAGGCTTCCAAAACAGAGGCTACGACAATCGTCAAATCAACCATGGTGAAAAGATAGAACAACATGAAGAACAGCCTTGAATAAGGATTGGTCACAGAGGCATAGGCACCCATCACTATAAACCAATTATTAACAACTGTAAGTTCAAACAGTGTAACTGCCGAAGACAGAAGGTCAGAGAAGTTGTTCAAGTAATAGTAACCCAAGGCACTAGTCGAATTTGTGCTGAACTTATAGAAGTCTTCCACTGTTGTATTCCTGAAAGGATACCAATTTTTTATATACATACCTTTCATACATTTTTATAGTCAATAGGTGGGCCAAAGAAGTTTGAGACATTTCACCTTATTTAATTAAAAAATAAATTAATGAAGGTAGTAATAATTACTTATGTACCTTAAATAAACCATAGAGTCCTCGATGAAAGTATTTGATAATTGACTACATCCTGGTGTATTATTTTGACCTTGACAAGAGTTCACCAGTGCCAATTCGGCAAAGATAAATTTTCAGAAATTCAACACAAAATTATCCGATTTTTTCAAGCTTCCTCAATCAAATCAAAATTTTACCACAAAATATACGAATATGTGAATCTAACTTATCGAAGCTGAAGTTTATATATTCTAATTTTGGCGTTTTTTCCTGTACAGGGACCCTATTCTTGAATATGAACGTTCTCTATCCTTCCATCAAACCTATATCGCGTTTCTTTGACAACAGCGTCGACACGCCTATTTTCTCCCTTTGCCGATTCAAGAATAGGGACCCCGGGCAAGAAACTCCATATACATTTAGACTTCAAAAATCTGTATCAAATCTGTTCTGAGCTAGCAAACTATAGGACACCAAATGGCGATCAGATTATCACAAAGCGGTCAAAGTTATCGTAAAATCTGATGATTATCTGATATTTGACAAAGCAGATACAAGCCCGACTCAGTTCTTGCAACAAAAACTTGATAAACCTATTCCAAGACCTACAGACTGTCTTCATAAAAGTGAATGAAATACAATCACTACTTACATGCAGCAGTTTCTTAAATCGTAAGGTGAGAAAAATTCCATTCCAATTATCGAAAAGAAGTAATACATAACTAAGGTTCAGCGCCTTTTATCAGTATACCTTAAACACGAATCAAATCGTCAATTTATGTATCAAAAGTTGGAGGTTGGTACTCACCGTTCATAGCACCAACTCTGGTTCCTACCATAACTGCGGTCGGGGTGGCCAAACCTAAAGCGCATGGACAAGCGATTGCCAGTACGCTTAGTGCGCATCTAAAAACGAATTGCAGCAGGATTTCAGTGTCGGAGAATCCTTCTTTTTCAGTATGACCAACAGGCAGGTAATTTATGTTGATTGAACCGATTATCGACCAAACTACCAAGGTTAGAAGGGACAGGAAGACCACAGTAGGGACGAAATACCTGAAAAAAAAAATTGAATAATAATGACAATGTTCATTAAATAATTCCTCTAAGTACAAAGGAGCCTTAGGGGGTTTCATGTTCACCGATTTTAATTAGTCTATGCCTGAATTGAGCCTGAAAAATTTCAATTAACTTAGTCTTGTTCCCTAGTTTTAAAAATTCCAAAAAAATCAGACGTGAGGTCAGCAGCTTTTGCTTGCATGTTCAAATTCATTGCTGAAGCGGAATCTCATTACTGACCCCAGCAAATGCGGATTTTTTTTTTGTACTTGCATATACAGGGTGTTCTACAAGCTCTATGACAAACTTTGACAGATGGTAGCTGTGCTTATTCTGAACATTTTTTTTCCTATGAACCTATATCCGATTCGTTTTTGTTAAGAAGATACAAGCCTTTGAAAAATTATATTTTTATGTTCAAATCATAATTATAAATGGAAATTTTGATACTATGAAAATTGTTCAAAATGTCCACCTTCGGCTTGAATGCAAGCTTCACATCGACGAACTAAAGATGCCGTTACTCGGCGGATCAGATTTGGGTCGTTTCGTATTTGGTTTGCTGCATCTTGAATTCTATCAAGTAATTGTAGATGAGATTCGATTTCAACATGATGAACAAGCTGCTTCATATGGGTCCATAAATAAAAATCTAAGGGATTTAGATCAGGCGAACGAGGTGGCCATTGTATTGGTCCTCCTTGACCTATCCATTTATTCGGGAAATGTTTATTCAGCCAACTGCCTACTTGTCTCCCTGTATTTGGTGGTGCACCATCGTGCTGATACCACATATTTCCTACAATGTTTAGCTCTAAGTCATCAATTAAGTCAAAAAGGTTGTGCTCCAAAAAAGTTTCATACAAATCTGCATTTAACCGGTTATTTATAACATGTACTGGCATCAAATCATTGATGAAAATCCCACCCCAATCGTTTACACCGAAACGTTGCTGAAATCTTGGGTATGTTGTTGAAGTAACCATTTACAAAATTCTAACCTTCGTAACCCAGCATGTAAAGCTTGTACATTTCGTCTATGAAATGGATGCAACATTTCTCTTTTCAAAACACGCCATACGAAATTTGGTGATAAATGAAGATTAGTAGCTCTACGTCGAACACTAATCGAAGGGTTTCCACGGACAGCATCTATTACATTTTCCTCATTTTCTACATTTACTTCAGTTGGCCGAATGGCTTTCTTTGGAGCAGGATTGCCTGTTTCTCGAAGTTTTCGGAATGATGCACAAAATACTGTGTGTGCAGGTTGCTGTCTATTAGGATATTTTCTTCGGTATTCTCGAGCTGCTCTTCTGGAGTTACCATTAGAATAGTCATATTCAAATACAATATCTGCATACTCCTGAGTCGTGAAAGAATGCATTGTTATTCGAAACGTACCACAAGTGCCAAATGAATAATTGAAATAACGTCAATTACCATATCAACCGATATTTTATGTCGGTCTACTTGATCAAAACATGGAAATTAATTTTTTCAAATGCTTGTAACTTCGAAACGAGAACGAATCAGACCTATGTTCATAGGAGAAAAATGTTCAGAATAGGCACAGCTACCATCTGTCAAAATTTGTCATAGAGCTTGTAGAACACCTAGTATGATCCTCACTAAATTTTACAAGAAACTTCGAGTACTGAACTTCAATTCGATCTGCTTTTTTGGAAATATTGGAAAAATTATATTTTGCATGGATGTATCTACGGAATAATTAAGCCAGTTTTACCCATTCACGACTTCGACATTCCCAACCAAGCTCCATACCTAGCTACCCGACAAATATCGAGTACCCAACTTTTTTCTTTCGGAAGTTATTGTGTTTAAGTGACGATAAACGGTCGATCAATTATTTCTCAAAAAAATATCGATATATCTGTAAAACTCTTGGAAGTATTGTACCCATTCAACAAATAAAATAATACACATCTAATCTAAATCCAGTACTCGATTACAAATCTGTTACTTAAAAATTTCTATATGATTACAAAATCGCAAAATATAAAACATTAAAATGAACATTTGGCACTTTTCAAAAGTAGAGTTTGGGTATCAGCACTTTTCAACTAGTTACCAAGTTTCATCATGATAGGCTCGGTATTTTTGTAGTTTTTTCGGAAAAAACAACGATACCGAGATAATTATCATGAAATTTTATACAGGGTGTAACAGAGTTGATGTAAAATATTCAAGGAGGTTATGGTACAGATCATTTCTAACAAAAAATGTGCTCATAACTTTTTTCTCAAACCTCCCAATTCTACAGATATCAATTCTTTTGTTTTTTTTGGAAACTTCCCTACCTTGCTCCAGAAAAGAGAGTATATCTCTGGAACGACAAGACCTACTGCAATAAATGTGCCCTTAATCCAAAGAGAAAGAGGTGTTACATTCACTGTATTTAGTTTTGCTGGAGCAAATTCAACAAGAACCGGAAGAACGCAGGTTCGGTGAGATGTGTGTTGACCGTCATGGCGGGCGGTTCAACATCCGATTCTAACGACAAGAAATGTCGTTTTTGTTCAAAATTTGCTGGTTCAAGTGATGTTAAATGCAAAACTGAAGGCTGTGACGTTATTATTCATAATAAGTGCTTGGATGCTATTGGTAGAGTAACTTATGTTGACAAAAATAATTATCGTTGTCGAAATTGTTCCGAGACGACGCTAAATAGTGTGAGTGGATCATGTTCAAATATTAGATGTATTGTTGTGAAGAAGGAGGCTGAATGCCTGACGCGTGAGAAAACGTTGTTGGAGAAGTATGTAAGTGAATTAGAATTCACAAATAACATTCTGAAATCTTCGAAATATGTCCACAGTGAAAACGTTCCAAGTTCTCGCGGTAATCATTTACTTGCAGGCTCGGGTGAGTCAGAGCAATCATCATATGTGTCAGCTGTTAAAAGAAATCGGAATTCCCATGTGCTATTGGTGAAAACAAACGATAAAAGTGTAAACAATATCGCTATCGAAAATGAAATAAAATCTAAAGTGAACCCGTCTTCTGCTCAGGCGCTGGTTTTGGGAACTAAAAGAATTAAGGATGGAATGATGATATCTTGTAGCGACAATAATTCACTAGAAAAACTTAAATCGCTTATAAGCGAGGAAACAAAAGGTGTATACAATGTAACCGTCCCAAAGAAGTTGAGACCCCGAATTATTGTTTATGGTGTCGACTCTTATGCAGTGAGTGAACCTGATTTTGTGGAAAAATTGATCCATACCAACAATTTAAACTGCTCTGTTGATGATATCAAGTTTATTACCAAATTCAAATTTAAAAATGACTTCAATGTTGTTCTTGAAGTGGCTTCACATCTGTTTAATGTCATAATAAAGAAGGAATTCCTCTATCTGGGTTGGTCTAAATGTTATGTAAAGGAACATTTTAGTTTGATAAGGTGTTATAAATGCTGGAAGTTCGGTCATTACCGGCGTGAATGTAAAAGCGCTTGTGACTTATGTCCCAAATGTTCTGGTCCTCATGACAAAAAAAGTTGCGAATCGAATGATTTATGCTGTGTAAATTGCAAATCTTTAAATTCAAAGTTAAAAACAGCATATGATATAGGTCACAGTGCTAACAGCTCTATGTGTAACTTTTTTCTGTTAGAGATAGGTAAATTGAAGTCTAGAATCGACTATGCAGAATAGATCACACGAATTTTTGAAAATTGCTCATTTTAATGTTTGTTCTCTCTTTCCTAAGTTTGTTGAATTTTTTGAGCTTGTCTCTGCTGAGGGTATTGATGTTGTTTATCTGACTGAAACATGGCTGAACCAAAGTGTTCCCGATGATAGCATTTTTATTTCAGGTTTTCGTATTTTGCGAAGCGATCGTGTTGAACGTGCTGGGGGAAGCGTTGGTTTCTATGTGAGGGATTCACTATCGTCAAAGCGAGTATTCGCCGACTTTGACTTGCCGACTGGAGTGGAGCATATTTGGATTGAGCTAAGACTGGGTGGTGAGACTCTTCTGTTGGGATCAATTTATCGAACGTCCGCATGTTCTACTTCAAGTTTTATCCACTATTTGGATGACTTTTTATCGATGGTGTCACCAAACTATGGGCATATAATTATCGCGGGGGACATAAATGAGAATCAGCTGATTGAGAGCAACTTTACTGATTGCATCGAATCTTATGGTTTGAAACAGCTGATTGATGAACCCACGCGCATCACGGCTACATCCCAAACTCTGCTGGATGTGATTTGTACTAGCAGGCCTGAATTGGTGATTGATTCTGGTGTCATTGATCATTCAATGTCTGACCACAGAGGTGTATTTTGCAAGATCAACTTGAAGAAAAAAATAAGGTCCCCAAAGATAATACGTTATCGTGATTTTCGTGAGTTCGTCCTTCAGGACTTTCTGTCGGACCTTTCTAGTACATCTCTTGATGATGTCCTATATGTCAGTGATGTTGATTTGAAGATATCCATTTTTTGTCGTTGTCTCACCGAAATATTTGACAAGCATGCTCCATACGTTGAATCAAGAATAACTAAGGCATTTGCCCCGTGGATAACTCCTACTGTTAAGAGCATGATGGAGTTGAGGAAGAAAGCCCTGTCAAGGTATAAACTTACAAAGGACCCAATTGATTACAGGTACTATACCCGTCTGCGAAATGCTGTAACATCGGCTGTTCGAAGGGAAAAATTCAGTTTCATGTCCCGGGCCCGATCTCAGGGTTCAAAGTATTTTTGGAGATCTTTCAGATCATTACAAACAGGCTCAAATATATCCGTGCCTGAATGCTTTGTTGACCCTCAGGAGTTCAATGATTATTTTCGCTCAGTTTTCAGCATCCCAAATGCTTGCCCGGAGGCAGCCAGTTATTATGGCTCTAATAGGTTCGATTCAGGCAGACAGTTTTCCTTCAAGTTTGCGACTGTGGAGGAGATAAGGTCTGTTGTTCTAGATCTTGGTTCGAATGCATTGGGAATCGATGGTATATCTGCCAGAATGCTGAAATTGTCGATTAATGTTACTTCGCCCTTCATAACACATATCGTTAATTCTTGCATTGAGTCTGGGTATTTTCCAGATGTTTGGAAGTGCTCAATTGTGAATCCTCTATCCAAGATTCCTGATCCTAAAGAACTATCCGATTTTCGACCGATAAGTGTGTTACCGGCCATGTCTAAGGTTCTTGAGAGAGTATTGTTCGTTCAGATTTATGACTACGTCACCGTCGGCGGAATCATTTCTACTCAGCAGTCGGGTTTCAGAAAAGGTTACAGCACTACCACTCTTCTCTTAAATGTAACAGATGACATTCTGCGTTCTCTGGATGAGGGCCATGCGTCCATTCTTACCCTATTAGATTTTGCAAAGGCGTTTGATACCCTGGACCATGAGTTACTCTGTGCTAAGTTAAGATATTTCGGTTTTGATGAATCTGCTCTGAGATTTTTCAGGTCTTATATCTTTGGCAGATATCAGTGCGTTAAATTGCGTGATGCATTTTCTGAGTACTGCCTAATAACGTCAGGTGTGCCCCAGGGTTCCATTCTTGGTCCTTTGCTATTCCTTATATATATAGCGGATATGTATAGGGTGGTTAGGTATGTCGTCCTCTATTTTTATTGCGATGATACACAGGTTTGCCTCTCTTTTCATCCGTCCGCTATTTCTCAAGCAGTCGAACAGCTTAATGAGGATTTGTCCAGAATGTTGGACTATTGTGAAAGAAACAACCTGAGAATAAACGTGAAAAAATGTTTCTATATACCCTTCTTCCCAAGAACTTTTCAAACTGATGTTGAAATTGAGATGGGTGGCGAGAAAATTCCATCTTCTACCTGCTGCAGAAACCTTGGGATCCTTTTCGATTGCCGGCTAAGATTCAGAGAGCATGTCTCTCTGCTGTTGAGGAATTCTTTTCTGGCACTGCGCCATTTGTATCGTCATAGACATTTTTTGGATTTTCACTCACGTAAGTATCTCTGTGAAACCCTTGTGCTGTCCAAACTGAGCTACGGTTTAACAATTTTTTATCCTTGTCTCGACTCGGTCGAGAGATACAGGTTGCAGAAATTGCAGAATTCTTGCTGCCGATACATTTTGGGTATGAGAAAGTACGATAGGGGAATCAGTGATGGGATAAAAAGATTAGAGTGGCTTAGGGTCGAAAATATTTTCCGGCTTCACATGACGACTGTTGTGCATCGGATTTTGAGTACTGGCAGTCCTCCATATTTGAGAGCCAAGCTGGTACACCGTCGTGATGTTCATCGTGTGGCTATAAGGCACGGGCAAAGGCTTATGTTGCCAAGATTTGTTTCAGCTATGTTTCGGCGCTCTTTTACTTTCAATGCGGTGAATTTACACAATGAGTTCTTGATGGGGTGTGAGGGGATTTCTTTGGGCTCATTGCGTAGGGAACTGAAAAAGAGGCTGTTTATGAACCAGTCATAAACTGAAAATTGTTTTTAATTTTGGTCATAGTTTAGTTCCTCTTTTCAATTCATTAATTCACTTGAAGTTGTATTACCCGTTTATATGTTTTTTTTTTCTTTAGATTAGTATTCCTTTTGTTTTTGGGGTTGAGTGGAGTAGCTGAAGCTAGACTCCGCCCCAAATGTTTGAATTATATATAATTTTTTTTTCTTCTTCTGTTTCAATAAAGGCACTATTATTATTATTATTATTAAATTCAGACCAATAAGAAAACCAATATGAAATTTCATCCTCCGTTTTCTCGAAAAATGCTTGAGGTGAGGTATTCAATTTGCTCGAGCAAAATTGAATATGGTGAATGAAGTATCTTTTTCTCTTTTGAGTAAGGGCACATTTATTGCCGTAGGTCTTGTCGTTCCGGAGATATACTCTTTTTTCTTGAGCAAGGTAGGGAAGTTTCCGAAAAAGACAAAAGAATTGATATCTGTAGAACCGGGGGGTTTAAGGAAAAAGTTATAAGCACATAATTTGTTGGAAATAATCTGTACTATCACCTCCTTGAATATTTTACATCAACTTTGTTACACCATGTATACAGTTTTTCCAATATTTGCTTGGATAAACATCAGATCATACTGGGATTTAGTACTCTATTGGTAAATATTGACTCAAGGTAGGAGCCAATACTCTTCGAAATGTGAAGAACAGTTTCCGAAAAAACACTTGTTAAGAAAAAAAAATAGAAAAATTCTAAATTTTTTTTTAATTTCAAAAATAACAATTCTTGCTGAATTTTCAGCATTTTACAACGGGTTAGGAAGTTTCGATTGAATCGTTTGAGTACTTTTCGAGATATTGAGTTAATAATCAAAAAAATTCAAATAAACATCTAAAAATCCAAAAGTTGAACAAATATTAAATTGAATCGACATATAACTTCTGAAGAACCATGTAAGAAAATACACCAGTATAGAGTTTTTCGGAGCCAGTTATTTACCGCATCGATTAAAGGATATTTAGGGAGGATTTGGCATTATTTTTTAGGTTTTGTCTGGGTTTTCATTCCCAGTGAAAACAAAAACTATAAAAATGAAATGATATCGTTATTTAAAGAAAACACCCTTGTGGATTTCAGAATTCAAGACTAATCTCTAATCTGACTTTCTTCATCAGACAATAAAAAGAAAATTTTCGAACTATTTTCGACATTTCCGAAAATAACAGCAAAGCAGATATGGAAATTTCTCAATTTTACTTCTTTTTTTTGTGAATTTGGCTATATATCCATTTCTACGAAAAAATGGGCGAAATTAATTCCTTCATTCAGAAAATAGAGGACTATTTAATTTTTATTTTAAGATTATCTGGTTTCTTCATAATTATTTTTGTATTATCCCAATCTATCAATGATTTGAAATGTGTTTCTTCAGGTTGTTTTTTACCATATTTCCATATTACAATATCTTCGTCAGGTATCAAATAATAGCAGAGGGGTTCGTTTTTTGAAATTTTCGAAGAAGTGAGCAGGTACGAGATAAGAAACGGTTTACTTATAAAATCATTAGAGAGCTATCGGAAGTCTAAAGCAGGCCTGACTTTATGGAGGATCCTGTAATATTCCCCAACGTCAATTCAAGATATCTAAGAGACTGGTCTCTTGACAACTTTATGATGGGCTTATTTTTATTCAGGTGTCACAGTAAAAGTTTACGAGAACAAGAATAGAAGAGTGGTGGTCGACACTTCAAAATTTGCCTTGAAACCACTTCCTTTCTTTTGTATTGTTCCGACTGTTACCTGAAAGCTTCAACTATAAAGAGTATATTTCGAAAATGTTGATGTCACAAGGTTCTTAAGAAAAGTTCACTATTTCAGTAGACGTTTTCAATACTATTTTTTACACATGGAACTCGAAGGAACTAGGGAGATATTATTGAGACATTGACCACGCCAAACGCACCTCTTCCACCTGATAAAAATGTTTGTTTTTATATGGTCCTCATGAAATATTGAATTGACCTTCAAGCTATCATTTTTTGATCAAGGGCTACATTTCAATTCGATTCAATCTGAATTTTTGGAAATATCAGGGAAATAAAATAATGATTGGGCACATCTGCGGAATCATTGGACGGACTTCAATTACGAAGGTCGAATTTGGGAACGGATGAAATCCACCCAATGATTCCACAGATATACCCATTCAAAATTTTATTTCCCCTATATTCCCAAAAATACAAATCGAATCGAATTGAAATCTACTAAGTATCGATTAAAGCTTATTTTGGGAGGATTTTGCATCATTTTTCTTTAATTTTGACCAAAGTCTCAAAACGAAAGAAAATAACTCTGAAAATTTTCTCGTTTTCCTGATGAAAGAGTCAGATTTGTACTCTGAAATGTCACATTTCGCTTTGTTCATCGGTTGTATTGTTCCGGTATTCTTCATCATAAAATATGAAGTTCAAGGTTAGTGCAGATCTTATGAGAAATCTGATAGTTTCGAGAAAGAAAATTATTCCCAGAATTTTTTTTTATTGTTGTGATAACACGATCATCAGAAATAAGTTTTGCATTAACTCGTGCAACAGCGTTTTTCAATTAGTTACCGAGTTTCATTATGATTAGACTAGTATTTCAAGAGTGATTCTGGAAAAAAACACGATACCGAGGAAAAAACCATTGAATTAACTTATTATTTCACAATATCTCCAGAAATTGAAATTAGGTTCAACTGAAATTTGGTACAGTGAAATTAAAATATAGAATTTGAGGCCTGTGGCAAATTCTTCTGGGAATCTGATGGAAAAAGTTTTCGAAAAAAAATTCGTTTGTAGAAAAATTTTGAAAGACATTTTTTTAAATTTTAATGAGACGATCATAACGAAATTTTGCAAAATATTGTGCATCAGTATTTTACAACTAGCAGTAAAGCATTATCATGATTCGATCAGTGTTTTTCGAGTTATTTCGGAAATAACCATACCGAGGGCTAAAGACTGCAAAATTTGACACATTTTTTTCAATATCCCCAAAAATTGAATTGGGATCGCATTAAAATTTGGTACACTGTTGAGTAAAAGGTGTTTCAAGGTCCGAGTAAAATTTATTCGAAATGTTATGAATTAACAAAAATTATCTCAAGAAAAATTTTGAAATTTTTTTTTCAACTTCTGATAACACGATTGTCATGAAAGTTGGCACAAAGTTGTTCGTCAAGATTTTCAATTGTTAATCAAGTTTCATCATGTTTTGATAAGTTTTCTTTGAGTTCCCATTATATCAACTATAGTGAGGGCGAAACAACGTTGACATATTTTTTCCCAATTTCTCCAAAAACTGAACTTCAGTACACTATTGTAAAATGTGAGGTTGAAGATGTGTGCAATTTTTTTTTAGTATCTTATACAAAGTCTTCAAAAAAAAATTTTTTTGGCCATTGCATATTCCAACTAGAGAGCGAGTTTCACCATAATGGAATAAGTACTTTTTCCAGTTATTACAGATATAACAACAAAATTTAATATGTTTTCTCCCAATATCTCCGAAATTTCAATTAGGATTGAACTGAAATTTGGTGCACTGTTGAAAAATTGAGGATTTTAGGTCTGTGCAAAAATTCCGTCGGAATTTGATGAATAAGTTTTGAAAAAACACTGCAAATTTTACACAAAGGTTTATTATTTTCTTAGTTAGACTAACCCAATATGCCATTGATAACTCAAACAACTTAGAACGGAATGCTAAGATTCATTTTCGGCATTTTTTGGAAATTTGCAGCGTTTTTCTTTATAACTCAGGAACCACTCGTCGGAAATCATCCGGGTAAAATTTTTTAGGTTTAGTTAAGCAACAGTAATTAACATTTAAAATTTCATAAAAATTGGGTGATAAGTTTTTGAGAAATAATTTTTTTTTCCCCCCAACCCCCCATTTAGAGCCCTTTGGGTACACCGATCCTGCTGAAAAGCTTGGAGGATCTTCCCCGAGTGACATACGATTTTTCCACCAAGTTTCAGGGATTTCCGTTCAGTACTTCCAGAAAAAAAGCCCCGGACAACGGACGGCGGACGGACGAAATTTTTTTTATTCGTTTATTCAAATCTACATACTCCGAAACGTAAACTGTGAAATTTTCAGGGGGGGGGTTTAAATTTTGTTTTGGTTGGTCGATCACTAAGGTTTATTATTTGATTTTATCAAATAATAAACCAAAAAGATTTTCCGATAAAAATTTCCGATGCAGTAATCCCAACAAAATTTAGCAAGTAGTTCCTGAGATGTTGACGGAATAATTTCGAAAATTCAAAAAATGAATCATTTCATGAAATCATTTGACCGATTTGACCCATTAACGATATCAATAGTCGCTTCCTGATGCTACATCTACCCTGAAATCTAGCCCATTCTTATCAATGGTCGAAAATCACAGACAATTGAACAAAATAATAGCACATCATGTCCCAGAACATGTGCACATAATAGATTAAAATATTTTAAGCTCAATATCAATAACTAATCAAGGTGGCTATGGAATGAAACGGAAATGTCAATTATAAAGTAATAATAAATTCAGATAATTACGAAAATTAAAAAAATAATATTGATATAGAGGGTGTCCCATCTGAAAAAAGTTGCTTTGATTTCTGGAAAAACCTAAGTTGAAAGTGTTTTTCAAAAATGCCAAAAAGTATCGAGAAATGAGCTAGGTACAAAGTACATGTTTCTTTTAAGAATATTACAATGAGTCATTAGCCATCAATACAATATGAGAATAGAGATTTTCAGGGTAATTCATTTCTAAAGCGTTTATCACCCGTCCGATATTGAACAATAGCAAAAGGGTTTGTTATCTATATTGTTTGGAAGAAGTAACCACAGGTACAATATGAAAGGTTGTGTAGTTATAAAACTATTAACTCCACATAAAAAAAATAGTTGCCATAATGTAAATATGTCATTAACTCTTTCAAACAAGTTCAGCGAAGCGCAAGGATTTACGAACCAAACGATTGCACGAAAATGTGTACTTGTTTGTGTCTAATTACTTTTGTTAGGCACATTTCCGTTGCTGAATTATTTGAATGTTATCTAAGGGTTTGAGAGGAATTTAACTCTCATTATCCTGTACCTGTACCAAGTCTCTATTCTTATGTTTCCAGTAAAGATTAACATCAATAATCCTGTAACGAACAACCATGTTCTCGAAATGTGTTGACATTCTTGAGAGCATGTCATGATGGAAATTATTTTCCACTGCACCATTGGATTGAGAATTCACTACACAGGATATCCCAAAGTGGATATTCTATAAGAATGATAAGGCGTTCACGAAGAACGGATTATATTATTTTATGCTCTGGAATATTTTCAAATATAGGTTTTGATGAATTTGGTTTGTCCAGTTAGATGATTCTCATCCCTGTATATTTTCGGCCCAAATAGCAAACATTCTTATAATACTACATATTGGCAAAACTGAAAAGGATTATTTTGGAAAACCACTGCAGAAATACTGAAGAAAGTGTGAGATTATTGAATGAAATTCAAATTTCCATTATAGTAACAACAATTTTAAGAAAAATAGATGATCGATTTCGGACTAACAGTGGCATCCTTCTAGAACGTGATTGGACATATATTATTCAAGAGAGAAATTGTTACGTCTCTGCTTTTTATGAAAATAAACCCCAATTTTGAAATACTCATTCAATTTGGGAGAAAAAGCTCCTCTTTCAGAAATGAGAGGAAATTCAATAATAATTCCATATCACAATAATAATAGGAGAGTTATAATAGGTACCGATCGAGGGAATTCTGGAAGGAATTTGCATTATACAGAGTGTTCCATAATATATACGCAGGACTTCAGTATGTGATAGCTCGTCCAAAAATATGAAAAAAAGTTTATATTAACTTACCCTCTAAGATGAACCATTTTCGAGAGTTGAATTCGAAAAAAAAATCGTTTTTTGCGAATATCTAGGGAACCTTTTATCGTACAGATAACCGGTTTCGTGTGTATTTTCTAATCATCAGAAGCTATGTTTTGTGCGGAATTTATTTTTTGAGCCTTAATTGGTGAAGGTTTTCTCCCCAACTTCTACGCTAGTGTATAAAGTACGATTTTTGAGACGCCCATTCGATACGCCAATGTTTTCTATACATAAAAGGTACTACTCTCTAAAGTGGACCGTTTTTGAGAAAAATCAACTTATATGTTGAAAAACATGGTGAACTTTTCGAAATAATTTTTTTTTATTAATTGAATCGAATTTATCTGAACGCTAGAATATGTAACAAACTAAGTGGGCGTTTTTCAACATAAAAGTTGATTTTTCTCGAAAAACCGTCGAATTTAGAGCGTATGACCCAGAGTACCTTTTATGTGTAGAAAACAGTGGCGTTTCAAATGGGCATCCCAAAAACAGTACTTTTTTCATTAGCGTAGAAGTTGGAGAGAAAATCCCACTGACCCTTCAAAACCTTTACCAATTAAGACTTGAAAAAAAAAATCCGCACTAAACATAGTTTTTTATGATTAGAAAGTACTTCCGGAAGCTGTTTTTTTTTTAATTTCAACACCCTGTATCATTGTATATATCCCTCTCTGTATAATGCCTGTATCTCGAAAAAGGTGCATTTCAGAGGCTAAGTTAATGGAAAGTATTTTTCATATTTCTGGACGAGCTATTACATCCTGAAGTCCTGCGTATATATTATGAAACACCCTGTATTTCGGGTGTTTCCTAGGTTTTAACTCCCAATATCTGAAAAACAACTACTAAAGATTAAATCAAGTTGTTATATTTAAAAAAGAAATTGAGATTCCCCCTGTATTCTGTTCTATAGAAATGGACCATATTCGGCTGAATATACTGAAAAAAAGTAGCATTGAAAACTTTTCATATCAAGTGAATCTGTGAATCAATTAATCGAAAATAACAGACAATTGAACAAATTTATAGCACATCTAGTCCCAGAACATGTGCACATAAAAGATTAAAATATTTTCTCAGCTCAATATCAATAATTAATTAAAGTTGCTATGAAATGAAACGGAAATGCCAATTTTTTCAAAAATGCCAAAAAGTATCGACAAATGAGCAAGGTACAAAGTACATGTGGTGAGGTTTTTTAAAATATTACAATGAGTCATTAGCCATTAATACAATATGAGAATAGAGATAATAGCAAACGGGTTTGTCATCTATATTGTTTAGAAAAAGTATCCACAGGTACAATATGAAAGGGGTGTGTAGTTATAAAACTATTAACTCCACATAAAATACAGTTGCCGTAATGTAAAGATGTCATTAACTCAAGTTCAGCAAAGCGCAACGAAAATGTGTACTTGTTTGTGTCTAATTACTTTTGTTGGGCACATTTCCGTTGCTGAATTATTTGAATGTTATCTAAGGGTTTAAGAGGAATTTAACTCTCATTATCCCATACCTGTACCAAGTCTCTATTCTTATGTTTCCAGTAAAGTTTAACATCGATAATCCTGTAACGAACAACCATGTTCTCGAAATGTGTTGACATTCTTGAGAGCATGTCATGATGGAAATTATTTTCCACTGCACCATTGGATTGAGAATTCACTACACAGGATATCCCAAAGTGGATATTCTATAAGAATGATAAGGCGTTCACGAAGAACGGATTATATTATTTTGTGCTCTGAAATATTTTCAAAGGAAGGTTTTGATGAATTTGGTTTGTCCAGTGAGATGATTCTCATCCCTGTATATTTTCGGTCCAAATAGCAAACATTCTTATAATACTACATATTGGCAAAACTGAAATGGATTTTTTTTTAATAACCACTGCAGAAATATTGAAGAGAGTGTGAGATTATTGAAGAAATTCAAATTACCATCGTAGTAACAATATTTTTAAGGAAAATGATCGATTTCGGACTACCAGTGGCGTACTTCTAGAACGTGATTGGACATATATATTATTCAAGAGGGAAATAGATACGCATCTGCTTTTCATGAAAATAAACCCCCAATTTTGAAATACTGATTCAATTTGGTAGAAAAGAGCTCCTCCTTCAGAAATGAGAGGAAATTCAATAATGATGCCACATCACAATAATTATAGGAAAGTTATAATAGGTACCGATCGAAGGATATTTTGGGAGGAATTTGCATTATACAGAGTGTTCCATAATATATGTCCAAAAATATGAAAAAAAGTTTCTATCAACTTACCCTCTAAAATGCACCATTTTCGAAATACGTTGAATTCGAAAAAAAACTCTTTTTTGCGAATATCTCAAGAACCGTTCATCGTGCAGAAAACCGGTTTCACGAGTATTTTCTAATCATCAGAAGCTATGTTTTAAGCGGAATTCATTTTCTGAGTCTTAATTGGTGAAGGTTCTGAAGGGGCAGAGTTGTTTTTCTCCCCAACTTCCACGCTAATGCAAAAAGTACGATTTTTGGGACGCCCATTTGAACCGCCACTGTTTTCTACACAGAAAAGGAACTACGTTCTAACGGGACAGTTTTCGAGAAAAATCAACTTTTATGTTGAAAAACATGGTCAATTTTTTGAAATATTTTTTTTTCTTACCAATTGAATCAAATTTATCTAAACTCTAGAACAGGTAACAAAAAGTGGGTGTTTTTCGACATGAAAGTTGATTTTTCTTGAAAACCGTCGACATTAGAGCCTATGGTGAAGGTACCTTATTTCTGTAGAAAACAGTGGCGGTTCAAATAGACGTCCAAAAAACCGTACTTTTTTCATTAGCGTAGAAGTTGAGGAGAAAAAATCCACTACTCCTTCAAAACCTTTACCAATTAAGACATGAAAAAAAATTTCGCACTAATCATAGCTTATTAAGTGATTAGAAAATACTTACGAAAGCTGTTTCTGTACGATAAAAGGTTCCGCAGATATTCGCAAAAAAAGATTTTTTTTCAATTTCAACCCCTGCATCTCGAAAATGGTGCATTTTAGAGGGTAAGTTAATGGAAATTTTTTCCATTTTTTTGGACAAGCTATCACATCCTGAAGTCCTGATTATATATCATGAAACACCCTGTATTTCGGGTGTTTCCTAGGTTTTAACTTTCAATATCTGAAAAAGCACTATTAAAAATTGAATGAAGTTGTTATATATATTTTAAAAAAATTGGGAGTCCCCTTGTATCCTGTTCTATAGAAACGGATCATAATCGGCTGAATTTACTAAAAAAAAGAAGAATTGAAAACTTTTCATATCAAGTGAATCTGTGAATAAATTAATTGAAAAGAAGGGATAAAAAGTCAAACAATACATTTTTTTCGCACAAATCGAATGAGAAATTAGAAATCGAATTTAGGAAGAGTGAAGACATTTTGTGAATGAAGTATTTCCGTAATATATTACATATATAAAAACAAGTTATTTTTCGATTGTCTAAGGTATCAATTCAGTGGATTTTTTCACATAGAAGGTCGTAGATTCACAGTTTCAAATAATTCGAGAAAATCTTGTGGACTTTCTAATTTTGAACACGGACTGACAAATGCGTTTCAATTTTGTCCTAATGCCTTGATCTGCCAGTATCCTATTACGAAATGAAACGCATTGAAACATCAACACAAAATCCAAAAAAAGAGAATTGAAAAGAAGAGCATTTTAATTTTTTTTCTGGGTGTTCACTCCCAATATCTTAAACAGAAGTATTGAATATTAAATAAAAATTGTTTTTTTCATGAAAAAAATTTTATTTCATTTTTAATAGTTCTGTTTCAGATATTGGGAGTGAAAACCCAGAAAAAAACTAAAAAAATGATGCGAAATCCTCCCAAAATAAGCCTTAATTGATACTTAAGAGTATTTTCCATTTCATCACTGAGGCTCCTACGTATCAGCCGTGGACTAGTTTCAAAAATGCATTTTTATTAATTAATAAAAAAAAACGTGATACTAACAATGAACATATCTGTTAGGATAATGATAGCTATCCTATAGTACTGTTCAAATTTGGTTCAAGCCGGTTCTCTGAAAAGTTAATCGAAGAAAAATATAAATAAAAATGAAAGAAAATTAAAAATAGCATATTCAATTTGAAAAAAAAAATAGAAAAAATTATGAAACTATCTACTTCAGCAGCTGAAAGTCTTTGGGTCTTACAAAAAGTATTTTCAGAACATTTAAGGATTTTTGATCAATTTGGAACCATATTCTCTGAGTGAATTTCTAAAACAGATATTAAAAATTATTGAATGTTTGACGTCACATTCGTAGATTACAATATGAAATACACGATTTATTATTATTATTATTATTATTTGTATACCGAGAGGTAATGCCAGCATCTTCATGGACATGCGCAGTACCTACGTTGTTTGCACCAATCCGAAGAAGACAAGTTACTGCGCATGTCCGTAACAGTCCTGTGCATAAATACCTGGCAAGTTGCGATTTCGAATTAGTACCTAGCGACAATTTGACTGTGCAGCAAAGAGTTTTATTGAGTATTTTACCGTGTTCCATATTTTAATCCCCGAAATCAAAATGTGCGATTCCGAATTATTGTTCGTATCCAGAGTGCAGTGGGAAAGTAATTGTACCCTTTTGAAGATCTGGGGGCAGACGAATAAAGAGACTGCTCTTGATATAGAATACTCTCTATTCAAAGCCCAGGAATCTTTTGAAGAGGAACAATTTCGAGTGGCACCGGAAGATGTGGAAGTCGGACAGTTATATTGTGCGAAATATGACGGTGATTATTACCGGGTCGCGATTGAAAGTATCGACAAATTGTGCGAGGGTTTGGTGAATGTCAAATTAATCGACTACGGAAATGATGAAGAATTATCAGTGAACGATTTGAGATCTTCCAAAGCATTCGACGAGATTTGTATTAACTCACCTCCCCAAGCATCAATGTTTATATTGGCTGGTGCGATTTTTTACGGCGACGAATGGGACGACGTGATTTATAAAAATTTAGAAAACGAACTTATTTATACGGCAGTGAGTTACGAAGTCGTTTCCTCCTTTAACGGCCACGATTTCATCAATATTTATAAGGACGAAGGCGAATTCAGCAATAACACCATAAGAGCTAAGCAGATGAAAAAAGTACCCATCAGAGTACAGGAAAAAATTCTGATGGAAACAACCAAAACTTCACCCAAAAAATTCTCACCGAAGTACCAGGGGATTTCTTTGAAGAAGAACAGAAGGTACGAGGTGACAGTATCCTACGTCGAGGAGGAATCTGGAAAATTTTACGTCCAGTTGGTAGAAAACCATCGTGGATTGGTTAAAATGATGAAAGCAATCAACGACACGGAATTGCAGTTCTTCCAGGATTCGCCGAATGCAGGAGTTCCTTGTTTAGCGAGGTGTCTCGAGGACGGATGCATCTACAGAGCTGTAGTCGAGAGCGAAAAGGATGGAAAGTACGAGGTAAGTCATTGATCAATTCTTCATTCTGGTGTCATTAAACTGAAACACGATATTTTTAAAGCTTCCAAATTTTCATACAGTTGAAATCGAATATATAGATTATTACAATGGTTACATTTTTTGCAGGTATTTTATGTGGATTTTGGATGCCGAGAAGTGGTACCGATTCAAAATCTCTACCACATCCAGGACAGTTTTCTTACTGTGAAGAAGAAGGCGATCCTTGTTTCTTCAGGATACAGAGAATTGAAGGAGACCCTGAAGAATCTTATGGAAACTCAAGAATCCTTCATAATACAGTTCAGAACCAAAACGAAGAGCAGCGATGGGGATTCCACAGATGAAGACATTGGGGAGAAGATCAAAATATCCTACATCGGCAGTAATGGCACATTTTATGTTCAAAGGGAACGACATGCTGATGTCCTCAACGAGATGATGATGCAGTTGCAAGTATACTGTGAATCCGACAGAGCAAGTCCTCCAGAAATCTTGAAAGTGAGTTCTCAATTCTAGAATTAGTAGTAGTAACAGTTTCTTCATGACTTTTAATTCACATTTTCCCCTATTACTAAATATATACATTTCATATCGTAATACAATTATTATTAACTTGTTTTCGTCTAGATCATCATCATGTTCAATCGTTCAATTATATTCCATCAGTTTAGAATGAAAGTACTTGTCGAGTCTCTTATCTCAAATTCGAATGAGTCTACTTGATGGAAGCAATCAATATAATCATTAAAAAACAGTCTTTTCAGTAATGCCTTCACATAATATCTTTCAATATTAATAACTTACGGTATAATTTATTGTCTTCAACATACCACATCTGAAATATCGATTAAAGCTCATTTTCGGAGGATTTGCATCAATTTTTGTATGTTTTGTTGGTATGTTGAACACAATAACAGTATACCGCAAGATATAATGTAAAAGTATTAGAGGAAAATTTGTATTTTTAATGATTGTAGTAGTTAGCTTTACCAACTCTGGATGGTTTGTTATTCCAAGAAGGAATTCTTTATCGACAAATCATATAGTACCCTGTTAGATATTTTATTTATAATTATGTATTTCCTTCCAGATTGGTCAATATTGCTGCGCGAATTTCTACAAAGATGGACTTTGGTATCGTGGGCTAATTGAAAATTTGAGAGGAGGAATTGCGACAGTGAAGTACATCGATTTTGGTGATAGTCATGATGTCTCAATCAAAGATCTCCGAGGAATCGATGAAGAATTTGTTAGCATCGTTCCACTAGCCATCGAATGTTCCGTTGATAAACAAACTGAAGTATTGTTGAAGCCTGACCAAGAACTTATCATCAAAGTTGACAAAGTGATCGGTAATAGAAATTCAGTAAATTTAAAGCGACTTATTGATGTTGATTACTGATTGCAATCGATGATTAATTTATTGTTATAACTTTTGTATATATGTATATTATCGTTGTATATATTTTTTCAATCTTTTGTATATATTTCATTAACTGAGTTTGTGATTGTATGTTTATTAATTGTGATTTTATATTGTGATATTTATCATGGAAAATAGAATGATATCCAGAAAATATTCTTGTATTATTCATCCATATTCCCGCTCTATTATTTTCGAAGGATCAATTTGATAATACAATTGATTCAACGAACAACATTAAACCATTCGATTCAGATATTACAGTCATGTAAATTCAATTTAAAACTCTTGAAGTGAATTTTCTCCAAAAACAATTTGAGTAATCTTTGAAAATGTTGAAAATACTGAAAATAACTTTGAAAAATTCAAATTCAGCTTCTTTCATAAATAATATTCCAAATTACAATTTAATTTTTACTTTAGCCTCAACGAAATTTCACTAGTCCAAACCTGGTTCAGTTCTAGTAACAAAAACTTGATAAAATTATTCCAAGGTTTACCGATTGACTTTATCAAAGTGAATAGAATATAAATGTCACATACTGGGCGAATTTTCGAATTCACAGACTTTATCTTTCTATTCAACCTAGAAATATACACCAGGGCAAACAAAACATTGAGCACAGAAATGATTGGTAAAAACTTTCAGAGTTCACCTCAATAGGGGTTTGTTAGGGTGCTACTCCGCTACTTGTTTTGTGTGTTTTCCGAGCTTTCAGTGTTTATTTTCATGAGAAAATATAGCTCGACTCATTCATAAATATACATCCCATAGATATAACCACGTTGATCATCTTTTTTTTTGCAGCAATTTGTTATAACGGTTCAAAAATAAAATATTGCAAGTAATCTTTCTAAATCGAAAAAATTCATACTAACCCCGCGATTTTATCTGCAAGCTGTTGAATAGGCGCCTTTGAAGTTTGTGCCTCCTCTACCAGCTTGACGATTTGAGACAACGTTGTAGCTTCTCCAGTATGAGTAGCCTCGACTATAAGAAGACCATGTTGATTGATCGAACCCCCGATAACGCTAGAACCGATTTTTTTTGGCACAGGCATACTTTCTCCCGTTATAAGGCTTTCGTCACACATAGACTGGCCCTAAAACAAAAAAAAGCTATCACCTGAATTTTCAAAAAAATTTCTTCCAGCTTACCTGAAGTACTTTACCATCCACTGGTACTTTTGAACCTGGAATAACTTTCAGGATATCTCCTCTATGTACCAGATCAACTGGTACTTGTTTCTCACTTTCAACTTCACCTTTTGGTCCCAAAGTTACAAGTAGAGCCTCTGTGGCCTTAAGAGATAACAATCTGAAACATTTTCCATTCGAATTAAATGCTCGCTGTTGATACAAGGAAAACTCCTTACCTCGAAAGAGCTTCTGATGTTTTTCCTTTGGCAATATGCTCCAACCATCTTCCTAAACTAATAAAAACCAACAACATTGGAGGCGTGTCAAAAAACGTTTGAGGTGATGTGTTCTGCTCAGTTACCATAGCAACTACTACAACGCACACGCTGTAGGTGTAGGAGATCGAAGTTGCCATAGCTATAAGTACGTCCATGTTTGTCGTACAGTGCTGTAGAGCTTTGAAAGCCTGCACGAAGAAATGTCGACCGCCGAATATTAAGGCTGGAGTGGATAGGGCCCACATGATGAGGTTTTCTAATGAGAGACCTGAAAAATATGGAATAATCGAGTAGATAAAACGATGTAAATTTCACATGATGCCATCATACCACATATGAATTTCAAATACTTGAAGTGATTTTAGGTTCATTCCGGTTCCAACAATTACTGTTCTAGGACTGTCAGGAGTTTGCGCAGTAGAGTTGGTCACGTCTGGATTTTGTTGAACTGTTTCAGGACCTATTTGATCCGCGTTCGGGTTTCTGTGTTTACATATTTTCGTAAAATATTGTTGTGACGTGTCATTAAATTATTTCATGACAAAAATATATGTATCTATCTATCTTAATAATTATCCTCGGACTGTCCTAGAACTATAACTGAGCACAATTTTAGTGTTATTCACCACAATGTACAATCGATGGGAAACAGTATTGACTCCCTTCAGCACCTTCTGTTCGATCATCAGGACTGTACTATTTTGTGCATTACTGAGCACTGGAAAGCTGAGGGTGAACTTATAACTAGAATACAAGACTACGATTTGATATCATCAGTATGTCTGGAGAAGAATAGACATGGTGGTGCAGCTGTATATATCCATAAACGTATTAAAAGTGGAAGGAGGAAGAAACTTGAGGACTGCTCAATTTTAGGTCAGTTCGAGTGTGCAGCAGGTGAGTGTAAGTTGGGGAACCAGAGTGTCATAGTGCTATCAATATATAGACCCAGTGGGGGCATAATAGGTGTATTCTTCGAGCAATTGGAAAAAGTCCTTTCTCTCATATCAGAGGAAAACAAGCTAGTTATAATAACCGGAGACTTCAACATTGATTTATTGGACATGTCAAGTAACATTAGGTCAGAGTTTTTAACACTGTTACAATTGTACCAGTTTCATCCCACAATAAATGAAGCAACTAGAATAACCCATAATACAAGTAGTTGCATTGATAACATTTTTGTAAATTTTACAGTAAGCAGGGCTGTTGTCCTCAGGACTGCTATCTCAGATCATACAGGACAAAAAGTAACATTTAAATTGTCCTCAACCCCTAAGAATATGTCTACTTATCGTAGAATATATAGTGAAGAGGCTAAAATTGCATTTAAGAATGAGATGAGAGAGCAGAGTTGGGAGTCAGTCTTTGATCAGAAGGAAAATGATGTAAATGCACAATGGGAATGTTTTATGAGTATTTTCCATCTCATTTTTGAAAAACATTTTCCCTTGAAATCGGTGCGTGTTAACAATAGGACTACAAATTATTACAATACGCCTGAAGTCATGGACAGTAAGAAAAAATTAGATGTCTTATTGTTATTAAAATCACGTAACAAATGTTTCAAATCGTTATATGATGAAGAAAAACGCAGATATGATAGGTTATTATTGCAAGCTAGAGTTAATTACTATAATAAGGTGATACAAGAGTCAGAAAATAAAAATAGAGCTATGTGGTCCATATGTGGGGAAATAAAAGGAAAAAAAAAGTTGTGATCTTGAAGGAGAGCCATTCGAAGTTGCTGAAAAATATAATAAATTCCTTTTAGAGAAGATACCTAAATTGTTGAAAGATCTTGATGAAGTTCCTTTCTTATACAGGAAGCCATACAACAATCAATCTTTATTTCTGAAACCAACTGATTCAGAGGAAATAGTAAAAATAATTACGAAAATTAAAACTAAATTTTCCAGTGGCGTAGATGGTGTACCAATAAATGTAATAAAATTATGCATTGATGAAATTAAACATATTTTATCGTACATTATAAATAATTCCTTCAAATATGGAGTATTTCCTAGTAGACTAAAGTTTGCTTTAATTAAACCGTTATATAAGAAGGGAGAAGTGACTTCGATGGACAGTTATAGGCCAATAAGTTTGTTATCAAATTTTTCAAAAATATTTGAACATGCTTTTTGTGATAGACTACTCATGTTTTTAAATGAATGTAATTTCTTTAATAGTTCACAACATGGATACTTGGGAGGTAGGTCGACCCAGTCAGCACTATATCAATTTACTGAAGTTATAGTGAAAATACTTGAAGAAGATAAACTAGGACTAGGAATATTTTTAGACTTAACTAGTGCATATGATTGCCTTTTTAGACAGTTTCTTTCAGTGAAATTAGAAAAAATAGGTCTGAGGGGTTGTGTAAAAGACTGGATTGATTCATATCTTTCAGGTCGCCATCAAAGTGTTTGTATCACTAACAACGGGAAAGATTATAAATCTGAGTTTGCAGAATCGAATTTTGGTATACCACAGGGAAGTGTACTGGGCCCTGTTTTGTTCATTATTTTCATTAATGATCTGTGTAAATTGGAGAGGGATTATTTCGATGCAATAACATGTTTTGCAGATGATACTAATGTCATTCTAGGGGATAGAGAGTTTCAATACCTGGAAGGTAGGGCGGAATTAGCTTTCAAGCAGTTAAAAGCTTGGTTCACAGCTAACAAGTTGAAGATTAATGATGAAAAAACTAAAGTAATTTTATTCAGCACCCAGCGATCTGTTAAAAGTAGAAAAGAAAATGTTCAAATCGGTGGATTAAATATTAAACTTGAAGAGTCAACAAAATTTTTGGGAGTTTACATAGATCAATACTTAAAGTGGTCTTGTCATATTGATTATTTATCAGAAAAGCTCTGTAAAATAGGACATGGCTTTAGTTTATTGTCAAATTATTTAGATTATAAGACTTTGAAAATAGTATATTACGCAAACTTTGAGTCAGTGTCAAGATATGGTATTATATGCTGGGGTTCTAGTTCAGAGGTGCAAAAATTATTTGTCATACAAAAAAGAATTTTAAGATTATTGTCAAAATTAGGAGTTCTAGATTCATGTAGAGGCGTGTTTAAAAAAAATGGTATCTTGACAGTTTATGGTATTTATTTGTATGAATGCCTAATTTATTTCTTCAGAAACAAGGCCAATTTTTCAATACATATATCAGACCATAAATATGAGACGAGAACTCTAGATTTCAATTACCCTAAGCATAGGTTGACACTAACCGAAAAACATCCATCATATATGTGTATTAAAGTATATAATAGGTTACCTAATGAATTCAAGAGAATTAATAATTTTAATTTATTTAAAAAGAAGGTGAAAGAAATGCTCATTAAATTAGAACCCTACTCTCTACTAGAGTATTTTGATGTTCAGTAATGAGAGGAAATTCAATAATGATGCCACATCACAATAATTATAGGAAAGTTATAATAGGTACCGATCGAAGGATATTTTGGGAGGAATTTGCATTATACAGAGTGTTCCATAATATATGTCCAAAAATATGAAAAAAAGTTTCTATCAACTTACCCTCTAAAATGCACCATTTTCGAAATACGTTGAATTCGAAAAAAAACTCTTTTTTGCGAATATCTCAAGAACCGTTCATCGTGCAGAAAACCGGTTTCACGAGTATTTTCTAATCATCAGAAGCTATGTTTTAAGCGGAATTCATTTTCTGAGTCTTAATTGGTGAAGGTTCTGAAGGGGCAGTAGTTGTTTTTCTCCCCAACTTCCACGCTAATGCAAAAAGTACGATTTTTGGGACGCCCATTTGAACCGCCACTGTTTTCTACACAGAAAAGGAACTACGTTCTAAAGTGGACAGTTTTCGAGAAAAATCAACTTTTATGTTGAAAAACATGGTCAATTTTTTGAAATATTTTTTTTTCTTACCAATTGAATCAAATTTATCTAAACTCTAGAACAGGTAACAAAAAGTGGGTGTTTTTCGACATGAAAGTTGATTTTTCTTGAAAACCGTCGACATTAGAGCCTATGGTGAAGGTACCTTATTTCTGTAGAAAACAGTGGCGGTTCAAATAGACGTCCAAAAAACCGTACTTTTTTCATTAGCGTAGAAGTTGAGGAGAAAAAATCCACTACTCCTTCAAAACCTTTACCAATTAAGACATGAAAAAAAATTTCGCACTAATCATAGCTTATTAAGTGATTAGAAAATACTTACGAAAGCTGTTTCTGTACGATAAAAGGTTCCGCAGATATTCGCAAAAAAAGATTTTTTTTCAATTTCAACCCCTGCATCTCGAAAATGGTGCATTTTAGAGGGTAAGTTAATGGAAATTTTTTCCATTTTTTTGGACAAGCTATCACATCCTGAAGTCCTGATTATATATCATGAAACACCCTGTATTTCGGGTGTTTCCTAGGTTTTAACTTTCAATATCTGAAAAAGCACTATTAAAAATTGAATGAAGTTGTTATATATATTTTAAAAAAATTGGGAGTCCCCTTGTATCCTGTTCTATAGAAACGGATCATAATCGGCTGAATTTACTAAAAAAAAGAAGAATTGAAAACTTTTCATATCAAGTGAATCTGTGAATAAATTAATTGAAAAGAAGGGATAAAAAGTCAAACAATACATTTTTTTCGCACAAATCGAATGAGAAATTAGAAATCGAATTTAGGAAGAGTGAAGACATTTTGTGAATGAAGTATTTCCGTAATATATTACATATATAAAAACAAGTTATTTTTCGATTGTCTAAGGTATCAATTCAGTGGATTTTTTCACATAGAAGGTCGTAGATTCACAGTTTCAAATAATTCGAGAAAATCTTGTGGACTTTCTAATTTTGAACACGGACTGACAAATGCGTTTCAATTTTGTCCTAATGCCTTGATCTGCCAGTATCCTATTACGAAATGAAACGCATTGAAACATCAACACAAAATCCAAAAAAAGAGAATTGAAAAGAAGAGCATTTTAATTTTTTTTCTGGGTGTTCACTCCCAATATCTTAAACAGAAGTATTGAATATTAAATAAAAATTGTTTTTTTCATGAAAAAAAATTTATTTCATTTTTAATAGTTCTGTTTCAGATATTGGGAGTGAAAACCCAGAAAAAAACTAAAAAAATGATGCGAAATCCTCCCAAAATAAGCCTTAATTGATACTTAAGAGTATTTTCCATTTCATCACTGAGGCTCCTACGTATCAGCCGTGGACTAGTTTCAAAAATGCATTTTTATTAATTAATAAAAAAAAACGTGATACTAACAATGAACATATCTGTTAGGATAATGATAGCTATCCTATAGTACTGTTCAAATTTGGTTCAAGCCGGTTCTCTGAAAAGTTAATCGAAGAAAAATATAAATAAAAATGAAAGAAAATTAAAAATAGCATATTCAATTTGAAAAAAAAAATAGAAAAAATTATTAAACTATCTACTTCAGCAGCTGAAAGTCTTTGGGTCTTACAAAAAGTATTTTCAGAACATTTAAGGATTTTTGATCAATTTGGAACCATATTCTCTGAGTGAATTTCTAAAACAGATATTAAAAATTATTGAATGTTTGACGTCACATTCGTAGATTACAATATGAAATACACGATTTATTATTATTATTATTATTATTTGTATACCGAGAGGTAATGCCAGCATCTTCATGGACATGCGCAGTACCTACGTTGTTTGCACCAATCCGAAGAAGACAAGTTACTGCGCATGTCCGTAACAGTCCTGTGCATAAATACCTGGCAAGTTGCGATTTCGAATTAGTACCTAGCGACAATTTGACTGTGCAGCAAAGAGTTTTATTGAGTATTTTACCGTGTTCCATATTTTAATCCCCGAAATCAAAATGTGCGATTCCGAATTATTGTTCGTATCCAGAGTGCAGTGGGAAAGTAATTGTACCCTTTTGAAGATCTGGGGGCAGACGAATAAAGAGACTGCTCTTGATATAGAATACTCTCTATTCAAAGCCCAGGAATCTTTTGAAGAGGAACAATTTCGAGTGGCACCGGAAGATGTGGAAGTCGGACAGTTATATTGTGCGAAATATGACGGTGATTATTACCGGGTCGCGATTGAAAGTATCGACAAATTGTGCGAGGGTTTGGTGAATGTCAAATTAATCGACTACGGAAATGATGAAGAATTATCAGTGAACGATTTGAGATCTTCCAAAGCATTCGACGAGATTTGTATTAACTCACCTCCCCAAGCATCAATGTTTATATTGGCTGGTGCGATTTTTTACGGCGACGAATGGGACGACGTGATTTATAAAAATTTAGAAAACGAACTTATTTATACGGCAGTGAGTTACGAAGTCGTTTCCTCCTTTAACGGCCACGATTTCATCAATATTTATAAGGACGAAGGCGAATTCAGCAATAACACCATAAGAGCTAAGCAGATGAAAAAAGTACCCATCAGAGTACAGGAAAAAATTCTGATGGAAACAACCAAAACTTCACCCAAAAAATTCTCACCGAAGTACCAGGGGATTTCTTTGAAGAAGAACAGAAGGTACGAGGTGACAGTATCCTACGTCGAGGAGGAATCTGGAAAATTTTACGTCCAGTTGGTAGAAAACCATCGTGGATTGGTTAAAATGATGAAAGCAATCAACGACACGGAATTGCAGTTCTTCCAGGATTCGCCGAATGCAGGAGTTCCTTGTTTAGCGAGGTGTCTCGAGGACGGATGCATCTACAGAGCTGTAGTCGAGAGCGAAAAGGATGGAAAGTACGAGGTAACTCATTGATCAATTCTTCATTCTGGTGTCATTAAACTGAAACACGATATTTTTAAAGCTTCCAAATTTTCATACAGTTGAAATCGAATATATAGATTATTACAATGGTTACATTTTTTGCAGGTATTTTATGTGGATTTTGGATGCCGAGAAGTGGTACCGATTCAAAATCTCTACCACATCCAGGACAGTTTTCTTACTGTGAAGAAGAAGGCGATCCTTGTTTCTTCAGGATACAGAGAATTGAAGGAGACCCTGAAGAATCTTATGGAAACTCAAGAATCCTTCATAATACAGTTCAGAACCAAAACGAAGAGCAGCGATGGGGATTCCACAGATGAAGACATTGGGGAGAAGATCAAAATATCCTACATCGGCAGTAATGGCACATTTTATGTTCAAAGGGAACGACATGCTGATGTCCTCAACGAGATGATGATGCAGTTGCAAGTATACTGTGAATCCGACAGAGCAAGTCCTCCAGAAATCTTGAAAGTGAGTTCTCAATTCTAGAATTAGTAGTAGTAACAGTTTCTTCATGACTTTTAATTCACATTTTCCCCTATTACTAAATATATACATTTCATATCGTAATACAATTATTATTAACTTGTTTTCGTCTAGATCATCATCATGTTCAATCGTTCAATTATATTCCATCAGTTTAGAATGAAAGTACTTGTCGAGTCTCTTATCTCAAATTCGAATGAGTCTACTTGATGGAAGCAATCAATATAATCATTAAAAAACAGTCTTTTCAGTAATGCCTTCACATAATATCTTTCAATATTAATAACTTACGGTATAATTTATTGTCTTCAACATACCACATCTGAAATATCGATTAAAGCTCATTTTCGGAGGATTTGCATCAATTTTTGTATGTTTTGTTGGTATGTTGAACACAATAACAGTATACCGCAAGATATAATGTAAAAGTATTAGAGGAAAATTTGTATTTTTAATGATTGTAGTAGTTAGCTTTACCAACTCTGGATGGTTTGTTATTCCAAGAAGGAATTCTTTATCGACAAATCATATAGTACCCTGTTAGATATTTTATTTATAATTATGTATTTCCTTCCAGATTGGTCAATATTGCTGCGCGAATTTCTACAAAGATGGACTTTGGTATCGTGGGCTAATTGAAAATTTGAGAGGAGGAATTGCGACAGTGAAGTACATCGATTTTGGTGATAGTCATGATGTCTCAATCAAAGATCTCCGAGGAATCGATGAAGAATTTGTTAGCATCGTTCCACTAGCCATCGAATGTTCCGTTGATAAACAAACTGAAGTATTGTTGAAGCCTGACCAAGAACTTATCATCAAAGTTGACAAAGTGATCGGTAATAGAAATTCAGTAAATTTAAAGCGACTTATTGATGTTGATTACTGATTGCAATCGATGATTAATTTATTGTTATAACTTTTGTATATATGTATATTATCGTTGTATATATTTTTTCAATCTTTTGTATATATTTCATTAACTGAGTTTGTGATTGTATGTTTATTAATTGTGATTTTATATTGTGATATTTATCATGGAAAATAGAATGATATCCAGAAAATATTCTTGTATTATTCATCCATATTCCCGCTCTATTATTTTCGAAGGATCAATTTGATAATACAATTGATTCAACGAACAACATTAAACCATTCGATTCAGATATTACAGTCATGTAAATTCAATTTAAAACTCTTGAAGTGAATTTTCTCCAAAAACAATTTGAGTAATCTTTGAAAATGTTGAAAATACTGAAAATAACTTTGAAAAATTCAAATTCAGCTTCTTTCATAAATAATATTCCAAATTACAATTTAATTTTTACTTTAGCCTCAACGAAATTTCACTAGTCCAAACCTGGTTCAGTTCTAGTAACAAAAACTTGATAAAATTATTCCAAGGTTTACCGATTGACTTTATCAAAGTGAATAGAATATAAATGTCACATACTGGGCGAATTTTCGAATTCACAGACTTTATCTTTCTATTCAACCTAGAAATATACACCAGGGCAAACAAAACATTGAGCACAGAAATGATTGGTAAAAACTTTCAGAGTTCACCTCAATAGGGGTTTGTTAGGGTGCTACTCCGCTACTTGTTTTGTGTGTTTTCCGAGCTTTCAGTGTTTATTTTCATGAGAAAATATAGCTCGACTCATTCATAAATATACATCCCATAGATATAACCACGTTGATCATCTTTTTTTTTGCAGCAATTTGTTATAACGGTTCAAAAATAAAATATTGCAAGTAATCTTTCTAAATCGAAAAAATTCATACTAACCCCGCGATTTTATCTGCAAGCTGTTGAATAGGCGCCTTTGAAGTTTGTGCCTCCTCTACCAGCTTGACGATTTGAGACAACGTTGTAGCTTCTCCAGTATGAGTAGCCTCGACTATAAGAAGACCATGTTGATTGATCGAACCCCCGATAACGCTAGAACCGATTTTTTTTGGCACAGGCATACTTTCTCCCGTTATAAGGCTTTCGTCACACATAGACTGGCCCTAAAACAAAAAAAAGCTATCACCTGAATTTTCAAAAAAATTTCTTCCAGCTTACCTGAAGTACTTTACCATCCACTGGTACTTTTGAACCTGGAATAACTTTCAGGATATCTCCTCTATGTACCAGATCAACTGGTACTTGTTTCTCACTTTCAACTTCACCTTTTGGTCCCAAAGTTACAAGTAGAGCCTCTGTGGCCTTAAGAGATAACAATCTGAAACATTTTCCATTCGAATTAAATGCTCGCTGTTGATACAAGGAAAACTCCTTACCTCGAAAGAGCTTCTGATGTTTTTCCTTTGGCAATATGCTCCAACCATCTTCCTAAACTAATAAAAACCAACAACATTGGAGGCGTGTCAAAAAACGTTTGAGGTGATGTGTTCTGCTCAGTTACCATAGCAACTACTACAACGCACACGCTGTAGGTGTAGGAGATCGAAGTTGCCATAGCTATAAGTACGTCCATGTTTGTCGTACAGTGCTGTAGAGCTTTGAAAGCCTGCACGAAGAAATGTCGACCGCCGAATATTAAGGCTGGAGTGGATAGGGCCCACATGATGAGGTTTTCTAATGAGAGACCTGAAAAATATGGAATAATCGAGTAGATAAAACGATGTAAATTTCACATGATGCCATCATACCACATATGAATTTCAAATACTTGAAGTGATTTTAGGTTCATTCCGGTTCCAACAATTACTGTTCTAGGACTGTCAGGAGTTTGCGCAGTAGAGTTGGTCACGTCTGGATTTTGTTGAACTGTTTCAGGACCTATTTGATCCGCGTTCGGGTTTCTGTGTTTACATATTTTCGTAAAATATTGTTGTGACGTGTCATTAAATTATTTCATGACAAAAATATATGTATCTATCTATCTTAATAATTATCCTCGGACTGTCCTAGAACTATAACTGAGCACAATTTTAGTGTTATTCACCACAATGTACAATCGATGGGAAACAGTATTGACTCCCTTCAGCACCTTCTGTTCGATCATCAGGACTGTACTATTTTGTGCATTACTGAGCACTGGAAAGCTGAGGGTGAACTTATAACTAGAATACAAGACTACGATTTGATATCATCAGTATGTCTGGAGAAGAATAGACATGGTGGTGCAGCTGTATATATCCATAAACGTATTAAAAGTGGAAGGAGGAAGAAACTTGAGGACTGCTCAATTTTAGGTCAGTTCGAGTGTGCAGCAGGTGAGTGTAAGTTGGGGAACCAGAGTGTCATAGTGCTATCAATATATAGACCCAGTGGGGGCATAATAGGTGTATTCTTCGAGCAATTGGAAAAAGTCCTTTCTCTCATATCAGAGGAAAACAAGCTAGTTATAATAACCGGAGACTTCAACATTGATTTATTGGACATGTCAAGTAACATTAGGTCAGAGTTTTTAACACTGTTACAATTGTACCAGTTTCATCCCACAATAAATGAAGCAACTAGAATAACCCATAATACAAGTAGTTGCATTGATAACATTTTTGTAAATTTTACAGTAAGCAGGGCTGTTGTCCTCAGGACTGCTATCTCAGATCATACAGGACAAAAAGTAACATTTAAATTGTCCTCAACCCCTAAGAATATGTCTACTTATCGTAGAATATATAGTGAAGAGGCTAAAATTGCATTTAAGAATGAGATGAGAGAGCAGAGTGGGAGTCAGTCTTTGATCAGAAGGAAAATGATGTAAATGCACAATGGGAATGTTTTATGAGTATTTTCCATCTCATTTTTGAAAAACATTTTCCCTTGAAATCGGTGCGTGTTAACAATAGGAACTACAAATTATTACAATACGCCTGAAGTCATGGACAGTAAGAAAAAATTAGATGTCTTATTGTTATTAAAATCACGTAACAAATGTTTCAAATCGTTATATGATGAAGAAAAACGCAGATATGATAGGTTATTATTGCAAGCTAGAGTTAATTACTATAATAAGGTGATACAAGAGTCAGAAAATAAAAATAGAGCTATGTGGTCCATATGTGGGGAAATAAAAGGAAAAAAAAAGTTGTGATCTTGAAGGAGAGCCATTCGAAGTTGCTGAAAAATATAATAAATTCCTTTTAGAGAAGATACCTAAATTGTTGAAAGATCTTGATGAAGTTCCTTTCTTATACAGGAAGCCATACAACAATCAATCTTTATTTCTGAAACCAACTGATTCAGAGGAAATAGTAAAAATAATTACGAAAATTAAAACTAAATTTTCCAGTGGCGTAGATGGTGTACCAATAAATGTAATAAAATTATGCATTGATGAAATTAAACATGTTTTATCGTACATTATAAATAATTCCTTCAAATATGGAGTATTTCCTAGTAGACTAAAGTTTGCTTTAATTAAACCGTTATATAAGAAGGGAGAAGTGACTTCGATGGACAGTTATAGGCCAATAAGTTTGTTATCAAATTTTTCAAAAATATTTGAACATGCTTTTTGTGATAGACTACTCATGTTTTTAAATGAATGTAATTTCTTTAATAGTTCACAACATGGATACTTGGGAGGTAGGTCGACCCAGTCAGCACTATATCAATTTACTGAAGTTATAGTGAAAATACTTGAAGAAGATAAACTAGGACTAGGAATATTTTTAGACTTAACTAGTGCATATGATTGCCTTTTTAGACAGTTTCTTTCAGTGAAATTAGAAAAAATAGGTCTGAGGGGTTGTGTAAAAGACTGGATTGATTCATATCTTTCAGGTCGCCATCAAAGTGTTTGTATCACTAACAACGGGAAAGATTATAAATCTGAGTTTGCAGAATCGAATTTTGGTATACCACAGGGAAGTGTACTGGGCCCTGTTTTGTTCATTATTTTCATTAATGATCTGTGTAAATTGGAGAGGGATTATTTCGATGCAATAACATGTTTTGCAGATGATACTAATGTCATTCTAGGGGATAGAGAGTTTCAATACCTGGAAGGTAGGGCGGAATTAGCTTTCAAGCAGTTAAAAGCTTGGTTCACAGCTAACAAGTTGAAGATTAATGATGAAAAAACTAAAGTAATTTTATTCAGCACCCAGCGATCTGTTAAAAGTAGAAAAGAAAATGTTCAAATCGGTGGATTAAATATTAAACTTGAAGAGTCAACAAAATTTTTGGGAGTTTACATAGATCAATACTTAAAGTGGTCTTGTCATATTGATTATTTATCAGGAAAGCTCTGTAAAATAGGACATGGCTTTAGTTTATTGTCAAATTATTTAGATTATAAGACTTTGAAAATAGTATATTACGCAAACTTTGAGTCAGTGTCAAGATATGGTATTATATGCTGGGGTTCTAGTTCAGAGGTGCAAAAATTATTTGTCATACAAAAAAGAATTTTAAGATTATTGTCAAAATTAGGAGTTCTAGATTCATGTAGAGGCGTGTTTAAAAAAAATGGTATCTTGACAGTTTATGGTATTTATTTGTATGAATGCCTAATTTATTTCTTCAGAAACAAGGCCAATTTTTCAATACATATATCAGACCATAAATATGAGACGAGAACTCTAGATTTCAATTACCCTAAGCATAGGTTGACACTAACCGAAAAACATCCATCATATATGTGTATTAAAGTATATAATAGGTTACCTAATGAATTCAAGAGAATTAATAATTTTAATTTATTTAAAAAGAAGGTGAAAGAAATGCTCATTAAATTAGAACCCTACTCTCTACTAGAGTATTTTGATGTTCAGTAATGAGAGGAAATTCAATAATGATGCCACATCACAATAATTATAGGAAAGTTATAATAGGTACCGATCGAAGGATATTTTGGGAGGAATTTGCATTATACAGAGTGTTCCATAATATATGTCCAAAAATATGAAAAAAAGTTTCTATCAACTTACCCTCTAAAATGCACCATTTTCGAAATACGTTGAATTCGAAAAAAAACTTTTTTTTGCGAATATCTCAAGAACCGTTCATCGTGCAGAAAACCGGTTTCACGAGTATTTTCTAATCATCAGAAGCTATGTTTTAAGCGGAATTCATTTTCTGAGTCTTAATTGGTGAAGGTTCTGAAGGGGCAGTAGTTGTTTTTCTCCCCAACTTCCACGCTAATGCAAAAAGTACGATTTTTGGGACGCCCATTTGAACCGCCACTGTTTTCTACACAGAAAAGGAACTACGTTCTAAAGTGGACAGTTTTCGAGAAAAATCAACTTTTATGTTGAAAAACATGGTCAATTTTTTGAAATATTTTTTTTTCTTACCAATTGAATCAAATTTATCTAAACTCTAGAACAGGTAACAAAAAGTGGGTGTTTTTCGACATGAAAGTTGATTTTTCTTGAAAACCGTCGACATTAGAGCCTATGGTGAAGGTACCTTATTTCTGTAGAAAACAGTGGCGGTTCAAATAGACGTCCAAAAAACCGTACTTTTTTCATTAGCGTAGAAGTTGAGGAGAAAAAATCCACTACTCCTTCAAAACCTTTACCAATTAAGACATGAAAAAAAATTTCGCACTAATCATAGCTTATTAAGTGATTAGAAAATACTTACGAAAGCTGTTTCTGTACGATAAAAGGTTCCGCAGATATTCGCAAAAAAAGATTTTTTTTCAATTTCAACCCCTGCATCTCGAAAATGGTGCATTTTAGAGGGTAAGTTAATGGAAATTTTTTCCATTTTTTTGGACAAGCTATCACATCCTGAAGTCCTGATTATATATCATGAAACACCCTGTATTTCGGGTGTTTCCTAGGTTTTAACTTTCAATATCTGAAAAAGCACTATTAAAAATTGAATGAAGTTGTTATATATATTTTAAAAAAATTGGGAGTCCCCTTGTATCCTGTTCTATAGAAACGGATCATAATCGGCTGAATTTACTAAAAAAAAGAAGAATTGAAAACTTTTCATATCAAGTGAATCTGTGAATAAATTAATTGAAAAGAAGGGATAAAAAGTCAAACAATACATTTTTTTCGCACAAATCGAATGAGAAATTAGAAATCGAATTTAGGAAGAGTGAAGACATTTTGTGAATGAAGTATTTCCGTAATATATTACATATATAAAAACAAGTTATTTTTCGATTGTCTAAGGTATCAATTCAGTGGATTTTTTCACATAGAAGGTCGTAGATTCACAGTTTCAAATAATTCGAGAAAATCTTGTGGACTTTCTAATTTTGAACACGGACTGACAAATGCGTTTCAATTTTGTCCTAATGCCTTGATCTGCCAGTATCCTATTACGAAATGAAACGCATTGAAACATCAACACAAAATCCAAAAAAAGAGAATTGAAAAGAAGAGCATTTTAATTTTTTTTCTGGGTGTTCACTCCCAATATCTTAAACAGAAGTATTGAATATTAAATAAAAATTGTTTTTTTCATGAAAAAAAATTTATTTCATTTTTAATAGTTCTGTTTCAGATATTGGGAGTGAAAACCCAGAAAAAAACTAAAAAAATGATGCGAAATCCTCCCAAAATAAGCCTTAATTGATACTTAAGAGTATTTTCCATTTCATCACTGAGGCTCCTACGTATCAGCCGTGGACTAGTTTCAAAAATGCATTTTTATTAATTAATAAAAAAAAACGTGATACTAACAATGAACATATCTGTTAGGATAATGATAGCTATCCTATAGTACTGTTCAAATTTGGTTCAAGCCGGTTCTCTGAAAAGTTAATCGAAGAAAAATATAAATAAAAATGAAAGAAAATTAAAAATAGCATATTCAATTTGAAAAAAAAAATAGAAAAAATTATTAAACTATCTACTTCAGCAGCTGAAAGTCTTTGGGTCTTACAAAAAGTATTTTCAGAACATTTAAGGATTTTTGATCAATTTGGAACCATATTCTCTGAGTGAATTTCTAAAACAGATATTAAAAATTATTGAATGTTTGACGTCACATTCGTAGATTACAATATGAAATACACGATTTATTATTATTATTATTATTATTTGTATACCGAGAGGTAATGCCAGCATCTTCATGGACATGCGCAGTACCTACGTTGTTTGCACCAATCCGAAGAAGACAAGTTACTGCGCATGTCCGTAACAGTCCTGTGCATAAATACCTGGCAAGTTGCGATTTCGAATTAGTACCTAGCGACAATTTGACTGTGCAGCAAAGAGTTTTATTGAGTATTTTACCGTGTTCCATATTTTAATCCCCGAAATCAAAATGTGCGATTCCGAATTATTGTTCGTATCCAGAGTGCAGTGGGAAAGTAATTGTACCCTTTTGAAGATCTGGGGGCAGACGAATAAAGAGACTGCTCTTGATATAGAATACTCTCTATTCAAAGCCCAGGAATCTTTTGAAGAGGAACAATTTCGAGTGGCACCGGAAGATGTGGAAGTCGGACAGTTATATTGTGCGAAATATGACGGTGATTATTACCGGGTCGCGATTGAAAGTATCGACAAATTGTGCGAGGGTTTGGTGAATGTCAAATTAATCGACTACGGAAATGATGAAGAATTATCAGTGAACGATTTGAGATCTTCCAAAGCATTCGACGAGATTTGTATTAACTCACCTCCCCAAGCATCAATGTTTATATTGGCTGGTGCGATTTTTTACGGCGACGAATGGGACGACGTGATTTATAAAAATTTAGAAAACGAACTTATTTATACGGCAGTGAGTTACGAAGTCGTTTCCTCCTTTAACGGCCACGATTTCATCAATATTTATAAGGACGAAGGCGAATTCAGCAATAACACCATAAGAGCTAAGCAGATGAAAAAAGTACCCATCAGAGTACAGGAAAAAATTCTGATGGAAACAACCAAAACTTCACCCAAAAAATTCTCACCGAAGTACCAGGGGATTTCTTTGAAGAAGAACAGAAGGTACGAGGTGACAGTATCCTACGTCGAGGAGGAATCTGGAAAATTTTACGTCCAGTTGGTAGAAAACCATCGTGGATTGGTTAAAATGATGAAAGCAATCAACGACACGGAATTGCAGTTCTTCCAGGATTCGCCGAATGCAGGAGTTCCTTGTTTAGCGAGGTGTCTCGAGGACGGATGCATCTACAGAGCTGTAGTCGAGAGCGAAAAGGATGGAAAGTACGAGGTAAGTCATTGATCAATTCTTCATTCTGGTGTCATTAAACTGAAACACGATATTTTTAAAGCTTCCAAATTTTCATACAGTTGAAATCGAATATATAGATTATTACAATGGTTACATTTTTTGCAGGTATTTTATGTGGATTTTGGATGCCGAGAAGTGGTACCGATTCAAAATCTCTACCACATCCAGGACAGTTTTCTTACTGTGAAGAAGAAGGCGATCCTTGTTTCTTCAGGATACAGAGAATTGAAGGAGACCCTGAAGAATCTTATGGAAACTCAAGAATCCTTCATAATACAGTTCAGAACCAAAACGAAGAGCAGCGATGGGGATTCCACAGATGAAGACATTGGGGAGAAGATCAAAATATCCTACATCGGCAGTAATGGCACATTTTATGTTCAAAGGGAACGACATGCTGATGTCCTCAACGAGATGATGATGCAGTTGCAAGTATACTGTGAATCCGACAGAGCAAGTCCTCCAGAAATCTTGAAAGTGAGTTCTCAATTCTAGAATTAGTAGTAGTAACAGTTTCTTCATGACTTTTAATTCACATTTTCCCCTATTACTAAATATATACATTTCATATCGTAATACAATTATTATTAACTTGTTTTCGTCTAGATCATCATCATGTTCAATCGTTCAATTATAATCCATCAGTTTAGAATGAAAGTACTTGTCGAGTCTCTTATCTTAAATTCGAATGAGTCTACTTGATGGAAGCAATCAATATAATCATTAAAAAACAGTCTTTTCAGTAATGCCTTCACATAATATCTTTCAATATTAATAACTTACGGTATAATTTATTGTCTTCAACATACCACATCTGAAATATCGATTAAAGCTCATTTTCGGAGGATTTGCATCAATTTTTGTATGTTTTGTTGGTATGTTGAACACAATAACAGTATACCGCAAGATATAATGTAAAAGTATTAGAGGAAAATTTGTATTTTTAATGATTGTAGTAGTTAGCTTTACCAACTCTGGATGGTTTGTTATTCCAAGAAGGAATTCTTTATCGACAAATCATATAGTACCCTGTTAGATATTTTATTTATAATTATGTATTTCTTTCCAGATTGGTCAATATTGCTGCGCGAATTTCTACAAAGATGGACTTTGGTATCGTGGGCTAATTGAAAATTTGAGAGGAGGAATTGCGACAGTGAAGTACATCGATTTTGGTGATAGTCATGATGTCTCAATCAAAGATCTCCGAGGAATCGATGAAGAATTTGTTAGCATCGTTCCACTAGCCATCGAATGTTCCGTTGATAAACAAACTGAAGTATTGTTGAAGCCTGACCAAGAACTTATCATCAAAGTTGACAAAGTGATCGGTAATAGAAATTCAGTAAATTTAAAGCGACTTATTGATGTTGATTACTGATTGCAATCGATGATTAATTTATTGTTATAACTTTTGTATATATGTATATTATCGTTGTATATATTTTTTCAATCTTTTGTATATATTTCATTAACTGAGTTTGTGATTGTATGTTTATTAATTGTGATTTTATATTGTGATATTTATCATGGAAAATAGAATGATATCCAGAAAATATTCTTGTATTATTCATCCATATTCCCGCTCTATTATTTTCGAAGGATCAATTTGATAATACAATTGATTCAACGAACAACATTAAACCATTCGATTCAGATATTACAGTCATATAAATTCAATTTAAGACTCTTGAAGTGAATTTTCTCCAAAAACAATTTGAGTAATCTTTGAAAATGTTGAAAATACTGAAAATAACTTTGAAAAATTCAAATTCAGCTTCTTTCATAAATAATATTCCAAATTACAATTTAATTTTTACTTCAGCCTCAACGAAATTTCACTAGTCCAAACCTGGTTCAGTTCTAGTAACAAAAACTTGATAAAATTATTCCAAGGTTTACCGATTGACTTTATCAAAGTGAATAGAATATAAATGTCACATACTGGGCGAATTTTCGAATTCACAGACTTTATCTTTCTATTCAACCTAGAAATATACACCAGGGCAAACAAAACATTGAGCACAGAAATGATTGGTAAAAACTTTCAGAGTTCACCTCAATAGGGGTTTGTTAGGGTGCTACTCCGCTACTTGTTTTGTGTGTTTTCTGAGCTTTCAGTGTTTATTTTCATGAGAGAATATAGCTCGTCTCATTCATAAATATACATCCCATAGATATAACCACGTTGATCATCTTTTTTTTTGCAGCAATTTGTTATAACGGTTCAAAAATAAAATATTGCAAGTAATCTTTCTAAATCGAAAAAATTCATACTAACCCCGCGATTTTATCTGCAAGCTGTTGAATAGGCGCCTTTGAAGTTGGTGCCTCCTCTACCAGCTTGACGATTTGAGACAACGTTGTAGCTTCTCCAGTATGAGTAGCCTCGACTATAAGAAGACCATGTTGATTGATTGAACCCCCGATAACGCTAGAACCGATTTTTTTTGGCACAGGCATACTTTCTCCCGTTATAAGGCTTTCGTCACACATAGACTGGCCCTAAAACAAAAAAAAGCTATCACCTGAATTTTCAAAAAAATTTCTTCCAGCTTACCTGAAGTACTTTACCATCCAATGGTACTTTTGAACCTGGAATAACTTTCAGGATATCTCCTCTATGTACCAGATCAACTGGTACTTGTTTCTCACTTTCAACTTCACCTTTTGGTCCCAAAGTTACAAGTAGAGCCTCTGTGGCCTTAAGAGATAACAATCTGAAACATTTTCCATTCGAATTAAATGCTCGCTGTTGATACAAGGAAAACTCCTTACCTCGAAAGAGCTTCTGATGTTTTTCCTTTGGCAATATGCTCCAACCATCTTCCTAAACTAATAAAAACCAACAACATTGGAGGCGTGTCAAAAAACGTTTGAGGTGATGTGTTCTGCTCAGTTACCATAGCAACTACTACAACGCACACGCTGTAGGTGTAGGAGATCGAAGTTGCCATAGCTATAAGTACGTCCATGTTTGTCGTACAGTGCTGTAGAGCTTTGAAAGCCTGCACGAAGAAATGTCGACCGCCGAATATTAAGACTGGAGTGGATAGGGCCCACATGATGAGGTTTTCTAATGAGAGACCTGAAAAATATGGAATAATCGAGTAGATAAAACGATGTAAATTTCACATGATGCCATCATACCACATATGAATTTCAAATACTTGAAGTGATTTTAGGTTCATTCCGGTTCCAACAATTACTGTTCTAGGACTGTCAGGAGTTTGCGCAGTAGAGTTGGTCACGTCTGGATTTTGTTGAACTGTTTCAGGACCTATTTGATCCGCGTTCGGGTTTCTGTGTTTACATATTTTCGTAAAATATTGTTGTGACGTGTCATTAAATTATTTCATGACAAAAATATATGTATCTATCTATCTTAAGAATTATCCTCGGACTGTCCTAGAACTATAACTGAGCACAATTTTAGTGTTATTCACCACAATGTACAATCGATGGGAAACAGTATTGACTCCCTTCAGCACCTTCTGTTCGATCATCAGGACTGTACTATTTTGTGCATTACTGAGCACTGGAAAGCTGAGGGTGAACTTATAACTAGAATACAAGACTACGATTTGATTTCGTCAGTATGTCGGGAGAAGAATAGACATGGTGGTGCAGCTGTATATATCCATAAACGTATTAAAAGTGGAAGGAGGAAGAAACTTGAGGACTGCTCAATTTTAGGTCAGTTCGAGTGTGCAGCAGGTGAGTGTAAGTTGGGGAACCAGAGTGTCATAGTGCTATCAATATATAGACCCAGTGGGGGCATAATAGGTGTATTCTTCGAGCAATTGGAAAAAGTCCTTTCTCTCATATCAGAGGAAAACAAGCTAGTTATAATAACTGGAGACTTCAACATTGATTTATTGGACATGTCAAGTAACATTAGGTCAGAGTTTTTAACACTGTTACAATTGTACCAGTTTCATCCCACAATAAATGAAGCAACTAGAATAACCCATAATACAAGTAGTTGCATTGATAACATTTTTGTAAATTTTACAGTAAGCAGGGCTGTTGTCCTCAGGACTGCTATCTCAGATCATACAGGACAAAAAGTAACATTTAAATTGTCCTCAACCCCTAAGAATATGTCTACTTATCGTAGAATATATAGTGAAGAGGCTAAAATTGCATTTAAGAATGAGATGAGAGAGCAGAGTTGGGAGTCAGTCTTTGATCAGAAGGAAAATGATGTAAATGCACAATGGGAATGTTTTATGAGTATTTTCCATCTCATTTTTGAAAAACATTTTCCCTTGAAATCGGTGCGTGTTAACAATAGGACTACAAATTATTACAATACGCCTGAAGTCATGGACAGTAAGAAAAAATTAGATGTCTTATTGTTATTAAAATCACGTAACAAATGTTTCAAATCGCAGATATGATAGGTTATTATTGCAAGCTAGAGTTAATTACTATAATAAGGTGATACAAGAGTCAGAAAATAAAAATAGAGCTATGTGGTCCATATGTGGGGAAATAAAAGGAAAAAAAAAGTTGTGATCTTGAAGGAGAGCCATTCGAAGTTGCTGAAAAATATAATAAATTCCTTTTAGAGAAGATACCTAAATTGTTGAAAGATCTTGATGAAGTTCCTTTCTTATACAGGAAGCCATACAACAATCAATCTTTATTTCTGAAACCAACTGATTCAGAGGAAATAGTAAAAATAATTACGAAAATTAAAACTAAATTTTCCAGTGGCGTAGATGGTGTACCAATAAATGTAATAAAATTATGCATTGATGAAATTAAACATATTTTATCGTACATTATAAATAATTCCTTCAAATATGGAGTATTTCCTAGTAGACTAAAGTTTGCTTTAATTAAACCGTTATATAAGAAGGGAGAAGTGACTTCGATGGACAGTTATAGGCCAATAAGTTTGTTATCAAATTTTTCAAAAATATTTGAACATGCTTTTTGTGATAGACTACTCATGTTTTTAAATGAATGTAATTTCTTTAATAGTTCACAACATGGATACTTGGGAGGTAGGTCGACCCAGCCAGCACTATATCAATTTACTGAAGTTATAGTGAAAATACTTGAAGAAGATAAACTAGGACTAGGAATATTTTTAGACTTAACTAGTGCATATGATTGCCTTTTTAGACAGTTTCTTTCAGTGAAATTAGAAAAAATAGGTCTGAGGGGTTGTGTAAAAGACTGGATTGATTCATATCTTTCAGGTCGCCATCAAAGTGTTTGTATCACTAACAACGGGAAAGATTATAAATCTGAGTTTGCAGAATCGAATTTTGGTATACCACAGGGAAGTGTACTGGGCCCTGTTTTGTTCATTATTTTCATTAATGATCTGTGTAAATTGGAGAGGGATTATTTCGATGCAATAACATGTTTTGCAGATGATACTAATGTCATTCTAGGGGATAGAGAGTTTCAATACCTGGAAGGTAGGGCGGAATTAGCTTTCAAGCAGTTAAAAGCTTGGTTCACAGCTAACAAGTTGAAGATTAATGATGAAAAAACTAAAGTAATTTTATTCAGCACCCAGCGATCTGTTAAAAGTAAAAAAGAAAATGTTCAAATCGATGGATTAAATATTAAACTTGAAGAGTCAACAAAATTCTTGGGAGTTTACATAGATCAATACTTTAAGTGGTCTTGTCATATTGATTATTTATCAGGAAAGCTCTGTAAAATAGGACATGGCTTTAGTTTATTGTCAAATTATTTAGATTATAAGACTTTGAAAATAGTATATTACGCAAACTTTGAGTCAGTGTTAAGATATGGTATTATATGCTGGGGTTCTAGTTCAGAGGTGCAAAAGTTATTTGTCATACAAAAAAGAATTTTAAGATTATTGTCAAAATTAGGAGTTCTAGATTCATGTAGAGGCGTGTTTAAAAAAAATGGTATCTTGACAGTTTATGGTATTTATTTGTATGAATGCCTAATTTATTTCTTCAGAAACAAGGCCAATTTTTCAATACATATATCAGACCATAAATATGAGACGAGAACTCTAGATTTCAATTACCCTAAGCATAGGTTGACACTAACCGAAAAACATCCATCATATATGTGTATTAAAGTATATAATAGGTTACCTAATGAATTCAAGAGAATTAATAATTTTAATTTATTTAAAAAGAAGGTGAAAGAAATGCTCATTAAATTAGAACCCTACTCTCTACTAGAGTATTTTGATGTTCAGTAGGGGTGGGAAGTATTTTTAGTTATAGTTTTTGTTGACACTATTTAGTTGTGTGTGTAGCATAAGTGTAGTTGTGCTGTACATGCTTTGAAATAAAGATTGTTATCTATCTATCTATCTATCTATACGAAAACAGTACCTGCATTCGAGTCCATTCTAGGTTTCTGGCAATAAATTCGAAATTTATAGACATTTGGACAAAACGATAGCAGGCGGTTTCCCAGAACAAGCGCGTAAAAAGATTTCATCATAGCAAAAAATGATTTATAAAAGACAAACACAATTCTTTCTCACCTTTAACAACACAGCACATGTCTTTATGATTCATGGCACCCGTCGACATAATAAACATAAAATACATCATCACAATCATACTGGGTGCTCCAAAAATAAGAGAGACTAGAAAAGCGTTCCTCCACCTACGTATCTCCTCTTTCTGGTGAAGATAAGCATCACCACGATCCTTATTTAAGAGTTCCGCCGTAAAACCTATAAGAATTCAAAGTTTTCAAACATTTTTCTTATTATACTCCATCAGTACATTACCTAAATCTTCTATGGCTTTTATTATATCTCTGGGACCTGTGATTTCTGAATCGTAAGAGAATTTACCCCTTCTTGTTGTGAGTGCCACTTTGGCGGAGTGTACACCTTGTAGTTTCACCACGTTGCTCTCTATCTTGTACACGCAACTGGAACATGTCATTCCACCTATTTCTAGATCTAATTCGGCCTCGCTTCCTCCGGACTGTACAAGAACAAGTGAGGGAAATCCTAGCTCCGATATGGAACTTGCTATATCGTTAGGTGTTATGAAGGATGGATCAAAAAGTACTTCTGCTCTGGCTGCTAGGAGAGATACCAGGATTTTATGGCAACCTGAAAAATTAAATTTATGAGTAGCAATTTCTTGAATAAAATATTTGGTTGAACCATTGTCCTTGAGGAATTTCTAAGGGCTGTATTTATAGTTGCTCCCTGAGGCTTCCTTACTGGAGGCCGCCTTGAATTTGCTTTTCTATGCAAAAAAAACTTGAATTTGTTTGCATAGAAAAGCAAATTCAAGGCGGCCTACAGTAAGGAAGCCTCAAGGAGCAACTATAAATACGGCCCTAAGACAGATATAGCTTTTCGAAGGGGTGTTCCGAAAAACCAGAATATTATCTTATGGTGAAGATCGACTGAAAAAAATGTTCTGAACATCTTGCAAAGTTTTTCGGATCACCCTATGTTCTTGAATATCTGATTTTTCTTTTAATTCCTTCTAGGGAGTGTATTTCGCTCAAAAAGCTGGTAGCCTCTAATAATATGAAGTTCATAAGGTATTTTTGTACGGAGTTAGATATTATTTCAGAACTATTTCAATTTTACCCATTTATTTTCACAAAACATCACAACCTATTTGAGTCTTATCCTTCGAAACTTGTCTCAATTACCTGTAACTTTCATCACATGCTTTTCGATAGCTGCAACACATGAACCACACGTCATTCCTTTTATCTGCAGCTGACATTTTCCCAATTGATATCATCGTCTTGAGCAGAACGACCATTTGCTATCGATTCACCATTTTGTGACTTCTTATTATCTAAAAAAGTATCTATTGGGTCAAATCAGAATGTCAACCATTGAGAAATAATATTTCTGTTGTAAGAAATCATTTACTGTGTTTGGTATGATATTTGAAATGTTTGTATGTTATTAGTTTGCATTTTGTAAGAAAATTTTGAAATTTGATCAATGACAATGTCCTGTCATACGAATTAGTCAGAAACCATCTGTTTCGTACATAGAACAAGTTTTCATTGGAATCTCTGAATCCGTAACATGAATCGATTTCACGCGATGGACCAAAAGCTCCGGTTATAGGATTATCTGTCAATTTATATTATATTATCTGTATATCTGTATATTATCTGTCAATTTGGAAAGGAATCTCTGAGGGCCGTATTTATAGTTGCTCCTTAAGGCTTCCTTAGTGAAGGCCGCCTTGAATTCGCTTTTCTATGGAAACAAACTTGTATTTGTTTGCATAGAAAAGCCAATTCAAGGCGGCCTTCAGTAAGGAAGCCTCAAGGAGCAACTATAAATACGGCCCTGAATCCGTAACATGAATCGATTTCACGCGATGGACCAAAAGCTCCGGTTATAGTTGCGATTATCCAAACTGACATATAGGCTTGTCAATTTGGATAACCATTACTATAACCGGTGATTTAGGTCCATCACTTGAAATTGATTTAAGGAGTGTTAAGGAGTTCAAAGTGTTTTAACAGAATGAAAATATGGCTTTGGCTTTCTTGTTGGAAACTGATGAAAAACTACTATACTTACTCACCTATACTATATTCTTTACCATTAACAGTCTTAATGTAGGCTTCAAAACCCATATCTTCTATCATCTCCGCAATCTGTTCCGCTGTGACTTCCCCTACAAACTCAACAAAAGCCTCTTTCTTCTGCAGATCAACTGTTATACCTTTCACACCTTCCTTCGTGGATATCATACCTTAGTGGACAAACATGAATTCATCGATAAATAATATGTCACATGTGTTTTTTAGTTTTTTCCCGATATTTCATTAATTTTCAGTGAAAATATCTATTTATGAATCTATGAGGGACGATTGCCCAATATTCGTGAACCTGAGGATATGAAAACACATCACCTTGAGGACTAGACCTCCTGGTCAGAGAGCAAATGTGAGAAATATTATTTACTACTTCCTGCTGGTTTTCTGTCTTTATTTCTGTTGGAGATCTTATTTCAGATATTTTGTCAATCCAATTTCGAAAATGAAAAAGACCTTTTGATCGAATGAAGAAGATGCTCTGCATTATGAATATGTCATTTTATTCTTTAAACAAATTCCAATTTCACTACACCTATATGATATATAGTTTTTTTTGCTAAGGTTGCTATCTCTAGGCTCTTGTATAATAATACGTTAAATGTATAGTGCCCAATTTTCATATTCTCTGCTAATACTGTGTTTTCTACAAATTCTTCATTGTTTGATATTCTAATGAATCCATATACAGTGTCAATTAGAAAAGGAATCGTCTGTAATATCTCTGGTTCTTGGGGGGAAATTTTATACGGTTGGTACCAATCAATTTGTATGAGCCCTCTGAGCGTGATGAAAGCAATCCCAAGAATTTTAAATGGAAAGGGAGGTTGAGTGACCCTTAGTTTCAAGAGTTATGTGATTGCATTTTCAAAAATGCCATACACTTGACCTTTTCTGTTCATACTTCCAAAAAAAAAGGGGTCGAATTTTTATGATAGCAAAAAAAATAATGAAAAATTAAAAAAATTATGAAGCGAGTAAAAAATATGAAAAAAACCCAACTTCCAGATGCTATTTATTTCCCACACTAATGCTGCATTCTTCAGGGGTGCGTTCAGATGCTACGCCGTGTGACGCCGGGCGCGTCCCAAAGCGTTCAGATGATTACGTCTGGCAAATGGTTGGGTCGTTCAGATGCTTGGGAGAAACTTTACCGGGCGTCCAACTTTCCAACCCAGCCCGTACATGGGTAGAAATTAACCCGCATGCGCTTTGCAGTTTATAATGACAGGAGTGAGAAGTTTTGGTTATGTTTACAATTTCAAAATCAGATTTAATAGTTGTTAACTCTCGAACTGGTTGTATCTCGGAGGAAGAAATATATATTTCTTCCTCTGAGACTTGTATATGCATTTTTGCCTTGCCAAAAAGGGCGATATCAAAAATATTATTTTTTTGGGGTTAAGTAAGATAAGATGAAATTTGACATTTACACCACATCGTTCAGATGAATCTTCTAGTCAACGGCTACAACCAAGCACAACCAAGAAAAATCCTACCGTGCGATTTTTGTCTACCGGGTAAAGCATCTGAACGCACTCCAGTTATTTTCTTAAATTTTTCAGAATAATAAATTAAACAAGTACAAACAAAAAACGTTAAGCGTACTGCATTTTGTAAAAGGCAATTGATTAATCTTTGAAACGAAGTATCACTTTGTCATCACTCTCACAGTGTTGATATAAATTGAAGCCAACAGCACAAAATGTGGGGGACATTTTGTGCTGTTTTCATATCTTTTGTGGGTTTTCATATCTTTTTTCATATTTCTAATTTTTCATGGGGGCCCTGATATGAAGAATGGTACCTATTCAAATTGACACACTGTATAATCACTAAATGCAACATAATGAAATCAAAAATGTTTATATAGAACTGATGTAAATGATCTTACCTTCAATTGACTGCACACAAGAATTGCAGGTCATACCGTTGATATGTATAAAACTTTGATTTATGCTTTGTTGGCCACTCAAGAGTGGCAATGCAGCTTCAAACCCCATATCTTCTATATAATCGCATATGTCTTGTGGTGTAATTTCTCGTGCATCATAATGAACAAGTGCTGATTTGGTTGACAGGGAAACCTATGAAAGTTTTTAATTATTTCACAAGGTTTGCATTCTAACATTCAAAGATTTAAATATCTAGTCAGTATTTAAGAATACATCGCAATCGTGTTGTGGATATGTAAGGGTTTAGTTTGTTATAAATTAGAAGTACATATTTTATGTTAATACGCATGTATTCATGCGGCACATGTGTGATGTTGTTATATGTTCCGATGGACAGAACAGATTCAACTGAATAAGAATAAACATCATAGTAAGAATACAGATTATTAATATAAGCTCCTACCAAACCTTACATGGTGTCAGGTGTTGAAATTCGAACAAAAGACGTTTGATAATTAATAATAATAAAAATGGAAACAATAAGATTACCTCCAGTAATGGATTTTACCGGCAATACTTCGAGAAATTGGGCATCGTGGAAACAGAAGTTTGAAATGTTTCTGATAGCAGCGAACAAAGAAGATTCGACTGCACAAGTAAAAATTGCCACACTTCTGAATTTGATTGGTGATGAGGGAGTGGAAGTCTTCAATACCTTCAAACTGAGACCGGAGAAAGCGACGTTCAGTGAAGTCATGGTGGCCTTTGATAAATTTTGTAACCCAAAGAAGAACATCGTCTATGAAAGGTACAAATTTCTCAGTTATAATCAAGAAGAAGGGCAATCGCTGAATAACTATATAACCAAATTGAAGATATTACTTAAGAATTGTGAATATGACAATGAGGATGACATGCTTCGTGATAAGATCATCATGGGAATTCAAGACAGCAATTTAAAGGAAAGGTTTCTACAAGTAGAAAATCTTTCACTGAAGAAAACCATTGAAATATGTCAGGTATAGGAAATAAGTAAGAAGCAAAACGATGAGATGGCCGGATCATCGGGCATGAAATCATTGGATGTGGACAATATTCGAAACACTTCTAGAAATAAGATAAGTCAACCTTCATTTTCCAGAAATTCTAAAAAGTTTTCATTCAAAAAAGATTTGAATAATTCTTATAATTGTTTAAAATGTAATCAGTTTCATTCTACAGGGAGATGTCCCGCATATGGTCACACGTGTTTTTACTGTAAAAAACTCAATCATTTCGAATCAGGTTGCTTCATAAAAAAATCCAACAAAACAAATAATTCTTCAAGAGCATTTTCATCAAGAAATAAACAATCAAAAAATTTAAATTTAAATAATATCAACTTAGAAAATTGTGACTCTGATGATGATTTATATTTGGATAGTATTACAGTGCATAATATTCAAACGGACATATCAAAAATTAATTCCTTGCAATTGATTGAAACTTTAGTTATTAATTCCAATAAAATTGAATTTAAGGTTGACACTGGTGCTGAATGTAATATCTTACCGATTGAGTATCTCTCAAAGGTTGCCTGTGGTGTCCCAATTAAAAGAAACAGAGTCAAGCTAGTAGGATTCGAAGGATCGAGGATCAAGGCTGAAGGTTCCATTAGATTATTGTGTTTGGTAAGACATAAAGAGTTTGAAATTGAATTTTTCATTGTGCGTGGAGAATGTAAGCCAATATTAGGTTTGAAAACTTCATTAGAATTAGATTTAATAAAACTTTCGAATCATAAATTGAATAATAACGTAAGTGTTATTACAACAAATAATAATAAAGAAACATTTATGATTCATAATGTCATAGAAAATTTACCTATTTCTGATGCTAAATTGAAACTAATTGCGGAAGAAACAAGTAGAGATTTTGTGTTGAAACAATTGAGAGCACAGATAGCAAAAAATTGGACAAATTTAAAAAATATAAGAGATAGAGAAATAAGTAAATATTTCTCTATCAGAGATAGTCTTCAAGAGTATGATGGTTTAATTTTGTATAAGGATCGTGTAATAATTCCTACTGCTTTGCGTGAGGATGTTTTGAATAAGTTACATGACGGCCATTTAGGTTTAAATAAATGCAAAGCTAGAGCAGCAGAATGTGTATTTTGGCCAAATTTATCTAAACATCTAGAAGAAAAAATTTTGAATTGTGATGTTTGCAAAACATTTCGAAATCAAAACGCTAGACTACCAATGCCACCACATGAAATTCCTGATAGAACTTGGTCTAAAATTGCAACTGATATTTTAGAATACAAGGGCAAAACATATTTGGTTATTATGGACTATTATTCTAAATGGATTGAACTCAAATCTATGCTCAGTAAAACTTCGTCAGATGTTATCAAAATTTTTGACTCCGTTTTCTCTATGTTCGGCTTTCCAGATAAAATTATAGCTGACAATAACCCTTTCAGTTCATATAATATGAAAAATTATTTCAAAGCAAACAACATCTCATTAATATCATCTAGTCCGAATTACCCTAGAAGTAATGGTTTAGCTGAAAAAGCAGTTAATATCTGCAAGAGTATGCTTAAAAAATGTGAATTAGAAAATGGAAATATGTATAGGTACTTATTGAAATATAGAAATAATCCAATACCTACTATGGGCTTATCTCCTGCACAATTGATGTTTAATAGAAGACTAAAGGATAATTTGCCTTGTTTACAATCTTTATATGAACCTGAAGTTATTGATCCCCTTAAACATAAAAGAACTTTAGAACATAGACAACACAGGCAAGCCTACTATTATAATAAAAATACACGAAACTTGAAAGAAGGGAAAGAACATAGCACTGTTAGATTTAGACATAAGAACTGTTGGAAAAAAGGTATTATAGTGAATAAAGCTCCTCATCCCAGATCATATTTTGTTAAAGATTGTAATAATAAATTATTTAGACGTAGTCGACAACATTTATTTCTAGAGAACTTTGAAAATTCACAGAATGATGTACATAAGAAAGATGTGGAAAGTAACTATAATTTACGCAGTAGAAGTCTCATACAGAGACCTCAAAGATTAGAATATAAACAGCCTTAATAATTTTTTAATAATATAGTTGTAGATTTGTATATATTATCTTTAGAATTGTATCTATTATTTAATGAAGCAAAAGGGAGAGGATGTAAGGGTTTAGTTTGTTATAAATTAGAAGTACATATTTTATGTTAATACGCATGTATTCATGCGGCACATGTGTGATGTTGTTATATGTTCCGATTGACAGAACAGATTCAACTGAATAAGAATAAACATCATAGTAAGAATACAGATTATTAATATAAGCTCCTACCAAACCTTACAGATATACATAGATAGATTTATTGTTCAAAACATTTATATAAGGTATGACAATATGAGCCAGAAAGGGAACTCCACCTACTGGCCCAGAACCTTTCTGTGGTATAGACAAATGCACCTACAAGAAACAGTTTTTGGAGAAGGAGGAAAATGAAAGAGAAGCACTCTGGAGGAATCTTTCAGGAATGGATCATTCCAACAAGTTCCATCGGGACTTTAAAGTTGCAAGGTTAAAAATTATTTGGATCTCAATACGAACAAGTTACGCCTCCTCACTGGCTTCCTCACAGGTCATTGTCGCCTAAGAACGCATATGATGTGAATGGGCTTATCAGAAACTGACGAGTGCAAATTCTGTGGGGAAGAGGAGGAAACTCCTGTTCCTATGATAACAGAATGCCTCGCCATTGTAAGCCTGCGAAAGGAATGTCTTGGGCATGAGAATTATGGGAGGAAAGAACTTAGCCTCCTTGAAGCCCTAAAATATATTGGAGTTTATTCGAGATCTAGATCTGGAGGGCGAGCTGTAGGTAGCGCAGTTGAAAAACAGCTCTGGAGGGAGGGCACAATAGACCTCAAGGTCGCAGTGAAATGTAAACCATTACCAACTATAACTATAAAAACATGAAGTCAAAAAAAAAGGAAAACAGAAAACCTCAAACACAAACAGAACATAAACGTGACCAATATGAATGCTCTTCTACCGTGTTAACAGTTCACTCCACCAACAAGCCAATCATCGTTATTGCAAGTACCCTATACTTAGTAATATCGTTGAGAATAACAATCGCCATTCGAAGCCACCCCTGTTTTTCCACCAAGGTGGAGCTTTACTCGTAATGCCGCTGCAGTCAGGCAACTTTAAGATATGAACTTCCCCAACCAGTAGATTGGTCGGAAGGGACCTATAGAAAGACCAGTCGGATCTTCAGATTTGTCCCCTGTAGACTTCCTTTTGTGGAGTGAGAAAAGCGAAAAAACGAAATCATAGAAGGTACAGTTTGAGATTATGGCACATTTGGTTTATTGATCTGTATTGATTGTATGCGGATATGCTACTATTTATAGGAGATTTTAGAGCTTTACTTGTTCTGGCAAAGTCGCTTCTTAGGTACTGTTTTTTTCTTGTTTCATAGTTATGAAAGTTGTCATTTTGGGCAAGTACAGTATTTGTTTTTAGCATTTTTTTCTTTATTTTATAAATTAATTCAGTCTGTTCGTAAAACGTTATCTTCCCAATGTTCAATATATTAGTTTCCTTGTAAACCTGGACTGTCGGTGTGAGGTATTCCAGTTGATATATTGTTTTGACAGACTTATTTTGCAGTCTTTGCAACTTTTGGATTACATAGTTTGAAGCTGTGCCCCAGCAAGTGGAAGTTGGAGAAGCTCAGTTGGAGTATTTATGAGATTAAACCAATCCGGACAAATGTTCCCATCCTCTGTTGTCTCTTTGAGATTGGTAATCATCTAATGCTTCCGACAAACTGGATGATATTTCATTTTTGAAGTAGAATATTACGTAAACGAATGGTCGAATCCCAACGGAGAGGACCTTTTCAACAACAGATGGCACGACCCATCTTCCCTATCAAACTCAAGGTACGTTGGGCTTGCCGCGGTGAAACGATATGATGATAGATTTCATGAAAAAAAAACCAGAAAAAAACTACAAAATGATGCAAATCATTGCAAAATAAGCTTCAATCGATATAAGGAATGACCTTTGCTTTCTTTTAAATGTGACACCCTGTAAAGATGACGAACAAAATTGATTACAATTCAATAAAGCGAACGACCAGTCATTATAGTACATTGCGAGGTATGTGGTCCAATCACTCCTTCGATTGATATTAGAAATTGTTTGTTTATCAATATACGGATTATTGTTTCGCTTATTCAATAACATATAATCAGAAGATAATTCTGTTCTTCAAGATTATGTTGCAAGAAATGAAGCAAATTTGTTTATTTATATCGCAAACTTGGAGTACATATAGCTGCAGAAAGGGTAACTTGCGAACGTTATTGGACTATGATAAATCAGTTTTGTGCGCCTTTGTTCGAAGAAATTGTTCTCCAAGATAAGTGGTTTCAGCATGACGCCGCCATTTGTCATACCGCACTCGAGGAATTGACTTTCTCGAACGATATCTTTATGAGAGAATTAATCGAATTGTTTGGACCATCTTTCAAGTAACCTGAATTGGTCATTAGTGAAAAGATTCATTGAAAAATTCGGGGATCAGTTGGAGACTCTGAACAAACTGGTCCTCCAAAACCAAGTTCAAATGTAAATATCGAAACATAAACTGACGACAACACATTACATGTCTAATGCCGAAATTTGAATATATCGATTTGGCAAATGTGTGATTTCAACATAACATATACAACCCGTGGAAAAACTCAATAATTGTAGGACACATTTCAAGGTCGTGTACTATAATTATCGTATTCGTGTCCTTGGATCAATTATGTCATCCTGACATAATACATGTCACAAGTTTTTCAATTTATTCCGGATACTTTATTAGATTTCTAGTTCGAAATAACCAATTATGGATCTATGGGAGATGATTCCCCAATAAAGGGGCCTGTAGCGTTCTTCGTAAACCTGAAGTTCTGAAATATCATCGCTTGGAGGACTGAACCTGGTCGAAAGACCCTCTCGGTCAGAGAGCAAATGTAGGTGCTATTATTTATTGCTTCCTTCTCGTTTTTCTGCCCCTCTTTCTGTTTCCGATATTATGTCAAGATATTTTGTCAAAATGAATTCAAGATGACGAAAAAATTATTTTCCAATGAAGAAGATGCCATCCATGTTCTATAAACAAATTACTACACTTATACGGGGAGACAGAATTTTTCCTGAGGTTTTTATCTGTGCTCTTGTATCGTACGCAAAAATGTATGGTACCCCGTTTACATTTCCCCTGCTAACACTGTGATATACCAAAGAATGTAATGCTCGTTCTCAAAAGAATATACAGGGTGATTCATTAAGGGTGGCCACCGGCCGTATCTCGGAAACCGTTCATCCTATTACTTCCGGAAAAAAATTCTAATGACAAAATTGGCCCCCAGAAAATGATTAAAAATATTTTCAAATTTGTAGTTCTCCACTAGAGGGCGCTAGAGATCACTTGTAAAATATAATCTCATTTTTTACGAAATATTTCCCAGCTAACAGTGGTGAAAAATAATAAAATAAGAAAATGCTCTTCCTATTCAACAACTTTTGTTTCAGTAATTTTTCTTTATTTCCTTTTTTTTAGTAATGGGATGGAAAAACTTTTCTTCACAAATAAAACACTCTTACTTCTGTATGCGAGAACCAATTTTCACGTAATTTGATTTCATTCGAAGACCATTAAAAACAGATCACAGAAAAGTATGACAACAACATACCGGGTGATCCAATTGAAAACTACAGGCTGTTTTATGTCTTTTCACCCTATTCGCGCGATTTACTGGAGAATTTCAAATGCAATGCTATGATTCTAACCGACTGAGAATAAGCTAAGCATTATCACCTATTGACTTGTTAAAACCGCAGACAGATATCTCCGGTCACTCCGAAGATATTAACATTTTTGTAAATTTTGATAAGTGTTAATCAACCCTGCGAGCTTGAAAAGACAAGGAAGTGACTTTATTCGTCATGACAACGCAGCAAAATACTAAACACACATGAAATAACAATAATACGATAAAATGAAACAAAAATTAGCAACAATGAAAATATTTGAACAAAAAACAACCCTTATACATAATCATTTCAACTATTCAAAATGTCTACCATTTTTTTCTTTACATAAATTTAGTCTTTCTTTAGTTGATACTGGTTACAATTTCAGTATGAGAAAAAGTTTCAGCTGCCTGTCGAAATATATTTTTCATATCCTCACTTGTAGTTGGTGGTGTTCGGAAAACTAAGACTTCATTCTCCCTCAAAAATAAGGTCGAGGTCGAGTGATCTTGCTGGAAAAATACTCCCTCGTCCAATCCACCTCCTTGAGAAGACGGTTTCTTAATATTCCCTAACATTAGCAGCATAATGCGCCGGGCAGCCATCTTGTTGATACCACATATCTATTCTGCCTTGAATAGCAATATCATCTAAAAGAATTCGAGAATTTTCCGTTAAAATTTCAAGCACCTTTGTCCCATTAAGATACTATCGAAGAAAAATGGTCCGACAACTGTTCCATCAACACACGTAAACACTCCAGCGAATCTGATTATTGACTTATTTTTGCCAATATGGGTCGTTAGATGATCAGTAGTGGCTGTCGTGTAAATTTACTTTACCATTGCTAGAAAAAGTAGCCTCGTCAGTCCATAATATTCTATGAAGTAAGTTAGGTTCGGGGTTCAGCATTCGTTTCAACCAATTGCTAATTAAAGTCCTCTCGTCTCTTTCAATTCTTGGTGCAAGACAACATGAACTAGCGAATAATTCGATCCCAAATCACTTGCAATTTTTCGGATGCTTGAATGTGATTCAGCATAAACACAAGCCAAAACTTTTATGATATTATCCTCATTACTGCTTCAACGTTTTCTATTATTTCTTCCAACATATTGAACCTTCCAAGTTTGTCCCACTCTTCGTGTCAATCTTTTGAATACTTTTCTGGAATGACGACGTCTTTCAGGATATCGTATCGGGTATTCCCTTTCAGCTACTGCATATTCTAAACATTTAGCATAAACATTAAGCATATCATATGCTTCTCCGTTTGAATAATGAGGCCTCATAAACAAGTAGTTTGCAATCGACCTAAATAAATTTTACAGGTATAGAAACCGAGAATAAACAGTAACGCCAAAGCTTACTGGAGCTAGATGAGCTTGTTTTGTGAGTGGCATACATTTTTGATAAGTTTTTTCTTTCATTTGATTGTTTAGCTGATGAAATAACTCAATTCCTCCTGAATTTCACAGGGTTGATCAACACTTATCTGCAAAAATGTTAATATCTTCGGAATGACTGGAGATATCTGTCTGCGGTTTTAACAAGTCAATAGGTAAAAATGCTAAGCTTATTCTCAGTCGGTTAGAATCATAGCATTGCATTTGAAATTCTTCAGTAAAACGCGCAAATAGGGTGAAGTAACATAAAACAGCCTGTAGTTTTTAATTGGATCACCCGGTATGTTGTAGTCATATTTTTCTGTGATCTGCCTTTAATGGCCTTCGAATGAAATCAAATTTCGTAAAAATCGGTTCATGCATACAGAAGTCAGAGTGTTTTTTTTGTGAAGAAAAGTTTTTTCATCCCATCACTAAAAAAAAGGGAATATATAAAAATTACTGAAACAAACGTTGTTAAATAGGAAGAGTATTTTCTTATTTTATTATTCTTTACCACTGTTAGCTGGAGAATATTTCGTAAAAAATGAGATTATATATAAGTGATAGATTGCGCCCTCTAGTGGGGAACTACGAACTTGAAAATATTTTTAACCATTTTCTAGGGGCCGATTTAGTCATTAGAATTTTTTTCCGGAAGTTATAGGATGAACGGTTTGCGAGATACGGCCGGTGGCCACCCTTAATGAATCACCCTGTATATATAATCCAAAATGATAGATGTACCACGCGGAAAATGAAAATGAAATTAGACATTTATTAAGGGACAACAACTATCCCACTAGACTAGTCAATAGAGTAATAACAATTTATAAACGTAAAATTAATTCATCGGAAATTAAGAAAGTAAAAAATGACAAAATATATTATAGATTTCCATACATTTCAAATTTATCTATTAAACTGAATAAACTGATACAAAATTCGGTACCTATCTGTCAACTCGCCTTCTATCTACTCAAAACAGTAGGGAGCATTTTCAGTAAACTCCAACACCTCTTTTATTGAGATCAAACTTGGTTTACTCAATAGAATGTAAAGATTGTAGTGGTATTTACGTCGGTATGACGAAACAATATTTGAAAAATAGAATATATCAACACTCCTATGATTGTCGAGAAACTAATAAAGATAAAAATGAGAAAACAGCGCTAGCCACCCACCACTTCGAGAATGGTCACGATTTTGATTTTGGAAATGTGAGAATTTTGGACAGAGAAAACAATTATTTCAAACGGTCTATAAGTGAAATGATTCAGATAACCATAAATGGCACAATAAATTTGAGAACTGATGTAGAATCCCTCAGCGTTGTTTACAGCAATATATTGACGAAAATTCGAAATGAATAATCTGTCCGAATTGTGCATTTCATCCGTAGTTCCGCATTTGTCAACGTAGATAAAAAGTTGACATCACAACAATATAGAGCTCACATTATGTTCCATCCGTTAGATCTCCTGTTTTAATTTTGGTTTCCGAGAGGAATGATTAGTTTTTGAGTTTATGTGTTTTATATAAAATGACCTATAGATTTCATATCCATATTGTACTGCCTCAGATATCCATAGTTAACTTTGATTGTTGAATGAAAAATGAATGATCTGGCTGCTTCTACGATGAGCATTTAATATTTTAATATTTTGTTAGTGCCAATATTCAATTGGCAGTAAACATTCAGTTTACTGTGTGTTTTTATTACTGAAGATATTTTCATACACCATTTATTGTTCACACTGTTCATGTCAGGGTCGATATTCATTCACAAATAAATGTTTTAGTCTTGAAAAAGATCCCAACTCGGATCGAAACGTTGACGATTCATAAAGGATTCGTTTGATTTGCCCAGTCCTCTAGCCACAAACCTATCATTTTGTTGTGTACTATTTCATATGGTTAATCAGAACTGGACACCTATTTTGTGTGATTTAGCACCACTATATTTCTTATTATGAGGTCACACTTCAATTCCAACAAGTCTACCTCCACCTGTGCATTATAGGAGAAATTTAACGCACATTCATGAACATTTTTCACGAAAGATTGCGTATGTGCCAGCAATCCATTTACCTGATATGATACTCCAGAAACAGCCACATCATACTTTCTTCAAGAATCAGTGAAGATATCGATCTGAAGACTCCACACTTTTTTTCGATTTAATTTAAATATTATGTTAATTTTAGGACAACCTTAGTTTAACAGCTTTCAGTAGCTGGGCCAGTAGTGAACTATCTTATGCATAATGAATCAAAATTAATGAATGAATAAAATTTAAAAAAAACACATCAGTCTACATATTGTGCGTGAGACAATTATCTCATTTATTCGGCCCATTTTGCAAATAAATACAGGGATAACAGGCATAATTATCTACAGTATAATTCAATAAAATAGTGAGACTAAAAAGTAACCCTGATGACTTTCATCATTTACTAGAATAGACGTTTTTGCGCGCATGCTCAGGGGAACAGTGTGCTAACGTTTTTTGTATTTGCATTGTGTCGACTATCCTACATTTAAGGAATCTTTTCAGAACTTTATGGCCTGTGCATGTTAGTATATGAAGTCAATTTCTACCTTTTAGGTTCAACTCTCCATACATATTTCCCATGAATTTTCTCACCTTGATGTTTAATATTCCTGGTTTTTGACTAACAGTTTCCTCTATATTCCTGACGCAGGAATTGCATGTCATTCCTTCGATAGCTATTTGAACCGAACCATCTTCGTCTCTTTTATCCTGTTTTTGAGTATTCGTTCCATCTCCTCTGTGTGATAGGACAGAAACAGCTTCTAGATCTGCTTTGTGATTGATCAATGGTTCAAAACCGAGGGTTTCTGAGGTCTCCCTGTAACAGAATAAACATCTTAACTATAGAATAATGTTTCTAATAAATGCCTTAATAAGGTAAGGAATTATAAGTACACATATTGAGGATGAGGTAGATGTTTAGAGAACAATCCTACATTTAAACAAATAGATTTTAAATATTGATATTCCAATTTAATTAGGAAGAAAATATATGCGATAATTCGGAGTTCTCAAATTGGCAAACATTAGCAATCGAAAAAATATAAAAGATTTCATTCCAGTATACATTTTATTATGTTAATATTCTAAGAATATTCTTTATTTGTCCAGATACATTCAAACCCACAAATTTCGACTTTTCAAGTAAATTCTCTTCAAAAAAAAGAAGAATTATTAGTATACAGATTGAGAATTAGGTAGACGTTCAGAGAACATTCGTACAAACATTAAACACACAATAATGATTTAAGTAATTATCATTATTTTATTATGTTAATAGTGAATCTATCTCTGCTTCGCTCGGCTTCACAATTGAAGTGCCAGAGGACTTGAAGATTTTTTATCTAATTGAATATCGATTGGGACTCAAAAAAATATATTTTTTGATTCAGCGAATATATCGCAAAAAAATTCGCAACATATTATTCTTTCTCCACATAATATCTTTTTTCCAATATTTCACTATATCTAACTACTGAACATTGTGTTGATGAAAATATTTATGATACTGTAACGTTTTCTTAGTTTTCAAAACGTTCAGAATATTTAAACTATTTATTTACACTATTTACACACTACTATTCCAATAACTAAACAAGTATTTCTTTCAAAGTCTGTTCACAATTTATTTCCACAATAATTTATTTCAACTGAACACTTTCCGCTACGAATCACTCTGCTGAATTGGTCCCCGTGCCGGAACAGCACGCCCTTATATCACATGTGGAATTTCCAGCGATGTCTGGAATACTCTCGAAAGTGGGTGACTCATACGCGTTGCGGGCTTTCTGCAACATTCTAGAATAGACAGGGCCGTACTCGTCACACTACTTTTCAACTAAAACTTCATGAAAAAGTTGGAATTTACCGTTCGACAAACATTGGAAATCGAAAAATACAATATAAAAATAACATATACGAGTATAAATGTTGCTTATGTGAATAATCCAGGAACACTCACAATTATAGGATCCTGCTGGCTTTTAGTGTACAAATAACAACGTTTTAAGTAAATTAAGGCGAAGAATTATAACTATATAGATTGTGAATTAGGTAGGCGTTCAGAGAACAACATTTTAGTAAGTTACTAGCAGATATGTCCCTACTTAAGGTGTCACAAGAAATGGAAGAATATTTTATTTATTATTTTTCTTTTATTCTTGGTAAAATCACAAGAAAGGCTAATTACTCCAATTCATATTATTACGCGTTATCATTTTTCCCATATGTCTGTAATTTCCGAAATTTTCGCCGAAAATAGTCCAAGTTATAACTGATGACGAATTTAGTATTTTTTTATTTCTGTATGGCCGTTGCCACGATAATTGTCGAACGGAAGGAGCTGCGACTTGATACTTTTAGGGTGAGTTCCGAATCGACATGCGACGGTCAACTACGCTAATGGGCAAAAAAGGCAGGACAGTTTTGGAGTAATTCTCGTTGAGAATTTTGAGGTTATTTTTTCAATATCTCCAGAAGTAACAATGATATCGGATTGAAACTTTGTGATAATTTAGAATACTAGCACGAAACGTTTCACATAATTTCGTGTGGATCGTACAGTAGGGAATTGTAAAAAAAACATTTTGTGATATTTTTTTTAAAACTATGAGATTTCTATGGAATTTGGCAATGACCTTGAAGTCATTGAAGTTGACAGGTAAAATATCTTGAAATTTTTTAAGTACCATTGCTCAATCATAACTCAAGAGATACAGCGTAAAAGCTGCGGACCTCACGTCAATGCTTTTCTAGATTTTTTTTTTATTTCACTGTTACTGAATATTCTGTTATGCAAGAGATTTGCTCTTATTTTTAACTGAATTAATCACAATTGGAAAATTTGAAATCCACACTCAAAACCTAAGAAATAAACAATAAGTAATTCCAGCATAAATGTTACTTATGTGAATATTCTTGGAATATTCTTAAGAGCAAACACTACTACTATATGCTCGTAAATTAAGGCTTCGCTCATTCTGGCAACACAGCCACATTCGAGTTTCATTAAACCTCGTTTATATTCCAAGGTCAGGCACTTTTTCACGGTCTGCATCCGCTAACTTTTCCAATAGCCTCGAGAAATATCAGAATTCGGAGAAATTTCGACGTTAATTGGAGAAAACAGGGCGTCGTTCTGTAGGTTTAGTTGATTATTTTTTGAACTTTTTTTGGGATGTACTGATTAATTCTTATAACATAATCACAAGGACGAATATCCGTCGATAAATCAACAAATATTCCCCCTTGATCAGAGTTAATCACCCAATCAACCAAAACACCTACACCGAAGAAGCGGATCCAAGTAGAATGACTACAGCTGTTTCACAATTGTTATTGATCGTCAGGTCAACTTAACTTGGATGAACCGCAGAGAGTTCTCTCGATACTTGTTACCTTTCAGAAGGATCGATGCAGTATACAACTTACAGCGCGCCATCTGCCAGGAGCATCTTGCGAGTCTCACCTTCGAGTGCAGAATACTTAATTCTTATGCGAGAATGCGGAATGTTGGTCAATTTTCTATTTTTCACCCCATTCCAGATTTTATTTTCCCATAAATTATTTAATATAAAGTAGAAACATTGCGCATTCCTAAATATTTTTTCAACCATTTGCACCCAAAGATTTTTTGAAAAAAACGAACTCTGGCCTCCAAAAGACACTCCGTTATGTTCGAGGTATTGTTCACTCTTAAGACCATGTTCACTTTTGGTGATATCCTTTGAACATCCGCGGAAAAACTGCTGACTTCACGTCAGTGCTTTTCTAGGTTTTTTGCGCGCATGTTCTAGGGGAACAGCGTGCTACCGTTTTGTCCAAATGTCTGTAATTTTCGATGATTGAGCCGAAAATGGTCTCAAACGACTAGATTGGACTCACTGATTACGGATCCGGTGTCAAAATCGATTCTGTCCGGCCGGCCGGCCGTGGACACGATAACTGTCGAACGGACTTTTGAAACTTTCAGAGTAGGTTGCGCATTGGAATGCCGCGGTCAAGTTCGTTAACGGGCCAAATCGGTCGAATAGTTTCGGAGTTATAGTTTTTTGGAATTTTGAAGTTATTTATTTTTTATTTCAGAAACTACTTGAGCGATTGAATTCAAACTTGGCAATAAGGTGGAGTATATCAACGCGCAACTTTGAGCCAAATTTTGTCAGGATCATACTGTCAGTAAATTAAAAAAAAAAAATGTTCCAAAAAATTTTTTTTTCCGAAAAATGTTCATCATATCCAAAGAAAAATTTCACTCGGACTTTGAGCTTCATATTTCACAGCAGTGTACTAAATTTCAGTTCGATAAGATCTTTAGTTTAGGAGTTATCGGAAAAAAATATGTCAAATTTCTAGGTTTTTTTCTCGATATCGTTGCTTTTTTCGGTATAACTCGAAAAATACTGATTCAATCCTGATAAAACTTCGCAGCTAGTTTGAAGATGCTGAAAGACAACTTTATGCAAAATTTCGTGATAATCGTGTCCTTAGAACCATTTGAAAAAACAAATTTCTGTGATTTTCTAATCATATCATCCTCATTAAATTCTGTATGAACCTTCGAACTGTAATTTTTCGATGAAGTACTGGATTTCAATTCGATCTGATCTGTATAACTTCCGGAAGATACGACTTAGAAACTCGATATTTGTAGAGTAGGTTTGGGGCTTAATTAAGAAGGACGAATTCGTGAATGATTAAAATCCGCCCCATGATTCCGTAGATATACCCATTCAAAATTTGATTTTTCCAATATTTCCAAAAGTACAGTTCAGATCGAATTGAAATACAGTGATTTATCGAAAAAAAAAATCGAGAAAAGCACTGCCGAGAAGGCGACGGCTTTCGCGCACAAGTTAAAATTCGTTGCCGAAGCGGTCATCTACATTGAAAATGCGCGCAAAAGCTGCTGCCTTCACGGCAGTGCTTTTCTAGATTTTTTCGATGAACTACTGGATTTCGATTCGATCTCATCTGTATTTTTGGGAATATTGGCCGACCGTGGACACAATAACTTCCGAAATAAACAACTTAGAAACTCGATATTTCTGAAGTAGGTTTGGGGCTCAATTACGAAGGCCGAATTCGTGAATGGGTAAAATCCACCCAATGATTCCGCAGATATACCCATTAAAAATTTTATTTTCCCAATATTTCCAAAAAAAAGCGATTGGATCGAATTTAAATCTAGAATTTTATCGAAAAATTGCCATTCGAAGGTTTATACAGAATATCATGAGGATAATATGAAAAATTTGGACAAAATGCCAAATCTTCGCATTTCTCATATCAGAAAGTTATCACTGCCTGACAGTTATACATGTTTATCGAAACCAATTTAACAACATGCGAAATACTGTTATCATTTTACCAATTGCCAGTAAATTTTTACCATTTCAATATCCTTAACAACAAACATCTCTCTGTATATACGAAAATTTTGCATCACGACCTTCAGATTCACCCAATTCGACACCGTTCGATTTTTTACGCGCTTGTTCTGGGGAATAGCGCGTTATCCTTTCGTCACGATGTCTGCAATTTCCGAATTTTGAGCCGAAATTAGTCACAAACGACTAGGCTGGACTCACTGATGAATAATCCGTGGTCAAAATTGATTCTGTCCGTCCGGCCGGCCGTTCGTCCGGCCGTGTGCGCTGTAAGTCTCGGAAGGAAAGACTTAGAGTCCTGAAATTTTCATGTTAGGTAAAGTTCCCGAATATCTCGGTTGAGTTCGTTAATGGGCCAAATCCGCCGAATGGTTTTTGTGCTACAGCCATTTGAAATTTTAATTTTTCAATAACTCGAATAATATTTATCTGATCGAAATGAAACTTGGTTGGAAGATGAACAATGTCAATGAGAAGAATTATCCATGGAGGAATTTGAAAAAAAAAATTTTTTTTTTTTAAATTTTTTTATTTCATTAAACTTTCACCATTTCGCAATGTGAACAAGCGCGTAAAAGCTGCTGACTTCACGTCAGTGCTTTTCTAGTTTTTACAAAACATCAACTTTCACACGCTTAAATTCGATGGATAGGTTACGTATCAAAACATGTTTACATACCACACATTTTCCTTAGATAACAGAGGTTCTCTATCACACATTCCGACAGACGAACTTGCTGTAGAATTCCGAAAACCGCTAATGGCGATATGTCAAAACCTAAAATGCAATATTTTCGCGACAAGACAACATAATACCGTCAACAGACCAACTTTTATCTTCGCTTTCGCTCAAGCTTAAACTACACGCGACTTGAACGACTACGATGATGGATACAACTGAATTCATTATTTTTTAAGTCGATTTTGATAAGATAAGACCGTACTTTAGAGACGTGTGTATTGAAGCGGAAAGCGTGTGCACTCTACTTTCCTTTTGAAGTTTTGGAATTGATTATCGTCGTTTTTGCGCGCTCCTTTTTGGGGAAAACGACGTTTCATGTTATCTTTTCTTTAAACTGCACTAAGCGCAAACTTTGTAATTTTTCAATTACCTTCCTGTCATATTTCATATGATTCCCCAATATAAGGGGCCTGTAGCTTTTTTCGTTTATCTGAGGATCTGAAATATCATCACTTGGGAGACTGGACCTGATCGAAAGACCCTCCCGGTCAAAGAGCAAATCTAGATAATATTATTTACTGCTTCCTGCTGGTTTTCTGTCTCTTTTTCTGTTTCAGATATTATGTCGAGATATTTTGCAAAATTAATTCAGGATGACGAAGAAATTTTCCAATGCAAAAGATGCCATCCATGATCTTTAAACAAATTCTTACACTTGTACGTGGAGGCAGAGTTTTTGCTGAGGTTTTTATCTGTGCTCTTTTATTATACGTAAAAATGTATGGTTTATATTTTCTTTTTTGGATAAAATATCAGGTGATTTTGTCTGAATTGCTCTTCGTTGTTCTACAACCAATAATGAATTTTTGATCTAATAGTAAGGAGATTATCTCAAAATTTCAAATAGTCATGAAATTCGACATAGTTTGTAAGCGCTTGTTCTAAGGAGCAGCACGTTATAATTTCGTCACGATGTCTGTAATTTTCGAATTTTGAGCCGAAACTGGTTTTAAACGATTTGGTGAACTACCTGACGAAGAATCCGTGGTCAAATTCAATTCTGTCCGTCCGTCCGTCCGCATGTGCTCTAAGTTTCGAAGGAAAAGACTTAACAACTTGATAAGATTAGATTTGGAGCCCAAATATCTCGGTTAAGTTAAAAATGGGTGGAATCGGTTGGATAGTTACGGAGTTAGGTCTATTTGAAATTTTAAGGTTAATTCCTCGATATTTCATGAAGCATTGACTCGTTGAAATTCTTCGTGGCCTGTTTTGGAGTACCAATGAGCAACTTAGTGCAAAATTTGGTGTGGATCCAGTTGTGTGAAAATAAAGAAAAAATTTATTCGGGAATTTTTAAAATTTTGGATGAACATTTTTTTTTTCTCTGAAAATATTGATTAGATTTCAATGGAATTCGGCACAAACCTTAGAGTCGGTATTTAACAACACTGTCCCAAATTTCAATTCGATCCGATATTTACTTTCGGAGATATAAGGAAAAAAAGTGTCAAATTTCGTTGTTATTTGGAATTTTAACGTTATTTCCGCAATATCTCAAGAAGTACAAACGCAATCAGATTGAAACTTCGTGATCAGGTTAAGATTACCAGCACGCAACTACGTGCAAATTTTCGTGTTGATCTAATAGTTAGAATTCGAATAAGCGCTTAAAAGCTCCTGACCTTAGGTCAGTGCTTTTTTTCTTGATACCTTCGTAAATAAAAATTAACACTGCTTTTAAATATCGACTCGCAAGTCTTTGCCAAATGTCCTTGGAATATGGAGAACAGTTTCCGACAAAAAAAAGGTTTCGAAGAAAAATTTGGAAAACATATTTTTTAAAATTTTAACTCTTAGGATCCTAAAAAAAATTACTATATAGTTGCGCGACTGTATTTTCCAAGCAGCTACCAATTTTCAATTAGATGTCCGAAGAACGGCCTGAAAGTATCGAAATTTACAGACATTTGGGCAAAACGTTAGCCACCGTTCCCAAAAACACGCGCGAGAAAGAAATGGCTGCCAGTTTTCATGCAGACTCCCGAAAATGCCTCACAAAATGTTTGGATGTTTGAGTGAGTGCAAAATTTCGGAAGAATCCTATGTTGAAAGCGAAACATTCGTTTCTATGCACTTTAGAGAAACCATAAATTTGGATGAATAATAGATATTCTGTGTTTCATTGCCCGATTTCTGATACATTCTGATACAGTAGTAGTTTTTATAGATTAGAAGACATTGCAAAAAACTTCACGAAAACAATAACTATTCAATAATAATACTTTCGACTCCATCGAATCATTGCCTATTCCTTATCGTAAAATGTGGGTAACTACATCATTCATAATGAAGTCATTTGTTCCTATTTATATATTATTATTGAGAATTACATGTTCCGAGCAGATAAGGTACTGATGTGATGAAAAATTATTAGCTGCTTCGTATGGGTCCATAAATAAAAATCTAAGGGATTTAGATCAGGCGAACGAGGTGGCCATTGTATTGGTCCTCCTTGACCTATCCATTTATTCGGGAAATGTTTATTCAGCCAACTGCCTACTTGTCTCCTTGTATTTGGTGGTGCACCATCGTGCTGATACCACATATTTCCTACAATGTTTAGCTCTAAGTCATCAATTAAGTCAAAAAGGTTGTGCTCCAAAAAAGTTTTATACAAATCTGCATTTAACCGGTTATTTATAACATGTACTGGCATCAAATCATTGATGAAAATCCCACCCCAATCGTTTACACCGAAACGTTGCTGAAATCTTGGGTATGTTGTTGAAGTAACCATTTACAAAATTCTAACCTTCGTAACCCAGCATGTAAAGCTTGTACATTTCGTCTATGAAATGGATGCAACATTTCTCTTTTCAAAACACGCCATACGAAATTTGGTGATAAATGAAGATTAGTAGCTCTACGTCGAACACTAATCGAAGGGTTTCCACGGACAGCATCTATTACATTTTCCTCATTTTCTACATTTACTTCAGTTGGCCGAATGGCTTTCTTTGGAGCAGGATTGCCTGTTTCTCGAAGTTTTCGGAATGATGCACAAAATACTGTGTGTGCAGGTTGCTGTCTATTGGGATATTTTCTTCGGTATTCTCGAGCTGCTCTTCTGGAGTTACCATTAGAATAGTCATATTCAAATACAATATCTGCATATTCCTGAGTCGTGAAAGAATGCATTGTTATTCGAAACGTACCCCAAGTGCCAAATGAATAATTGAAATAACGTCAATTACCATATCAACCGATATTTTATGTCGGTCTACTTGATCGAAACATGGAAATTAATTTTTTCAAATGCTTGTAACTTCGAAACGAGAACGAATCAGACCTATGTTCATAGGAAAAAAATGTTCAGAATAGGCACAGCTACCATCTGTCAAAATTTGTCATAGAGCTTGTAGAACACCCTGTATGATCCTCACTAAATTTTACAAGAACCTTCGAGTACTGAACTTCAATTCGATCTGCTTCTTTGGAAATATTGGAAAAAACATATTTTGCATGGATGTATCAACGGAATAATTAAGCCAGTTTTACCCATTCACGACTTCGACATTCCCAACCAAGCTCCATACCTAGCTACCCGACAAATATCGAGTACCCAACTTTTTTCTTTCGGAAGTTATTGTGTTTAAGTGACGATAAACGGTCGATCAATTATTTCTCAAAAAAAATATCGATATATCTGTAAAACTCTTGGAATTATTGTACCCATTCAACAAATAAAATAATACAAATCTAATCTAAATCCAGTACTCGATTACAAATCTGTTACTTAAAAATTTCTATATGATTACAAAATCGCAAAATATAAAACATTAAAATGAACATTTGGCACTTTTCAAAAGTAGAGTTTGGGTATCAGCATTTTTCAACTAGTTACCAAGTTTCATCATGATAGGCTCGGTATTTTTTCGGAAAAAACAACGATACCGAGATAATTATCATGAAATTTTATACAGGGTGTAACAGAGTTGATGTAAAATATTCAAGGAGGTTATGGTACAGATCATTTCTAACAAAAATGTGCTCATAACTTTTTTCTCAAACCTCCCAATTCTACAGATATCAATTCTTTTGTTTTTTTTGGAAACTTCCCTACCTTGCTCCAGAAAAGAGAGTATATCTCTGGAACGATAAGACCTACTGCAATAAATGTGCCCTTAATCCAAAGTGTCAAGTCGCGAACCTTCCTTTTATTCAGCCAACGTGTATGTTGGATTGCCTAACTCGGGTTGTGTTGGGCGTGAAACGCATTCTTGCTGGAATCGTCTGTCAAGCGTCAGTTACTCGTCTAGAATCGCCGGAGTCAGTACTTACTTATTAAGAGATAACCTCAAAAGAAAGACGCAATTGTCGTTAATCTGTCGTCGCATTATTTCGCCGCATTGTTCGTCTGATCTACATACAATTTCGTCTATTTGCCTATACGGGTAAAACCCACTGCAAAGTGATATTGACAATTTGGAGTGGAGTGTCTTGTGATTTTGTTTCCATCAGGTGAAGGCCGAGGACGCTGAGCAGAAGGAAAGGTACATCCCTGAGTCCCTCCCCTTTACCTGTACCTTTTGTTACCAGACCAGTGGCAATTCGCCTAGTTTTTCATCTTCAACCCATTAAGGTAAGACATCGCATTTTACTTCCTAATTGTGCAATATCAACTTATATTATTGTCATCAGAAATTGACCGAGACAACAAATCTCGATCATTTATTGGTGCCGAGAAACCAGGGACCTTCAGATCAAAAAATAATTCAGTCTAGTTATCCCATTCATCTGATTATCCAGTTTTGAATTCATATTTATTCCATTCATCTGATTATTTCATCGTGAATTCATAATTCAATATTCGTTCAGACAAATTACTTGAAACGCTAATCTTTATCGCTGTCATCTGTTTTAAGTCTTATCTACGGCATCTGTTTGTTATCACCCATAATATCGTCTGTTTCATTCACATTCAATTTCCGTGAATAATTAAATTCCGTATACCCGGGTTGTTCAAAATATAAAATGCCGTCGGTGGAGAAATTGAAGGCATCTATCAGCGAGTGTGTAGTAAAGCGTGAGAATGCATTCTCCGCAGCGTCTACACTGCTCAAGCTGATCAAAGGGTTGACCACGGAGGTGGATACAGCCAACATGTGCCTGTCCGAGTTGATCAAGGTAGAAAAGAATTTCAGGGAAGCCGATGAATCAATCATCAGACTGAACTCTCAGTTGGAGGAACCGGCACAGGATGGATCACCATCAAAATTCGCGGCGTTCTTTGAGATTTGCCTGAGTGTACGTGAGGCCCACAGTCGTCTGACATGCTCTTCTTCTGGTACGGCGCTCGCATCCTCATCGGTTGATTTACCCATTCCTCGAGTTGAGCTGCCCGGCTTTTATGGCAAAATCGAGGAATGGCCCGGATTCATCGCTCTCTTCGATGCCCTAGTGCATCAAAACAAATCTCTGGCGCCTGTTCAGAAATTTCACCTCCTAACGTCTGCTCTATCCGGTGAGGCAGCGTCGGTCATCTCCGGGTTTGAATTGGATTCGGTTAATTACCCTCTGGCTTACCAAGCCCTTCACTCCCGGTACCAAAATCCTCGTCGGCTGGCGGATCTTTATGTAAGCCAGATATTGGACTCCCGGCCAGCATCTGTGTCCTCTTTGTCGCAGCTGAAGCATTTCATAACAACGCATCAGAATGCTATAAATGCCATCAAGGCGCTGCCCATATCTAATCCAGCCGACTACCTCCTGTTTTCGCTGGCTTTGCGCAACCTTGATGTACCATCTCGCCAGTTGTTCGAGGGGCAGTTATCCTCTGATGAATTTCCCACTCTCGCGCAACTTCTCGAGTTTACTAATCGACAGTTGCGAGTGTTGGAGAGCACTTCGGTCACCTCGTCTCGTGCGTCTGTGCAGAGGAAATCGTCAAGGCCTCAATCCCCGGCAGGCTCAGCGTCTGTCCCTTCCTCGTCCGTGCTTTCATCCCCTGGTCCGTTCTCTCGCCGTCCTGCTTACGCTGGCACACGCCCCTCTACATCTTCTGGTTCGTCTTCCGCGTGTGTGTTCTGTTCGGCGAATCACTCCATTCGCCAATGTCGTGAGTTCAAGGCCATGGACATTCATCAGCGACGAGCTTTCGTGGATGAGAGGCGACTATGCAGAAATTGCATGTCGTCTTTCCATGTCACTGCTAAGTGCGGTTCGGATCAATGCTGTCACACATGCCGGAGACGACACCATACGATTCTCCACCTGGCATCTGCTACGACTACGTCCCCTTCCGTTTCCCACATTGAGGAGACATCCCGTTCGACGGACCAACGTCCTTCTTCGCCCTCTGTCTCATCAGAGCCTCCAATCCGTGCGCTCACCTCTCGGGGCAGCTCAGTAAGGGGTAAATCGGCGGGGCTCCGGCTGCTGTCGTGCAAGACCCCTAGGGCGGTAGGCTCAACATCTTCTCGAGCTTCGCCAGCTCCGTCGCCCCCTCATTCTTGTCCCTCCTCTGGAAGTGGTTCCGAGTGACTGCGAGTGTGGTCATCTTGCGGTCGTCTAACCCCGCCGAATAAACATCTGTTTGCATCTTCTCGTCTGTTCTCTTCTTGTCATCTGTCTCCAGCTCCGCGGTCTTCTCTGCGTCAGACCCATAAGCCTGACTACCTCATGCCTACCGCTTGGATCCGTCTAGATAACCGGCGGAATGTCTTGTTCGGCCGTGCTCTTCTAGATTCAGGCTGCCAACATACCCTCATCACACGAGAGTGGGCCTCCAAACTTCGTCTGTGCATTCACCCTGATCCTATTCAACTTCGCACCTTGAGTAATGCGGATCAGTTTCGCATCCAGGGGTACGCATACGTCACCCTCTGTCACCAAGGAGATCCTCCCCAGTTTATCATCAAAGCATACGTGATTTACAGTCCAGTGGATCCCCTTCCGGTCCAAGCGTTCAATGGCCGATGGCCTGAGTTTCAGCAACTCAGCCTAGCTGATCCACTTTTCTATCTTCCTCGTACCATAGGCATGTTGATCGGCTCGGATGTGCTCCCTCATCTTATTCTTCCCGGCACGTTGTCCCCATCGTCTGAGCTTCCAGGTGCATTATCTACCACCCTAGGTTGGGTACTCTATGGACCGTATGCGCGCCATCGCAAGAAGACCAAACACGTTTCCTTCTCACCGGACACTGTGAATGGTCCCGCTCGACGTCTTCGGGTTGCTCTTCGGGCCTCACGTCGAAACACTCTTCCATCATCGTCTGCAGGATCATCATCTGCTGTCTCTACTCCATTAACTCAGCTTGATCCCCCTCTGTCAGTGGCCACCTGCCATTTTTCTTCTGACAAGACTGAGTCTTCTGGTTCAATACCCCTAATCTTACCATCTGATATGATAAGTCATCCTGCCGTCTCCGATCTTCAAACTATTTCTCTGAGCACCTCTCAACACTCAGACCAGGAACTTGTCAACATCGTTCGGCGCTTCTGGGAACTCGATAAGGTACCTGACGTGCTCCCCTTGACCCCCGCCGAGAAAGAGTGTGAGGTTATGTATTGCGCTGATGTCACCCGTAACTCCACTGGTAGGTACACTGTTGGGTTGCCCTTGTCATCTTATCGTCTGGGCCCCTCCGTCAATGTGGCGACTAGGCAGTTCATAAGGTTAGAACATCGCCTCGAGAATAATCCTGATCTTCGCGTCGCCTATCATGATTTCATGCGAGATTATATCGAAAGTGGCCACATGGATTTGGTACCTGAGTCATCTGACTGTCCTCGATATGAGCCCTATTATATTCCTCATCATCCTGTACATCGTCCGGATGATCCTCCTACTAAAATTCGAGTAGTCTTCAACGCCTCTTGCGCATCCGCTAATGGCAGATCCCTCAACGATCTTCTGCTCACCGGTCCGAAGCTGCAAGCGGACATTTCCACCCTTCTGCTTCGTTTTCGTCTACACAGATTTGTCTTTACTGCCGATATCCGACAGATGTATCGACAAATTCTGATACGCCCTGAGCAGAGGGATTATCAACGCATAGTCTGGCGTTTCACCAAACAGGAACCCCTCCAATATTATCGCCTGAACACCGTCACCTATGGAGTTTTTTCTGCTCCCTACTTAGCACTTAGGACCCTTCACCAACTGGCTTTGGATGACGGACCCAAATTTCCTGCTGCAAGGCACGTCTTGCTGCATGAGATTTATATCGATGACATTCTGACAGGCTGTTCATCCGAGTCTGAGGCTCTTGAATTGCGACAGCAGGTTCAGGATCTGCTCATGGCGGGCGGTTTTGAGTTGCGCAAATGGGCTACAAATCATCTTCCTCTGTTAGACGGCATTCCATCTGATCATCGTAGAGAATCCTCTTCTATTGACCCCCTTCTTCTTGATCGTGAACCAAGTCTCAAGATCCTGGGACTTGGATGGAATCCGTCCTCTGACCACTTCTTCTATTCTGTCCGCTTGACATCAGCGGCAGTCACCAAACGGACTGTGCTGAGCCAACTGGCCAGAATCTTCGATCCCTTGGGATGGCTAACTCCTGTCACCTTCTATGCCAAAGTCTTCTTCCGTCAGCTCTGCCTACTTCACTTGGAATGGGACCAACCTCTCTCGACTGAGGTCCAACCCCCGTGGTTGCAGTTCCAATCCCAGCTTCCCTCCTTGGCAGAGCTTCACATACCAAGGTTCATCCCTGCCGTTTCATCTTCTGCTCATCAGTTCATCGGCTTCTGTGATGCCTCTGAATCGGGCTAAGCTGCAGTCGTCTATCTTCGCACTTCTTCATCATCTGGTCAATGCCATGTGTCTCTCCTAGCTGCAAAACCCAAAATCGCTCCTTGTAAGGCTGTGACCCTGCCTCGTCTAGAACTGTGCGGTGCCCATCTTCTCGCAAAACTCATGCATCATCTGTCCACCCACGTTTTGCAGCATCTCGGTGCTGAATGTATTGCCTTTTGCGATTCTTCTGTTGCCTTGTCGTGGATCCGTGGTGAAAGTCACAGATGGAAGACATTTGTCGGCAATCGAGTCGCCGCAATACAGGATCTGATTCCTTCGGCTTGTTGGAGGCATGTGGTGTCTGAGGACAATCCAGCTGATTGTGCCTCTAGAGGATTGATGCCCGCAGACATTCATCATCACCCATTGTGGTGGCGTGGTCCTCGTTGGTTGTCTCTCGACTCGTCTTCGTGGCCTCTTTCCTCTGTTGATTCATCTCCAACTGAGCAAGTGGACGACGAAGCCAAGCCGATCTCCGCTTTAATGTTAGCAGCCATCTCCGATGAACCCACCATGATTGAACGTTTCTCCTCGTATCTTCGACTCAAGCGCGTGACTGCCTTTTGTCGACGTTTCATACTGAATTCTCGCAGTCCATCTTTCCCTCGCTCAGGTTTTCTCTCCTCTGTTGAGCTTCAGGAAGCAGAAACCTGCTTGATACGTCTAGTTCAATCTGTTCATTTCGCGGAGGAGCTAGCTGAGCTTCAGAAACCTTCTTCTCGTCATCGCCTCATCATGAAACTACACCTTTTTCGTGACGAGCATGGACTTATCCGTGTTGGAGGTCGGCTTTCCGCCTCATTATTACCATATAGACACAAACATCCTGTTCTTCTGCCTAAAAATGATCATCTCACTCATCTGCTCATCGACGATGCCCATCATCGTCTTCTGCACGCCGGCGCTCTGGCGACTCATTCGTTCATTCGTCGACGATTCTGGATTTTGGACGGACGTAATGTAGTACGCAATCGTCTACGCAAATGCAACCGATGATTCTCTTGCAAACCCCGTCCTCTGATACAACCAATGGGCAATCTTCCACCTGAGCGGCTATCCTCTGCTATGGCTTTTCTTACCACTGGCGTTGACTACGCCGGTCCATTTTATGTGACGAGTGCACGCCTACGCGGAGCCGTTAGCACCAAGGCATATCTAGTTGTCTTCATCTGTTTCACTACCAAAGCGGTTCACCTGGAGTTGGCATCTGAGTTGTCCACCCCAGCCTTCATTGCTGCTTATCGTCGCTTCGCTGCACGCCGAGGTAATCCTTCCGTTATCTTTTCGGATAACGGGACCAACTTCGTGGGTGCACACAACTACCTTCGTGACCTTGGCCGTTTATTGTCTGCTCCACAACATCAGCAAAGTCTTTGTGATGCAGCCTCGTCTTCCGGAACCGACTGGCGATTCATTCCTCCTTCTAGTCCTCACTTTGGCGGCCTTTGGGAGGCCGCTGTCAAGTCTGCGAAGCATCATCTCACTCGCGTTATCGGCGAGCAAAAACTCACTTACGAGGAGTTTCTCACCGTCTGCACTCAGGTTGAGGCAATCCTCAACTCTCGTCCTCTGTATCTCCCATCGTCCGACCCTTCTGATTTTGAGGCCCTCACCCCCGGGCATTTTCTGGTGTTCCGCTCCCTCACCGCTCCTCCTGATAACGATGTCAGTTCCGTGTCTCTAAACCGCCTGTCTCGTTGGCAGCTCGTCCAAAGATTTCAGCAGGACTTCTGGAGGCGTTGGCGTCAGGAGTACTTGCATACTTTGCAGCAGCGTCACAAGTGGTTGCATCCATCGACTCCTATCCTTCCAGGTACCGTTGTCATCATTCAAGATGATAATCTTCCTCCTCTGAAGTGGTCTATTGGCCGTATATCATCTGTTTTCCCGGGAGCTGATTCCACAACTCGTGTAGCTGATGTTGCTACTGCTTCTGGAATCATTCGACGACCAGTCGTCAAATTGTGTCCTCTTCCAACCCAGTAGATTGCGTCTGGCTTCCTTCGTTTGTTCACGCCTTTCAGTTCATCTTACTGAAGGGACTCTTCAGGGCGGGCGGCATGTCAAGTCGCGAACCTTCCTTTTATTCAGCCAACGTGTATGTTGGATTGCCTAACTCGGGTTGTGTTGGGCGTGAAACGCATTCTTGCCGGAATCGTCTGTCAAGCGACAGTTACTCGTCTAGAATCGCCGGAGTCAGTACTTACTTATTAAGAGATGACCTCAAAAGAAAGACGCAATTGTCGTTAATCTGTCGTCGCATTATTTCGCCGCATTGTTCGTCTGATCTACATACAATTTCGTCTATTTGCCTATACGGGTAAAACCCACTGCAAAGTGATATTGACAATTTGGAGTGGAGTGTCTTGTGATTTTGTTTCCATCAGGTGAAGGCCGAGGACGCTGAGCAGAAGGAAAGGTACATCCCTGAGTCCCTCCCCTTTACCTGTACCTTTTGTTACCAGACCAGTGGCAATTCGCCTAGTTTTTCATCTTCAACCCATTAAGGTAAGACATCTCATTTCACTTCCTAATTGTGCAATATCAACTTATATTATTGTCATCAGAAATTGACCGAGACAACAAATCTCGATCATTTACAAAGAGAAAGAGGTGTTACATTCACTGTATTTAGTTTTGCTGGAGCAAATTCAACAAGAACCGGAAGAACGCAGGTTCAGTGAGAAATTCAGACCAATAAGAAAACCAATATGAAATTTCATCCTCCGTTTTCTCGAAAAATGCTTGAGGTGAGGTATTCAATTTGCTCGAGCAAAATTGAATATGGTGAATGAAGTATCTTTTTCTCTTTTGAGTAAGGGCACATTTATTGCCGTAGGTCTTGTCGTTCCGGAGGTATACTCTTTTTTCTTGAGCAAGGTAGGGAAGTTTCCGAAAAAGACAAAAGAATTGATATCTGTAGAACCGGGGGGTTTAAGGAAAAAGTTATAAGTACATAATTTGTTGGAAATAATCTGTACTATCACCTCCTTGAATATTTTACATCAACTTTGTTACACCATGTATACAGTTTTTCCAATATTTGCTTGGATAAACATCAGATCATACTGGGATTTAGTACTCTATTGGTAAATATTGACTCAAGGTAGGAACCAATACTCTTCGAAATGTGAAGAACAGTTTCCGAAAAAACACTTGTTTCGAAAAAAATAGAAAAATTCTAAATTTTTTTTTAATTTCTAAAATAACAATTCTTGCTGAATTTTCAGCATATTACAACGGGTTAGGAAGTTTCGATTGAATCGTTTGAGTACTTTTCGAGATATTGAGGTAATAATCAAAAAAAATTCAAATAAACATCTAAAAATCCAAAAGTTGAACAAATATTAAATTGAATCGACATATAACTTCTGAAGAACCATGTAAGAAAATACACCAGTATAGACATTTTCGGAGCCAGTTATTTACCGCATCGATTAAAGGATATTTAGGGAGGATTTGGCATTATTTTTTAGGTTTTGTCTAGGTTTTCATTCCCAGTGAAAACAAAAACTATAAAAATGATATGATATCGTTATTTAAAGAAAACACCCTTGTGGATTTCAGGATTCAAGACTAATCTCTAATCTGACTTTCTTCATCAAACAATAAAAAGAAAATTTTCGAACTATTTTCGACATTTCCGAAAATAACAGCAAAGCAGATATGGAAATTTCTCAATTTTACTTCTTTTTTTTGTGAATTTAGCTATATATCCATTTCTACGAAAAAATGGGCGAAATTAATTCCTTCATTCAGAAAATAGAGGACTATTTAATTTTTATTTTAAGATTATCTGGTTTCGTCATCATTATTTTTGTATTATCCCAATCTATCAATGCTTTGAAATGTGTTTCTTCAGGTTGTTTTTTGCCATATTTCCATATTACAATATCTTCGTCAGGTATCAAATAATAGCAGAGGGGTTCGTTTTTTGAAATTTTCGAAGAAGTGAGCAGGTACGAGATAAGAAACGGTTTACTTATAAAATCATTAGAGAGCTATCGGAAGTCTAAAGCAGGCCTGACTTTATGGAGGATCCTGTAATATTCCTCAACGTCAATTCAAGATATCTAAGAGACTGGTCTCTTGACAACTTTATGATGGGCTTATTTTTATTCAGGTGTCACAGTAAAAGTTTACGAGAACAAGAATAGAAGAGTGGTGGTCGACACTTCAAAATTTGCCTTGAAACCAATTCCTCTCTTTTGTATTGTTCCGACTGTTACCTGAAAGCTTCAACTATAATGAGTATATTTCGAAAATGTTGATGTCACAAGGTTCTTAAGAAAAGTTCACTATTTCAGTAGACGTTTTCAATACTATTTTTCACACATGGAACTCGAAGGAACTAGGGAGATATTATTGAGACATTGACCCCGCCAAACGCACCTCTTCCACCTGATAAAAATGTTTGTTTTTATATGGTCCTCATGAAATATTGAATTGACCTTCAAGCTATCATTTTTTGATCAAGGGCTACATTTCAATTCGATTCAATCTGAATTTTTGGAAATATTAGGGAAATAAAATAATGATTGGGCACATCTGCGGAATCATTGGCCGGACTTCAATTACGAAGGTCGAATTTGGGAACGGATGAAATCCACCCAATGATTCCACAGATATACCCATTCAAAATTTTATTTCCCCTATATTCCCAAAAATACAAATCGAATCGAATTGAAATCTACTAAGTATCGATTAAAGCTTATTTTGGGAGGATTTTGCATCATTTTTCTTTAATTTTGACCAAAGTCTCAAAACGAAAGAAAATAACTCTGAAAATTTTCTCGTTTTCCTGATGAAAGAGTCAGATTTGTACTCTGAAACGTCACATTTTATTATTATTGTTCCGGTATTCTTCATCATAAAATATGAAGTTCAAGGTTAGTGCTGATCTTATGTGAAATCTGATAGTTTCGAGAAAGAAAATTATTCCCAGAATTTTTTTTTATTGTTGTGATAACACGATCATCAGAAATAAGTTTTGCATTAACTTGTGCAACAGCGTTTTTCAATTAGTTACCGAGTTTCATTATGATTGGACTAGTATTTCAAGAGTGATTCTGGAAAAAAACACGATACCGAGGAAAAAACCATTGAATTAACTTATTATTTCACAATATCTCCAGAAATTGAAATTAGGTTCAACCAAAATTTGGTACAGTGAAATTAAAATATAGAATTTGAGGCCTGTGGCAAATTCTTCTGGGAATCTGATGGAAAAAGTTTTCGAAAAAAAATTTGTTTGTAGAAAAATTTTGAAAGACATTTTTTTAAATTTTAATGAGACGATCATAACGAAATTTTGCAAAATATTGTGCATCAGTATTTTACGACTAGCAGTAAAACATTATCATGATTCGATCAGTGTTTTTCGAGTTATTTCCGAAATAACCATACCGAGGGCTAAAGACTGCAAAATTTGACACATTTTTTTCAATATCTTCAAAAATTGAATTGGGATCGCATTAAAATTTGGTACACTGTTGAGTAAAAGGTGGTTCAAGGTCCGAGTAAAATTTATTCGAAATGTTATGAATAGTTCCCAGACAAAAAATTATCTCAAGAAAAATTTTGAAATTTTTTTTTCAACTTCTGATAACACGATTGTCATGAAATTTGGCACAAAGTTGTTCGTCAAGATTTTCAATTGTTAACCAAGTTTCATCATGTTTTGATAAGTTTTCTTTGAGTTCCCATTATATCAACTATAGTGAGGGCGAAACAACGTTGACATATTTTTTCCCAATTTCTCCAAAAACTGAACTTCAGTACACTATTGTAAAATGTGAGGTTGAAGTTGTGTGCAATTTTTTTTTAGTATCTTATACAAAGTCTTCAAAAAAAAATTTTTTTGGCCATTGCATATTCCAACTAGAGAGCGAGTTTCACCATAATGGAATAAGTACTTTTTCCAGTTATTACAGATATAACAACAAAATTTAATATGTTTTCTCCCAATATCTCCGAAATTTCAATTAGGATTGAACTGAAGTTTGGTGCACTGTTGAAAAATTGAGGATTTTAGGTCTGTGCAAAAATTCCGTCGGTATTTGATGAATAAGTTTTGAAAAAACACTGCAAATTTTACACAAAGGTTTATTATTTTCTTAGTTAGACTAACCCAATATACCATTGATAACTCAAACAACTCAGAACGGAATGCTAAGATCCATTTTCGGCATTTTTGGAAATTTGCAGCGTTTTTCTTTATAACTCAGGAACCACTCGTCGGAAATCATCCGGGTAAATTTTTTTAGGTTTAGTTAAGCAACAGTAATTAACATTTAAAATTTCATAAAAATTGGGTGATAAGTTTTTGAGAAATAATTTTTTTTCCCCCAACACCCCATTTGGAGCCCTTTGGGTACACCGATCCTGCTGAAAAGCTTGGAGGATCACCCCCGAGTGACATACGATTTTTCCACCAAGTTTCAAGGATTTCCGTTCAGTACTTCCAGAAAAAAAGCCCCGGACAACGGACGGCGGACGGACGAAATTTTTCTTATTCGTTTATTCAAATCTACATATTCCGAAACGTAAACTGTGAAATTTTCAGGGGGGGGTTTAAATTTTGTTTTGGTTGGTCGATCACTAAGGTTTATTATTTAATTTTATCAAATAATAAACCAAAAAGATTTTCCGATAAAAATTTCCGATGCAGTAATCCCAACAAAATTTAGCAAGTAGTTCCTGAGATGTTGAGGGAATAATTTCGAAAATTCAAAAAATGAATCATTTCATGAAATCATTTGGCCGATTTGACCCATTAACGATATCAATAGTCGCTTCCTGATGCTACATCTACCCTGAAATCTAGCCCATTCTTATCAATGGTCGAAAATCACAGACAATTGAACAAAATAATAGCACATCATGTCCCAGAACATGTGCACATAATAGATTAAAATATTTTAAGCTCAATATCAATAACTAATCAAGGTGGCTATGGAATGAAACGGAAATGTCAATTATAAAGTAATAATAAATTCAGATAATTACGAAAATTAAAAAAATAATATTGATATAAAGGGTGTCCCATCTGAAAAAAGTTGCTTTGATTTCTGGAAAAACCTAAGTTGAAAGTGTTTTTCAAAAATGCCAAAAAGTTTCGAGAAATGAGCTAGGTACAAAGTACATGTGGCTTTTAAGAATATTACAATGAGTCATTAGCCATCAATACAATATGAGAATAGAGATTTTCAGGGTAATTCATTTCTAAAGCGTTTATCACCCGTCCGATATTGAACAATAGCAAAAGGGTTTGTTATCTATATTGTTTGGAAGAAGTAACCACAGGTACAATATGAAAGGTTGTGTAGTTATAAAACTATTAACTCCACATAAAAAAAAATAGTTTTTTTTGAATCCCAGATTATTGAACATACAGGCTGTATGTTCATACCCGAGACAGGCTGTCTCGGGTCTGCTAATGCTGCAGTTTGAAAATGTGTAAACATTCACCCTAACCGCAATTAAAGTCTATCTTATCATCCTTATAATTAGGTTCGATGAAATATGCCGAAGCCACTTGTGTCACTGTTAGTTTTATTACCGCACTTTATTACGCCGACAAAGGCGTACTGTCTTCGTCAGCAGGTTGCCACGCACTCCTCGACGGGAACGACTCCCTTCTGGTATTCTCGAAGATTTCAGTGTTTTTTTTTCTTGCCGCTGATTTCATGATATTTATTTACTCGACATTTACGTTCATTCATTGAATGAACGCTTCCTACAATTAAAAGAGCATAGTTCATTGTTTGAATTTTTATATGACGTTAACGCATTAGCTTCAAAATATCCAGATTATAGAATGCCAAATTGCAGTAGACTTTTTGATCAATTAGGAGATGACATTGAACATAAAAATCTTAGCACTGAATTGCTTCTTTTGAGTCGCACGCTAGAATCGAAAATATCCCCACTCCAGTTGATGAATTATTCAGAGGAGAATAATTTATCAGAGAATTATCCTAACGTCCTAATTGTTCTCAGGATACTAATTGCAATACCAGTAACTTTAGCTAGAGATAACGTTCTTTTTCAAAATTGAAAATTATAAAGAATTGTTTGCGCTCCGCTATGCACCAAGAGATACTTTCTGGACTAGTAATAATCTCTATTGAACACGAAATAAGCAAAAAAATTAATTTTGAAGGTGTAATAGATGATCTTGTTAGAATAAAATGCAGAAAGGTTCAATTACTGTGATTTATAACAATTCCAAAGTAGTAATGGGAAAATGCTCACATCAAACTTAGGCGAACAATGTTGATAGAAAATCGATTTTTTGAGTTTTATATTATTTTATATACAGCTTATGATTATATTTCTTTATGTTTTGCTTTTGAAGGTGTAATATCTACACAACTATGTTATTTTTTTTTTCCTTCTTTTTTCGATGTGATATTTTAATCTATATAATATTTATTGTTTCATTGAAAAAAAACCTTGGGCACACTTGATATACCTACGTATACAAGTATATCGAGATAAGCATTTTTCATAACTTCCCAGGCTTCATACTTAAGACCCAATTTTGCAGAGAACATGGTGAGCATGGTGGAGTAGCAATCTATGTTCACCATGATTTGAAAAGTAAAAGAAGAAACGATATAAACCAGGTTCCAGTAAAGGGCCACTTTGAATGTGCGGGTATCGAACTTCAAATTGGAAAAAACAAAATAGTGTGTATGGTGGTTTATAATGATGGCAATACTGACATTTTAACTGAAAGATTAAATATTCTTTTTACTAAGTTTGAAAGGGAAAATGCTCAAGTAATATTAACAGGAGATTTCAACATTAATCTTTTTGAGGAATCTCAAAGAAAAACGGAGTGGCTTACATTTCTGAGTTCCCATAACATTAAACGTACAATTTTTGAGGCAACAAGAATAACTAGTTCAACAGCAACTTGTATAGATGGTATTTTCACCAACCTAACCATGCCTTATTCTACACATGTCCAGCATGGTCACATTTCTGATCACTCAGCACAGACTATAACTGTTATGGCTCCAAGAACTGAGAGAATTTTCATTTGGAAAAGGCTATATTCGGCACAAAATCTGGAGAAACTAAGAACGAATTTGAGAACCCAAAACTGGTCATTTTTGCTAGGTATAGATGATGTTAATGAGCAATTCAACTGGTTTCACAACATTTTTTTACAGCATTTAAATCAAGCTTGTCCGCTCAAAAAGGTTCCAATACACAGGAAACATAAGCATAAGAACCCTAGCACAAAGCAAAAGCAAATGAAAGATACATTAGACATTCTCTTAGTATGTAGTAGAACATATAGCAGGTTTCAGAATCAGTACAATAAAGCCAAATATGAATATGACAGAATACTTCTACAAAATAAAAGAGAGGTATATCAAGAGATAATAGAGAGATCAGACAACAAAAGCAAGGCAATATGGTCAGTTGTAAACTCCATCAAAACTGATTCGGAAAAAAATTTTTTCCCTATGAAAGGCAATCTTCTGGAGATCTCGAACAAACTCAACAAGTACTTTACAAACCATGCCCTGGATATAACAAAAAACAACCCATTTAAAAATCAAAGAGAAAGAATTAAAACTCACGTTAATGAATCAATGTATTTGAAACCTGTTAGTATACAAGAACTTGAAAATATCATAAAATCTTTGAAAAATAAACAAACAAGTGGAGTTGATGGTGTGTCCAATTACATTATAAAGCAAACGTCGAGTGAGATTCTGAAGCCTCTAGGAATGGTGCTGAATAATTCCATAAAGAAAGGAATATTTCCCGACAGACTGAAGCAAGCCATAGTTAGACCCATTTTCAAGAAGGGAGATGTGAATGAGTTTGGAAACTACAGACCAATCAGTATTTTACCATCCTTTTCAAAAGTATTTGAGCGGGCCATTTGTAACCAGATAATGGCATTCTTCATGAAGAACAGAATATTCAACAAAAATCAACATGGTTATTTGAAAGGAAAATCAATCCAAACAGCAATTTTCAACTTTGTAAAGAAAATAACGGGTGCTTTTGAGGATGGAGAGCTGGCCCTGGGTCTATTTCTGGATCTATCGAAGGCTTATGATTGCCTCGATGTTGATAAGCTCTTGCACAAGCTGGAAAGCTATGGAATTATAGGACCAACACTGAATTGGATAACATCATATTTCAGGAAACGTACTCAGCTGGTGGAGATATTCTCAGATGGTAATAGGATAAGATCAGATACAGAAGAATTGAAACTTGGAGTGCCACAGGGGAGCATTGCAGGACCACTTTTTTTCATAGTATACCTGAATGATTACTGCTTGAGCTTTCATTGGAGTGAGGATAAAGTTGGTGCTGAGGACTATGTCGATGACAAGAATCTGCTTGTGATAGAATCTTTGTGGCCAGATCTCAAGATATTAGCAGAAGAAGTCCTACAATATACTGAAGAATGGTTTGCTAAAAACAACATGATGTTGAATAAGAACAAAACTAACTTGATTTTATTCCACCCTCCAAATTCCAGGTTGGAGGTTCCCGAGCATATGACTCTGAATTGTAGCAAGTATGAAACTTCACAGAGCACCAGATTCTTAGGCCTACACATCGATGAGGAACTGAATTGGAAACAACATATAGAACATCTGAGTAAGAAAATAGGACCATCCATTTATGCATTCAGGGTAATTGCCAAATATCTGAACACAAGAGTACTAAAGTCGGTCTATCATGCAACCATTGAGGCAAAGCTGAGATTTGGTATTGTATTCTATGGTTCAGGAAATGTTTCATCTGTGTTTATACTGCAGAAGAGAGCGATAAGGATAATGGAAAATTTGAAGCCCAGAGAATCATGTAGAGGACACTTCAAGAAGAATGGCATACTAACAGTGTATGCATTGTACATTCAGGAATGTTTAATATTCCTTCATAAAAATAAAGATCTGTTTTTCCAACATTTCAATCGCAAGAGGAACCATAACACAAGAACATTGGCATTCAATCTACCAAAACATAATCTGTCTACTACGCAAAGGCAAACAGAGTATATATGTCTAAAACTTTTTAATAAACTGCCTAGGGATATACAAAGAATAGAAATTCTTAAACTTTTCAAGAAAGAAATTTTCAAGCTGCTGCTGAATATGGAACCATATAACATGGAGGAGTTTTTTGGAGGACATTAATCCTATTTTTTTAAATGACACTATTTCATTTCTTTTCTTGTTGTGTAAACATGAAATGTTTTGAATTAAAGAGCTTTCTTATCTTATCTTATCATTTACACCCTCTCCAATTTTTCCGATTAACTTAATTGCTATTTTTCAGGCTTTTATACGATGGGGCGCAAAAAAAAATTTTTGCCTCAGAGGCCGGAATTGCTCGCGCCGGCCCTGCAAAGGTGTACGTTTGAAGATCGACTAACACAAGGATGCAATTTCTTTTATATCAATTCGTTTGTAGTTATATTTTGAGTCCAGTTAATATATAATCGAGGATAATGATACCACAGACATAGCACCTTCACAATAATAAAGTAGTGTATGATAACTTGCCACATAATACATCACTATATAAAATAGTACTGAAGAATCTTCATGATCCTATGTTTTTTCATTCCAAATATGTCTTCGATTTCATTCTGCTCTTCGCTCTTGGAAATAAATGAGCATATCATTGTAACTTTTTCATTTCAAATAGTTGAAGGCATAAAAGAAATACAGAGTCATCAGGGGGATTCTAAGACCACTAAAAATTCTCAATATTTTGGCGTGTATATGGCTATTTCTCCTTACGTTAACGATGAAAATGCAACTTTTTAAGCCTCAACTTCAAAGTTCATAAATTTACAAGTGCCTGCCATTTTGTTTTGAATTTCCTATCCTCAGAATTTCCGGTGGACATTAAATAATTTTCTAACCAGCTTTGATTGAATAATTATCGAGATAAAAGAATTTCTAGAAATAGTACAACGGATTTCGGTCTGGCTTATTTAGTATTAAATGAAGCGTATAAATGCAATAACAGTCATTTGACATTTTCCAAAAAAATAAGTTAAAGATGGATTAAGATAGCAAAATTTGCTGGGAATATGATTTGTTTACCCCAAAGTGCATAAGTAGACATTTTAAAGCCTCTAATCATAATTCAAATCTAGCCTCAGATGCAAACGCAGACATTTTTGTGAGCTCCTTATGTGCAAAAGCAGACATAAGCCTTTTGGCCAATCAAAGTGAGAGTTTAGTAATCACGTGATTCTGCAAGCAGTGCGACACCATACTGTATTGTTAATTAATCAGTTTGAGTTTAAAAGTGGTATGATAAAGTGAGTAAATATTATTTAGCTTAATATTGAAATATTTCAGCTGAAAAAAAAGGTTTTTGAGAAAGCACTATGGGAAAGATTGGGCGGCTGATGAACAGCTTGATTTTTTCAAAAATGCTTTTGAAAACCCTCATGAGCTAGAGTCATCCTGAAGACCCAGAAGAGGGTTTCTCTGATAATGAGGATGATGGTTAGAGAATTTAGTTTTAGTTTTTTGCATTAACGTTAAGATTTTTGGTTTAATACAAAGCTTTACTGTTGCCCGCAAGGATTTTTTTTATATTATAAACTTAAGAATATTGAAAACCTTTTTTCTAACTTTATTCTGTAATTTCTTTGAGAAACTACATAATAGTCGTGCAAAACCAGACATATCTGTTTTTTTTTAGTAAAATATCTTTATACTGACAGGCTTTATTTTTATGAGTGATGCAATATTAATTCCTATCACCATTTGGAATATTTTGGTAAAAACCAGAAGTTTGTTATTATTCTATACGGGTCTTAAATTGATATACATCTTAATCTTACTTTATTGTTGCAGAGAGGGAGGTTAAAAATTGTAAACAATTCATCAGACAAATTTAAGAAAAAACAATGTTGTATTATATTATTATTATAATGAATGATTTTGAAATCACATCTTATATACATTTCTATAGATTATAATCTTTACGATATTGAATTGCAGAAAATTATTCTTCACCATCACTGTTATCAGAGTCACTGAATTCTTCGCTATCACTGGAATCATCGATATCGCTGTAAGTCTCAATCATTGCCGGTCGTCTTCTGTTAGTGTTCATTGGTATATCATCATTATCACTTTCTTGTGATTGCTTCTTGTCATTGAAAACTTCAGGCCACATATTGTTTTCTTTGAAATACTTTATATGATCAGTGGTTATAACGCGGACCATTTCACCTTTCACTTTCACACCTTCGTGTATCGGTTCGATTATTATATAATTACCACGTATCACATAATAGTTTTTCCTATATTTGTTAGGCATCGACACTAGAAATCGTTCTTTATCTACAGTCTCTACTTCATGAAGGTTGTTGCCTCTCGGTGCGACGATTCTTACGATATGCTGATTTTCAGTTGGTGGAGAATAATCATTGATCTCTCTGGCAACATGCTTCCTCTTAAGTGCTCGTGACATATCTGAAATAAAAAAACAAATGATTAAGGAACTTTCCTACCTTCCTTTCATTCTAATAGAATACTCAGTCTTATCGAATATACGGGATGGATCAATAGTGATCGATCGGTCGACAACTCTTGGAAAAATTGGGCTAGGAGAATTATTCAAATTTTGACGTAAACGACATTACTCCGGGCATGAGCTTACATTAATTTTGACTCTGCAGGCTGGTCATACTCAAAATCTCCGTGAAATTCTGATTTAGAGACACCCCACTTCTCACCATTTATCTCTGGTACTTTTTGAGGAAGGCCAATTTTAGACAATAGTCTTGAACACCCCGAAGGAGAACCCGTGGTCAAATTCAATTCTGTCCGTCTGTATGTGCTCTAACTTTGGACTTGCCATTTGAAAAAACTAACTTATTGAAATTTTTGTGTGGCAATTTTCTGCAAATCGCAGTGTCTTTTGGACCACCAGTAAATTTGCAGAAGACTTGAAAAGTTTTCGGAATTCAATAAATAAAGTACATTATCTTAAACGGTATTCAAGACATGATCCCTAGTTTAAACCATTATAACCATAAAATTTGTCGTAAAAAGTGGCCTACGTCAAAAGGTACCACAGATAAATGATGAGAAGTGGGGTGTTTCTGAATCAGAATTTCATGGAGACTTTGAGTATGATATGGAAATTGGGCATTCTTATTTAACCGGATGTCACCGTGATTCACCACTTTTTGACGAGAATGTAGAGTCGAGAATAATTTATGCTTATGCCCCGAGTAATGTCGATTATGTCAAAATTTGAATAATTCTCCTAGCCCAATTTTTCCAAGAGCTATCCACCGATCAAGCACTGACTCAACTTTCATATTAAACTGTCGAAGTGGAACTGGGTCCGAAAAAAACGATGCTAAGACAGTGTATAAAAACCTGATTTGACAAGCATGCTGAATAAATCATACACATGACCTCTTTATAAGTCGTAATTTCTTTCCATGTTATATTGTTTTGTCCAATTCGACTGTAGGATTTTTTCAGTGATGGTTGTTTTTATATAAAAGCGAAACTCTGGTTTGTCGAAACAATGGTACCGCTCAGCCAAAGTTTGCAGTGGATGAGAGAGATGAAGTCACTTTCCACCTGCATAAGGAACAACATGGATTGAAGACTCAATGGAAAAATATTATATGTTTCATTCGACAGGTATCAAAGATAGAGTAAAAAGAATGAATTATGATAAGTGTTATTCGCCAAGAATAATAATCGGTGGAAATAATGAAATCAATGCATTTTTTGTTGCATTATGCAGATTGATCGTAAAAGTAGAAAGTTTCTCAAATGTGGTTCATAGAAGAACTACGATACGTTCGCATGCCTGTATAAAAATTACTTTTTACCGAGAAGAAGTGCGATAACACAAATAATTTCTGAATTCAGAATCATCCCTAATGTATCAAATCATATTAGAAAATTGGAGCAAAAAAACTAACCGATGATTTAAGAACTTTTGATTACCAATGAAAATCAGCGATGGTTTATATTTCCATAATTCAAAAATTTGACTTTAGTACGGCTAGAATTGTTCTTCAGATTTGATCGAAATATGCTCAAGTAATGTCTCACCTCTGAAACCACAGTGTTTCGCTTAAAACCCAATTGAACTTGGTTTAATATACTTTGCATAGTTTCAATATAACAAGGTCACAGTAGCTATCATAATCTCTCTCTATATCTCCAATATCTTCCAATAGCATTTGAAAACCTAGGTTGTTGATTCATGATCCATCAGATCCACGTTTCGTTTCGTTAATTTGGAAACCACAAGTCGCTCTTTGTTCGGATTTGGTGAAGATACTTTTCTTACAGCGTTGTTTAAGTTATTTATTACAGATAGACTTCTTGTGGAAGCCTTTTTGTCCATTATTTGATTTCTACAAATTACATTACCTGAGCAAGAAAATAATGGCACGTAAATATCTAACAAAACAAATTAATTACTATGAGTTCGACTTACCTGAATATTTTCGAAATCAGTTCAACAAAATAGTTTCATCCACTTCTCACTCAGAAATGACAAATTTAATTCGAATTACTTTTCTTACAACTCTGCAACAGGGTTGCCAGAACGTTTGGCTCGATTTCCCCAGTCGAAATTCAAAAATCCCCTAAATTCGGGACTTTTCAAAAAAAATCCCCAATTTATTTTTTTTATTATTATAATTTCAAATTATGGTATTTACTGAATAATTGTTTCCAAATATCTTCAGTAGGTCTCAAAATACCCCAAGAATGAACTGCTTCAAAAAAATCCTCAATACAAGTTTGTAATGAATGAGGTTAGTTTTCGCGAAAGAGGAATAGAAAGAGGGATTTTTTCGCAGAACTTTTCAATACAAAAACAACAAATGTATTGCTAGTTTAATTCGTCATGACATACAAAATGATACGAATTAATTATTTCGTGGAGAATGATGATGAATTCAAAAATCACCACTTTACTGATCCAAAAATATTTTAGATCACTTTCGTTTATACTTCCGTAATTCAATATTCCGATAATGCCGACGGAAGGTGTAGGGTGGGTCATAAATAAATTGGGGAATTTTACTACCATTCTATCAGAGGTGCCGACAAAGCCGACGCAAAATGGAACTTGTTTATCTGTAAAGGCACCGTTAGAGCTAGGGAGATTCGGGTATTTGGGTAATCGGGGATTCATCCTATTGGTCGAGAGATTCACCCTATTGGCTGACGACGATCACGTGATCGTCGTCGGCCAATAGGAAAGAATCTCCGATTACCCAAATACCCGAATCTCCCTAGCACAAAAGCTAGCTTAACTGTTTATCCTCATAACCGTCATAATAATGAGAGGTAATAAACTGGATTGAAGATCGGAAAGGACGGTCGAGGGTGAAACTTTTATTGGCCTCCCTTTGTCTGTTATGAATCTTGAAAACATCGCTACTTTCGTCATAACATCGTTTCCGGATTCGTAAAATACCGAAAATTGCAATTTTTCTGATTCCTCAATCAAGAACGGGAAAATTCATCAGACCACTAGACTGGATTCGAGTCGAGTTGTTCAAGACCTAAAATCCCCTGATAATACCCAGTTACATTTTTTTCCCCAGAAGAAATCCCCAGAAAAAAAAATACCCAAAAAATCCCCAAAGGGAAAAAATCCCCTCATTTTTGGGGAAAATCCCCTAATCTGGCAACCCTGCTCTGCAAGCACTTCGAATCGAAACAAAAATTATTTAGGTTAGAGACGCTGACGGCTGACTTCTATGACTGGAGCATAGAATACGACACATCATAGAAAATTCCATCGATTCTTCTCGGAACTTATGGCCTTTCGATAGGTACAATAATAGGGCCCTTTTTTTCCATATTCACGCTTTTTAGGGCCAATTGCACCGTTTAATTAGTAATTGATGAGATATTTGAATTCAAAATAGGAAAGGATGAAACCCATTTCTAAGGGTTACCACCACCGCACTACCATATTTACATTAGTTATGAAAAACCCACCAAAAAAATAAATCTGACAGAGATAGCTTCAATAAAAATATTGCATGTAATGTTCCTGACTTGTTCATTATCATGTGCTGCATCAGGCTTTAAACCCTACTCAAATTTATAGTTATATATTCAAGTAAACTTATATTCCGTAATATCAACAAGATTTGAGCTTCTGAATGGAATTACAATCCTGGAGTTTGTAAAATGAATAAATAAATAGTATTGATTCATGAGAGACAACTTTCGGATAAGGAACGGCTTACCCAAGGATAGAGTTTCTATTGAATTATTTTGTTTGTAATAAGTATTTTATGGATTGATTTAATTTTTGATCGAAGATAATGAAAACTCCGATGTGGGATCCGCAGAATGAAAATATTATATATAAATATTGAAGTATCATGTAAGGATGTATTGACAAAGGTGTACGTTTGAAGATCGACTAACACAAGGATGCAATTTCTTTTACATCAATTCGTTTTTAGTTATATTTTGAGTACAGTTAATATATAATCGAGGATAATGATACAACAGACATAGCACCTTCACAATAATAAAGTAATATATGATAGCTTGCCACATAATAAATCACTAAATAAAATAATACATAAATTCACAAGTGCCTTTCATTTCGTTTTGTATTTCCTATCCTCAGGATTCCCAGTGGACATTAATTAATTTTCTAACTCTCTTTGATTGAATAATTATCGAGATTAAAGAATTTCGAGAAATAGTACAACGGATTGCGGTCTGGCTTATTTAGTATTGAATATCCGTTGATATTTTGATATTTACTTATTGCAAAATGCCTTTTATTCTATATGGGTCTTTAATTGATATCCATCTTAATCTTACTCAATTGTTGCAGAGAGGGAGATTAAAAATTGTAAAGAATTCATCAGACAAATTTAAGAAAAAACTATGTTTTATTATATTATTATTATAATGAATAATTTTGAAATTACATCTTATATACATTTCTGTAGGTTATAATCTTTACGATATTGAATTGCAGGTAATTATTCTTCATTATCACTGTTATCAGAGTCACTGAATTCTTCGCTATCACTGGAATCATCGATATCGCTGTAAGTCTCAATAATTGCCGGTCGTCTTCTGTTAGTGTTCATTGGTATATCATCATTATCACTTTCTTGTGATTGCTTCTTGTCATTGAAAACTTCAGGCCACATATTGTTTTCTTTGAAATACTTTATATGATCAGTGGTTATAACGCGGACCATTTCACCTTTCACTTTCACACCTTCGTGTATCGGTTCGATTATTATATAATTACCACGTATCACATAATAGTTCTTCCTATATTTGTTAGGCATCGACACTAGAAATCGTTCTTTATCTACAGTCTCTACTTCATGAAGGTTGTTGCCTTTCGGTGCGACGATTCTTACGATATGCTGATTTTCAGTTGGTGGAGAATAATCATTGATCTCTCTGGCAACATGCTTCCTCTTAAGTGCTCGTGACATATCTGAAATCAAAAAACAAATGATTAAGGAGCTTACCTACCTTTCTTTCATTCTAATAGAATACTCAGTCTTATCGAATATACGGGATGGATCAATAGTGATCGATCGGTCGACAACTCTTGGAAAAATTGGGCCAGGAGAATGATTCAAATTTTGACGTAATCGACATTACTCCGGGCATGAGCTTACATAAATTTTGACTCTGCAGGCTGGTCATACTCATAATCTCCGTGAAATTCTGATTTAGAAACACCCCACTCCTCATCATTTATCTCTGGTACTTTTTGAGGAAGGCCAATTTTAGACAATAGTCTTGAACTATTGGGTTGAACACCCCGAAGGATAACCCGTGTTAAAATTCAATTCTGTCCGTCTGTATGTGCTCTAACTTTCGAAAGAAATGACTTAGCGACTTGAAATTGTCAGATTAGGTTTGGAGTCCTATCATACGTTCCACAACACTTCTTGTAAAGCACGAAATTTCTAACTTTATGCCGGATAGTTTTTTCAATTTCTGGTATCATGTGAAGCCAAAACGGCTTCTCTGCCGGACAAAAAAATTTGGACTTGCCATTTGAAAAAACGAACTTGGACCACCAGTAAATTTGCAGAAGACTTGAAAACTTTTCGGAATTCAATAAAAAAAGTACATTATCTCGAACGGTATTCAAGACATGATCCCTAGTTTAAAACATTATAACAATAAAATTTGTTGTAAAAAGTGGCCCACGTCGAAAGGTACCACAGATAAATGATGAGAAGTGGGGTGTTTCTGAATCAGAATTTCATGGGGCTTTGAGTATGATATGGAAATTGGGCATTCTTATTTAAAAAATAGGATTTCATTGTGATTCACCACTTTCCGGCCAGCATGTAGAGTCGAAAATAATTCAAGCTTATGCTCCGAGTAATGTCGATTATGTCAAAATTTGAATAATTCTCCTAGCCCAATTTTTCCAAGAGTTATCCACCGATCAAGCACTATTGACTCAACTTGTATATAAAACTGTCGAAGTGGAACTGGGTATGAAAAAAACGATGCTAAGACAGTGTATAAAAACCTGATTTTACAAGCATGTTGAATAAATCATACACATGACCTCTTTATAAGTCGTAATTTCTTTCCATGTTATATTGTTTTGTCCAATTCGACTGTAGGATTTTTTCGGTGATGGTTGTTTTTATATACAAGCGAAAATCTGGTTTGTCGAAAAAGCGGTACCGCTCAGCCAAAGTTTGCAGTGGATGAGAGAGATGAAGTCACTTTCCACCTGCATAAGGAACATGTATTGAAGACTCAATGCAAAAATATTATATGTAGTTCTGTTTCATTCAACAGGTATCAAAGATAGAGTAAAATGAATGAATTATGATAAGTGTTATTCGCCAAGAATAACAATCGGTGGAAATAATGAAATCAATACATTTTTTGTTGCATTGTGCAGATTGATCGTACAAGTAGAAAGTCTCTCAACTGTGGTTCATAGAAGAACTATGATACGTTCGCATGCCTGTATAAAAATGACTATTTACCGAGAAGAAGTGCGATTACACAAATAATTTCTGAATTCAGAATGATCGCTAATGTTTCAAATCATGGTAGAAAATTGGAGCAAAAAACTAACCGATGATTTAAGAACTTTTGATTACCAATGAAAATCAGCGGTGGTTTATATTTCAATATTTCAAAAATTAGACTTTAGTACGGCTGGAATTGTTCTTCAGATTCGATCGAAATATGCTCAAGTAATGTCTCACCTCTCAAAGCTGGTTATTTTAAATGAACATCTGAAACCACAGTGTTTCGCTTGAAACCCAATTGCACTTGGTTTAATATACTTTGCATAGTTTGAATATAAGAAGGTCACACTAACTATCATAGTCTCTCTATCTCAAGTAACTGTTGCTGGCATGAAGACGAAAGATTCCGATAGCATTCGAAATCCTAGGATGTTGATTCATGGTCCATCAGAACCACGTTTCGTTAATTTGGAAAACACAAGTCGCTCTTTGTTCGGATTTGGCGAAGAAACTTTTCTATTAGCGTTGTTTAAGTTATCTGTTGTCCATTATTTGATGTCTACCAATTACATCACCTGAGCAAGAAAATAATTGCACATAAATATTTAGCAAAACAAATAAATTACTATGAGTTCGACTTACCTGAATCTTTTCGGAATCAGTTCAACAAAAAAGTTTCACCACTTCTCACTTAGAAATGACAAATTTTATTCAAATTACTTTTCGTAGAACTCTGCAAGCACTTCGAATCGAAACAAAATAATTTAGGTTAGAGACGCTGACGTCTATGACTGGAGCATAGAATACGAGACATCATAGAAAATTCTGTCGATTCTTCTAGGAACTAATGGCCTTTTGATAGGTAAAATACTAGGCCTCTTTTTTTCTATTTTCACGCTTTTTAAGGCCAACTGTACCGTTTGATTAGTAATTGATCAGATATTTGAATTCAAAATATGAAAGGATGAGACCCATTCCTATGGGTTACCACCACCGCACTTCCATATTTCCATAAGTTATGAAAGACCCACCGAAAAAATAAATCTGACAGAGATAGCTTCAATAAAAATATTGCATGTAATGTTCCTGACTTGTTCATTATAATGTGCTGCATCAGGCTTTAAACCCTACTCAAATTTATAGTTATATATTCAAGTAAACTTATATTTCGTAATATCAATAACATTTAGGGCCAATTGCACCGTTTTCGCTTTAAGCTTCAGTTAGTTAAGCGACGATGAACTTATTAAACACTGATTTAAATACTCGGCTTGCACCGAGGCTGCATGTAACTAGATTAAAGTTAATCTACAAATCTGGTTACTTTCTTATGTACTTATGTACTTGTGACTAGCTTCATGTTGTTTATTTTAACCCTAATTGATGAAATATTTTAATTCAAAAGATGAATCTCATTTTATGGGTTCTACCATATTTCCATAAGATATGAAAAATCAAGATGCATCTATTGAAAAAACCCACCGAAAAAATATATCTGACAGACTTTATAGCTTCCATAAAAATATTGCATGTAATGTTCCCGACTTGTTTATAATCATTAAGACTAGGGATCTCTTACTACAGACCTGTGCTCTTATTTCTGCATCAGGCTTTAAACATTATTCAAATTTATAGTTATATACTCAAGTAAACTTATATTTTGTAATACCATAAGATTTGAGCTTCTGCATGGAATTACAATCCTGGCGTTTGTAAAATGAATAAATAAAAAGTATTGATTTATCCGAAACAACTTTCGGATAAGGAAAGGCTTACCCAAGGATAGACTTTCTATTGAATTATTTTGATTGTAACAAGTATATTATGAATTGAGTTAATTTTTGGTCGAATATAATGAAAACTTTGATGTGAGATCCGCATTCAAATATTGAAGTACCATGTATGGATGGATTGACGAAGGTGTACGTTTGAAGATCGACTAACACGAGGATGCAATTTCTTTCACATTAATTCGTTTGTAGTTATATTTTACTCCAGTTAATATATAATCGAGGATAATGATAGCACAGACAGCACCTGCACAATAATAAAGTAATATATGATAGCTTTCCACGTAATACATCACTAAATAAAATAGTACTGAAGAACTTTTTCATTCCAAATATGTCTTCGATTTAATTCTGCTATAAGCTCTTGGAAAAAATGGGCATATCATTGTAACTTTATCATTTCAAATAGTTGAAGGTTATAAGAAATACCATTGAGTTTTCGAACTCAATAGAAATAATGATGTTAATTCTTCATGCTTTAAAAGATACGAATCGATGCCTACTGATGTTATTATCTTTCTAAATAATTTTTCATGAATATCATCTGAAATTCAATACCTTTTAATCAAAATTTGATTACCAAATCCATTAACTCGTAAGAGTTCTTCATGAATGTCCAATGTAAACAAAAACAAATGTAAACAAACTGGAGGTTACGTCCAGAAAAATGTCAAACTTGTACGAAATCGCTCGAAAGTAGGGTTAGATTTCGAAGCTTACCATTAATCCTTCTTTTAAGCCCCCAAATTCCAGGGTTTAAATTTAATAGTCAGTTAAGGCCATTAAACGTGGATTACGTGACTGCGCAAGATAATTTTTTACCTAAGCCTTGGTTATGGTCTTAATCTATGGTTTTGTAATGCGGTGCAAGTGGCCCTTTACCCTCTGAATGGAATTATAATCCTGGCGTTTGAAAAATGAATAAATAAATAGTATTGATTCATCAGAGACAACTTTCGGATAAGGAACGGCTTACCCAAGGATAGAATTTCTATTGAATTATTTTGTTCGTAATAAGTATTTTATGAATTGAGGTAATACTGATCGAAGATAATGAAAACTCTGATGTGGGATCCGCAGAATAAAAATATTCTATTTAAATACTGAAGTATCATGTAAGGATGTATTGACGAAGGTGTACATTTGAAGACAACTAACACAAGGAAGCAATTTCTTTTACATCAATTCGTTTGTAGTTATATTTTGAGTACAGTTAATATATAATCGAGGATAATGATACAACAGACATAGCACCTTCACAATAATAAAGTAATATATGATAGCTTGCCACATAATACATCACTAAATAAAATTATACATAAATTGACAAGTGCCTTTCATTTCGTTTTGTATTTCCTATCCTCAGAATTCCCGGTGGACATTAAATAATTTTCTAACCCGCTTTAATTGAATAATTGTCAAGATTAATTAGAGAAATAGTACAACGGATTGTGGTCTGGCGTATTTAGTATTAAATATCCGTCCGAATAATTGAACGTAAATATCTAGCAAAGCAAATAAATTACTAAGAGTTTGACTTACCTTGACCTTTTCGAAATCAGTTCAACAAAATAGTAGCACCTACTTCTCACTCAGAAATGACAAATTTAATTCAAATTCGAATTACTTTTCTTACAACACTGCAAACACTTCGAGTCGAAACAAAAATAATATAGGTTAGAGATGCTGACGTCTGATGTCTATGACTGGAGCATAGAATACGATACATAATTCCTTCGATTTCTTGAGATGTAACTTTTCGTTTGGATCATGATGTAAAATTCTGTTTGAAATCGTTCCTGGAGGATAATTTCGATGGTATTTTAGTGTGTGTTGCTTAGTGGATCAAAATGAACCCATATCTAGGTTTACTCGAATTTCTGGAGAAATTAGCGCCTCAAAAGTATACAGATAGACGTATAATTGATTTTATTTTCATATTACAGCATCTCAAGATACACATACAAAATGAAAAATGTCACAGCGGGTTCAACCCACCTACACCGAAATGAAAAATATTATTGTATTTATATGAATAACTTCAGCTATTATCAACTAAAACAGTATATCTAGTTTTTGTCATGTTTTAAACGCGATCACTTTGTTTGAATATGATTTTGTGTAGTAGGTGCTCGGTAGTTTCTCTTCAGCATTTTTCATCAAAATTCTCTTATTTTCATTTACACCTAAAAACATCATGACATGAAGCTGTTTCGGAATGAATATATTGTAATTTACCGATATGAAAATAAACATCTGCAGAGAAATATAGTGAAGTTACTTTCATGTATTTCGTGACCTGTTTTCCAATCTTCAATTTCTTAATCTAGGCCTTTCTTCTATCATTCAGTTCCCTGCCAAATGCTGTTTCCAAATAAACTTTACTTTCATTTGGCTTTGGAAAAAATGAAAACTTGGGGTAGTAGATGATTCTTTCTTCTTTGACCATGAATAATATTGAGTTAAGGCACACAACAATAATAATTTCGGGAGGAAAAAAGGAATCGATTGAAGAATATTACAGACACTTTCAGTATACCAAAATTTCAACTCGGAGAACAACACAAAAGCTCGAAAATGAATTCCAAAAGTAAGCAAAATACATTAGAATAACAAGCACGTCGAAAAACTACTAGCTTGGAAGTGTTCGAATTTCTATCGCCAGAGGGCGTATCGCTTAGCAGTAGTTGCGAATTAAACAGAGAATGAATGAATGAGCTGTTGTCATATAAATAATGAAAATTTCCTTGAATAATGTTCTTTATTCAAAGTTAATTATACTTGTTCTATGGTCATATGACATATTTGATGTTCTGTGTATGACACTATCGACGATCGACCAAAGTTTATTTGTATTCTGTGGTTTTCATTTTTGACATGATACGTTAATCACTCTTGACACTTGATTAATCAATTAGTCCTGACTCCAGACTTCAATAATGTTAATATTTTGTCTTGCCTAAAACTATTATTTCATTTTGTCTGCGCCCATCGAGTTGATAAATACCCGAAGGTTTCTAGGACAATATGGTAGAATTTTCAGCTTTCACCATTTCGTATGTGGATTTTCCAATTGAACTAGGTTTGTCCGTAGTGTTTTTTACATTGTTGAATTATGTGTAATTTCATTGTGGTTTATTGTCCCCAAGCTGGTGTCGTCATTATTAATCACAAATATCAAATCGAGAATTGTTTACATTGCTCCATTTCATGTTGCTTTTCCCTCGGCTAATAGAATATTCGTTATTGTAGGTGTGAAGTTCCCAGAAAACAATTCCAAATGATCAATTAGTAGTTAGCGTAAAATTTTGAATATCAACGAATGGACGAGTTACAAATTGGAATGATGGACATCGACCCGTGCGCTGTTGTCAAAGAAGAACAACGTATATTGTCTGATTGGTGAGTTTTCTGTAGAAATAGGCTGTAACATCTTCTTTCCAGGGTACTTTCATTTTGTCAAATGTTTGCTTATTTCAAGCAGGTAATGATTTCAAATGATTGCTGGCTTCTTCACCTACAGTTAAGGTCCCAGGTAGACGTCATCTGTCAGTTTAATAAAATTTCGGTTTTTTCACATTCAGGTAACGGCTAACTGACAGTTGATAGGCTTATCCGGAAGTTGAATTTGCCTCCCTCTTGAAGTGACAGTTATAGCTATCATCTGCCAGTTGTGAAACGTTCTTGTCTATTTTTGACATTTTGAAGCCTAAGGTGAAACAATATTGACTCTCTTTTTCCCTCAGAAATTGATTTGATTTATGACTTTGATGATAGTAAAGGTTATTAGCAGTAGCTCGATATGGTAGAATAATAAAATATCACAAGAACGAATATCATTCAATCAACCAAAACATCTACATCGAAGAATCAGGCCTAAGGAAAACAGTTACTGCAGTTTCACGATCCTTACCGATCGTCAGACTGCCTTACCTCTGGCAACCACTGTAATAGGACTTTGATGATATATTCGATAAAAATTGAATAGAGTTTGAGAAATATGAGTTTGGTGATTATGATGTGAAACAACGAATAATTTATTTGTTATATCATGATAATATTTTATTTTATGATCGTTCTCGCTTATCTGAAAAATTTCTTTTCGATCCTGTAGAAATGTGGACAACTCTTGAGTATTTTTGCAAAATTCAAAACAAATGAAAACTACTGGCTGACGATTAATGGACCTTGTTTCTTGGTTTACCAGTTTTGAGTTCCACGTTGCCAAGCGTTTTATCGACTCTTCAACATCTTCAGGTCCGACTTCTTAGAGGAAGTTCTTCTTACCCAAACTCGAAGTTTTTCACCGGGCTGTTGAAATCTATCGGAAGGGACGTTTTAGTTTCTTTTTTTTTTTCGTAAACTCACACAAATGCTAAGGAAAATGCATAAACTTTATCTATATTCTTGACATTTCATCTAACTCGTCTACGATAATCTGACTATATCGGGTTACTCTGATAGCCACCAGAGGGAGTAGCGCTTATCTTCATTCGCCAATGGCTTGCAGTTTAACCGGAAATAGATGTTACTTCATTATACGTTAGATTATGAGTGAAATGTCGAAAATAAAATAAAGAAAAAAAAATGTTGATGAATAACATTTTTTTGGGATTCTCGATATGGTAGATATAGTAGTTATAACCGTTTTACAAATCATTGAAATAGTTTTCTACTCGAAATTGATCATTTGGGCAGATTTTTCAGGTATTTTTGTTCTAGTCCCTTGATAGGAGTGATTCTTCTGCTCTAACGCTACTTACACTGCTTCTAGTTTTATACAATTTTGCACTCATACTCTCCGAACGTACAGTAATGGGGGTTTTTCCTGAATTTGGGTTATTACTGCAAATATAAATTTGAACCTAATTATTATGAGTTTGATTCATCATTTTCCGAAATTACCATCAGGAAGTATTCGAAATCAGATTTCAAAATTGTGGTTTGGGATTTGCCAGGCATGCACGAAGTGACAACGGTGCTTAGTGAAATAGCTTTTTCTGCTATAGAATAATGAAATATTTATGCCTATTCTGTGGTACACACGTGTTCTTTGTCAATATAACCAAACAATTTCAGTTTGCGATTTGTCAGTAATATGATAGTATGACAGTCTGTGCTCTTCTTTTTCCATTCCTTGGTCGTTGTTTTCTACTCAAATCAGATCGAAGTATAGTTATCTCTGTTTTCCTAAGCAAAGCAACACATTTGATGCTCTTTTCTTTCCGAGAAAGCTGAATTCGACGTTGCCATATCGTGCACTCAAGACAAATCCCTTTAAATGCCAATCCCCATTTTTATTTTTCAGTTTTAGGTGATCCAACATTTTTTTGAAAATATAATATTGAAATTATATGTTTGAAATGTGATGTTCTAAAGGTTTTTAATGAAAATTACTGCATTTTTGTTTAAAGAAAAAACCCCCATTGTATATAGAAATAATTTCAGTAATTTTCGATTTATATTTTTGTGAAAAGAGGTTAGAAATCCGATGCTCCATCGAAATGTGGAAAAAATGTCTTCTATAATTTTGCTCTAAGGTTGGAAAATAGATGAAAATTATTTCTCTATCCAGTTACTGTTTGATCAGAGCACATATACTCCATTCCCTTTAATAAACTATCCCGGTTGGCCATGATTTAGATCTTTCAATTTTTTTACTTAAAACGGACGGAGATGGGCACTCGATAATTATCGGCAATGACAAAATAATTCTCGGAGATGTTGCCGAATGCCAATGTCAATTTCTACTCTCAATCTCAACATAATCATCACGCTTGGAAACTAAAAATGCCGAAGATTGTTTTGAAGAAGCAGAGACAAAGCATCAGGAAGAGCTATGTAGAATAAAAATCTGCTTTTTCTGATAGTAACCCCGATAATTTGGAACCAATAATTTATCATAAGTTATCCAACATTTTCGACGTATGTGAGTGAAAACCCAGCGGTTTTTGCCTATGAGTTTCTCATGAAAATTGGCCCACACACACCGACATCAGTTTTCGACTATCTAGTACACAAATAGGACTTCCCATAACTGACATTGCCACACTTTCTTCTTAATCAAAATAGCTTTCAAATAGAATACTTGACTTTGGAATATCTAAAATATAATGTAAAAACGGATTTGTCGGAATTCAGGAATCACAAGATTAAAATCAGACTAAGATTTTTCGATGAAATCATTTGAAAAGAAAATTTCTAATACTAAAGCGAGTGTTTTGTCACATCTTAAACTCCTGTAGAAATAAGTTGAAGAACTCAAAAAATGAATGAAAAACGTTTTGAAAAACCAGTTTTTCTCAATCAGAGAATCTTTGTAGTGACAGACACTTATAGGTTTCTGGGAAACCCCTCAAAATCTTGTGGGTGTTTGGTTGAGTTCTATTTCATTGCAAGCCTTTTTGTAATATGTGTGGAAACAATCGATTAATGTGTGAGGAATGAAGAAACTCTTAAAATTCACAAACAAGAAATAGAATTCCTTTAAACACTACATTGTCTCATATTTTCTATAACACTATGAATTATTACTCACATAAATATGTTATTCGTTAAGTTTTCAGTACCTAAATTGTGGTCAATATACCATGTTTATGTGAAGTCTGCCAAACTGTTTCAGACACTGTTTTTTACATAAATGAATTCAGCAAGTTGAGTACAACCCATATTTGCTTCACTGTTTCATAAATGGAGAAGATATATAACATCAGTTTATTAAAAGAAGAGGTTTTTTTTCTGGCAAAAACTTGTTCTTTGAAATCAATTTATCATGCAAACAGAAACATGCTATTGTTTTAAATGGAAAATGTATAAGTTGTGATACTTTCACATCAAATGAGATGAATTTCAATATTAAATAAAACTATGAAAAGACCAACTTTGTCAGATTCCAATCCTTGTGGTTGTGCAATCATATACAATTTTATAAGATATCCCATCTTTTTAATTGAATTATGGAGGTTGTAATTCTTTAACTTCAGTTGGGTTTCCTTAATATTATATAAAATAAACATTATGAATGAGTCCACCTTAGATCGATTCCAATTCTTGTTGTTGTGCAATTAAAACATTATACAGGGTGATTCTGGAGGAGACCGTCAGATTTTGGGATGAGTTTACACTAGTCAAGACAGTCTCGGAACACTGTTTGGTTTATGGTTGGGGGTCTCTGTTGAGAATATACAGAGTGATTTGTCCGATTCGACCGGTTTTACTTTTATTGATAACTTTGATATGGCTTATTCAATTTCAATGAAATTTTCAGCGTAGTATAATAGTGTTGAACACATTCATTGATTTCAATTTTTTTTTCAAAATAAGCGGTTGTTATTGTGATGAATCCAGATTAATTGTGCAGGTTGAAAAAACACCCTGTACATAGCGTTTCCTAAACTACGCTATCTGTTCACAATTGTACTATAATAAGTCATTATTTGAGAGTTTCAAATTTTTTTTTCACACTTCTAGTTTTCCGAGAAAATTTTTTCAAAAAATGATAATGTCGAAATTTCGCTCCAATCGATTCTACTTTTATTGATAACTTTGGTATGGCCCATCCAATTTTGATGAAATTTGCAGTGTAAAACAATCTGAATGAGTACATTGAATAATCGCAACGATCTCTCAAAATACAGTGTTGTAATTGTGATAATTTCAGAGTTTCAGATTGATTGTGCAGTTGAAAAAAAAACACCCTGTACATTGCTTTTTCAAAACTTTCTTATTCGTTGCAGATTCTACAATAATATGTCATCACCCAGAGGTTTTTGATTTCTTTGGCACACCATCGGTTTTCTAAGAAAACATTTTTGAAGAAGAGCATTATCGAAATTGAGAGTATTCCGCACTAGGTGGGAAAGCTGTATATTCCAAGGATGCAAAGTTGTTCTTCACTTCTAAAATATTCTTTTCAAATTCTAAATATATTCTGAATTGAATGATTTCATACAAAATATATGCAATTAAATATGAATTTGGAATTTGAAAAGAATATTTTAGAACATAAGAACTGCTTTGCATCCTTGGACAATACAGCTTCCCTACCTAGTGCGGAATACTCTCACTGCTTGTGAGCCAAATTTCGATCATGCTCTTCTTCAAAAATGTTTTCTAGGAAAACCGGAGGTGTGCCAAAGAAGTTAAAAACCTCTGAATGATTACATATTATTGTAGAATCTGAAACGAATAAGAAACTTTTGGAAAAGCAAGGTACAGGGTATTTTTTTTTTCAACTGCTCAATTAATCTGAAATTCTAAAATTATCACAATTACAACCCTGTATTTTGAGAGACTTTTGCGATTATTGAATGTACTCGTTCAGATTGTTCTATACTGCAAATTTCATCAAAATTGAATGAGCCATACCAAAGTCATCAATGAAAGTAGAATCGATTGGAGCGAAATTTCGGCATTGTCTTTTTTTGATGGAATTTTCTCAGAAAACTAGAAGTGTGCCAAAAAAATTAGAAACTCTCAAGTAATGACTTATCATAGTAGAATCGTAAACAGAAAGCGTAGTTTTGGAAATGCGATGTACAGGGTGTTTTTTCAACCTGCTCAATTAACCTGGAATTATCACAATAACAGCCACTTATTCTGAAAAAAACTTTGAGTTAATAAATATCCTCATCAATATTGTACTTCGCTGAAAATTTCTCTAAAATCGAATAAGCCATACCAAAATTATCAATAAAAATAAAATCGGTCGAATCGGACAAATCACCCTGTATATTCTCAAAAGAGACCCCCAACCATAAACCAAACATTGTTTCGAGACTGTCTTGACTAGTGTAAACTTACCCCAAAATCTGACGGTCTCCTCCGGAATCACCCTGTATAATGAGGACTCATCATAAACAACCTCAGAGATGACTAAACAATTGATTTTGGATTATATTCTAGAATGGAACAAATACGAAATTATTCATCAAATAAATAGAACAGAAAATTCATTCCAGTTTGTTTACATGTTTATAACCTCATCAAGCGAGTCCAAAAGCGGCAAGAGCTTTGAATAAAGAACAACAGGAGAAGCATAACGCTTTTCTACTCCGTATAAAAGTGGGACATAGGCGCCCATATTGGACCTCCAAGTATGACTCATGTTAGTTTCTTCAGACAAAGAAGTCTCGGAACAAGTTGTTCTCTTTTCAAATTGAAAGGGAAGTCGGCCATATGCAACATCCATCCCGGACCCACTTTGTGAGGCATTATTCTCCTTCCTGTTGTTCTTTATTCAGTGGGCGAGAGTGACGTAATCCTACATCTGCAATCTGATAGGCACTCCAAAGCACCCCAAACCATGGAGGTAGGAAAAGAGTGAAGGGGGCATAACGTTTTAAAAGTGTCGTACAGTTTTGAGAAACTTCTGTGGGTTTACCCATACCAATATGGCCGACTTCTGGTTGGTCTGTGGTTTGGATGCCTAATTGAAACGGTGTATATATTTTTTATGCGTAAACCATGCACAAAGTAAAATCAAGATATCAAATTTGTGAATTGAATGAGAACTTCAAAAATAATTTATAATTTGAGAAAAAGCTGTGTCGTAACAATTTTTGTCTTCAAAAAGATTCAATGTAAAACCCATCCAGAAGCCAGGGGTGAAAATAAGAAAATTGTTTGGTCATCAGAAAATGTATCTTGATGCAATGAAAACGTCAAACCAAATTACAGAGAAATATCTACAGTTGCAGTTTGTGTGTTGGTTTTTTGGGAACTATTGGCGTCTGAATTTAAGATTGCAGCGCCACGGTGGCCAGTTTTAGAAACTTAGGTACAGACATAGATTTTGTTTTGATAGTCGATTTTGTACTGTTCGTTAGTGTTTGGTTTGATAATTTTTGATTTCACGATTTATTCAAAGACTTTTTAGACTTTTATAGTTGACGAGAGTATTACTGGGAGTACATATTCCATTCTTATATAGTAGGTATGTATCATTCTTCAATCTTATTGAGTGTATCAACTATAAAATTACGGGGATATCTTCAAGGTTAGACAGTATTTCAATATTATTCATTTTCAGATCCAAATGGCAAGATTGACTTTGGTGGATTTCTTAGGCTGTCTTGAAACTTGAAAAACAGATAGTATCGTAAAACATACTTTTTGGAATAATAGACAAATACTCATAACTTCACTATTTTTATAGCGAAAGACTAAATACTCAATATATTGTGAATAAAATGAATACATTCACATTAAACTAATGATACTTGTATCGTGAGTCTTATTCATTATGGATTGACAAATAAATTTTCCAACACTCATATGATTGGTCTCGAAAAAGCTGTAATAAATAAGCCTTGTACAACTTTGCTTTCATCGGCAGAAGCACTTTGAGCGAAGAGAATTCAAAAAATTGTCCTCATGAATGTGATCTAATGTTTCATGAGCAATTCTTGCTTACCTCTATAAAAATGATCATCATCGGTAAAATGCAGGTAACAGACTCTCATCAATCTTGTTTGTTGGTTTTTATCGATTCTTCAACACTTTCAAGCCAGACTTGTTAAAGGAAGTTTCTTTCACCCTAACTCCAAATTTTTTACCGGGCTGTAGAAATCTATGGGAAGGGACATTTGAGTTTGCTTTTCCTCAGTAGAAGCACTTGAAAAATCACACAAACGCCAAGAAAAATACATAAACTTTCTCATTTTCTTAACATTTTTTTTAACTTGTCAATGATAATGTCTGTACCTCGGGTTACTCTGATAGCTACCAGAGGGAGTAGCGCTTATCTTCATTCGCTAATTGTGTTTAGGGACAAAGAGGAGGGACGAATTTTAATGAATTCTTCATCATCTATTCTAATTCTATTGGTCAATTCAATCTCAAAAACATTTGATTAGAATAAAGGTATTTCGACGACATGGAAGCGGCCTGGAACAAATAATCTAAACATTCAGAAAGAAAAACATTTTTCCTTCTAATATGGAAATTGTGTAGAGGTTTGCCACAATCATGATAATAGATCTTCATCTACAACATTGATCGAGGTGAAATTCCAAGTAAATCATGACTTAATAGTCCGGCCAGTTCAGACATTCGAGATAACAATAATTTCCAGCCAGCTAAAAATTGGTAGCATTGTTTAAAACACTATAGTAAATGAAAAATTAAATAAAATCTGATAAATCCTCATCGATCCGTCTCCTAGAAAACAAATTACTCGGTTTCGAAGGTCACAAAAACCGGGTTTTCTCGATTTTCAGCTGAACGGTAAGTGTTTCCAAAATTAGCTCAAATATAAATTAAACGTCAGATGAGCGTGAGGCGTGACGAAAGATACTCTTCCGTAATATGGCTACACATTTACTATCTACGAAAATTTCGGCAATGAACTTAAGTTTAACGAATCTCAACCCATTTTTCTCATATTTTTTCAATAGTGCGGGAAAACAGCCCGCAGGTGTCATGGCGTCGGATCTGACGTTACGGTTTAGTAAATATGTCATTGTGTTTATTAGGCAATCCAAACCACGTGACTTTTTAACCTCAAATATTGCGTTTGGTGGGCAAACAAAAGTTTTGTTGCATTTTGCGCTGAGGTTTCAAGCTACTTTTATTGTATTTATTGAGCATTTTGGATAATTATTCTTTCATCTTAAGTGTTAAATCGAATTGTTATGGTGTTTCAACAAGCAGAGTACTTATTTAGAGAATTTAGTAGTGAATAAATACAGAACAACACATTTTAGTTTCTTTCAAATATTTTTTTTATTACTGAAACATAGGTACTCCCATAACAAAATAAACATTATTAGAATTACAAACAAATTACAAAACGAATAACTTCACTTAAAAATAATTATGATTTATATGTGGATCACGATTTCCAAGAAACTACAACGTTTAAAATGATGTATGAAGTATAGAAATATTCCCACTTATATACAATTTTGAAATTCTCATCAGTCCCAGGGGTGTGTTTTTAGCTTTTTTTTCCAAATCTAATTTTCAACGAGGCAAAGTTGAGCTGCTCAAGTTTTGTAGCCAACATGGTCATTGTAACGTCTGTTTATGTAGCACCATGCTTCCACTATGCCTGCTCAGTATCGCCCAAATCACTTTCTTCATTAAACTGAAAAATAGAAAATTTTTTCATTACGTATGTCTTATAAGACTAAAATTTGCAGATCACAACTTCTTCCTTAGGACATTACCTATTTGCTTGGTCCATATACTTCATGACTTAATTTCATTCGTTTGTCTGCCGCAAATTTAGATTTACATCACACATGCGTTTAGAATGACTAGATTGATGATCCAGGTGATGTGATGGGACCCAATCTGGATGATTTTCATCACTCAAAGCACTAGATTCTCCTACAAATTGAATCAATTATAAGTTTGTATTGGAAATGGGATGCTTTACATAAACTGAAATAGGGTACAACATTTACACATATGCTTTATCCTTCAAGCTTGTATAAAACTGTAATATCAAACATCAGTTACACTCATATAGAAATATCTATTTTCTTCTTAGGTACCTACCTGTTGTGAAATGTCTGCTACAGACCCTTCGGTTTCTAATAATTGATTCAGTTAGATCTTCCCTCTTGATGGCTGCTAACCACATTTCCCTTAGTTTCCTTGAAAGATCGTTAATATGTGGGTAATGCCTCAGAGTAACAGTTACTCTGAGGGTAATGCAAAGAGCTTTTCACAGTAGGTACTCCTAAGGTCCCGATTTGAAGGGCTTCCACAATTGACCATTATACATGTTACAGGCATTTTTCTCACTATTCACTATTCACTATATTTTTCAATAAAACTAAACGATATTATACACCAATCAGTGTGAAATACTCTGAAAAAGCTTCCAAAATAGAACTAGTTTACAAAGTAAACAAACTTGTTTGCCCTCCAAGCGCCACGTGGGATTATTTTGGCAGGTCGTTGGATTCCCTAATTCGTAGCGAACAAAGTTAACAAAACAATAAAACATTAAATTGATTCGTGTAATAAAATTGTTATTCCAAAGTTTATAAGCGGTGTGCAGTACCGCAGTGGTGAAGGGTTTGTACATGTTCCACACAAGAAAATAGTGGTTGAAGCTCGCACTCTGGCTTCAGTCAGAAATACCTTGTCATGAATTCCACACTTTCTTTCTGTGAAGGCCTCTTTGATGTGAGTATGTTATCATATATTGATAGGTCTTAAACTCAAACTGTTTGTTCGACGTGAAATAGTTGAAAAATTGAGGCTACCGAATCACTAATTTATTGAGGTTATGTTTTTTTTGTACTTGGCTATCATTCTTATTATCAATTTTAATCGTTAAACATTTTTTTTTGCAGTTTCAAAATGATATGGAACTGTAAAAATGTTTCCTTTCCGTTTTAGTTTCACATAACTGATTGCATCATCTTCATGTGATGGTCTCGAAGAACTGAAATTATTTAAATTAATCAGAACAAATACACACATATTGACTTTGTGATTTATCAAGTTTTAGTTGTTTACTATGAGGCAAAATACTACTAGGTGCTTTCTGCGCGCATGTTCTAGGGGAACAACAAATGTCTGTAATTTTGGATGATTGAGCCGAAAATGGCGACGCAGTCGGCCGTTAGGCTGAACACGTTCAATATAGTGGAATAATTTGTGACTCCTTAAGAACCCCTTTAATCACACCCTAAAAGTGGATATTATCCTTATCACTAAAACCACTGTTGCTGGCGATTTTTTTATGACTAATCGTTCATTTCGAGTCTGATGAACACGTTCCATATAGTGAAATAATTTGCGACCCCTTAACAACCCCTCTAATCATCCCCTAAACTGGGAATTATCGTAAGCAATAAACCGACCGTTGCTGGCGATGTGTTGAAGACAATCGTTCATTTCGAGCCCGATGAACACGTTTTATATAGTGAAATAATTTGTGGCCGCTTAACCCTCTCAATCGCCCCCTAAACTGGAAAATATCTTTATCACTAAAACGACCGTTGCTGGCGATTTTTTGATGACTAATCTTTCATTTCGAGCCTGATGAACACGTTCCATCTAGTGAAATAATTTGTGACCCCTCAACAACCCCTTTAATCACCCCCTAAACTGGGAATTATCGTACGCACTAAAACGACCATTGCTGACCATTTTTTGATGACAATGGTTTATTTCGAGCCTGATGAATACGTTGCATATAGTGAAATAATTTGTGACCCCTCAACAACCCCTTTAATCACCCCCTAAACTGGGAATTATCGTACGCACTAAAACGACCATTGCTGACCATTTTTTGATGACAATGGTTTATTTCGAGCCTGATGAATACGTTGCATATAGTGAAATAATTTGTGACCCCTTAACAACCCCTCTAATCACCCCCTAAACTGGGAATTATCGTAGGCAGTAAAACGACCGTTGCTGGCGATTTTTCGATGACAATCGTTTATTTCGAGCCCAATGAACACTTTCTTCTCATTTGCAGTACACTTATTTCGGAAAATAATATCCAAGGTGTAAAGCTTGAAGAAGTGGACAAAAATAATTGGGAATTTGATTCAACCGGAGAGAAACACGGTTCAGTTGTGAAGTTGGAGGATGTGAAGATTGAAGAACAATTTGTAGATGAAAATGGAATTCAAGACAGATTTTTTTTGTAATGAAATTGTGTATATTCAAGAGAATGACACAGACGATTCAGATAAATGTCGATTTCATAAGAGTAGGGGAATGTCTGAAGATAAAATGAACGATCACATAAATGTTGTACATTCTGAACAGAAGAAACTTAAACATGATACAGCACATGAAAATAGTGCCATAAAACATACATAATCTGATCTCTTGAATATAAAGAAGCGTCAGTGTCATATTTGTGACTTTTCCACTTCACTTGGGATCAGTCTTAAGCGACATATTGGGTCTGATCATTCAAAAATTGAATGTTTTGAAGATGAATATTCTACCAGAAAACATAAATGCCACATTTGTGAATTCGCTTCAGCTAAAAGATGCTCCTGAAAATGCATATTGAATCTATTCTCTTGAATATCAGTGCAATGCATATTAAAACTGTTGACTTAAATATCAAAACATATAAATGTAATTAATGTGAATATGCTACAAACTCCGACGGGCCTTTGAATCCATATATACAGTGCGCGTCAAAATTATGGAACAAATTCATTTTCTCAGAAGAAAAATATTTGGCAACAAAATCCTGAAACAGGTCAATTTTTGTTTCACTTTTACCAAATTTTTATGCATTTTTGAAGGATTTTTGTTGCACCCTGTGCCATCCCCATCAACCCTCTAAATTTTTTGAATAGGGAAAGTAGGTCATGTGGTACTTTTTTGGCAAGGTCTTTGTCTCTTCTCTACAGGAGTGCAGAAATTTTCAAGAAAAATTTTTTTTTAAAAATTAGTTTAAAGAGGTTTTCAGTAAGTGCACTTTGTCATGGCTCATTTACTTTGAGACGATGGTACCTGATGAAATTTGTCACCGAATGAAAGTCGACAATTACAGTTTTCTGCATGCACAACTTTCAACCCCTACGAACCCTTTAATGGAGAAAAAAAATTTCTTCACGTGAGGGGGTTGAAAGTTGTGCATGAACAAAACTGTTATGGTTGACTTTCATTTGGTGACAAATTTCATCAGGTACCATCGTCTCAAAGTAAATGAGCCATGACAAAGTGCACATACTGAAAATCTCTTTGAGCTAACTAATTCTTCAAAAAAAAATTTTTTTTTTAAATTTCTGCACTCCTGTAGAGAAGAGACAAAGACCTTGCCAAAAAAGTACCACATGACCTACTTTCCCTATTCAAAAAATTTAGAGGGTTGATGGGGATGGCACAGGGTGCAACAAAAATCCTTCAAAAATGCATAAAAATTTGGTAAAAGTGAAACAAAAATTGACCTGTTTCAGGATTTTATATTTTTCTTCTGAGAAAATGAATTTGTTCCATAATCTTTGTGCTTTTGTAGAATTACATTAGATAGTTTAAATTTATTCCTGCGATATCCCATCTTTCAGACCTCTAGACTTTCCCGGGAATTCGAAATTATCACGATCTTACAAGCTAGAAGGGGATATTGCTGGGTACAATGTTCCATATTGGACTGTGGATGATAATTCTGGAAAAACTATTAGCAAAAGCCTGTATCACACTTTACCATTTTCATGTCCATTTGTCTGCCAGACTTCATGGCTAGTTGTATCTACGTTCTTGCCTGAAGAAAAGCCGGCCTGGTCGTTTTTAACGACAATCAGGGAAAAATAAATCATAAAATAGCACAATAAATATTGTTTTTATGATTTCTTCTCATTTGCAGTACTCTAATTTCGGAAGATAATATTTAAGGTGTAAAGTGACATATTGGAAGTGTTTATTCGAATATTGAAAGGTATTGGTGTATTGAGTGCGAATATGCTACAGTTGGAAAGGATACCTACTCGAAAAGGCATATTCAATGTGTTCACATGAGCATTAAAATATTTAAGTGTAAAGATTTTTAATATGCTAGAGCTTGGAAAGAGGACCTGAAGAAGCATATTGAATACGTTCGTTTGAATATCAAAACCTCTCAATGTAATGAATGGGAATATGCTACAAACTCCGATGGGGCTCTGAATCGACATATATACTCCATTCACTTTTATAAAGTAGCCCAGTTGGCCATGACATCCTGACAGATTTTACCGTGTATATTTTGAAAATGTTAGGTTATAGTCATTTTCCTGTCAGATAACTACACAACGTTGTCCTCTCTACGAAGAGGTCGTAGTAATTACTTATTTTTCAAAATGTGAATCTACATTGGGAAAGTAATGAATTTGAGAAAATATTATGTGAATTCTATCATTCCAATGACCTGGCGAATGTTGAAGAAACATTCTATCGGATCTATGGAATTCCCTACTTTTCTAAATTCTCAAGAAATAAGCCTACAGAAGTCATTTAAATACCTTGTTGCACAACTTGAAATATTCCAGTAAGAAAATGTAGTAGTACTACGAAACCTGTGTCACAATTAACCTCAAAAGGACTAACTAACAGTTCTTGGGAATCTAGGTGAATGATACATACACTGGATTGGATCAACATATTTCTAAACTGGGATACATACAGCTTAGCTTCAGTCTATTATCATTGGTTGTAATGACAAGATATCTGGATGAATTCTCCATGTAAACTACCTATCATTCAGTATTCGAGTCAAAAGCAAGATATGGAATTATGTTTTATGTACATACTTTGAAGTCAACTCAAATATTCAATTTCCAGAAAAAAGCAATTCCTAAAATATTAGAAAAAATAGAACTTAATGAAATATTGTATAATTCATGTTATTTTCATACGTAAAATTTCAATGTTCTGCCAAGATTGCCAAGATAGGATATACCAAGTTCATTTTCAGTGTACTACTTCCTATCGAAACAATTCCACGAAATATATAATGTTTGAAATTATTCATTAAGGAATTTGTTCAATTCAAACATGACTATCTACTTACTTAAGTCTCAATACAATCTTTGAATAATAAATAGATTTTTTTGTGATTCCTTCTCATTATATCTGTTGAGATTGATATATTACGATATACTTTCATTAAATTCAAAGTACCTATGAAGTCTTGAATTACTAATTTAATTATTATATTAACTGACAAATAATGGTTGAAGTCAAAAACTTGAGAAACCATCAAGACAATAGTAAAAACTCGTTTTCGATACATAAAATATCAATAATATGCAAGTAGGAGATCAACTTTCTAATATCATTAGATATTTATATTTTTTATTGAAAAAGAGCAGGTTCTTTGATACATTCAACAATATAGCATCACGGTATAAGCAAGAGGGAATGAATAGGGCACCATACGTTGTTAACTATGATACAAGAGCATAAATATATAAACCTAAAAAAAAATATAGTGTCCCCTATAGCATAAGTGTAGAGAAATAGGCTGACATATTCATAAGGCCTTGATTTCCAAGACAGAATTTCTTCTTTCTTATGGGATTAAAACTGACAAAATATCTTGAAAACATGTCCGCAACAGAACAGAAGATAGAAAATTAGCAGAAAATTGAAAATAGTTCTACCTACATTTGTGACCTTACTTGGAAGGTCTTTCGACCAGATCTGGCTCGCCAAACAATGATTTTTCAGATCCTCACTGTATACCGAGAATCCTACATGCCCTGAATAATGAAGAATCTTTGCAATAACATGTTTCTGTTCACATAAAATTTTGTGTTTAGTGTGTTATTAGCAACCGATTGATTTTGTGATTGTGCTTCCTTGATTATATTCCAAATGTTCCTTCACAAAAAAGAGTAGGGTGCTCGGCAGTGTGTCAATCGAAAAATGGTAATTTTTCAAATTATAATTCCAAACGGTACGTTGCAGATCAGTTTTCCAAAATAAAATCTTCAGTGAGTTTCTTTTTAGGTGCACCAATAGAAGAAAACTGTTATACCAGAAACTATTTGGCTTCCTTTTCATTATAAATCTTTCTGATCGTGGTGACGTGTAGCTAAAAAAGAAATATTATTTCTTAGAAAATATAATATTTTGATTTTTACTCACATACATCTCGATGTAAGATAGCTTCTGATGAATGATCGTTTCCAAAATATCAGTTACTATCGGAATGAGCGCAATTCTATATAGCACTTCCTGAAACTCTGTCCTTGCTTCTTCAGATCACTTTATGTACTTTCAATTTCGAATCAAAGCGAAATGTTAATTTATTAGTTTATTATGGCTGGAGCTGAATTGTTATTTGTTGAAAGAGAGTAGAAATTGTCAACCTCGCGTCGAATTATTTTGACATTGTCGATATTTCAGGAGCGCCAACCTGCCTTGGTTTTAGTTACAAAAACATGATAGACCTAAATCATGGCCAACTGGACTACTTTATAAAAGTGAATGGAGTATACATAGATACTGTTCACTTGAATTTGAATAATATTATTATAATGATTTCTAATATATCAACCATAGATTAAAGAGAAGTTTTACTCTATGCATTAACCAATCCACAAAATATTTGTGTTCAAGGTCGTCCATTGAAACCACAGAGAAGAGAACAACTTCCGAAAGAATACTACTAGTGACTCGATAATAAATAAATAAAAAAAAAATAATAAATAAATAAATAAAATATCTGTTGGGCTGTTTTAGGTCTTAATTACTAAGGTCGCAATCGTAAAAATCCGTTGTTAATAGCTAAAGGGAGATATAGGTGAATTTAATCGGTTCAACGTTCTGTATTCGACGTGAGATGATAATTCTGAAGAGCTCTCAGAATTTCCAGGAAACTTATCAGTAGTTGATTTTGACTCCTCTCTCCTGTATTACACCTCACCATTTTTGTTAATTGGGGTATTTTCTCTTTTTGGAAAAGGTGTAGAAATTGGCTTTAACAGTGTTTACTGGTGGAATAGAAGAATGTGACTATGTGAATATGAATATGGAACTGGCTTATCGCACATGCTCTCAAATCTCAAGTGGCTAGTCTAGACGCCAGACCAATTCTTACACCATTGGCGTAACATAAATACAATTTGGGGTAAACCCGCAAGATTTCCCGTCGCGAAGCTATAAGTAAGATATTCACATCATTGTAAGCAGTGTGGGTTCCTGAACAAAAAATATGAAGGCCAACATAGGTGGTCTCTCTTCGCTTGGAAGATATGTGCCCCCAAAGTTCTAAATTGTTGCATTTTCAGATCCTTTTTTCCGCCATAAAAATGATGTCTCACTTCTCAAATCTAGTTCATAAATCATCTTTGAACCTTCAACCAACGGATAGAGACACTTCCTTTCAAGAATATTCATTATTTAAAGGAAGAAAAGTGAAAATATTAGACATCAACTTAACCTATATTTCTACGAAATACTTCTCAATGTTAAAGCGGAGCTTGGCAACAACGTCTTTTCATCGCTGGCCAACGTATTATGACCGAAAAATAGTTGCTGGCGGGAAATATGAAATGATGGACAGTTGAAGGAAATGATTGTAAGGAAAATGCTTCTGTCACTGAAGAAGAGGTGGTTATTCTAACATCAAAACAAAATCATTGGGAATATTTGTTTAAGGTTTCACTCTCAATATTTTCGTTTGAACTTTCTTTCTATCCCCTTCAAAATAGGGGTTGTTATACTTCGTTTTTTGTTGTGTCTTCGAGATGGCCCCAGTTTAGAATGAGATTCAGGGTATTCCAATAAAATGGGTTATATAATAACCTCGATTTCATTGGAAATCTGGGAAGGGCGCGACCTATCACATATGAAAAAAATGTACGTTGAAATATATGTAAGGGTGTATTCTCATTCCATTACTATGTGTGTCAACCTTGTAGATTTCATAAAAACGAATTCTCCTATTGGAAGATTTAAAGTTTCGAGGTAAACAGTAAGAACGTAAGAACTAAGAACGTATTTCATTTGTCTCGCCAGCAATAATCTGTCATTCACGAATACGCACGATGGCACGATTCCGACCGATGAAATTTGCGCCATTGCCAAACTTCACTTTTAGTCTGAGTCGAAATCAGAAGGAATAGAGGTTAAGTGGTTGTCCAGTAATTTCATTATTTTTTCATTGAATATTGATTATTCTTGAAAAAAGTGTTGCTTACTGTTGGTTGAAGGTTCAAAGGTGGTTTGTGAACTATACAGATAAAGTGAGAGATCGTTTTTATGGTGGAAAAAGGGACCTGAAAACGACTCATTTTGGAACTTTGGGGGCCCATATCTTCAAAATTAAGGGAGACCGCCTATGTTCGATTTCACATTTTGTATTCAGAAAATCACACTGCGTACAATGATGTGAATATCTCTTTAACATCTCGGCGACGGGAAATCTTGCGGGTTTACCCAATTTGGAATTATAACTAACAATTTTCGTGTTCATTTGTCTGGCAGACTTCATAGCTAGTTGTATCAATGTTCTTGCCCGAAGCAAAACCGGCTTGGTCGTTTTTATCAACAATCAGAGAAAAACAAATCATAAAATAGCACAATAAATATTGTTTTGATGATTTCTTCTCATTTGCAGTACTCTAATTTCGGAAGATAAAATCCAAGGTGTAAAGCTTGAAGAAGTCGACAAGAATAATTGGGAGTTTGATTCAACCGAAGAGAAACATGGTGCAGTTATGAAGTTCGTAGAAGTGAAGATCGAGGAACAATTTGTCGATGAAAATGAAGCTGACGACGGAAAATTTCCTTGTTATGAAACTGTTTATATTCAAGAAAACGATGGAACATTTTCAAATCAAGAAGAAATTAATTTCAATATCCGGACAGACAATTCAGATGTGGACAAAATCAATAATTGTCCATTCAATGAAAGTAGGTCGGATGATGAAATCATCGATCATATAAATGTTGTACATTCTGAAGAAAAGGAATATGAAACCAATCCCATACAACCTTTAGAATCTGACATGAACGTTGAAAAACATCAGTGTCATAATAGTGAATTTTCTACTTCAGTTGAGGTCAGTTTGCAGCGAAATTTAGAGCCTGATCATAAGGAAATTGGAGAAATTCAGTGTCTTGAAGGTGACTTTATTACCAACAAACATAAATGCCATTTTTGTGAATTCGCTTCAGATAAAAAGACTATCCTGAATGTGCATATTGAATCTGTTCACTTGAATATTAAAAAATCCAAACATCAGTGCAACGAATGTGATTATTCAGCAGTTAGAATGGATTATCTAAAAAGGCATATTGACAGTGTTCATTCGAATATTAAAAAGTATCGTTGTAATCAATGTGAATATGCTACAGCTAGAAAGGAGTATCTGAAGAGGCATATTGAATCCATTCATCTGAATATCAAAAGATTCAAGTGTAATCAGTGTGAATATGCTACAGTTTGGAAAGAGGATCTGAGAAAGCATATCGAATCTGTTCACATGAATATAAAAAGATTTAAGTGTTCTGAATGTGAATATTCCACAGTTAGGAATGATTATCTGAACAGGCATATTGAGTCAGTTCACCTAAATATCAAAAGATATAAGTGTAATGAATGTGAATATGGTACCGGTTGGAAAGACGATCTGAAAAAGCATATTGAATCTGTTCACTTGAATATAAAGAGATATAGATGTAATCAATGTGAATATGCTGCATCTAGAAGGTGGAATCTGAGGAAGCATATTAAAAGTGTTCATTTTAATATCAAAACTTATCAATGTAATGAATGTGAATATGCTACAAACTCGGATGGGGCTCTGAATCGACATATAGATACTGTTCACTTGAATTTGAATAATACCATTGTAATGAATTCGAATACATCAACCACAGATTATACAGACGTTTTATTCTACGTATTTACCTATCCACGGAATCATTGTACTCAAAATAGGCCGGTATAACCTCCGTAATCAAACCTAAATATCAACAAATATTGAGTCTCTATGCAATCAAAATCTTTCGTCACTCTGTCATTTGGAAAAACATATGGACTACATATCCATAGAGCAAAAGTTCAAATTCATTGATGGCTAGAGTTCTCAGATATATGCAGTTGAAATAAAATTTTCCCAATAGTTTCAGAAATACACAGTTGATCGAGAGAAACCTGTCACTCATTTGAATATTCTCCAAAAAAACAATTTTCTTCAACAAAATAGATTTTTTTTTTGGTAAACCCGCAAGATTTCCCGTCGCCGAGATATTAGAATGATATATACATCATTGTACGCAGTGTGTTTTTCTGGATAAAAAATGTGAAATCGAACATAGGCGGTCTCCTTTAATTTGGAAGATATGGGCCCCCAAAGTTCCAAAATGAGTCTCTTTCAGGTCCCTTTTTCCACCATAAAAACGATCTCTCACTTCATCTGTATAGTTCATAAACCACTTTTGAACCTTCAACCAACAATAAGCAACACTTTTTTTCAAGAATAATCAATATTTAATGAAAAAACAATTAAATTACTGGACAACCACTTAACCTCTATTCCTTCTGATTTCGACTCAGTCTAAAAGTGAAGTTTTGCAATGGCGCGAATTTCATCAGTCGGAATCGTGCCATCGTGCGTATTCGTGAATGACAGATTATTGCTGGCGAGAAAAATGAAATATGTTCTTAGTTCTCACTGTTTACTACGACACTCCAAATCTTCCAATAGGAGAATTCGTTTCTAATGAGATCTACAAAGTTGAAGCACATATTAATGGAATGAGAATACACCCTGATATATATTTCAACGTACATTTTTTTCATATGTGATAGGTCGCGCCCTTCCCAGATTTCCAATGAAATCGAGGTTATTATATAACCCATTTCATTGGAATACCCTGAATCTCATTCTAAACTGGGGATCTCGAAGACACAAAAAAACGACGTAGATAACAACCTCCCAATTTTGAAGGGGATAGAAAGAAAGTTCAAACGAAAATATTGAGAGTGAAACCTCAAACAAATATTCTCAATGATTTTGTTTTGATGTTAGAATAACCATCTCTTCTTCAGTGACAGAAGCATTTTCCTTACAATCATATCCTTCAACTGTCCATCATTTCATATTTCCCGCCATATGACTTTTCGGTCATAATACGTTGGCCAGCGATGAAAAGACGCTGTTGCCAAGCTCCGCTTTAACATTGAGAAGTATTTCGTAGAAATATTGGTTAAGTGGTTGTCTAATATTTGCACTTTTCTTCCTTTAATTAATGAATATTCTTGAAAGAAAGTGTCGCTATTCGTTGGTTGAAGGTTCAAAGATGTTTTATGAACTAGATTTGAGAAGTGAGAGATCATTTTTATGGCGGAAAAAAGGATCTGAAAATGCAACAATTTGGAACTTTGGGGGCCAATATCTTCCAAACAAGGAGAGACCGCCTATGATGGCCTTCATAATTTTTGTTCAGGAACTCACACTGCTTACACCGATGTGAATATCTTACTTATAGCTTCGCGACGGGAAATCTTGCGGGTTTACCTTTTTTTTCAATTTCTAGTAGATCCTCACGAAATGGCGGTTTTTCCTTCAAACGAAAATGCAGTAATTTTCATGAAAAACCTTTAGAACATCATATTTTTAACATATAATTTCAATATTGTATTTTAAAAAAAATGTTTGATCAGCTAAAACTGAAAAATAAAAATGGGGATTTGCATTTAAAGGGATTTGTCCTGAGTGCACGATATGGCAACGTCGAATTTATCTTTCTCGGAAAGAAAAGGGCGTCACATGTGTTACTTTGCTTAGAAGAACAGAGATAGCTATACTTCGATCTAGTTAGAGTAGAAGACAACGACGAAGGAAGAGAAAAAGACGAGCACAGACTGCCATATTACTGACAAATCGCAAACGGAAATTGTTTGGTTATGTTGATAAAGAACACGTGTGTACCACAGAATAGGAATAAATATTTCATTATTCGATAGCAGGAAAAGCTATTCAACTAAACACCGTTGTCATTTCGTGCATGCCTGACAAATCCCAAACCCCAATTTTGAAATCTGATTTTGAATACTTTCTGAAGGTAATTTGGGAAAATGATGAATCAAACTCATAATGATTATGTTCAAATTTGCAGTAATAACCCAAATTCAGGAAAAACCCCCATTGTGCATGAAGTTGCGCGTTGGTATTCTTCAACTGATTTCGAAACTTCAAACTGGCTGATTTTATTTTCGAATTTTTCCAACTGTATGATGCTCACGATATTCTGCTCAGGTTCCAATTTGATTGGACCAGTAGTATCATTTGAGATATTGGGGAGATAACAAATGTCAGATAATGCTTTGTATTTTGTGGAATGAAAACACATTTCGAAACCAAAATTCAATTATCATAGTATATTATATATCATAACTGTGAGTGCGAAGCGAACTCTGTTCTTGTATTCTTGGTAACGCGCCTGAACTCTGTTCGCGATACATGCTGATTTTGCCGATTGGAACATTTTCATTAGTAGTAAGAGATCGAGAAGCATCTAACAGATGAAGTAAACATTCCTCTTGATGCTGAGTGGTGATAATTGTTATGTTCAAAAAATACAATATACAATGGTGAGTTTATTACTTCTCGTTCAACTTCATTGTATAAACTTATCAATTCAAAACTCATAACATGATTTTCTTAAGATGTACTATAAATTCTTGTACTAATGTAAAATATGCCCCCATCTCAGAAACTACTCTAACGTGTGTTTGCTGTTGTTTTTACGGCTGGTCGTTAACACAATAAATTTTGAAAGAAGGAACTTAGAATCTCGATATTTTCAGAGAAAGTTTGGACTTCAATTACGAATACGAGGCCAAATTCGTAACGTGTAAAATCCACCTAATGTTTCCTATATAATATACCCATTCATAATTCTATTTCCCTGATATTTTCAGCAACATAGTTGGGATCGAATTTAAATCAAGCTGTGCACCAGCATTTTCAAAGTTCATTGAATTAGAAAAGCCATCACATATTTAAAAAAAATTAATGCAAATTATAATGGCATTTGATATTTAGTGGAGAAAAATTATGTTATTGTAGACTGATTCTGCTTAGCAGTTAATTTTGATGAAAACCGTTTTTTCAATGTTTTATTTTCAGGGTAATATATTATAGATTTGGTGTTTGTTGGATTCATGGTCTTGAATGACTCTCTTCAATTTTTCTTCAAAAGGGGCAAAGAGATACGGCTGACTTAAAAGCTTCTCCCTATCATTTTCAAGAATCCTACACCATAACGTTCTTCGAAGCGCTTGGCCATCCTCCACTTGCTTTGAATTCCGAGATATTCAAACTAGCACATAAAGTAAACTCTTTCTGTTTATTCATTTCTCCAGAAACCGACAAGTTTTCTTTCCGGGTCAGTATTTTCAGCATTTATAGTGCTGAGATTACATTTCAGGCATTTCCGTCTTTTTAGAATGCATTTTTTGCAAGATCTGAATCAATTGTCGTCTACTCTCTCGAAAAATTGTTTTTTTTTTTGTTTTTTTCTGGAACGAACCGTTAGTTTAGCAATTCCTTTCAATAAAATAGACAAGTTACAGCATGTGCATACTAGTGAGATTCTACTTTGTTCATATTACGGAGAAGTCAATACAAAAAATTGGGTTTTCACATTACGGAGTGGTTCATACGATTGAACTCTAAGTGACGGGAGTAATTTCAAATTTTTTGGAATATTTTGAAGGCACACATACTTCTGGAAGTCATCAAGAAGAAACTGAACATGTTACACCATATTATATGATATTTGCAGAAGTAATGAATTATCAATTTTTTTTTTACCCGAATTGATCACACTCCCTCAAATCTACTGCTCGAAAGTTATATAACAGACAGCATTGTATCACATACATGAAGGATATTTACTGGAGCCGTTCACTTATGTCATTATGGGTTGATCAATAAATCATTCTAACACTCTTAAGATTGCTTTTGAAGAAGCCTTTGAATAAAGAACAACAGGAAGAAGCATAACGCTTTTCTACTTGGTATATCAGTGGGACATAGGCGACCATATTGAACCTCCAAGTATGACTCATGTTAGTTAGTTTCTTCAGACAAAGAAGTCTCGGAACAAGTTGTTCTCTCTTCAAAGTGAAACGGAAGTCGGCCATATGCAACATCCATCCCGGACCCACTTTGTGAGGCATTATGCTCCCTCTTTATGTTCTTCATTCAGAGGAAGAAGCTGTGATAAACCTGAGGCGAATTTTGGCGCTGTAACCACAGCTTACTACAGATTGTGGTTACATGTAGTTACTTGGGTTACCACATTTTCGCGGAGCTAACTATGTAACTATGACGTATTGATGACGTCACGCATACCATACCGCGTAACCTTCCTCTTGAGCAGGGTTACTCGTGTAGTATGTAGTTCTATCTCTTTCGAAAGAGTGAAATGGAATGAGTTTATGAACATAGATTCGAGAATGAAAATAATTGGGGCCATTGGGGGTCATATTCTATGGAAATTTCAAATATTTTTAATGTTCATATATCGTTATCGGGAAAGAAGTCACTCCTCCTGTCGTTTTGTACCGGTGCAAAAATTTTTTCAGATTGCATTTGAGCTTGTATTAGTTGTTGTTTTTAGATTTTCAAAAGAAAGTGTAAGAAATTTTAATTAATAATTGCTATTGTGTAACCAATTATGGTTCAGAAGTTGCAGCTATTGATGAAACATTAAATTATATGGTAGATAGTAGTTGGTCCTATGTATTCAAAATTCACATTGAATGTGAGTTTTTTTTAGCACTTCTATAAGTGAATGCTCATTTCAAGTAACATCATTTCGTTTTCAGTCCCTGAAGAAGTTCCAAAAGTCGGAACGAAAGCTAGGAAATATCAATAAAGAACACACTTGTAGTCCTTATTAATTTATTTGACTTCTTTCCCCATAACGATAAATTAATTTCCAACGAAGTCGAGAATTCTACCCAATTTTCAATGTTCATTTTTGAAACATTTGGCAGGTTTTTTTATTAATGTTTTCGCACGCTTGTTTGATAAAAATGGAAACAATTTCCATTCTTCTAAATGAAAGAAGTCTCTCAATAAAAGATAGTATCGAAGTTCTCTTTGGAGTTGACAAACAGAAGTAAGAAAAAAAAGTGAGGTTCTCTTTGGAGTTGACAGACAGAAGTAACTACGTGACTATGACGTCACGGGTAACTACTAACTATGGTTACCTGTGGTTACAGCGCCAAAATTCGCCTCTGTTTATCCGCAGAAGGGCGTGAATAGTATTCTTCACCAGTTATTTATATGTTGAGACTGCTTTGTTTCAATCGCTGAACATTTACATTGTTCTTTTATGATCAATCTAACAGGAAGATTTCTGGAAGGCATAGCATTCTTCTTTAGTAACTTTCTCTGATTGGATTAGGGGCCTGGAAAAAATTGTCTTCAGGAATGTGATCTAATATTTCATGAGCAATTCGTGCTTACCTCTATAAAAATGGTCATCATCGGTAAAATATGGCTCATAATTGTTTGCTGGTTTACCAATTTTGAGTTTCAAGTTGCCAAGATTTTTATCGGGCCTTTGACGCTTTTCAGCCCAACTTTCCTCTGCCAAAACTCGAAATGGGGATGTGGAAACTGAGATTTGCAACATTGTTGTTGAATACTGACTCTGAAGTTTGTGCCAAATTCCATCGAAATCTAATCAATATTTTCCGAGAAAACACAAAATTTCATCAAACATTTTTTTAATTTTCGAATAAAATTTTTTCTTTAATTTTCGAACAACTGGATCCACACGATATTTCGCTCTAAGTTGCGCGTTAGGATTCCAAAACTGTCCACGAAGTTTCAATTTGATTGAGGCACTACTCCATGAGATATCGAGGAATTAACCTCAAAATTTCAAATGGGCCTAACTCCGAAACTATCCAACTGATTTTACCCATTAACGAACTCAAAAGAGATATCTGGACTCCAAACATTATCTGACAATTTCAAGTCGCTAAGTCTTTTCTTTCGAACGTTAGAGTACATACCGAAGGTCGGACGGACATAATCAAATTTGAGCACGACTTTGTCTTCAGGGAGTCCAACCCAATCGTTTAAGACCATTTTCGGCTCAAAATTCGAAAATTACAGGGATCGTGACGAAATGATAACGCGCTGTTCCCTAGAAAAAGCACGTAAAATTAAACATGAGAGCGTGGTAAATGTTTTGATGATTTCTTTTCATTTCCAGTACTCAGAGTTCGGAAGATAATATCCAAGGACTAAATCTTGAAGAAGTGGACAAGAATAATCCTGAATTTGATACAATGGAAGACCAAGGTTTTATTATTAAGCTTGAAAATGTGAAGACTGAAGAACAATTTATCGTTAAAGAAGGAGCTCAAGACAGAGAATTTGCCTCGAATGAAACCGTTTATATTCAAGACAATTATGCAGAAGTTTCCCATCGAGAAAAAATTCATTTCAATATTCGAACAGATGATTTAGATGAGGACAGAAGCTATAAGTCTCGATTGTATGACAGTGGATCTACTTCTGAAGATAAAATTCAGGATCATATGGGTGTTCAGTCCGAACAGCATGAACCTCATTACGACTTGCGTGAACATAATGAACCAAATAAAAATGCTACCAATGAAGAGTCGAATCCGAAAAATCATATTGAAGATGTTCAATTAAATACCAAGAAGTATTCTTGTCATCTGTGTGAGCATCGTGCACATAGAAAAGAGCATATAAACAATCATATAAATTCCGTTCACTTAAATTTAAAAGAATATCAGTGTCATATATGCAATTATGGTACAAACTTCAAAGGAGCTCTTAAGCGACATATAGAATCTATTCACTCCAATATAAAAAAATTCCAGTGTAACCTTTGTGCATACACAGCTGCTAGAAAGGTGCTTCTAGAAATCCATATTGAATCCGTTCACTTGAAAATGAAAAAATTTGAGTGCACAGAATGTGATTATGCTACAGCTGTCAGTAGAAATTTAAAAAACCATAAAGAATCTGTTCATTTGAATATCAAAAAGTACCAGTGCGATGAATGTGAATATAAATGCTGCAAGAAGAAAGTACTCGAAATACATATTGAAAATGTTCACTCGAAAATAAAAAAATATCTGTGTGATGAATGTGATTATTCTACTACTACAGAGAGGCATCTGAAGGTTCATAAAGAATCTATCCACTCGAATATCAGAAAACATCAGTGTAACCAATGTAAATTTGCTACAGCTAGAAAGGATAATCTAAAAAGGCATATTGAATGTGTTCACTTGAATCGTAAAAGACATCAGTGTAATAAATGTGGATATGCTACAGATAGAAAAGCAGATATGAAAACGCATACAGAAACTGTTCACTTGAATATTAAAAGATTTCAATGTCATGACTGTAAATATTCTACAGCTAAAAAGGCGACTCTCAAAACACATATTGAATCTATCCACTTGAATAGTAGAAAATATCTGTGTAATCAATATGAATATGCATCAAGCTTCGATGGAGCTCAAAAATAACAAATAGATAAGATTCAATTGAATTCGAAGAATGATTGTATAATCAATGCGAATAAACCTACCACAGTTTAAATTGATGTTTCACTCTTAGACTTAATCAACCCACGAAATCATATGGCGAGGTCGTTATGTTTACGATAGGCCTTTAGACAGACCGTTAACAAAATAGCTTAGAAACACGATAGCAGGTTTGCGAAGGTCGATTTAGTGAATGGATAGAATGCAACCAATAATTTCGTGTGTACACCCAACGTACAGGTTGAGTTTCAATCTAGTACTTGGTTAAAAATGAGATCATTTATGGATGAAGAAATGAAGCTGCATCGGGCGAGAACAATACCTGGATTAGTGACGAATTTGAAGAAGCATGTAAATGCGTTTCAAGATTTTTTTGTTATCTTATGCTAACTTAGCTTGCATGGTCAATATGGTCCCGAAAATGGGCTTATTGTTGTTGTTACGCACTTTCTAGCGCGTTATCGTTTCGCCCGAATGTCAGTGATTTTGGAATTTTGATCCAAAAATGGTCTTGAACGATCAGGTTGAACTCTCTGAAAAGTAATCCGTGATCTAATACATTTCTTTCCGTCTGTATGTGCTCTAACTTCCTCACAAAGGGGCCCAGCGAATTGGTTTCATGCGTCGTTTGACATTTGTTTTTTCGTTGGAGGTAAAACAAACTCACTGTCCCGCTTTGTTTATATTATGAAATACAGCATTTTCAACAATTTCAGGATGAATTCACAAGTTAAAATGATTTATATTAATAGAATAGGTTAATTACTAGGCCCGTGAGGCCAAATTATTGTGCCCTCGTGAAATGCAACATAAATACACCGAGAGACCAATGAATACATTCGCTTTGTTTTCATTGGCGATTTTATTTTTATTTAGAGATTTTATTCATTTTATAAGTGAAATATTGTGATAATGGATCTGATTAACTGATATTAAATCTCAGATGATAATCATTAAAAACGATATAAATGATAATTGCAGTATTTATTCTTGTCTTCTAAAGCCTAGAGTATCAACATCAGAGATATAGCATTTATTATAGGTATAACTATTGCAAATGAAACAGTAAAATGTTTGGCTCATTTATTCCTGAAAATAAACAGCAGAATGAAATCCAAAAAATGTATGGAATGGAAAAAACATGGGTTCCAGAGAACTTCTCAGTACTATTTCAAATAACGTTTTATGTTGCAAATTATCAAGTTTCTACAATATTGGTCTGCAGTTGCTATGTTAGTGCTATCATAATCGTGAATTATATATTTATTATACTAAATATATGTTACAAATAGAATAATTCATATGAAATTTTTTCCTGGAACACCGATTTCGATTCATCCTCAAAAAATTCTTTACTGTCCATATAAATTTTTTTTATTATGTAGTTGCAACATTAGGACTTTCATAATCTTTAATAATTGACAATAAGGTCAATTCGAAACATATTACAAACAACAAAATGTAGAAGTTCCATCCTTGCGTAGTCAAGCCACATCGGAACGTGTAATTATTATAAAATACATGCAATATTTTGAGAAATCTATCACATAACGAATTGCCTTGATTGGCTTTATATATCATACAGAGATGCGAGTGGTAACCAATCAGGATGGGTTTGTCCATCATAACGCCAGCTATCGTAGTGTCGAGAAGAGATAATTCTTGAAATTTGTAAAATAAACACGAAATATTTTTATCATAGTTATCTCATCATGATTCAACTTATTAAACAGAACAAATTAAATAGATAGTCTTACATAATTCCTCAACCAGTGTGGAAATGCCTCCAACAAACTCTACCATAGTTTGTTACTTTGTCAGAACAGTTTTTTCAATTTATGGCGTGAATATAGGATGTTTGCCTTCTCTGGGATAGTTGACATAGTATTCTATTTCTTCTAATACTAGATAAAATTTAGGGGAATGGGTCAAAAATGCAAATATTCAAATATAAAGTCTACACTACAATATATCTGAAAAATCGGATTCCTTCGTCTCTCGGTGTATTTATGTTGTATTTCACAACGAAACAATAACTTGGCCTAGATATTCACTAATTCTATTAATATAAATCATTTTAACTTGTGAATTTAACCTAAAATTGTTGAAAATTCTGTACCTAATAACATAAACAAAGCGGGAAAGTGAGGTTGTTTTACCTCCAACGTATGACAAATGTCAAACGACACACGAATCCAATTCTCAAATTAGGTTTCCGGTACAAATATCTCGGTTAAGTTCTTTAAAGGGTGGAATAGACCAAACGGTTTAGGAGTTATGCCCATTCGAAAATTTGAGATTATTTCGACAATATCCATAAAGAAATAGACGCTATCAAGCATATACTTAAATGGTAGTTATAGAATACCTACACATTACTTTGAGCAGAATTTCGTGAGGATTGCACGTATAGAGATTTTGCTTTAAAAATGCTCCTCGAGAATTTGCCAGATTTTTGTTGAAACATTTTTTTCTTAGTCTCCTCATCAGCCATCACTAAAGTTTAGCACATACCTTGGGGTCACTAGTGAACAATAGTTATTCAGATTTCAGTTCACTTGGATATTTATCTTCGGAGAAATTGGGAAAATATATCAAATTTTGTGCTCATTTATTGGGTTTCATAGTTTTCACCAGAATAACTCGGAAATGCTAGCCTCCTCATAATAAAACTTGGTAAATAATTCTAAAATGCTCGAACATGACGATCGTTCCATAAGAACAATTCTCAAAAAAAAAAATTTTCAAAATTTTGTTTTAAAATATTTTATATTTTGCAATCTTCGAATAATAGGGTCCTCAAAAGGAAGAATATTTGATATAATTTTTCCCAATTTTTCAATTTTCGAATTTTGAGCCGAAATTGGTCTCAAACGACTAGGTTGGACTCACTGATGAAGAATCCGTGGTCAAAATTGATTATGTCCGTCCGGCCGTGTGCGCTGTAACTCTGGAAAGAAAGGACCTATAGTCTTGAAATTTTCAGGTTAGGTTAAGATCCTGAATATCTCGGTTAACTTCGTTAATGGGCCAAATCTGCCGAATGGTTTTTGTGCTACAGCCATTTGAAATGTTGATATTTCAATGACTCGAAAAATGTTTATCTGATCGAAATGAAACTTGGTTGGAAGATGAACAGTGTCAATAAGAAGAATTATCCATGGAAAAATTCGAAAGAAAATTTTTTGAAAATTTTTATATTTCATTAGAACAAGCGCGTGAAAGCTGCTGACTTCACGTCAGTGCTTTTCTAGATTTTTTTGATAGTAACGATAAGGTATATGCTGAACTGTATTGCTGGCTGATGGAAATATATTTTAACAAAAATTAATAAAATTCTCGAGATACAACTTTTTTTAGATTTTCTAACGATACAACCCTCACGAAATTGTAAATGTCGATTATAGCTTATTTTGGGAGGATTTTGCATCATTTTCAGTTTTTTTCTGGGTTTTCACTACCAATATCTGAAACAGCACTATTGAAAATTGAATAAAAATTGATTTTTTTATGGAAAATTACCTTGCGGATTGCAGGATTGAACTTTTTGTTAAAGGAGGTTTCTTGGAAATCAAATTGCCTAATGAATAATACAGGAACAAAACATACGATAAACCAAGCAAACTGATGTTTCAGAGTAGAAATCTGACTCTTTCATCAGACAAAAAAGAAAATTGTCAGAATGATATTTTTTCGTTTTGATACTTTTGCCAAATAGACATTTTTTAAGAAAAAACGGCAACACAGATTCTTCAATTTTTAATTGTACCTCTTTTTACGCGCATGATCTAGGGGAACAGCGTGCTATCGGTTTGTCCAAATGTCTGTAATTTTCGATGATTGTGCCGAAAATGGTCTCGAACGCCTAGGTTGGACTCACTGATGACGAATCCGGTGTCAAAATCAATTCTGTCCGGCCGGCTGTGGACACGTTCACTGTCGAACGGAGTGAGCTAGCAACTTGAAACTTTCAGGGTAGGTCGCGCATTGGAATGCCGCGGTTAAGTTCGTTAATGGGCCAAATCGGTCGAGTAGTTTCGGAGTTATAGCCACTTGAAATTTCGAAGTTATTTATTTTTTATTTCAGAAACTACTTGAGCGATTGGATTCAAACTTGGCAATTTGGTAGAGTATAACGACGCGCAACTTTGAGCCAAATTTGTCAGGATCATATTGTCAGTAAATTTAAAAAAAAATTTTGTTCAAATTTTTTTTTCAAAAAATTTTTTTTTCGAAAACTGTTTATCATATCCAGAAAATTCCACTCGGACTTTGAGCTTCATATTTCACAGCAGTGTATCAAATTTCAGTTCGATCCGATTATAAGTTTTGGAGTTATCGGGAAAAAATATGTCAAATTTAGAGGTTTTTTTCTCAATTTCGTTGCTTTTTTCGGTACAACTCGAGAAATACTAATTCAATCCTGATAAAACTTCGCAACTAGTTTGAAGATGAAAGACAACTTTGTGCAAAATTTCGTGATGATCGTGACATTAGAACAATTTGGAAAAAAATTTCTGTGATTTTCTTATCATATCATCCTCATTGAATTCTGTATGAACCTTAGAACTGTAATTTTCCGATGAAGTACTGGATTTCAATTCGATCCGATCTATATTTTCGGAAATATTGAGAAAATAAAATTTTTAATTACACAAACATAATAACTTCCGGAAGAAACGACTTAGAAACTCGATATTTGTAGAGAAGGTTTGGGCCTTAATTACGAAGGTCGAATTCGTGAATGGGTAAAATCCGTCCAATGATTCCGTAGATATACCCATTCAAAATTTCATTTTCCCAATATTTCCAGAAATACAGATTAGATCGAATTGAAATCCAGTAATTTATAGAAGAAAAATCTAGAAAAGCTCTACCGTGAAGGCATACGCGCATGTTCTAATTCGTTACCGAAGCGGTCATCTACACTGAACATGCGCGCAAAAGCTGCTGCCTTCACGGCAGTGCTTTTCTAGATTTTCTTTTAAGTAAATTCCGCCAAATTATAATAATATATATTTATTTTCAAAATTGCTACAGCAACAAAATAAAACAAGTCAAAACTCATTTTTACAGGGGAAAACATAAAAATTACAGATCCCTGCAGTAATTTTTGAATTCAAGTAGTGTATAAGGTTCACACTCGACTAGGATTGAAAATACTTTTTTTTGAAAATTTTGAATTCATTTACATTATCATTTTCGGTCCATTTATACAGAAGAATGAGCAAAATACTCTCTTCATTCAACAAAATGCAAGAGGACTCTTGAATTATTCTTTGCAAATTATCTGACATCAGTATTTTTGTATTGTCCCACTCTATCAAGTGATTCCCAATAGAAAATACTGATATCGGAATTTGAGAAGAAAAATTAAAGAGTACTCTTGCATTATGTTAAATGGAGAGAGTTATTCTGGTCATTGTTCTATAGAAATGGACCGTATATGGCTGAATTTACTTAAATAAGAAGTAGAATTGAAAAAACTTTCAAACCAAACGAATCTGTGTTGCTGTGTGATTTCTCAAAAATTTCAATTTGACAAAAGTCAGCTCATAACGCAAAATCGAAAGAAAATGGAGAGGATTCTAGATACTTATCACCTGCTGGATGACTAAAGGCGAATTTTGGCGCTGTAACCACAGGTAACCATAGTTAGTAGTTACCCGTGACGTCATAGTCACGTAGTTACTTCTGTCTATCAACTCAAAAGAGAACCTCACTTTTCTTTCTTAGTTCTGTCTGTCAACTCCAAAGAGAACTTCGATACTATCTTGTATCAGAAGACTTCTTTTATTTAGAAGAATGGAAATTGTTTCCATTTTGATCAAACAAGCGTGCAAAAATAATAATAAAAAAACCTGCCAGATCTTTCAGAAATGAACATTGAAAATTGGGTAGAATTCTCGACTTCGTTGAAAATTAATATATCGTTATCGGGAAAGAAGTCAAATAAATTAATAAGGACTACAAGTGTATTCTTTATTGATATCTCCTAGCTTTCGTTCCTACTTTTGGAACTTCTTCAGGGACTGAGAACGAAATGATGTTACTTGAAATGAGCATTCAGCTATAAATTATTAATTAAAATTTCTTACACTCTCTTTTCAAAATCTAAAAACAATAACTAACACAAGCTCAAATTCAATCTAAAAAAATGCTTGCACCGGTACAAAACGACAGGAGGACTTCTTTCCCGATAACGATATATTATGAACATTAAAAATATTTGAAACTTCCATGGAATATCACCCCCAATTATTTTCATTCTCAAATCCATGTTCATAAACTCATTCCATTTCACTCTTTCGAAAGAGATAGAACTACATACTACACGAGTAACCCTGTTCAAGAGGAAGGTTACGCGGTATGTTATGCGTGACGTCATGAATACGTCATAGTTACATAGTTAGCTCCTCGAAAATGTGGTAACCCAAGTAACTACATGTAACCACAATCTGTAGTAAGCTGTGGTTACAACGCTAAAATTCGCCTTTAATGTCTATAGTAACCTTCTACTAGAGAAAACCTTGAGCGATGTGCATGACCAATTATCGTTTCAGATCGCTTTACCTGTGATTTTACAGTTTGTACCTCACCATCAAGACGAGGAAAAACTCGGTTCATGTAGTTATCCCACGAGGTGGCAACATCCTCATCAATCAAAATGTGGAATAGTTCATGGAGAAATTAGTGCTGGAGCTATTTCTTCATGAACCATTCCTCGTTTATAATAATGAAAATATTTCCTCATACACAATCAGGTGTGGTTTTCAATTTTGTGTCTGTGGACACTAAAAATGATCGTATTCATCAAAAACACTGCAAATTTCACACAAAGGTTTATTATTTTCTTAGTTAAATAACCCAATATACAATTGATAACTTAAACAACTTAGAACCGAATGCTATGATTCATTTTCGACATCATTGGAAATTTGCAGCGTTTTTCTTTATAACTCAGGAACCATTTGTCGGAAATCATCCGGATGAAATGTTTTAGGTTTAGTTATGCAACAGTAATCAACATGTAAAATTTCATGAAAATTGGGTGATAAGTTTTTGAGAAATAATTTTTTTTTCCACCCAACCCCCAATTTTGAGCTCTTAGGGTGCACCGATTCTGCTGAAAAGTTTGGAGGACCAACCTCGAGTGACACAAGATTTTTCCACCAAGTTTCAAGGATTTCCGTTCAGTACTTCCAGAGAAAAGCCCCGGACAACGGACGGCGAACGGACGGATTTTGGTTTATTATTTGATAAAATCAAATAATAAACCTTAGTGATCGACCAACGAAAAAAAAATTTTAACCCACCCTGAAAATTTCACAGTTTACGTTTTGGAGTATGTAGATTTGAATAAACGAATAAAAAAAATCCGTCCATCCGCCGTACGCTGTCCGTCGTCCGTTGTCCGGGGCTTTTCTCTGGAAGTACTGGACGGAAATCCTTGAAACTTGGTAGAAATAACATGTGTCACTTGGGGTTGATTCTCCAAGCTTTTCAGCAGGATCAGTGTACCCTAGGGGGTCTAAATGGGGGTTGGGGGAAAAAAAAAATATTTCTCAAAAACTTACAACCGAATTTTCATGAAACTCTGAACGTTGATTACTGTGGCATAACTCAACCTAAAAAAATTTACCCGGATGATTTCCGACCAGTAGTTCCTGAAATATAAAGAAAAACGTTGCAAATTTCCAATAATATCGAAAATGAGTCATCGCATTAGGTTCTAAGTTGTTTATGATATCAACGGTATATTGGGTTACTTAAGTAAGAAAATAATAAACCCTTGTGTAAAATTTGCAGTGCTTTTTTTATTCGTTTATTCAAATATACATACTCCAAAACGTAAACTGTGAAATTTTCAGGGGGGGTTAAAATTTTCTTTTGTTGGTCGATCACTAAGGTTTATTATTTGATTTTATCAAATAATAAACCGAAATCAGCATGAAAACGCACAATAATTTTCTCTGATGACTTTATTCCATTTGCAGTACTCTTAATTCAGAAGATGAGATCCAAGATGTGAAGCCTGGAGAAGTTGACATGAACTTTTTTGAATATGATTCAACTGAAGAGAAACACGGTTCGGTTGTGAAGGTTGAAGATGTGAAGATTGAAGAACAATTTGTTGATGAAAGTGGAATTCATAGTAGAAAAACTTTTCTGGATGAAAACGAGGATAATCAAGTTAATTATGATCATAGTCAATTGGTAGGAATTTCGCAACAAGATGAAATTAATTTCTCTATCAAAACAGACGATTCCGATGAGGAAATCAGTTATAATTGTCGATTTTATGAATGTAGATCGAGGAACGAAGGAAAAATGAAAGATCGAATGGATGATGTTCATTCTGAAAATGAAAAATATCGGTGCCACCTATGCGAATTTAATACAGACAGAAAGAGCAGTCTCAAACTACATATAGACTCGGCGCATTCAAATAAGAAAAAATATCAGTGTAATGAATGTGGATATGCTACAACTGTGAAGGTACATCTGAAACAACACACAAAATCTGTTCATTCGAAAACCAAGAAACAACATAAGTGTGCTGAGTGTGAATATGCTTCATTTAGGAAGCAGGATTTGAAAAGACATTTTGAATGTGTTCACATGAATTTAAGAAAACATCAGTGTGATGACTGTGAATATGCTACAGCTAGGAAAGCGGATTTGAAAAGGCATATTGAATGTGTTCACATGAATTTAAGAAAACATCATTGTGATGAATGTGAATATGCTACATCTAATATGGGTGCTTTTCGAGCTCATGTGGAATCTGTTCACTTAAATATAAAAAAATATCAGTGTAGCGAATGGGAATATGCTTCAGCTCTTAAGCGATCTCTGGAACAACATACAGAATTTGTTCATTCGAATATCAAGAAACATAAGTGTGACGAATGTGAATATGCTACGTCCAAAAAGCATAATTTGAAAAGACATCTTCAAGGTGTTCACTTGAATATGAGAAATCATCGATGTGATGAATGTGAGTATGCTACAGGTTCGAGGCGGAATCTAACACTACATAAAGAATCTGCTCACTTACAAGCAAAAACACATCGTGTAGTGAATGTGAATATGCCTAAGCTACAGAGCAGGGTTTGAGAGGCAAATTGAACGTGTTTCACTGAAGATAAAAAACTACAGTGAATTGAATTTGCTACAGCTTTGATGGTACATCTGAAACAACCATATAAAAGGTGTTTCAAATTCCGCCTTTTTTTAAGAATAAATAAAACACAATTTGCATTCATTTTCAAAAACTTTTTATTGGTAAATAAAGTATCAGTTATGACATTTATATACGAAAAATACTGTCTGTCAAAAATGACCTCCTCTTGCAGCTCTACAGAAGTCCACTCTTTTGTTAAAATTTTCAATGACATTTTGACATAATCGAGGCTCTATCTCACTTATGACACGAATAATTTCATCCTTTAGTTCAGGAATCTATTGTGGATTATTCTTATAGACCTGGCATTTCACATGACCCCAAAGAAAATAGTCCATCAGTGTCAAATCACACGATCTTGGTGGCCAATTGACATACCGTTATATACGTCCAGGAAATTTTTGTCTCAATAAATCAACTGTGTCATTTGCAAAGGTAGGTGTGAGGATTTAGTTCCTGTGTTATTTGAACCTTATATGCCTTCAGAACTAAATCCGTGTGTGAAATACGCCATATTGTGGACCTACTAAGTCCAACTTGTTGTGAACGTCGTCTAATGGACATTCCAGGGTCTTCAGCAACACTTTCACGAACTAAATCAATATTTTCTTGTGAAGAACCGCTACGACTATATTATTCACCGGTCTCCTGAAATTTTTTAATAATTGGACCAATAGTGCTTTGGGATCGACGATTATGTAAACCATAAAATTCACATAATTTTCTAAAAACACTTTTCACAGAACGCTGCTTTTCATAAAATAATTCAACAATTTGAACGCATTGTTGTATCGTGTACGAAGTCATTTTTATAAATGTCATACATTACACTTCTTAAATGTCAAAATACCCAGACGAATTCATGGCGCCATCTATATTTTATTTATTCTTAAAAAAACGCACAATTTGAAACACTTTAGAATCTACTCATGTAAACGAAGAACATTAGTGTCTCCTATACTATAATAGAACTTTGAGCTTCCTATTTCACAGCAGTGTACCAAATTTCAGTTTCGGAGGAATCGGGAAAAAATATGCCTAATTTCGAAGTTTTCTTCTCGATATCGTTGATTTTTTCGGTACAACTCAAAAAATACTGATCGAATCCTGATAAAACTTCGCAGCTAGTTTGAAGATGCTGAAAGACAACTTCATGCAAAATTTCGTGATAATCGTGTCATTAGAACAATTTGAAAAAAAATATTTCATATTATCCTCATTAAATTATGTATGAACCTTCGAACTGTAATTTTCGATGGAGTACTGGATTTCAATTCAATCTGATCCGGAAGAAACGACTCAGAAACTGGATATTTGTACAGAAGGTTTGGGGCTTAATTACGAAGTTCGAATTCGTGAATGGGTAAAATCCGCCAATTGATTTCGTAGATATACCCATTCAAAATTTTATTTTTCCAATACTTCCAAAAATACAGATTAGATCGTATTGAAATCCAGTTATTTATCGAAAAAAAATTAGAAAAGCACTGCCGTGAGGACAAGTTCAAATTCGTTGCCGAAGCGGTCATCTACATTGAACATGCGCGCAGAAGCTTCTGCCTTCACGGCAGTGCTTTTCTAGATTTTTTAGATAGAAATAATGCATCTTGTATAGGCTCTGTGGTCAGTATTTTTGTACTGATATAGGGTCAGAAATAAATTTACCTTGTTGTTATTTGTTCCTGTTGTTATATATAGTATATAATTTGATTTTGTGTCAAATTGAAGTTTACTCAAGTATATGACTTCTGATATAGCCATGTGCTCTGCTTTTGTAATCGATAAAGCAACCCATGTTTGATTCCTGGTTTTTCAACAGACAACAGAGCCACAAACTTTAAAACAATATCATATGATAACCCACGGGCATCTGATGGATATCCCCCACGAATATTATGGATAACTATGGACATCCAATAATATCCAAAAGATATCCTATGGATGTCCAGAGCGCTTCAACCTGGACGTCCATAAGATCCTAAGGGACATCCATAAGATATCCGACAAGGATATTCTATGGATCCTTGTTGGATATCCCTAAGACATCTATCAAGGCTATTCGCAACTACTGCTAAGCGATACGCCCTCTGGCGATAGAAATTCGAACTAGTATTTTTTCGACGTGCCTGTTATTCTAACGTATTTTGCTTACTTTTAGAGTTCATTTTCGAGCTTTTGTGTTGTGAGTTGAAATTTTGGTATACCGAAAGTGTTTGTAATATTCATCAATCGATTCCTTTCTTTCCGATTAAAATTCTCGATTGTATTACTTCGAAATGGCATCCTTCCGAAGTGACTATTGTTGTGTGCCTCAACTCAATGTTATTCATGGTCAAAGAGGAAAGGATCATCTACTGCCTCAAGTTTTCATTTTTTCCAAATCCATATGAAAATAAAAATAATTAACAGTAAATAATAACAGTATTTGGCAGAAAACTCAATGATAAAAGAAAGGCCTGGATTTTGAAGATTGGAGAACAGGTTACGAAATACATGAAAGTATGTTCACTGCATTTCTCTGAAGATGTTTATTTTCTCTAAGCTAAATTACAATGTATTAATTTCGAAACAACTTCATGTCCAGATGTTTTTAGGTGTAAATGAAAATAAGAGAATTTTGATGAAAAATGCTACAGAGGAACTTTCCGAACACTTCTGCAGCTACCTACTTCACATACTACACAAAATCATTTTCAAAGAAAGTGATCTGGTTGAAAACCTGACAAAAATTAGATATTCTGTTAAAGTTGATAATAGCTAAAGTTATTCAGCTAAATACATTAATATTTTTCATTTCTATATAGGTAGGTTGAACCAGCTGTGACATTTTTCATTTTGTATGTGTATCTTGAGATGCTGTGATATGAAAATGAAATCAGTTATATGTCTATCTGTTTCCTTTTCTTTCGAAATACGATGCAAAAGAACTAAAGCAGAAAAGCTGTCTTTTCATTTTATTGATTCACTCGTTTGTAAACTAAGAGAACAAGTCATTTGGACTGATTCTAGATTTACCACATTCAGCACTTCTTCACGTTAATAAGAGTCCTTGAATTACTTATTGAGGTGCCTATTTGTCCAGAAATTGAAGTGAAATTAGATATTGATTCATTTTGATCCACCAAACAACAGACACTAAAATAACATCGAAATTATCCTCCAGAAACGATTTGAAGCACGATTTTATAACGTGATGCAAACGAAAAGTTCCTCCTCAAGAAATTTTACACAAAATTATAATAATTCCTACAAATATTTTAGCTCTGCTTAATAAATATTCGTTCTCCAACACATTTCTACGGTTTGTTTACATAAAACTACTAGCTTGGACAGGTTACAAATATAACCTTTAGGGCGCTGGCATCTTCGCAGAAGTTCTCAATTCTTTGCACATCCTTGTAGCACTGTATAATTTTTTTATACAATGCTTGTAGGATATCCATAAGATGTTTTTTAAGGATATATCATGGATGTCCCTCAGAGATGTCCATAAGATATCCATGTATGGATAAAAAATTATATTTTCGGGAATATTCATTGTTGAAATATATAGCGATCAAGAGAGAAATAAAATAAGAAGTATTGAAAAATGATTCATTAATATCATAAATAAGGAAAATAAAATTTCAGATCTTTTGAGGTTGTCAAAAAATAAAATACATGAAAAAAAAACTTTAAGATAAATCAATCTGTCGATCGACACGGTCGTCTCTTTCCCATTGTAGTCGATGGTGATCGTTTTGTCGTTGCGTTTTACCACCCGAAAGAGTCCGTCGTATGTCTGTTCGAGACAAGTTTTTGAGCCTTCATGCCGAACGAAAACGTAGTCCGTAGACTTAAGGTCCTTGTAGACGAAACTTTTTGATTCTCCATGACGTGAACCATTCGTAGGCCTGACTTGTTGTATTTGGAATCGTAAGTTTTCAATGAACTCTGTTGTATCATAGTTTTCGCTTGTGTTGTCTTCTTTTAGGAATTCACCAGGTAATCGAACCGGCTGACCATAAACGAGTTCTTCGGAGGTGGATTTCAGATCTTCACGCCATGCTGCTCGCATTCCAAGGAGGACTGTTGGGAGGGTTTCTGCCCAACGGCCGTTTTGGTGGAATTTGATCGCTGCCTTGAGTTGGCGATGACTACGTTCCACCATTGCGTTGGCTGCTGGATGGATATCTTTAGTACCAGTCAACTTGCTTAGTTCGTTCAACAGGCGTGATTCGAACTGTCTTCCTTGATCTGTGGTGACGCGTTGGGGTGCCAAATCGAGATATCCAATGGTTGTAGAATTCAGGAGCGATTGATTTCGCAGTGAGATTGCTTCTGGCCATCGTGTGTATCTGTCGACTCATGTGAGGCAATATCGGAAACCTTCCGAATATGGCATTATTATTATGTCTAGGTGCAGGTGCCCGAACCTTCTTGAGCCTGGCCGTCCACTGGAAGCGATTTGGGGCTTTTATGAGCTACGCGTTTTACGAGCGCTGATGGGCTTTTACTACCTCAGGCTTTGGGGTCGTCCACGGGCAGATAGTTCATGAGGTTTCGGTTCGTTCTTGTTCTTGCGTAGAGGGGGATTTGTACTTCGGACTTCCGTGTTCATTAAAGAAATTGTGATTCAGAATTAATAATTAACTTCTTGTATGAATCTTACTTGATCAGGTGTATATTAGCTACGGAATGGGGAAAATTTTTGAGCTAGGGTTTTTTCAAATTTAGAAAAAATGTATCGGGAGAAATTCACCATCTTGATAATGAATCGGAAAAACCTTCAGAACTTTACAGATTATTATCGTATACTCATTTATAATACTGCAATGGAAGTTTAATTGTGAATGTTGATGATCTGGGTACTTCGGAAACAAAGGATGTGGAACTTCGAAGTTATGGCTGATTTGAGTTTTATTTGTGAAAAGTCACCTTCAGAAGAGAAACTTGTTATTAATGTATTCAGAACTCGACTTCAAAACTCTAAAAACTGCAAACATCGAAAGAAATGATATTCAGAAATCCTTAAAATTTTGCAGAAGTGCATGCGTATTTCAGGAAACAGGTTACAAATAAAAATGAGTAGAGTTTGATTAAGAAAAAACTATGGTTATTTTGTTATCGAAAGGATCGTTCTGCTTATGAGATTGATTGGAACGTAGTTGAATAATTACATTTCGTATGGACCAAAAACACTTGAGCATATAGAAAAATGTTCGGAATAAAATTGGTCACAGACTAAAAAACAAATTGATAACAATATTGAGATAATAAGAGCTATAAAACCGAGATAATGGCGAAACGCGCTGGATCAATTATATTTGGAATGCTATACAGCCGATTAATTGCCAAAGAGTCCAATTTCAGGTAGACTACTACACCTACAGAACTCCTGTTTGTGAGTTTAATGTAAGAAAAAAGACAACATTCATTTACCTTTCAATCTGATCCATCTAAAATTCACCAACAATAAACAACGAGTTTCAACAAATATTCCGTTCACAAACCATACATTCCGCTTGCCGTCGGATAGTTTCTCTTTTCGAGCGTATAGACGCGGCAGATCCAAACTGATCGTGATACGATTGTGCCGCTCAAATTCTCTCGAAAACGCCCGTATGAACTCGCTGCCAGTCGATGAAGGTACCTAGAATTCCATTCATTTGGATCTGTCGCGCAAGTTCGTTCATTTATGCTCCTATCGCGCCTCGCGAAATCGCGTGCAGTGGACGACCAGCCTAAGGGCCGGTATTATAAAACTTAACTGGAAGTTATCTCTAACTTTAACTGACAGCTATGTTAGGACATAACTGTCAGTTAAAGTTAAGTTTTAAAATACCCGCCCTAAGGTACGAACCTAGGTAGTGGTGCCGGGACTTTGATCATTGACATTCGAGGCAGCAGCGTGTCCACTTTCTGCAGTCGGCGTTGATCGAAGGCCACACAAATCGCTGTTTAACTAATTTAACTTTTGCGTTGGCGCCTGTGTGAGAAAGCTGGTGGACGATGACAAAAGCTGCTTTTCGAAATGGCTTCGTGATGAACGGTGGTTTGAGTGCATTCATATTTTTTGAGATATTGCGGAAAAAACGTTGAAATTCCAAATAATAACGAAATATGGCACATTATTTTTCCTTATATCTACGAAAGTAAATATCGGATCGAATTGAAATTTGGAACATTTGTGTCAAATACTGACTCTGAGGTGAGAAGAGAGAAAAAAAACTTTTCATCAAAAATTTCAAATAAAATTTTTTTTCAAATTTTACTGGATCTACACGAAAGTTGCGCGTTGGTATTCCGAAACTGTCCACGAATTTTCAATTTCATCGTGTAAATATCTCATGAGATATCGAGGAATGAACCACAAAATTTCAAATGGGCCTAACTCCGAAACTATGCAACCGATTCCATCCATTAACGAACCTTATAGAGATATTTAGACTCCAAACTTAATCTGACAGTTTCAAGTCGTTAAGTTATTTCCTTTTGAAGTTAGAGTACATAGAAACGGACGGCCGGACAGAATTGAATTTGACAACGGATTCTTCTTCAGGGAATTCAACCCAATCGTTTAAGACCATTTTTGGCTTAAAATTCGAAAATTACAGACATCTTGACGAAATGATAACGCGCTGTCCCTTAGAACAAGCTCGTAAAATGTCAATTTGACTAAAGTCTCAAACCGAAAGAAAATCATTCTTGAAATTTTCTCTTTTGTCGGAAGAAAGAGTCAGATTTGTACTCTAAAACGTCACAGTTTGCTTTGTTTAACGTTTATATTGTTTATTAGGCAATCTGTTTTCCAAAAAACTGCCTTTGGGAAATACTTTGATCCTGCAATCCGAAAGGGCGTTTTTCATGGAAAAATAATTTTTATTTGATTTTTACCAGATCTGTTTCAGATAGTAAGGGTGAAAACCCAAAAAAACCTAGAAAATTATTCAACCTCACTTTATAAGATTTTGAATAATGAGTCCTTAGGAGGATTATTGAGATTTCCGAAACTATCAAAATATTCAACCTCATTTCCATGCTTCTTATATGGAACCCAATACGTTTCAACTATCGTTTGGCTTTGAAAGGATTCTGTAAAACATACAAATACCCTCAATAGCCCTCAACAGAAGACATACTGCAAAGGAAATTACCCACAGACCTAATGGAAAATCAAGAAATTCTTCCAGTGGGGAAAACCTCTTCACGCAATATTCTCTCTTATATTTTATTGTTAACAAATTAGAACAAAGAATGTATTCTGATTACTGATATAAAATAATAAAAATAGAACAATTCTAAAATTCTACTTTCTGCTATTTTTCACCAGAAACGAAAAATCACCAACTACATGATAGTTTCCTTCCATAACGAGGGAGAATACTGAAACGTCCATCTAACCTTCCACTGAACTTTTGCCGGATCGAGGAAGATTTTTCCATGAAAAAAATTCGTCATGAAATATCGGAAGATCAGAGCGGTTTCACACCCGGAAAATCCTGTACAGACAACCTCTTCATTCTCCAACAATTGATGGAAAAAAATATCATGGTAGACATTCAGAGCCGGATCTAGGATTTCAGCGCCCGTGGTAAGTTATCGAAATGCGCCCTTATCAATTTTTTTTTCAATGACTACATACTTTTCATAAATGATAGTATGTATTCTATTCCTAAGATATTTTACTATTTTATATTCTTTTGAGAACGAGCATTAGATTCTTAGGTATATCAAACAATATGTGTATAGAAATTACTATAATCTCCCATGTATCTTATAAGGTAGTAGAGAGAACTTACAAAGGAATTAATATACGATAAGGAGGGTATGAAGAAAACAAAAAGGAAGCGAATAGAATAATTTATTCTCAAAATAATATGTAAGCATTCAAAGCTTCAAAAAAAAATAAATGAAAGTGTAAATGAAAAACTGAAATACATTAGAGAACACACATGCCAACAAAGGTCATAAAGAACATTTTAATATCACTTTTTGTAATTCGCCATGATGAAGGGTCATTAAAATCAACTGGTTCAGGTTTAACCTCAGTAAGCCCTGATTCCTCGTCAAAAGAATTTTCCTTGTCCGAATTATCCGAAATGGAATACTTTCTTACGATAGGCTCGGTACTTGAAGAAGTAGAAGGAAATTCCCCTACATGATGGGCTTCGCTAGTGGAACCACTTTTTGTAGACACAATACCCGCATCGTTCTTAAAGTGCCTTGAGATATTACTAGTATTTTTTTAGGTCTAATAATTTTTTATCCCTGATCTTCCGAGACTGCGATCCTGATAGTTTCTTGGGCGGCATTTAAGTTGGTTATATCAACCTAAAATTATATAAGATTCTGAAAATGCATGGACGTCGAATCGGAAATTTTGGCGCGCTTAGTATTCATATCTGAATTGTCTCAATGATCGACAAATGTCAGGAGGACAGAAAAGGTTTCATGTTTCAGTGAAGCTCAAGAATCATGCTATCCATTTGATCCTCTTTCTGTAGTTCCCATAGCTAAGAAGCTGATTAATAAAATACTAGAGATACAATAGATTTATTGTATTCTTCTCAACATTTTGATTTTTTTTTCTAACTTCTTCTTATACATATTAAAACTCGTGTGATTATGGTACATCGCAATTTTAATTGAATCGGTATAATTTGGGATCTCGCAAATGAAATTCGAACGATAATATCGCCGACATATTCCCAATCCAAACATAACCTTATAAATTTTGCAGTCTCTAAGTTATATCTTTCGAAAATGATTGAATCTCGTGTGCATGGACAGAATATAATTTGACCGAGCGCGCAAAAATCCTCAACTCAAAATTGAATTATTCAAACATACCTGATTGAAATTTTTAAACTTTTTTCAGCACGAATAATTTCCCGGCCGGCTTGCACGATCACGTTATTTGCGGTAATGCACATAATATAAAATATAATAATAAGTTCCTATTTTTCTTATTGATGTCATCAACTGCGCCGCTGCATGGAAGTACCCCACATGCGAGGAAAAAATTAGTATTAACAAGACTGGGGTGATTTCATCAAGCCTATCGGTCGTAAACGTCTTCGAAATACATTACCCTTATCATAGCCGGTGTGATGAACGATTCGGCGAATAATGTGGACGGTCTGAATCTCTTTGTCATGCCGTCAAGAAACCGACCCTAGACGGAGCGCTATCGCCGCTAGTTCTAACCATTAAACTCTCTCTGAACTTGCCGATAATTGAGGTTTTCAGTGTTCGAATAACAAACATCTGGACGCTATCGGGAATCGTAGGGCGACGGACAAGTTTGAATTTATCATCTGTTAATTTATTAGTAACTACTTGTCGCCGCATATCGTACAACAGGTGCATACACTATATCACCGCTCTGAAATATGAATGGACTTTGAAGTGAAAAAACATTATTTCGAGAAAAAAAATCATAATTTTGCGCCCCTAGTTGCTTGGCGCCTGTGGCAAATGCCTCCCTCGCCACGCCCTAGATACGGCTCTGCTGGCATTTATAGATCAGGAGAAGGCGTACGACACCATACCTCGGAAAAAAATCTGGGAAGCTCTCGAAACTATGGAAGTCGACACGGGATTGTTAAAGCTCATCAAGGAACTGTACAAGGAAAATCAATCTTATGTGAAAATCAGACATAGACTCTCGGACCCTATTAAAACCACAAAGGGTTTGAGGCAGGGATGTAGCTTGTCTCCCCTACTTTTCAATGCCTATGTCGAAATGGCACTTCGAGAGTGGAAAAAAAGATGCGTTGGGATGAGAGTACCGATTGGAAATGGAACTCTCTTCTCCCTCAGTTTCGCTGACGACCAGGTTGTGATAGCTCAAGGCTCCTATGATCTTGAGTTTATGATCAAGAGACTGTATGATGAATACAAGATGTGGGGACTGCAAGTTAGTCTGAAGAAAACGGAGAACCTGGTCATTAATTCCAACGCTCGCTTCGAGGTGCTCATCAATAATGAGGTACAAATAAAACAAGTTGACAAGTTCAAGTACCTCGGAGTCACAATAAATAAAGACGGCATTGGTGTGGAGGAGATTCAGAACAGCAGAAAAGTAACTGGATGTCTCAATAGTCTTTGGTGGCATCAGCACATGTCCTCCAAAACCAAAAAATGACTTGACCTTGCACTCGTGGAATCAGTGCTGTGTTATGGTTCAGAGCTGTGGACACTCAATGCAGACTCTAGAAGGAAGATCCAGGCAGTGGAGATGGACTATCTCAGAAGGAGTGCCGGAATTTCAAGAATGGAACGAAGGACAAATGCCGAAATAAGACGCATTATGAAGGCAGAGGTGACAGTACTGCAGCGGATAGAAAAGAGAAGTCTGAAATGATTCGGACATGTACTTCGAATGCAAGAGAATAGGTTACCGAAACAGATTTTTCAATGGACTCCTGCTGGTAGAAGGAAACGGGGCCGACCAAAGAAATCCTGGAATAGTACGATTAGAGAGGCAATGGAAGACAGGGATTTAAATGCTGAGGATGTTCTGAGCAGAGAGGTGTGGAAGAGGGTGAAGGGAAGGCAGCAATAGACTGTATTTGGTTACATATTTAACTATATTGTAACTTCATCCCGTAAATATACAGGGTGATTCCGGAGGAAATTTTAGGATAAGTTTACACTAGTCTAGACAGTCTCGAAACAATGTTTGGTTTATGGTTGGGGGTCTCTATTGAGAATATACAGGGTGATTTGTCCGATTCGACCGATTTTACTTTTATTGATAACTTTGGTATGGCTTATTCGATGTCAATGAAATTTTCAGCGTAGTACAATAGTTTTGAACACATTCATTGATTTCAATTTTTCTTCAAAATAAGCGGTTGTTATTGTAATAAATCCAGATTAATTGTGCAGGTTGAAAAAACACCCTGTACATAGCGTTTCCCAAACTACGCTATCTGTTCACGATTCTACTATAATAAGTCATTATTTGAGAGTTTCTAATTTTTTTGGCACACTTCTAGTTTTCCGAGAAATTTTTTTCAAAAAATGATAATGTCGAAATTTCGCTCCAATCGATTCTTCTTTCATTGAGAACTTTGGTATGGCTCATTCAATTTTGATGAAATTTGCAGTGTAGAACAATCTGAACGAGTACATTCAATAGTCGCAAAAGTCTCTCAAAATACAGAGTTGTAATTGTGATAGTTTTAGAATTTCAGATTAATTGTGCAGTTGAAAAAAAAAACCCTGTACATTGCTTTTCCGAAACTTTCTTATTCGTTGCAGATTCTACAATGATATGACACCATTCAGAGGTTTTTAATTTCTTTGGCACACCTCCGGTTTTCCTAGAAAACATTTTTGAAGAAGAGCATGATCGAAATTTGGCTCACAAGCAGTGAACGTATTCCGTACTAGGTAGGAAAGCTTTATTATCCAAGGATGCGAAGCAGTTCTCAAGTTCTAAAATATTCTTTTCAAATTCCAAATTCATATTTAATTGCTAATATTTTGTATGAAACCATTCAATTCGGAATATATTTCGAATTTGAAAAGAATATTTCAGAAGTGACGAACAACTTTGCATCTTTGGACGATACAGCTTTCCTACCTAAGGCGGAATACTCTCACTGCTTGTGAGCCAAATGTCGATAATGCTCTTCTACAAAAATGTTTTCTAGGAAAACCGGAGGTGTGCCGAAGAAATTAAAAACCTCTGGATGATGACATATTACTGTAGAATCTGCAAGGAATAAGAAAGTTTTGGAAAAGCAATGTACAGGGTGTTTTTTTTTTAACTGCACAATTAATCTGAAATTATCATAATTACAACACTGTATTTTGAGAGATTATTGCGATTATTGAATAAACTCGTTCAGATTGTTCTACACTGCAAATGTCATCAAAATTGAATGAGCCATACCAAAGTTCTCAATAAAAGTAGAATCGATTGGAGCGAAATTTCGACATTATCATTTTTTGAAAAAATTTTCTCGGAAAACTAGAAGTGTGCCAAAAAAATTAGAAACTCTCAAATAATGACTTATTATAGTGGAATCGTAAACAGATAGCGTAGTTTAGGAAACGCTATGTACAGGGTGTTTTTTCAACCTGCACAATTGATCTGGATTTATCACAATAACAACCGCTTATTTTGAAAAAAAATTTAAAACCAATGAATGTGTTCAACACTATTGTAATACGCTGAAAATTTCTTTGAAATCGAATAAGCCATACCAAAGTTATCAATAAAAGTAAAATCGGTCGAATCGGACACATCACCCTGTATATACAGTATTCTCAACAGAGACCCCCAATCATAAACCAAACAGTGTTCCGAGACTGTCTTGACTAGTGTAAACTTATCCCAAAATCTGACGGTCTCCTCCGGAATCACCCTGTATATATTATATATTTTATAGTTAATTGATTATTCGCGTTTTCGCTTAATTCCTTCATTTTTATACCTTAAGAATGGTAACCATAATTACGAATATGGAAATGCGTTCTGTGAAACCCTTGAATTCGACTCTGTATCCCGAACGAATGTGATTGAACATTTCCCACACTATTCCGAGTTCATTTCTGATCATAATTGAATTGTATCCATTTTATCGTTCTATTTCTCAAAACATGGGCTGGTCACTGTTCCACCACTCATATGCATATTTATTCTTCCCTTCACATTGAATTCAAATTTTAAAGTAGTAATGATAAAGGATGCCTTATTAGGAAATAAATATTTTCTTTAAAAAAAATACTCTCATGGGATCAAAAATATAATAACATATATAAAATGATATCTAAGGGTTCATATAAAATCACATTGAGTGTACTTTCCTGGTTGTTCCATATTCAGGGTACACCGTTTGTATGATAGTCGATATTTAAGTAAGCAAATTCTAATTGAGCTTCATTCACATTCATCACCTCGATACCTTTTGATATTCTAGTGAATTGATTCTATAGGTCTGTATCATTATTAAAAAAATACAGATTTCTCTGTAATACCTTTACACAATGGGTATCTTTCTAGATCTTACGAAGGCTTTTGAGAGCCTATCTCATCAGCTTCTACTAGATAAGATAGAGCAGATTGGATTGAGAGACAAGTCATCTGATCTGATAAAATCATATATACATAACAGAAAGCAGTATGTAACATAATCACAAGGACGAATATCCGTCGATAAATCAACAAACATTCCCCCTTGACAAGCCTTGTCCTTCCGGTTCCTCTATATAAACATACTGCTTTCTAAGATAGGAATTGGTTTCTTGGAGAAGAACAGAGCTCCAACAATAATATGTAACATAATCACAAGGACGAATATCCGTCGATAAATCAACAGACATTCCCCTTTGATCAGAGCTAATCATACAATCAACCAAAACACCTACACCGAAGAAGCGGATCCAAGTAGAATGACTACAGCTGTTTCACAATTGTTATTGATCGTCAGGTCAACTTAACTTGTATAAACCGCAGAGAGTTCTCTCGATACTTGTTGCCTTTCAGAAGTAGTCATTCTACTTGGATCCGCTTCTTCGGTGTAGGTGTTTTGGTTGATTGTATGATTAGCTCTGATCAAAGGGGAATGTTTGGTGATTTATCGACGGATATTCGTCCTTGTGATTATGTTACATATTATTGTTGGAGCTCTGTTCTTCTCCAAGAAACCAATTCCTATCTTAGAAAGCAGTATGTTTATATAGAGGAACCGGAAGGACAAGGCTTGTCAGGTGCCGAACAACTGGTGCTGGGAGTATTTCAAAGAATACTTTGTTGCCATTCTAACTTTTATCTGAAATAAATCTTATCTTATCTCATCTTTAGATATTGATATCTTACGATATACTTTTATGGTCTTCAACATACTACGTCTACAAACAAATTTATTACATCAACTGGCATACAGTGATAGAAATAAAAAACTTAAGAAAACGGCACCATAATAAAATACAAACCAAAAATAATAAAAGACAAAATGTTTAATCTTTTATCTTTCGATTTAGAATCATCAGTAGCATTTATTCTACATTACATGTCAAAATCCCACCACATGCCTTCCCAAATGCTCTACCACAACGGAATTTAGCAGATATAGACCCATGCGCAAGCTTGTTAAATTGTGCATAGAAAAATATTGCCATAGGTTCTATACCTTCTTCTTTCCTTGACAAATGAAATGCGGTAAAAAACACGTTCAAAAATTAAATAACATCAAAGACGTAGTACTTTGAAGACAATAAAATTATATCATAAGATATCAGTATCGAAACATATTGTGTGAAGGTATTACAGAGAAATCTGGGTAAACCCGCAAGATTTCCCGTCGCGAAGCTATAAGTAAGATATTCACATCATTGTAAGCAGTGTGAGTTCCTGAACAAAAAATATGAAGGCCAACATAGGAGGTCTCCCTTTGTTTGGAAGATATGGGCCCCCAAAGTTCCAAATTGTTGCATTTTCAGATCCTTTTTTCCGCCATAAAAATGATCTCTCACTTCTCAAATCTAGTTCATAAATCATCTTTGAACCTTCAACCAACTAATAGAGATATTTGCCTTCAAGAATATTCATTATTTAAAGGAAGAAAAGTGAAAATATTAGACAACAACTTAACCTATATTTCTACGAAATACTTCTCAATGTTAAAGAGGAGCTTGGCAACAGCGTTTTTTCATCGCTGGCCAACGTATTATGAGCAAGGGTAGTTGCTGGCGGGAAATATGGAATGATGGACAGTTGAAGGATATGATTGTAAGGAAAATGCTTCTCTTCTGTCACTGAAGAAGAGGTGCTTATTCTAACATCAAAACAAAATCATTGAGATTGTTCGTTTAAGGTTTTACTCTCAATATTTTCGTTTGAACTATCTTTCTATCCCCTTCAAAATAGGGAGGTTTTTATCTACTTCGTTTTTTGTTGTGTCTTCGAGATGGTTCCAGTTTAGAATGAGATTCAGGGTATTCCAATAAAATGGGTTATATTATAACCTCGATTTAATTGGAAATCTGGGAAGAGCGCGACCTATCACATATGAAAAAAATGTACGTTGAAATATATGTCAGGGTGTATTCTTATCCCATTACTATGTGTGTCAACCTTGTAGATTTCATTAGAAACGAATTCTCCTATTGGAAGATTTAGAGTTTCGCAGTAAACAGTAAGAACTAAGAACATTTCATTTTTCTCGCCAACAATAACCTGTCATTCACGAGTACGCACGATGGCACGATTCCGACCGATGAAATTTGCGCCATTGCCAAACTTCACTTTTAGTCTGAGTCGAAATCAGAAGGAATAGAGGTTAAGTGGTTGTCCAGTAATTTCATTCTTTTTTCATTAAATATTGATTATTCTTGAAAAAAAGTGTTGCTTATTGTTGGTTGAAGGTTCAAAGGTGGTGTGTGAACCATACAGATGAACTGAGACATCGTTTTTATGGTGGAAAAAGGGACCTGAAAACGACTCATTTTGGAACTTTGGGGGCCCATATCTTCCAAATTAAAGGAGACCGCCTATGTTCGATTTCACATTTTTTATTCAGAAAATCACACTGCGCACAATGATGTAAATATCTTTTTAATATCTCGGCGGCGGGAAATTTTGCGGGTTTACCGAAATCTGTATTTTTTAATGATTGTATTGATCATGAAGACCCGTTTGAATGTAATAGTTTCTGTATGGTTTGAAGCATATTCACATTCATCACATTAAAGACTGTTGGTATTCACGTGAACGAATTCTATGTTTTTCCATATGTTGCTTTCTTGCTGCTTCACATAGAACTCACTGATACGTTTTAATATTGAAGTGGACAGATTTCACATGTTTGTGTAGATCCCCCTTCCGAGCTGTTGCATATTCACATTCATCACATCGATAGCTTTTGATTTTCAAGTGAACAGCTTCTATATGTTCTTTAAGCGTATCCTTTTTAGCGGCAGCATATTGACATAAATGACACTCATGACTTTTAATATTCAAATGAACAGCTTCTATGTGTCTCTTCAAAGTCAACTTACAACTTGTAGCATATTCACATTCATCACACTTATAAGCTTTGTTATTCAAGTGAACAGATTCTACATGTTTTTTCAAGTTTCCTTTATCGTTTGAAGCATATTCACATTCAGCACACTGATGTTTTTTTTTGATATTCAAATGAACAGATTCTACATGTCTTTTTAAGTTTCCTTTAACATTTGAAACATATTCACATTCAGCACATCGATGTTTATTTATTTTGGGGTGAATTGATTTTATATGGCTTTTAAATGCTCCTAAATAATTTGAAGCATATTCACATTCATCACATCGATATTTTCTGATATTCAAGTGGGCTGATTCTATATGTTTTTTAAGATTTCCTTTATCGTTCGAAGTGTATCCACATTCATCGCATTTATGACGTTTAATTTTCATGTGAACTGATTCTATATGGTAATTCAAATGTCCCTTTCTGGCTGTTCGATAATCACATAGGAAACACTGATGTGTTTTGATATTCAAGTGGACAGATTTTACATGATCGCGAAGATACCTCTTCAGAGCTGTAGCATATTCACATTCATCACATTTATGAGTTTTGATATTTGAGTGAACTGCTTCTATATGGTGTTTCAAATTTTGCCTCGTTGCTGCTTGATAGTCACAAAGGATACACTTATGATTTTTAATATTCAAGTGAACAGAGCTCACATGTCTTTTGAGAGTCCACACTTGTGATGAAGCATATTCACATTCATTACATCGATATTTTCTTATATTCAAGTGAATTGTTTCTATATGTCTTTTAAGACTTCCTTTATCCTTCGAAGCAAATTCACATTCATCACATTTATGACTTTTGATATTCGAGTGAACTGATTTTATGTGCAGTTTAAGCTTGCTTTTAGAAGCTCCATCAAATTCACATAAATGGCACGGATTTTTCATTTGTTCAGAGTGAAAATCATTGATATGACCCTGCAATTTACTTTCAGACATCGATTCAAACTCACATAATCGACACTTGTATCTACTTTTATAATCTGAATTCTCGTTTTTAATAAAAAATATTTCCCTGTCGAGAATTTCCATTTCATTGACAAACTGTTCTTCAAACTCCATAGCTTCAGCCTTCATTAATGAACACTTGTTCTCTTCAACTGAATCATTTTCACAAATAATGTTCATGCCAACTTCTTCAGGCTCTACTTTTTGGATACTATCTTCTGAACTCTGAGTACTGTAAAATAAGATAAATTTATTAGAAAAAGATTTATTATACCAATTCAATCTTTTTTTGGGAGGATTTTGCATAATGGGGGTTTTTCCTTTAAACTAAAATGCAGTAATCTTCATGAAACCCTTTAGAACATCACATTTCAAACATATAATTTCAATATTATATTTTTTAAAAAATGTTTGATCAGCTAAAACTGAAAAATAAAAATGGGGATTTGCATTTAGAGGGGTTTGTCTTGAGTGCACGATATGGCAACGTCGAATTCAGCTTTCTCGGAAAGAAAAGGACATCAAATGGGTTACTTTGCTTAAGAAAACAGAGATAGATATACTTCGATCTGGTTAGAATAGAAGACAACGACCAAGGAATAAAAAAAGAAGAGCACAGACTGTCATACTGTCATATTACTGACAAATCGGAAACGGAAATTGTTTGGTTATATTGACAAAGAACACGTGTGTACCACAGAATAAGAATAAATATTTCATTATTCTATAGCAGGAAAAGCTATTCAACTAAACACCGTTGTTACTTCGGGCATGATTGACAAATCCCAAACCCCAGTTTTGAAATCTGATTTTGAATACTTTCTGAAGGTAATTTAGGAAAATGATGAATCAAACCCATAATGATTTATGTTCAAATTTGCATTTGCAGTAATAACCCAAATTCAGGAAAAACCCCCATTTTAATTTTTTTTTGGTTTTTCACTTCCAATTACTGAAACAGAAGTATTAAAAATTAAATAGAATGGGGGTTTTTCCTTTGAACGAAAATGCAGTTATTTTCATGAAAAACCTTCAGAACATCACATTTCAAACATATAACTTCAATATTGTATTTTTAAAAAAATGTTTGATCGCCTAAAACTGAAAAATAAAAATGGGGATTTGCATTTAAAGGGATTTGTCATGAGTGCACGATATGGCAACGTAGAATTTAGCTTTCTCGGAAAGAAAAGGACGTCAAATGTGTTACTTTGCTTAGGAAAACAGAGATAGCTATACTTCGATCTGGTTAGAGTAGAAGACAACGACCAAGGAATAAAAAAAGAAGAGCACAGACTGTCGTACTGTCATATTACTGACAAATCGCAAACGGAAATTGTTTGTTTGTATTGACAAAGAACTCGCATTGTGCGCGTTCCTAGATATATCTGGGGCCTTTGACAACACAACACATGTATCTGTCAAAGAGGCACTTGTAAGGCGAGGAGTAAACGATACCATTATAAAATGGTTGTGTAAGGTGCTCTCGACGAGGACAGCTGAGACATTGGTGGGCAGTCAGACCATCTCTGTTAAAACTACTCGCGGAACACCTCAAGGAGGAGTATTATCCCCCCTCCTATGGAGCCTGGTAGTGGATGAACTATTGCACAGGCTTACGGAGCTTGGCTCCGAATGCATAGGATATGCCGATGACATAGTCCTAATAGTAAGAGGCAAATTCGAGGATGTCCTCTGTGAGTTGTTGCAGAGGGGTCTCAGAATTATTGAGCAGTGGTGCTTATCAGTGGGTCTCAAAATCAACCCAGCAAAGACCACAGTAATTCCTATTACTCGGAAGAGAAATCTTCCAGCTATGAAGTCCATTTCGGTAAATGGAGTTGTTGTAGGATGGAAGTCTGAAGTCAAATATCTGGGAATCACCCTAGATAGTAAGCTTCTGTGGAATGAGCATGTTAAAATTACTGCTAGTAAAGCGATAAGGGCTTTAATGGTGTGCAAAAGACTATCCGGCAAAACTTGGGGGTGTAACCCTAAAATACTGAGATGGATGTACATCATGATTGTAAGACCGATAATAACATACGGGGCAGTAGTTTGGTTTGCTAAAGCAGGGCAGACAAGCACGAGGAAAATACTCGACAAGGTACAAAGGCTTGCCTGTGTTTGCATCACTGGGGCTATGAGAACATGCCCGACTAGAGCACTTGAGGTCATTATAGATCTCAGTCCTCTAGATCCAGTGATCAGAAGGGTAGCCCATGAAGCTATCCTTAGGATCTCTAGGGAAGGTACAGGGAATGAGAGAATCAAAAGTCAGAGAGCCTGGTCCTCCCTGAACAAGTACATCTCATTAGCGAACCTACCTAGTGATGTTATGATTAAAAAAGTAAGCATCGAGAAGAACTTTGACTCAATGCTATGTAAAAGGGAAGAATGGGAAAAGGAATACACTACCCAAAAACTCAAAGCAAATACCGTTAAATGGTATACAGATGGTTCTAAAACCACGACGGGGGCCGGCGCTGGAGTATACGGGCCTAGAACTAAGTGTGCACTATCGCTAGGCTCCTACTCGAGTGTTTTTCAGGCAGAAATACTTGCTATCGAAAGATGCATAGACATAAACCTGGAAAGAAACTATCAAGGGTGTGACATAGTGATCCATTCTGATAGTCAGGCTACTATTAAAGCACTGAACTCCTATGTCATCGACTCAAAGCTGATATGGGAGTGCCGAAGGAAACTCAATGAAGTAGGCAAGATTAACAAGGTCTCCTTAGTCTGGGTTCCTGGGCACTCAGGAATCAAAGGAAATGAAGAGGCCAACACTCTAGCCAGAAAGGGAGCACAAACGCTACCTACTGGCCCAGAACCTTTCTGTAGTATAGGCAAATGTACCTATAAGAATGAGTTTTTGGAGAAAGAAGAAAATGAAAGAGGGGCACTGTGGAGGAATTCTCCAGGAATGGCACACTAAAAAAAGTTCCTTCGGAACTTTGAAATTGCTAGATCCAAAAATCATCTGGATCTCAGTAAGAATAAGTTACGCCTCCTCACTGGTTTCCTCACAGGACACTGTCGTCTAAGGAAGCACATGATGAGAATGGGCTTATCAGAAACTGACGAATGCAGATTTTGTGGGGAGGAGGAGGAAACCCCTGTTCACCTGATCACAGAATGCCTCGCCATTGTGAGCCTGCGCAAAAGATACCTTGGACAGGAGCATTATAGGAGGAATGAGAACTTAGCCTCCTTGAAGCCCTCACAGATATTAGAATTCATCAGAGCTCTTGAGCTGGAGGGCGAGCTGTAGGTTGCGAAAACAGCTCTGACAAGGGGGCACAATAGACCTTAAGGTCGCAGTGGAACGTAACCCCTTACCAACTATCAACTATTGACAAAGAACACGTGTGTACCACAGAATAGGAATAAATATTTCGTTATTCTATAGCAGAAAAAGCAATTCTACTAAACAACGTTGTCACTTCGTGCATGCATGACAAATCCCAAACCCTAATTTTCAAACCGATTTTGAATACTTTCTGAAGGTAATTTGGGAAAATGATGAATCAAACCCATAATAATTAAGTTCGAATTTGCATTTGCAGTAATAATCCAAATTCAGGAAAAACCCCCATTGTGTTTTTTAAGGAAAAGGTCCTTGCGGGTTGTAGGATTGAACTATTTGTCATGGCAGTTTCTTGGAAAACAGATTGACTAATGAACAATACCGGAACAATACAAACGATAAACAAAGCGAACTGTGACGTTTCAGGGTACGAATCTGGCTATTTCATCAGAAAAACGAGAAAACTTGTAGTATTATTTTCTTCCGATTTTGCGTTTAGAGTTGAGACTTTTGTAAAATTGACATTTTTAAAAAATCACATCAACACAGATTCACTTGGTTTGAAAGTTTTTTAATTCTACCTATTTTTCAAGTTAATTCAGTCAAATAGGGTCCATTTCTACAGAACAATGAGCAAAATTGTAACGTTACAAAACGCTCCACTGTCGATTTCAGTTTCCATCGCGGAAATACGTCATACTAATAATTTCAATTCCAATCGCAAGAAAAAACGCCTTACTGAAATTATATGATCGGTCGCTAAAAAACGCTCTTCGCTTTGACGGTTGAGTGTGTGTTTCGCTTGCGCGACCCTTCCAACTCCGTCCAGCCGATGGAAAATTCTTTTTTTTTTGGTGCGTAAGAAGTTGAAGATTCAACACCTTACTAGAGTTTAACGAATAAACGAACTTCGTAATCCATTAACATCGTGGAATTTTGAAGTTTTATTGTTTCTTATAAGACGTCTATTCAAAAGGCGTCTTTGTACCGGGGCTACCGCTCACTGCATCATCTTTGTACCGGGGCTATCGCCCACTGAACCTTTTTTTTCTCCGAGCTACCGACTACTGGATTATCTTTTTACTGGGACAAATGCCCATTTGAATATCCTACTACCGGACCCAGAGTTTAACTGGATCATCTTAGTACTAGAGGCAATCATTACTGGATTATCTTAATACTGGAGCTGATTATGACTGGAACACCTTTATACCGAAGCTGATTATTACTGGAATACCTTAATTCTGGACTTTATTCTGTATGGAATCTCTTGAAACCGGACTACCTACATAATACCTGTATTTTGAAGGATCATACCACCGGATCCTTACTTTTAAGATAAGTGCTTCTTCGAATCCCGGATCTCAGATTCACTGTACCTAAATTTGTGTTTGTAAATAGCAATTTTAATTGTAAAGTTGAAATAAATAGATAGGGAGTAGGAGGTTGCATCATTACCACCAGATTAACGATTAGGGATACATTCAGGAGTTAATTTAATTTCAAAATTACTATCTCCATTTAATAAAATGCAGGATTCTTAAATTTTTTTTCAAATTAACTGGTTCCGACATCAGTTTTTTCGTATTGTCCCAATCTATCATGTGATTCCCAATGGTCCACTATTTTGGATTTTTGTAAGTCTCTATCCTCAGGTTGTTTTGCGTTCTCGTTTTTTGATATCTAACAAACCAATTTATTGGATGTGATTTCTTATGTACATAGCCTTCCAGAAAAAAAACGGAAGAATTATTGGTACTAAATTCAATATGTGAACGGTTTTCAAATCGAAAAATGATTTGAGATCCATACTAACAAAAAACAAACTCTTGCATGTATGTTTGAGCGCATGTTCTATGGGAACAACGTGCTATCGTTTCGTCCAAATGTCTGTAATTTTGGATGATTGAGCCGAAAATGGTCTCAATCGACTAGGTTGTACTCACTGATGACGAATCTGGTGTCAAAACCGATTCTGTCCGGCCGGCCGTGGACACGATAACTGTCGAACGGAGCCAGCTAGCGACTTGAAAATAGTTTCGGAGTTATAGCAATTTGAAATTATGAGGTTATTTCCCTAATATTTCAGAAACTGCTGGAGCGATTGGATTGAAACTTGGCAGTCAGTTGGAGCATAACGACGCGCAACTTTGAGCAAAATTTCGTTGAAATCTTATAGTCACTGAATTAAAAAAAAAATTTTTTTCTGAAACCATGATTCATATTCGAAGACAATTCCAGTCATACCTTGAGCTCCATATTTCACAGCATTGTGCCAAATTTCAGTTAGATACGGCCGTTAGTTTTGGAGATATTGGAAAAAAATATGTAGAATTTCGTGGTTTTCTTCTCAATATCGTTGTTTTTTTCGATATAACTCAAGAAATACTGATTCAATCGCGATGGAACTTCGCGGCTAATTGAAAGATGTTGAGGGACAACATTGTGCAGGATTTCGTGATGATCATGTCATTCGAACAATTTGAAAAAAATTCAAATTTTTTTTTCAAATATTTAATATTCTGTGATCTTTTCATCATATCTTAGGAGGCGATTTGACTCGTTTAACCTGCTTCGACCTTGCGTCCCGATTTGACCATTTTCTATACCGAATTATTCAAAATAAGCGAATTGTTGATTATTATTTTGTATCGAAATAGAAAGAGAAAAGCATAAAAATATGATAAATCGTGTTACATGCAAGAGACCTATGAACGAGAAACAAATTGTGTTTCCCTGTATTTGTGGAAAGCCACCAGGGAAACATCTTGACCGTTAGATATCAGAAAACGAAAACAATCTAAGGAATAGCGAACCACATCAGTGCTTTTCAAGGTTTTCCCAATATCTCCGGAAATTATGATGGTATCAGTCTGAAATTTGGTACACTGCTGGGACATATGCAGCTCTAGGTTTGAGCAATTCTTTTTTCTAAAATACTCGAGAGTTCAAAAAAAAATTTTCGAAAAAATTTAGAATTTTTTTTATTTACTCACAGTAGGGTCTCAACGAATTTCGCTTACAGTTGCGAGTCCTTATGCTCTAACTAAATGCCAAGTTTCAATCTAATCGCTTCAGTAATTCCTGGAATATCAGGCATTAACGAACTCAACCGCGGCATCCCGATGCGCGACCTACCCTGAAAGTTTCAAGTTGATTTTTTAGTCTTTTGAGACCATTTTCGGCTCATAATTCGAAAATTACAGACATTTGGGCAAAAAAAGCACTGACGTGAATTCAGCAGCTTTTGCGCGCATGTTCAAAGGATATCACCAAAAGTTATAGCGCCCAAATCAAATTACTCAAATTCACAATGACTAAAATAATTTGAGTCGAAAAATAATAAAAAAACAACAAAAAAAAAGAAAGAAACGCTAGTATCACCTCGGTTTTGCTAATAGTGGAGATGGGATGAGTTCATTGATTACAATAGGGCGCCAACGTATTTCATCCTAGCGAGTCAGAGCAAAAGATCAAAAAAAAAAAAACTAGACAATAAAAATTGTAAATTTACCTAAGAAAACTGCTCCAGCAAAATTCGATCGTCAGGCTGGTCAGAATTTCTAGATTGTTCCATTCTGAATCAACTTCTGGAGACTTCTGTTTTACCTCCTGAAGCAGAGGCAGTGATTTGGAAATTGTATTTGGAGAAAAACACCCAGTTCTGGGTCTGAGATTGGGTAATTTTTGGGCAATTTTGAAGATTCATGATCCTGGTATGTAAAGAACTTTTTTCGACGTCACAGGAAGCCATTTTCTAATATTTGCCATCTTATTGAAATATCCAGCTGATGAACTATATCATAACAAATTTTCCGTAATTTATAACTCTTAGAATAGGTATTTTCATTCAATTGTTCTTTTCATTCTCTTGGCAATACATATTTTTTGTTTCTCATAAATTCATTCCATAGTTAAAGTAAAATTTAGTAAGTGATCCTATGTTTTTTTGCTCGGAATAAATTGTTTCATAATTCAAGTAAATAGATAATTATATTGGCAAGGTAATTATTTCATATTAAGGTGAAATTGATTGATATTATACAAGGTGCCCATATATTGTATGATACTGTGAACACTAAGCTTGATCAAGCGTAGGGGGATAATTCCGGTGTATAAGCTTGAATTTCAATTTGAATATAAGGGTGTTCAATTGATAATAGAATTTTAAAATTGATTTTGGTGATGAAAGCTTCCATAGTGTGCTTGATTATTAATAGTATATAGGTAGTAATGAAAACACACTAAGTATATATATATTTATTCTTTGGCAATCGATTTCGGTTTATACTAAACCATCATCAGGCCAGCCGAAAAGTACATAGTTCATTTTATCATAAATTCCAGTTATTGTTATGGTAAGATTATGTGTGAGTGTGTATTCTTAACCTACTCACCGTACATAGAGGTGTGTCAATGTACACATATATATCACAAAACAAAGCAAAACAGGATTGAATCATATACTATCTAAAAACAGTTTATTTTTCGAAATTTGGAGAAGTTAATCTTATGTATGGAACAAGATGTTGAAAGTCAGTTGGTGTTGGCAGATAGTCATATTGTTTACATGTTATGGGATGTATTCGGGAAATTTATTAGTTTTATGAGACTGTTGTCTCGTAGATTGAAGTCTGATAATTCATTCAATAGAAATTGATTATCGTTGTTTTTTGTGATTTCTAATTGTTCAAGTAAAGTTAGCTTATAAAAATTATTTCCGTTGTGTAGTATTTTTAAATTGTCGAAATTAGTGTTATGTTTATAATTTTCCAGATGACATCCTAGGGCTGATTTGGGTTGGTTTTTTCGGTGTTCGTTGAAGCATTTTTTCACATTACGTGTGGTCATGCCAATGCAGAAAGCGGGACAGTCAGCACATTCAATCTTATATTATATATTCCGCTCTGGTCTTCTTGTTCAGTTTTATTTTTGTTGTTAATTAAAGAGTTCTCTATCTGCTGGATATTTTCATGAAAACCTTTATAGTATGGTATAGTCAGATATATTTTTCTTTTTGTTATGTGGGGGTAGATTTTCTTTAATGTTAATTTTCTTTTTATTGAGATGTGTACTTGGTCTATGTACTCTCTAGTGTATTGGTTATTGTTGCCTATTTGGTAAATGATATGTTTTTCTTTTTTATAATTTTCAGGTGATAGGGGGATATCAAGTAGTCTATGAATCAAGAAATTGAAGGCAGCTCTTTTCATTAATGGTGCGTGATAGGATGTCAGTCAGACATCATTATTCCTTACCATTCCTATCACGCACCATCAATGAAAAGAGCTGCCTTCAATTTCTTGATTCATAGACTACTTGATATCCCCCTATCACCTGAAAATTATGAAAAAGAAAAACATATCATTTACCAAATAGGCACCAATAACCAATACACTAGAGAGTACATAGACCAAGTACACATCTCAATAAAAAGAAAATTAACATTAAAGAAAATCTATCCCCACATAACAAAAAGAAAAATATATCTGACTATACCATACTATAAAGGTTTTCATGAAAATATCCAGCAGATAGTTTGTAAATATGACTACTCCCTAATAAATAATCGACATAAAACTATAGAGAACTCTTTAACAACAAAAATAAAACTAAACAAGAAGACCAGAGCGGAATATATAAGATTGAATGTGCTGACTGTCCCGCTTTCTACATTGGCATGACCACACGTAATGTGAAAAAACGCTTCAACGAACACCGAAAAAACCAACCCAAATCAGGATGTCATCAAGAAAATTATAAACATAACACTAATTTCAATTTAAGAATACTACACAAGGGAAATAATTTTTATAAGCTAACTTTACTTTAACAATTAGAAATTACAAAAAACAACGATAATCATTTTCTATTGAATGAATTATCAGACTTCAATCTACGAGACAACAGTCTCATAAAACTAATAAATTTCCCGAACACATCCCATGACATGTAAACAATATGACATCTGCCAACACCAACTGACTTTCAACATCTTGTTCCCTACATAAAATTCCCTTCTCCAAATTTCGAAAAATTAACTGTTTTTAGATAATATATGATTCAATCCTGTTTTGCTTTGTTTTGTGATATATTTGTGTACATTGACACACCTCTATGTACGGTGAGTAGATTAAGAATACACACTCACACATAATCTTAGCATAACAATAACTGGAATTTATGATAAAATGAACTATATACTTTTCAGCTGGCCTGATGATGGTTTAGTATAAACCGAAATCGATCGCCAAAGAATAAATATATATACTTAGTGTGTTTTCATTACTACCTATATACTATTAATAATCAAGCACACTATGGAAGCTTTCATCACCAAAATCAATTTTAAAATTCTATTATCAATTGAACACCCTTATATTCAAATTGAAATTCAAGCTTATACACCGGAATTATCCCCCTACGCTTGATCAAGCTTAGTGTTCACAGTATCATACATTATATGGGCACCTTGTATAATATCAATCAATTTCACCTTAATATGAAATAATTACCTAGCTAATATAATTATCAACTTACTTGAATTATGCAAGGATTTATTCCGAGCAAAAAAACATAGAATACCTATCACTTACAAAATTTTACTTAAACTATGGAATGAATTTATGAGAAACAAAAAATATGTATTGCCAAGAGAATGAAAAGAACAATTGAATGAAAATACTTATTTTAAGAGTTATCAATTACGGAAAATTTGTTATGATATAGTTCATCAGCGGGATAAATATTAGAAAATGGCTTCCTGTGACGTCAAAAAAAGTTCTTTACATACCAGGATCATGAATCTTCGAAATTGCCGAAAAATAACCATATCTCAGATCCAGAACTGGGTGTTTTTCTCCAAATACAATTTCCAAATCACTCCCTCTGCTTCAGGAGGTAAAACAGAAGTCTCCAGAAGTTGATTCAGAATGGAACAATCTAGAAATTCTGACCAGCCTGACGATCGAAATATAATCCAGATCAGGAAGATGGGAATCCAGGATTATACGATTCCAAAAATAATATAAAAACAAAAAGGTCTCAGGTTGTTGGACGACCTTAAAGTAGATGCTCTTCTCAGCCAAAGAACGATTTAATCCCCAAAAAGGGTAATATTGCTATTCCAATTACCAACAGCACAATCAGCAATATATATTTGAAAAATAGTGGCTTTTCTTTATCCCAAAACTTTGGATTTTCTCAAGAAAATTTCAATACATAACCGCTACTTTTTCGTACTAGCTAATCGGAGAATCGAAAATGAATTGAATACGTCTTAAAAATGATATTCGAGAATTTCTTCCATATGTGAAACATATATGGACGATAATCATAAACAGGAATAATCAAAATGCGGCTCATAGGCAACACAACTAACAAACATGCGCCCAAAGCTGATGACTTCACGTCGGTGCTTTATCTATGGAGAAACTCACCAATCAGTAGAACTGAGTTTTTCTTCTTTCACATCAATGCTCTTGTATATGTCCATTGCTCACGAATACCTGAAAAGTGTAAAAAAAGTATTAGTAACACCTTAGGAAAAATAGGGAACTTGCATGATTTTGGTTGAATATATAAACTGTCGTGTTCTCATGACTCAAGCAGAAAATAAAGAACCAAACGTGTTTATTACGTTTATTTGAAATATGGATTAACGATTTTCTTTACACCAATAAAAGTGACGAAGAAATTTGGCGTTTGGAATGGAATTCGTGTAATGTTTTCAACAAAGGTTTGATCGGCGATCCTTCAGAAAAAGTTCATGGTTTTAATCTTCCTAGGAAAATTTGGTGCATTTTGAATCAACTAAGAACCGGTCATGGTCACTATAATAGTTTCATTTTCAAATGGAATTTGGTCGAAAGTCCAAGGTCTCACACCTTGCATTTGGTGCATTTTATATAGACTCAGAATGTCATGGTCGTTGTAATAGTGTCCTCTTCAAGTGGAATTCGGTCGAATGTCCACGATGCGAATGCGGAGAAGAAGCGGAAACAATAGAACATTTAGTTTAGTTGTCCAATATATAAATTTGACGATGGTTTCAGTGCTATTCATTCAGCGTCTGATTCTTTTTAGAGATGAATCGTGAATTTCAAATTAATTTAATGAATAATAAGACATTTACTAATTCATATTGGTTTTTTGTCTTCTTTTCAGGTGTGATTTCGAGATATCAACGTGCTTCGAAAGGAAAGAAGAAATTTTGTTTAGGTGATGAAAAAGAATCCCTTCAATAACAAACAACAATTTCACCACACTTATACAGGGAGACAAGAATTTTTTTGCATCCTATATATTTGTATATATATATATATATATATATATAATCCTGATTCCCAAAAATGAGCAACCTTGATCTAAATTAAGTTCGCTTCTTCAAAACTGAATTATCGGCAAACAGTCAGGTGAAGGGCAATTAGAAAACCCTTTTCAAATCATTCAAGCTTTCGCTAATTTTATTAGTTTCTTCGGGAATCTACAAATATATATATACGGTGTAAAATACAAAACAAACCTACTAGAAAACTCACGTTTAAGCTCTATAAGAAATCCCTATCATCAACGTCCGCTTCTTAAAAATTATAGGTGTACTCGGACAACTAATCCAGTTACATATCTTCAATAGATCTTCAGTACAAAAATTCTCAAAAGGCCAAAATTTTTTTTCCTAGTTGAAGCTGAAAACACTTTATCTCTAATCAATATCATTAAGGTTAGAACACAGAATAAAAATATATAGGGTTAGAAGTTAGAACCATAGATAGAATATAGAACATAATCACAGACCAACCACTCGCTTCATTTATTTAGGAAATCTATGTTAACATGTACGTGACCGTGAACCGGGACACCTAAAGTAGCCGTTTTATTTTATTAGTTTATAGTTATTTATTAGCATGATGTAAAAAACATGTTTTTTACATCATGTTCATTAGTAAGCTAGGCTACCCAACCAAAAGTTCAGTCTGTTCGGGAGAGCTGGGGTATTCATTATTAATAAAAGATAACGTCCGATCCTGAAGAGTACCTAATTCCAATATCGAATTTCATGAAAATAATCTAAATATTCATGAATAATTTTGTTTCATTTTTGTGTTCTTTGATTTCGATGTCATTGTCATTGTCTGTTCTATGATTGTCATAACCTCATAAATTAGAGCACAAAATGTCAACTGATGTGTACGTGAAACTTACAAATTTTAAAATGTAAAAATTTATAACTCCCGAGAAAGGAATCTCCTTGAGTCAAGACTAGTATCAATGACATTCTCGTGAAAAACTGCGTATAGAAAAAATCATCGTCAAGTCGATCACTGGCCATAAAGTGATGATTTTTTGGTATTGGTTTATTCACTACAGTTGAATAGACCATGAATGGAGTTATGGATGAATCAATAGTTCCCACTGGTTGGTGAGTACTCAGGCATATTCTCAAAACTAGTGAAGGAATCTTTATATCAAGTTCGGAAGACTAGTGAAGGAATTTTCATATCAGGTTTGTCCAACTTGTGACCTGTAGGATTATCCTCAATTCTTTAAATATGTGTTGAGTACCGATCTTGATTCGATTGTTTTATTTTGTTTCGGATTCGCCAATGGAATTATTGGAGTTAGTTGATGAAAACTTGGTTGCGTTTTTATTTTCATCGAAATGAATCGATTAACCACTATCTTTCTTTTCTTTGGTGGAGAACAAAAGAAGAGAGGGAGGGAGATACACAGATTAATCAGTTCGATGAAAATAAAAACGCACCCTTTTACACAAATATTATTTTCACTGTCATAAAATGCCAAAAACCTGTTTTTTCTAAATAGTAAGTATATATAACAAAGCTTATGTGGTAGTGAGGAACAACTCAAGATTTCTCAAGGCAGACATTTGTGTCAGTTTGCCTAACAACCTGTGGTAATTTGATGTTTTGAAAGTAGTGATGAATTGCTTCCTGGCAGAATAATTATTTCATTGTAGAACCATCAAAATACTGAAGTGTATGGTTTGTCAAACAGCGAGAAGTTGAAACATCTCAGAGCCTACTTTTATTTGAGGCTACATTCTTGTGAAAGTCGAATGAACCTTTCATCTCAGCCACCAGTTGTTTCGTTGTCATTTGTGTAACTTATTGAATACTGTTTTGCATCGATTGAGATTGAAGTTTCAGTTCAAATAGTTCTTGAAACTTGAACGAACGGAATTGTGTGAAAATTCTGTACATTTCAAATGAAACGATAGTATACAGGACTCAAAATTCAATTCTCAGCAATGGCTTATTTTTAGCTTTTGATTGGAGCTTGAATATAAATGTTGACGATGTGAGGTCAATGCATATCCGTTAATTCAACTTAATCCAAGCACTAAGCCCAATTTATCCACACTGTGCTAGTTATATATTCGTAATTAATATCTGCATATGAGTTGAAGCCTAATCTTTAGTCCATATCATGTACTTTTCGTTTATGTGTATTTTGAGAAAACACAGCAACACAGATTCATTTGGTTCGAAAGTTTTTTACGCGCTTGTTCTGGGGAACGGCGCGTTATCATTTAGTCACGATGTCTGTAATTTTCGAATTTTGAGCCGAAATTGGTCTCAAACGACTAGGTTGGACTCACTAATGAAGAATCCGTGGTCAAAATTGATTCTGTCCGTCCGGCCAGCCGTGCGCGCTGTAACTCTGTAAAGAAAGGACCTAGAGTCTTGAAATTTTCAGGTTAGATCAAGAAACCGAATATCTCGGTTAAGTTCGTTGATGGGCCAAATCTGCCGAATTGTTTTTGTGCTACAGCCATTTGAAATTTTGATTTTTCAATAACTCGAAAAATATTTATCTGATCGAAATGAAACTTGGTTGGAAGATGAACAGTGTCAATAAGAAGAATTATCCATGGAAAAATTCGAAAAAAAATTTTTTTTTTTGGGAATTTTTATATTTCATTGACTGAAATTTCCAAGTCACCATTTCGCAATGTGAACAAGCGCGTAAAAGCTACTGCCTTTCTAGATTTTTTATATGGAATATTTTTATTTCCTTTCAAAAATTCGCGTTGTTACTTGTGCACAACTGTACGATGATTAAAAAAAACACCCTTTTTCAGTTACAAATCAATTTAAAACTATGATATAGTTGGTAAGGGGTTACGTTCCACTGCGACCTTAAGGTCTATTGTGCCCTTAAAACTATGATGCAAAAGAGTTTGATATCATTGATTTTATTGTACAGGTTGAGTTAAATTCGTCAAGTAGGAGTCCAGAGAACTAGAGGAGCTAGAAGAAATCGGATGACACAGTTTCGAGGTCTTCTGTAAGCACATGTTCTTGTGAACGGTATGCTATCAACTTGCAACTTTCAGGGAAGGTTGTGTATAAAAATGCGATGGTTGAATTAGGTCTATAATATATCGGTTTCGGAGTTATGCTCATTGGAATTTTTGAGAATATATATATATACATGGTTGGAAGATTCAGTTATGCTATTTTCTTGTATGGAAATCAAGAATTGAGTGTTGAAATTTTACCGAAAAATAATGGATAGAGTAGTCCGTTACTTTGTGATAGTTCATTCGAAGTAAAAAATAAAATTACTCGAATAACCCTGCAGTCAAACTCCTAAATCAACAGACAAGCCCATGGAATTCCCTACTTTTCGAAATCCTCAAGAAATTGATCTACAGAAGACATTTAAATACCTTGTTGCATAACTTGAAATACTCCAGTATGAAAATTTTGGATAGCTTGTGATAAATTATGGATTCCAAATTATCAGGGTCACTACCAGAAAAAGCAGATTTCTATTCTACATAGCACTTCCTGATACTTTGTCTCTGCTTCTTCAAAACAACCTTCGGCATTTGTAGTTTCCAAGCATGATGATTATGTTGAGATTAAGAGTAGAAATTGGCATTGGCATTTGGCAACGTCTATGGGAATTATTTTGACATTGCCGATATTTCACGAGTGCCAACCTGCTTTAGTTTTAAGTAAAAAAATTTCAAAAAGCACTGCCGTGAAGGCAGCAACTTTTGCGCGCATGATCAATGTAGAGGACCGCTTCAGCAACGAATTTGAACATGCACGCAAAAGCTGCTGCCTTCGAGGCAGTGCTTTTTGATTTTTTTTTCTTATAAATTACTGGATTTCAATTCTATCGAATCTGTATTTTTGGAAATATTGGAAAAATAAAATTTTGAATGGGTATATCTACGGAATCATTGAGCGGATTTTACCCATTCACGAATTCGACCTTCGTAATTAAGCCCCAAACCTACAAATATCGAGTTTCTAAGTCGTTTCTTCCGGAAGTTTGTGTTAACAGTCAGCCTAACGGCCGACTGCGTAAACACAAAACTTCCGAAAGAAACAACTTAAAAACTCGATATTTGTAGAGAAGGTTTGGACCTTAATTACGAATTCGTGAATGGGTAAAATCCACCCAATGATATCCAGTACTTCATCGAAAAATAACAGTTCGAAGTTTCATACAGAATTCAATGAGGATGATATGATAAGAAAATCATAGAATTTTTTTTTTGCATTGTTCTAACGACACGATTATCACGAAATTTCGCATAAAGTTGTCTTTCAGCATCTCAAAACTAGCTGTGAAATTTTATCAGGACTGAATCAGTATTTCTCGAATTATACCGAAAAAATCAACGATATCGAGAACAAAACCTCGAATTTTGACATATTTTTTCCCGATATCTCCAAAACTTATGATCGCATCGAACTGAAATTTGCTACACTGCTGAAAAGTTCAAAGTGTGAGTGGAATTTTTTTTTGATATGATGAATGGTTTCCGGGAAAAAAATTCAAATTTCGAATTTTTTTTTTTTTTTGTAATTTTCTGACAATATGATCCTGACGAAATTGGGCTCAAAGTTGCGCGTCGTTATACTCCACTTAATTGCCAAGTTTGAATCCAATCGCTCAGGTAGATTCTGAAATAAAAAATAAATAACTTCAAAATTTCAAGTGCCTATAACTCCGAAACTATTCGACCGATTCGGTCCATTAACGAACTTAACCGCGGCATTCTGATGCGCGACCTACCCTGAAAGTTTCAAGTTGCTAGCTTGCTTCTGTCGACTGTTATCGTGTCCTCGGACGGACGGCCGGCCGGACAGAAACGATTTTGAAACCGGATTAGTCATCAGTGAGTACAACCTAGTCGATTGAGACCATTTTCGGCTCAATCATCGAAAATTACAGACATTTGGACAAAACGATAGCACGCTGGTCCCCTAGAACATGCGCGCAAAAACTAAGACCTGAATCATGACAACCGGGATAGTTTATAAAAGTGAATGGAGTATACGTACTATACCCAGGGCTGGGCAGTATTTCAATTACTTGTAATTGAAATACGTATTTGAAATACAAATATGTATTTTGTATTTGTATTTCAATAGACGACTTCGGCCCAAGTTGCCAACCCACAATTTACTTAGCAAGTTTACTTTCACTGGGGAACGGGAATTTCAGGACAAATTCGACATGATAAGGTTTGCATTATTTATAAATATCCGTAAAACATGCCTAGGCTCTTCAAACCAGATAATTCTTTCCAAATATAGGTTTTTGTTAGGCTGAAATTTTAGTTGGGATTCCTGATTTCATGCAAACAGTGTCTATTTTCATAGGATACGTTCCGAAAATCAACTCTGTTGTTTCGGTTGCCAATTTTCCGCTCCGTAAATATGAAATATTCGGATGGTTCCTGGAACAAGCGCGTGAAAAAGGTTATTTACGGATTCTGTTTGGTGAAAATGCGGTCGATTTACTGTCACCAGAACGATTTTTTATGGTAAATATCCATAGCATAGAACAATCTATGTTTACTTTAGGTTTGTTTTGGTTCCGAGTTCAGAACTGTACAGGACGGTTCTAGTAAGCGATTTTTCAGACACAAAATCGAGAGCTTTCATGATTGATACCGTAGACATAGACCATAGTTTATTGTTCTTGTATGAATCAGATTTTTTGGAATCCAGAAACTAACTAACATGAGTCATACTTGGAGGTTCAATATGGGCGCCTATGTCCCACTGATATACGAAGTAGAACAGCGTTATGCTACTTCCTGTTGTTCTTTATTCAAAGATTCCAGCAAAGGATGAAGTGATTTGTCTTGTTGGTCTATGCTAGAACCGTCCCGAATCCCGAACAGATCTGAACTCGGAACCAAAACAAACCCTAAAGTAAACATAGATTGTTCTATGCTATGGATATTTACCATAGAAAAACGTTCTGGTGACAGTAAATCGACCGCATTTTCATCAACCAGATTCCGTAAATAACCTTTTTCACGCGCTTGTTCCAGGAACCATCCGAATATTTCATATTTACGGAGCGGAAAATCGGCAACCGAAACAACAGAGTTGATTTTCGGAACGTATCCTATGAAAATTTACACTGTTTGCATGAAATCAGGAATCCCAACTCAAATTTCAGCCAATCGGGGACGATCTTAACAAAAACCTATACTGGAAGGAATTATCTGGTTTGAAGAGCCGAGGCATGTTTTACGGATATTTATAAATAATGCGAACCTTATCATGTCGAATTTGTCCTGAAATTCCCGTTCCCCAGTGAAAGTAAACTTGCTAAGTAAATTGTGGGTTGGCAACTTGGGCCGAAGTCGTCTATTACATCTTGAAAATGTATTTTGTAATTGGTATTTCAAATACCTGACGCTGAAGTATTTTGTATTTCGATACTTTTGTCTCCGAAATACTTTCGAACAAAAACATTTAGCGCTGAGCGCTCTACAGAAAATAGTCTCTGAATCTCCCTTCGGATGGCGCAACGTTCATCTGCTTCATCTAGTTCTTCTGCTAGCAATCCTATTTTCGGCAAATGGAAAGGAAGAAAAGGTCCTGCGCAATGGTCATTTCAACATGGAGTTAGAGTTAGTCAATTTCCAAAAACGATAAGAGCAGAGAGCTTACCATCTTTGAACATTATCCTAATATAAAAATGTGTTCATACAATATAACACAAGTTTGTGCTCATCAGGACCTGTAGAAAAATTGTTTTCTTTAGCAGGTTTTATTCATTTCCTAACAAGAGACTGTTTGTCTGATACTGCATTCAAAAATCTTATGTTTCTGAAAGGAAATTCTCTATTTAGCGATGAAATAGCTGAGCTGAATTAGTTGTCCTCTCTTCACATTTTACGTAACACCTAAATGTATTTTGTAAGTTGTATTTTGTATTTCAAATACAAATAGTCAAAATACTGTATTTTGTATTTTATATTTCAAATACCCGACTTGAAAGTATTTTGTATTTTGTATTTCAAATACCTGCGAGAAAGTATTTTTTAATTTGTATTTCAATTAAGCCAAGCATGTATTTTGCCCAGCCCTGACTATACCCTGCATGAGCAAAAAATCTCCTCTGATGAAAAAAGCGTATGGCACGAAATGCTCTTGCAGAATGTTATCTATATATCCATGCGCATTCAACACAAACAGATTCCACTGCTGACCATTAAAAAAAATATTCGCAGAGCGGTTGAACGAACCGGTCCATATAAAGTACTTTAATTTCTCTCAAAATTAAGACATCGTAACGAAAAAAAGAGAAATTGTTCGAAAAAGATGAGGCAACTTCTGAGTGATCGTTAAAAATTCTTGTGTGTCTACGATTCTCTCATTTTTCATTATTTTGTCACGCCCTGGAGATATCAAAAACCAAGCAACTGAGGATGGCATCCAGCCAGTTTATCTTCTCGATGAAACAAGTTACAATAGGAAAACAATCCTAAAATCGGCTAAAGGGTTCAAGAGAAAATGAATACAAACTTCATTTGGATTTTGTTCGGTCCCCTTATTTTGCCAGTGTGTATATTTTCTCAACCTATGTATATTATTTTGTCATATTTATCTCCAGCTTCATAGAAAATTTGAAAGCTTAGTATATACACCTTTCTATATCTTCAATGTGGAACAAAGTTCGCCGCGTTAGCTAGTTTATTATACAGGTTGATTCAAAATAAAAAGAAATTCACAAACAGGAGATACTTCACCTAATTATAAGACGTTTGCGCCGAATTCCCATGCAAATGATACTAGTTAACAATACACAGGGTGTGGAAGTTTTTCATAAAAAACTGAAAACTGCTATAATTAGAATAATTATGGTGGTAGCAATATAAAAATTTACGTCCGGGAATTTTTGCGGGGCGAGAATATGTCGTAGCACTTTTCAATGTAGCACAAAGAATGGCGCTAGGAATAGCCAGTTGTATGTACAAAAATCTAGAAAACACTGCCGTGAAGGCAGCAGCTTTTGCGCGCATGTTCAATGTAGATGACCGCTTCCGCAAGGAATTTGAACATGCGCGCGAAAGCTGCTGCCTTCACGGCAGTGCTTTCCTAGATTTTTTCACGATAAATTACTGGATTTCAATTCGATCTAATCTGTATTTTTGGAAGTAGTTTCTTCCGGAAGTTATTGTGTTTACGGTCCGTCCAACGGCAGGACCGTAAACACAATAACTTCCGAAAGAAACAAATTAGAAACTCGATATTTGTACAGAAGGTTTGGACCTTAATCACGAAGGCCGAATTCGTGAATGGGTAAAATCCACCCAATGATTCTGCAGATATACCCATTCAAAATTTAATTTTCCCAATATTTTCAAAAATACAGATCAGATCGAATTGAAATCCAGTAGTTTATCGAAAAATGACCGTTTGAAGGTTCATACAGAATTCAACGAGGAAAACATGATGAGAAGATCACAGATTATTGAATATTTGAAAATAAAAATTGAAATTTCTTTTTCAAATTGTTCTAATGACACAACCATCACGAAATTTTGCACAATGTTGTCTCTCAACATCTTCGAACTAGCAGTGAAGTTTCATCGCGATAGAATCGGTATTTCTTGAGTTATATCGAAAAAAAACAATATCGAGAAGAAAAACCTCGAAATTCTACATATTTTTTCCCAATATTTCCAAAACTAATAGCCGTATCGAATTTAAATTTGGTACACTGCTGTGAAATATGAAGCTCAAGCTATAACTCGAATTGTTCTCGAATATGAACAATTGTTCCAAGAGAAATAAATTTTTTCGGAAAAAATTCTGAAAAAAAATTTTTTTAAAATTGAATGGCCATAAGTTTTCAACGAAATTTTGCTCGAAGTTGCGCGTCATTATGCTCCAACTAACTGCCAGGTTTCAATCCAATCGTTTCAGTATTTTTCGAAATATGAGGGAAATAACCTCAAATCTTCAAATGGCTCTACCTCCGAAACTGTTTGGCCGATTTGGCCCATTACGAACTTAACAGCGGCATTCCGATGAGCGAAGTACTCTGCAAGTTTCGAATTGCTAGCTGGCTCCGTTCGATAGTTATCGTGTCCACGGCCGGCCTGCCGGACAGAATCGATTTTGACATCGGATTCGTCATCAGTGAGTCCAGCCTAGTCGTTTGAGACCATTTTCGGTTCAATCATCGAAAATTACAGACATTTGGACAAAACGATAGCTCGTTCCCCTAAAACATTCGCGTAAAAATGCCTTATTTTTACGCGCTTGTTGTTCATTTAAGGTGTAGTTTTTTGTTAAAAACTGTATTATCACTCAATATCATAACTCTTATCATTACCTGAGGTATTTACGATGGAGGTTTTACTGCATTTTTTACAACTTTGTAATTTATACATCTTGAAATATTTAGTTGACCGATAATATTTTCGTGTTTTTCTCACGACAAGAAAGTAATTATTGAGCAATTTTATTGTCACACCCTGTATCTAGTGAACTAGCCAAATTTGTATAAGCCAAGTTTGGTACGTATAGTATCTACAGTTTCTGGATTTCCCTTTCGATTTGAATCACCCTGTACAGGAACTGCTGGTTCAAACGTTCGAAAATGGTGGAGATTATTCATATACAGGGTGTTTCTGAATTGATGCGAAAGATTGCAAAGGTCGATTCTTGAGCAAAAATTAGGGGGGGACTTTCATATAACTTTTTGTGCAACACCCTTTTCCATCCAAGTTACAACCCTTTGAAATCAAGTAAATAAATTTGTTGTCATTCAATATATCCACGTTGGAAAAATTCAGAAGAATGAAATTTGGCAGATAACTGATGCTAATAAAAGTCTTAGCAGTATTTTATTCTTTTGTGATCAAACTAACAACTTTCTGATGAAATATCAAGGCATTAGGAAGTTGAATACTGTTTCTGTCTTTTTGAAACAATTTTTTAAATAGGAGAATATAGGCGATTCAAAAAGTTATGATGCGAAATATTATAGGTATTGTTTCTTTCGGCCCCTTGTGACCACATTGTAGGATAACAAAAACTCTCAAAAACAGCCATTTTATTAGCATCAGTTATCTACCAAATATCATTCTTCTAAATATTTTCAAAGTGGAATCCGGTGTCAAAATCGATTCTGTCCGGCCGTGGTCATGATAACTGTCGAACGGAGTGAGCTAGCGACTTGTTACTTTCAGGGTAGGTCGCGCATTGGAATGCCGCGGGTAAGTTCGTTAATGGGCCAAATCGGTCGAACAGTTTCGGAGTTATAGCAACTTGAAATTTGAAAGTTTATTATTGTTTATTTCAGAAACCACTAGAGCGATTGGATTCAAATTTGGCAGTTAGGTGGAGTATAACGACGCGCCACTTTGAGCCAAAATTAGTCAGGATCATACTGTCAGTAAATTTGAAAAAAAAAATTTCAACATTTTTTTTCGGAAACCGTTTATCATTTCCAAAAAAAAATCCACTCGGACTTTGAGCTTCATATTTCACAGCAGTGTACCAAATTTCAGTTCGATACGATGATAAGTTTTGGAGATATTGGGAAAAAATATGACAAATTTTGAGATTTTCTTCTCGATATCGTTGTTTTTTTCGGTATAACTCGAGAAATACTGATTCAATTCTGATAAAACTTCGCAGCTAGTTTGAAGATGCTGAAAGACAACAATTAGAACAATTTTAAAAAAAATTTCACTGATTTTCTTATCATGGGTCTATTTCTGGATCTATCGAAGGCTTATGATTGCCTCGATGTTGATAAGCTCTTGCACAAGCTGGAAAGTTATGGAATTATAGGACCAACACTGAATTGGATAACATCATATTTCAGGAAACGTACTCAGCTGGTGGAGATATTCTCAGATGGAAATAGGATAAGATCAGATACAGAAGAATTGAAACTTGGAGTGCCACAGGGAAGCATTGCAGGACCGCTTTTTTTCATAGTATACCTGAATGGTTAATGCTTGAACTTTCATTGGAGTGAGGATAAAGTTGGTGCTGAGGATTATGTCGATGACAAGAATCTGCTTGTGATAGAATCTTTGTGGCCAGATCTCAAGATATTAGCAGAAGAAGTCCTACAATGTACTGAAGAATGGTTTGCTAAAAACAACATGGTGTTGAATAAGAACAAAACTAACTTGATTTTATTCCACCCTCCAAATTCCAAGTTGGAGGTTCCCGAGCATATGACTCTGAATTGTAGCAAGTATGAAACTTCACAGAGCACCAGATTCTTAGGCCTACACATCGATGAGGAACTGAATTGGAAACAACATATAGAACATCTGAGTAAGAAAATAGGACCATCCATTTATGCATTCAGGGTAATTGCCAAATATCTGAACACAAGAGTACTAAAGTCAGTCTATCATGCAACCATTGAGGCAAAGCTGAGATTTGTTATTGTATTCTATGGTTCAGGAAATGTTTCATCTGTGTTTATACTGCAGAAGAGAGCGATAAGGATAATGGAAAATTTAAAGCCCAGAGAATCATGTAGAGGACACTTCAAGAAGAATGGCATACTAACAGTGTATGCATTGGATATTCAGGAATATTTAATATTCCTTCATAAAAATAAAGATCTGTTTTTCCAACATTTCAATCGCAAGAAGAACCATAACACAAGAACATTGGCATTCAATCTACCAAAACATAATCTGTCTACTACGCAAAGGCAAACAGAGTATAGATTTTTTTTTTTCATTTCATTTATTCATTAGCAATCAGAATACAATAAATTCTATAAGCTAATCTGATGTCTGTAGAGCATGAGGCTCTGAAATGGGTCTTCTCCAATGAGAAGACCCCTTCTATCCTATTTAAGGTCTGCTGGCCAATTCCTTTTGAGTCTCCGGGTGGTGTGTGGTTCTAGCAATGGCTGTAGAAGGTCGTTTATGTGTCCGTGTAGTTTGTCGTGGTGTTTCTGGCTCTTTTCCTTTATGACGTCCATAACATAAGGTATTTTTAGATCTTCGTGTAATGTTTGATTGGTCACATACCATGGTGCATTTGCTATCATTCTTAGTATTTTCGATTGGCTTCTCTGTACTATAGATACGTTGGACTTAGAAGTACATCCCCACAGTTCAATACCATATGTCCAAATAGGTTTTATGACTGCTTTGTATATGAGCAGTTTGTTTTCCAGCGACAGTTTAGATTTCCTGCCTATGAGCCAATTCAGCTCTTTAACTTTCAGGTCTATTTGCTTCCTTTTTTTAACCACGTGTTCCTTCCATGTTAATTTGTTATCTAAGTGAATTCCCAGATATTTCGTAGTATGTGATACTGGTAACTGTATGTTGTTTAACTGAACAGGAGGGCATTGTCCTTTTCGAAGCGTAAAATTGATTTGCATTGATTTTGTCTCATTGACTTTGATTTTCCATTTGTTGAGCCATTCTTGTATTTTATCAAGGTGCGTTTGTAAAATATTGGATGCTTTTTCAGGATTTTCGTCAGTTGCAAGTATTGCAGCATCATCTGCGAATGTTCCGATTATTGTGTTAGCACATGTGGGCAGGTCTGCTGTATACACCAAATATAAAAACGGACCAATAACACTCCCTTGAGGAACGCCTGATTGTATGGGATAAAGATCGGATACTTTATCGTTGACCCTTACTCTAAATCTTCTTCCGGTAAGATAAGATTTCATCAGTAGGAAATAGTATACTGGTAGACACTTTTTGATCTTGTATAACAGTCCTTGGTGACAGACTTTATCAAAGGCCTGACTGACATCCAAAAATGCAGATGTACAGTATTTTTTGTCTTCTAGGGCTTTGCTGATTTCGCGGCTTATTCTGTGAATCTGTTGTGTGGTGGAGTGATGAGCTCTAAAGCCGAACTGGTGTTGAGGAATTATTTCTTGGTTGTTGGTATCTGACTTTATTCTCAGCAGTAGTAACTTTTCCAATATTTTAGACAGAATCGGCAGTAAGCTGATTGGTCGATATGAGGAGACATCATTTGGGTTTTTGCCTGGTTTTGGAAAGAGAATTATTTCAGCATTTTTCAGTTGATCAGGCCAATAGTTTTGTCTTAGAATAGCGTTGTATATTTGCGTCATTAAAGATACTCCAATCTTTGGTAGTTCTTTGATCATTTTTGGTGTGATCATGTCCATTCCTGCTGCTTTCCTTGGATTCAAATATTTGATTTCGTTTTGGACTTCTTTCAATGTGAGTTTTTTGATGGTGGTAACATTTGATGGAGTATATAAAAGCTCTCTTTCGATTTCTTCGTCTTGGAAAATATCATTGGGTGTGAATACTCTGGCTAGATGTTCAGCAAATGTTTTAGACTTTTCTTCATCCGTTCTTGCCCAATGGAGTGTTGATCCTTGCAAGTTGCGTATAGGTGCTATATGAATTTTTGGCCTTTTTGAATTTTTTATCTGTTTCCACACTGTGTTATCATATCTATTGAGCCCCATAACATAATTTTTGAAGGATTGTTCTCTGTGTTCTTTCATCTTGTATTTTAATTGGTTTGTTAGTCTGTTTAGGATACTTTTATCTGTAGGTGAGTGTGTTTGATGCCAATTCTGTCTTGCTTTTTTCTTCTGGTTCAGGAGTCTCTTGATTGCGTCTGGAACATTGTATGCTTTGTACGTTTGTTGTGAAGTAGGTGTGGCTTTCTGCACAGCTTCTTTAAGGAAATCAGTAAATGATGCCAGCGCTTCATCTAACCCCTGTTGGTTTTAAGGCTCACATTAAGTCGTATATTTTCTTCTATTGTTCTTCTGTATTCGTTCCAATCGGTTTTTCTATTATGCAGTCGAGGAATTGGTTGTTTGTGGATTATGAGACTGCTTATGGTGGCTATGATAGGGGAGTGATCTGAGGACAATTCATAACTTGGTATAACACTCATATAGGAGGATGAAATGCCATTTATTATGAAGAAGTCTAATAAATCTGGGGTTTTATTAGGATCCGTTGGCCAATAGGTTGGGGTACCAGTTGATAGGATGGTATAGTTTTCTTCTTGGATGAGTTCTGCCAGTTCTCTAGCTTTTGTTGTGGTGAGTCTTGAACCAAAAAGGGTGTTCTTGTTATTATAATCGCCTCCAGCTATGAATTTTGATCCCAGAGTTTCGAAGAAATCCTTGAAATCCTGTTTTTTGTTATTATGCCTTGGAGGGCAGTATACGGCAGCGATCGCTATGTCATTTGCTAGCGTTTGAACTTTGATAACTGTTGCTTGCAAGTGGTTGTATTCATACTTTGGCATTTCATAGTGTTTAATGGTGTTCTTGATTTGATGGCTGTACCAGCATGGGCAGTACTGTCTGGGTGATTAGTCCAGTATGTTGAGTAATTTCTTATATTGAAATATGATTTGTCTGTGAAGTGAGTTTCACTGATAAGTAGAATATCAAGGGTATTTTGATGGAGAAAATATTCGACCTCATTCTTATGTTGCAGAAGACCATTGGAATTCCATTCTGCTATTCTGATAAAATTAGTGAATTTTGCTTATAAGCGTGGTAAGCATGTTCAGAACCATACTATTTTGATGAATCAGCTGCTGCATCATGGCTTTAAACTCATCTAAGAACCTGCTCATAATATGACTCACATCGCTAGTAGTTTCGACATATACGTTCTTGCCGTTTTTGGTAACATCTGCATAGTTTCTGGTTTGTTGTTGTTGTTGTTGGTATTGTACATTAGTGGTTTGCTGTTCAGACGTCTTGAAGGATGGATGATTGTCCTGTCGTGTTTGTTGAAGTGGATTTTTTCCAAGATTTTGTTGTGTATTTGGCCTATGTTGAATGTTTAATCGATTATTGGCGTTATTTGATTTAAAAATTTTTTGGTAGAACTCACAACCTTTATAATTTGCCGGATGGGCTCCTTCACATAGTGCACATTTGGCTGGAGAGTCTCTGGTCTTTTTGCACATTGTGGTGTTATGCGCCCCTCCACATTTAACACATACATGAGGTCTGTTGCAGTAGGATTTGGAGTGCCCATACTGTTGACATCGTGTGCACTGTGTGATGCCTTTGATCTTTTTTGGTGGTTCAATTTGTATTGATCGGTACTGAAGATGCTGAATTTTGTAGACCTCTTTATTATTTTCGGCTGGCTCTAGGTCGACAAAGAACATATTTAGTGGTTCTTTGGTCACCCTGTGTAGGCAATTTAGAATATTTCTAACTGTATGCCCGCTTTTTGATAATTCTTCTTTTATTTCGGTTATGGCTGTTGAATGATGGAGATGTTTGATGACTATTCTGTAGGCCCGTTCTTCTTTTGGTTGGTAAGTGTGATGTATGACATTGGAATCTCTCATGAATTTTATTAATTTTTTGTAGGTGTCTGGTAGCTCGCAGTTAATTTTTATTGTATTATCTGCTAAACATCTTGTGATGTATTTTCCATGTTCCACAACAGTTTCTATTTTTTTCGCCATTTCATTGTAATTTGTCACCCCGTAAACAAATATCGGAGGAGGTTTGGATGTTTTGTTTGTTTTATTTTCGGTTGTTTCGTTTGTTTCACTCAAGGCGCTGAATCTGTTTTGTGTTGTTGTTGGAGTCACAGTATAGTTTGTTGGAGTCACAGTGGAATTTGTACTCACTTTTCGTTTTTTTGTGTTTTTGGTTCTAAAAGACTGCCACGTAGTATTCGAATTTTCGGTCGGGTATCCATGAAAATCTTCATCACTTGTAGATGACATTCTACAATAGCTTGATGTTTGCGGACCATCCTGTACGTGCGTACTTGTATGACTCATCTGAGCCGACGGGATATTCCCAGCTTCTGGTGTTGTATTCATGTTTTCGCTCACGTTATCTGCGTTCATCATGTGCGTTTATTACCATCTGGCCTGATAAGGGATCCTTTATTGTGGATTTCTCAATCGATTCTTCCCGATAAATTTGGAAATATTTGATTGAATTTTCTCAAATATTCTCGTTTTTGAGATGATTTGGCTTGTTGTTCAACAATAGCTCGATCAATCCGGGTTTTTATACCCGGAGTCGGTGGCTGATTGCTGGTTTCACACTTTCCGTGTAGATAAACGTTAAAAATTTCAGGAGCCGATGTGTACACGCCTGCTACCTGATGCGCACTCACAGAGTATAGATGTCTAAAACTTTTTAATAAACTGCCTAGGGATATACAAAGAAAAGAAACTCTTGAACTTTCCAAGAAAGAAATTTTCAAGCTGCTGCTGAATATGGAACCATATAACATGGAGGAGTTTTTTGGAGGACATTAATCCTATTTTTTTAAATGACACTATTTCATTTCTTTTCTTGTTTTGTAAACATGAACTGTTTTGAAATAAAGAGCTTTCTTATCTTATCTTATTTCATCCTCCTCCATCATTCCTTAAATACTGGATTGCAATTCGATCTGATCTGTATTTTTGGAAATATTTGGAAAATAAAATTTTGATTGGGTATATCTGCGGAATCATTGGGTGGATATTACCCATTCACGAATTTGGCCTTCGTAATTAAGGTTCAAACCTTCTCTACAAATATCGAGTTTCTAAGTAGTTTCTTCTATAAGTTATAACAATAGCTTCCGAAAGAAACAACTTAGAAACTCGATATTTGTAGAGAAGGTTTGGGGTTTAATTACGAAGGTCGAATTCGTGAATGGGTAAAATCCACCCAATGATTCCGTAGATATACCCATTTAAAATTTTATTTTTTCAATATTTCCAAAAATACAGATTAGATCTAATTGAAATCTAGTAATTTATCGAAAAAAAATCTAGAAAAGCAAATTCGTTGCCGAAGCGGTCGTCTACATTGAACATGCGCGCAAAAGATGCTGCCTTCACGGCAGTGCTTTTTTAGATTTTTTTTTATCTAATTCATTAACAATTGAAGAAAACATGCATTACAGTAAACCTTGTTCTGATCCTTTAATTTTTTTTCTTTGCAGTACTATGAGCTCGGAAGATGAGATCAAACAGGTGAAGCTTGAAGAAGTGGACCTAAATATTGAAAATTTTTCAACTGGGACGACAATGTCTTCAATCGTGAAGCTTGAAGATGTGGAGATTGAAGAAAAATTTGTCGATGTAAATGAAATTCACGACAGAGAAATATTTTCGATTAAAAATGAGGTTGATCAAGTGAATTGTTTTCCAATCCAGTTGAATACAATTTCCACTCAAGAAATTAATTTCAATGTTCAGGCAGATAATTCAAATGAGGAGGTTAAAATGGAGAATCACATGAATGTTGTTCATTGTGAACAAGAAAACTATCAATGCCACTTATGTGTTTATGGTACAACAATCAGAAGCAGGCTAAAGCGACATATAATATCTGCTCATTCGAATATCAAAAAATATCAGTGTCCAGAATGTGAATATGCTACAGCAGTGAAGGGAAGTCTCAAAACCCATGTAGAATGTGTTCACTCAAATATAAGAAAATATCAATGCGGTGAATGTGAATATGCTACCACTACAAAATACGCTCTTAATGCTCATGTAGAATATGTTCATTGGAACATAAAAAAACATCAGTGTCACTTATGTGATTATGCTACAAACTTCAACGGAGCTTTAAAACGACATATAAAATCTGTTCACTTGAATATTAAAACACATAAGTGTGATGAATGCGGATATAGTGCGTCTCAGAAGAAAAATCTAAAGATCCATATAGAAGCCGTTCATCGGAACATCAAGAATTATCAGTGTCATTTATGCGAATATGCTATAAATTCCAAAGGAAATCTGAAACGACATATAGAATCTATTCACTTAAGTTTCAAACAATTCCATTGCAATGAATGTGAATATGTTGGAAAAAGTTTGGAGGCTCTGAAAATCCATCAAAAATCTGTTCATACCAAAAAATATCAGTGTCCCATGTGTGAATATGCTGCAACATTGAAGTGGAATCTCAAGCAACACTTAGAGTATGTTCACTCAAAAATACAAAAATATCGATGTGATGAATGTGGATATGCGACCAGTAGAAAGCTGTCTATGAAATCACATGTACAATATGCTCACTTGAATATAAAGGAATATCAGTGTGCTGAATGTGAGTATGCCTCAACAAGAAAGGGAAATCTCAAGAGACATGTAGAAGGTGTTCACTCGAAAATAAAAAAAATATCAATTTGATGAATATGAATATGCTTCGAACCTGAAGAAGGATTTCCAGAAGCATATAGAATTAAGCATTAAGGATAATCGAAAAAAAAACATTTATACTTGTTCTCAGAAGGAATATATCAAGTTACCACGCAGAGAATAAGGTGGTAGAGCTGTAATGGAACCATTCACTCATTACTGGCAGATCAAAAACACATATCCAACTCTCAACCAGCAAATATATACATATACAGGGTGTTGGTGAATAAGTGCGACAAATTTCAGGGGATGATGCTGCATGAAAAAATAATGACAGTTTGCTATACAACTTTTGTCTGTAAATGCTCCATTTTCTGATATACACGGTTTTAAAATTTTTCTTAAAAACTGACCATTTATTAATTACTCTGAAACTGGTCGATTTGTAAATGAAATTTTGTGGGTTTTAAGAGGTAGTTATTGGGCATTTTTTGACATGCAACTTGGAACTTTATTTCACGATATGTTAATTAATGGTGTAAGGATCAAAGATACAGGAAAACGATACTCAATTAAAAGAAAAGGTAATATACATATAAATATACATACATAGATAGAGTACTTACAGACTAGACAAGTGTGTATTCCCGAAATCATTTCGTTAAGATTCAAATCAATTCCTCATTACTTCTTGTAAAAAGAAATCATAATCGATTAAAAAGCGGGGACGAACAATGCAACCAATACGCAGACAGTACGCCGACAGACGGAGGTGAAATCAAAGAAACGGTGGACTCGTATGAACCGAAATCCGTGAAACTTGGTAGGATCCGTGTACCCTAAGGACTCAAAACTGGGGGTAGGAGGGAAAAAAATATTTCTCGAAAACACCGCCGAATTTTCATGAAACCCTCCTAAAATTTTCACCCTTATGATTTCCGACCAGTGGTCCCTGAGTTATGAAATCATGAATCATGTTCAGGTAAATGAACATACGGTAACCTGAGCTAGAACTACCCTACGCGAGTCCAAAAAACCTATATATGATAGGTCTGATCAATTCCATAACCGAGATACAGGGTGGTTCATGTTTTCACTGACAATTTCAATTTCTCATAACTTTTGAACCACCCAGTATATTCGGTTGATATTTGGAACATATGTTCAAGTTTCACAGGTCGATAGATTCATATTTAAATTACCAAAAAATTCCAGGTCCGTATCTGAAAAATATTGGAGTTCTCGCAAGCTGAGATTCAACACCCTGTATATTGAAATTTTGGGATTTGATTGAGGTATTCGAAAAGAGCAAAAAATGTTCAATGTGGTTCAGAAGATTCCATCGTCTCGCACGTTATTTTGCTCATAGAATACTTCAGGGAAAGATTCAATTGAATATTTGAATTCCAATAAATTCTTAGCAAATTAGTTCCTTGTAATTAAATTGAGAAATTTTTTCTTGAAATGATTGAATATTTGTATTCTTCTAGTGCTATAACTTCTGGATGTGTCCCCACCATATCAAGAATGTCTTTTTCGATGTCAAGGTGTCGCCTTTCTTCTTGTGTATTATTCACTTTCGATGTGGGGAACCGGCCATTTTCGCGAACATAATTGAAAACTGTAGATAAAGTTCTAGGATATGGTAATCATTTATTGGGGAATCTTGATTGATATTCCCGAACTGCTGCTCTACCATTCCCGTCACAATAACCATACACGAAAAAAACATCAGCATATTATGGATTCGAAAATTTATGAGGCATTATGATGATATGGATTTTATATAAAACTAACACAGACAAATAATACCTTGAACCGCATTTTTTATTTTTTTTTGGAATTCTATCAGAATATCGGAAAATACAAATATTCAATCATTTCAAGAAAAAATTTCTCAATTTAATTACAAGGAACTAATTTGCTAAGAATTTATTGGAATTCAAATATTCAATTGAATCTTTCCCTGAAGTATTCTATGAGCAAAATAACGTGCGAGACGATGGAATCTTCTGAACCCCATTGAACATTTTTTGCTCTTTTCGAATACCTCAATCAAATCCCAAAATCTCAGCTTGCAAGAACTCCAATATTTTTCAGATACGGACCTGGAATTTTTTGGTAATTTAAATATGAATCGATCGAGCTGTGAAACTTGAACATATGTTCCAAATATCAACCGAATATACTCGGTGGTTCGAAAGTTATGAGACATTGAAATTGTCAGTGAAAACATGAACCACCCTGTATCTCGATTATGGAATTGATTAGACCTATCATATATAGGTTTTTTGGACTCGCCTAGGGTAGCTCTAGCTCAGGTTACCGTTTGTTCATTTACCAATGAAACACCCTGTATAATTTTTATTTAATATATCAATGGTATTGGGTTATTTAACTGATAAAATAATAAACCCTTGTGTAAAATTCGCAGCTTTTTACTCAAATAAATTAAACATCTTGAAGAGTATTTTTCATTTTTCTTCAATATAACTATTATCTAGTTGCTACTAGAGTCTTTAATAGAAAATGTATCGAAGAAACGAAAAATACGATTTATTTTTCAGACGTTTTCTAGGTTTTCATCCCCAATATCTAAATATAACTATTAAAAATTAAATAGAAATTTTTTTGCCAAAGTTGAAATTTCCAAGACACCCAAGCAACACAGATTCACTTGGTATGAAAGTTTCTCTATTTTCAGTAAATTCATCCAAATACGGTTAATTTCTAAAGAAAGAAGAAAGAGTATCTGGTTCCGACATCAGTATTTTTACGCGCTTGTTCTGGGGAACAGCGCGTTATCATTTCGTCACGATGTCTGTAATTTTCGAATTTTGAGCCGAAATTGGTCTCAAACGACTAGGTTGGACTCACTCTCGAAAGGAAGGACCTAGAGTCTTGAAATTTTCAGGTTAGGTTAAGATCCTGAATATCTCGGTTAAGTTCGTTAATGGGCCAAATCTGCCGAATGGGTTTTCTGCTACAGACATTTGAAATTTTGATTTTTCAATAACTCGAATAATATTTGTCTGATCGAAATGAAACTTAGTTGGAAGATGAACAGTGTCAATAAGAAGAGTCATCCATAGAAAAATTCGAAAAAAAATTTTTTTTTTTTGAAAATTTTTATATTGCATTAAAATTTCACTGAAATTTCCAAGTCACCATTTCGCGATGTAAACAAGCGCGTAAAAGCTGCTGACTTCACGTCAGTGATTTTCTAAATTTTTCTGTATTATCACAATCTATCATGTGATTTCCAATTGTCGAACATACATGGTTCTATATTTGAGATCTTTCTATGTCTCTATTCCTTAGGTTGTTTTTGTGTTCCTGCTTTCTGATATCTAACGGCCGTGAGGTTTCCCCAAAAATATGTCTTTACACAAATACAGGGAATACTATTAACACAATTTTTGCGCGCATGGGAACAGCGTGCTATCGTTTTGTCCATATTTCTGTAATTTTCGAATTTTGAGCAGAAAATGGTCTCAAACGACTGGGTTGGACTCACTGATAACGAATCTGGTGTCAAAATGGATTCTGTCCCTTCGGCTGTCCGTGGACACGATAAATGTCGAACGGAGTGAGCTTTCGACTTGAAACTTTCAGATTAGGTCGCACATTGGAATGCCGCGATTGAGTTCGTTAATGGGACAAATCGGTTGAATGGTTTCGGAGTTAGAGTCATTTGGAATTTTGAGATTAATTCCCTGATATTTCAGGAACAACTCATGCGATTGAATTGACAGTTGGAGCATAACAACGCACAATTCTCACGAAATTCCGTTGAGATCACACTGTCACAAATTCTTTTTTGAAATTTTTTTTTCGGTAACTTCCTTAAATTCGGGAAAACCTGCTCATACCTTGATCATCATATTTTACAGTCGTATGACAAATTTCCTTTTGATACGATCATTTATGGGGATATTGAAAAAAAAATTTCAAAAAGCACTGCCGTGAAGGCAGCAGCTTTTGCGCGCATGTTCAATGTAGCCCAGATAGCACAATAAGGTCCTGGGGATGTTCTTGGGATTATCGAGCAGGGATATTAGTATATCCCAGGGAAATCCGAATTCGTCTATACATCATCCTCAGGATATCCTGATGATATAGAATGTTACTAAGTGGGAATCCCCCAGGTGGTGTTTTTGTATATCCGGAGGATATACTCCACAGACCATAAGCTATCAAGAGGACATCCTGAGGATGACTTATTTAGAAAAGTGGGAACTCCCCCAGCGCTCTACGCATATATTCTAGGGATATAGTTCCAAGTTGACTATAGGACATCCCTAATTTAGAAAAGAGGGAGGGGGGAGTTTCACATTACAGGGTCATTAGACTAAAGCAATGTACGTAATTTCAATAATTTTTATTCTAAAAGAAAGCCTACAAAAAAAGGGATATTACATATTTCTCAACTTATCACAGGGTTCAATCATTTTCTTACATCTCTCTAGCCAGCCAGCAACAGATTTTTCCGTCTTTCTCAGTGTAGAAATTTTCGCAATTTCATCAGCGTCTGAAACAAAATATATAAATTGAAATAATAAATTAATTGCAGACTTATTTTGCTTACCATTTATCAATTTTGTAATATACAATCTCCCAAATTTCCTCTTTTTCTTCGCCAGTTAAACTGCATTGCCGTTGTCACTGATTGGGGGAGTCATTGCCCCTCCTACAAATTCATAACTATTGTTTCTTCCGCATTGTGCAATTTCTTTGGCCTAAAATTAAAAGTCAGCAAGTTACATTAACATTATGACAAATGACATTCAGACAGTTGCAAGTACTTATCAACACAAAATGTGATTTCAAGCAATGGACCAAAAGCTCCGGTTATAGTTACGGTTATCCGAATGGAAAGATTATCCTTCATCTATGTCAGTTTGGATAACCGTAACTATAACCAGAGCTTTTGGTCCATCGCTTGAAATTGATTATGGTTACGGTTATCCAAATTGACAGATTATCCTTTGCCTATAAGTCAGTTTGGATAACCGAACGATAACCAGAGCTTTTGGTCCATCGCCTGAAATTGATTCATGTTATCCCATTTTGACCATTTAAAAGGACATTATTCAACCCATAGCATCAAGGGTAAGATGACAATCAAATACTCAGTGACCTAGCAACCATTAATCAAAGCAATACATTTAATCTTATTTCCTAAAATACTTTTTTTCTGAGAAGAAATTATCATTTAAATCCTCATCAAAATGAATTGACACTTCGGGCTCATAGGTTGAACTTTCTACTCATGAATTCATTTAAATCACTTGATGTATAAACTATTAATTGAACTCACAACTAGATGAAAAATTTGCTCATCACTTAAAAAAAATCTTAAATGTCTTCAGATGTAAGCTATTCATTGGGAAGGTTATATCCGAAGAATCATAATGATTAGTTGATAATAATAATAATAATACCGTTCTTTATTCTTTCTGAAAAGGGCATCGACCGAAGTCCTTTAGCCTATTGGTTGATATTTCATCGTTTGCTGGTTTTTGGGCTTCCTTTAGGTTTTGTTTTATTTTCTTCACATCTTGTACAATATCCAACACAATACTTAGGATAATGTGGCACTGCGTAATCAGAGTCTTAACCATACTTTGATCACCTTAAAAGTTTCACATATTATACTGTCTTCTCGAACTGCACCTGATCAACTCACAAATGTTCAAATTATTTTGTGTGCAATGCTTGTTGCATACATTATTTCACATTCTCTTGGTTTGATTTCTTCCACTTACAGTATTTGATGCTGGAAATGAATAAACATATAAAATAATATAAAGTGCAATAAAATATTCAGTGAAATGAATAGAAAGAATCAAACATGAGTTTACAAAAAATTCAACTATGAACAACACCAACTTCATGTTATATTCTGATCTTTATGTTAGGTCCTATACCAGATTTTATATTGCGAGGCCAAACGCTTTCGATTTCACACCTCAAGTTGGATATTTTTCGTTATTAAATGATACAACATAGATCCAACCCATAAACATTCTGGCTCTTATTGGTATTTGAACCAGCAATCAACACGAAGGCGTATTTCAAAAATTTGACGTGGATTGCATCGCAGCATTTGCAGCTACTAGAGGACATAATTGGGATATATGTATCCTAAATCGTAGGGATATCCCAAGTTGTACATCCCAAGTATGTCCTCTCAATGTCGAAAATTTAATGTGGGTTGCAGTTACTCAGAGGACATACTTGGTATATACGAACCCTAAATCATAGGGATATCTCCAATTGTACATCCCCCGTATATCCTCCCAATGTCCTGGGACATACGCCACGAATAGGATATTGAGAGGATATACTGGGGATATGGTGTGCTATCTGGGAGATGACCGCTTCCGCAACGAATTTGATCATGCACGCAAAAGCTGCTGCCCTCACGGCAGTGCTTCTTGAAATTTTTTTTGGATCAATTACTGGATATCAATTCGATCTAATCTGTATTTTTGGAAATATTAGAAAAATAAAATTTTGAATGGGTATATCTACCTAATTATTGGGCGGATTTTACCCATTCACGAATTCGACCTTCGTAATTAAGCCCCAAACCTACTCTACAAATATCGAGTTTCTAAGTCGTTTCTTCCAGAGGTTATTGTGTTTACGGTCAGCCTAACGGCCGACTGCGTAAACACAATAACTTCCGAAAGAAACCATTTAGAAACTCGATATTTGTAGAGAAGGTTTGGACCTTAATTATGAAGGCCGAATTCGTGAATGGGTAAAATCTACCCAATGATTCCTCAGATGCACCCATTCAAAATTTTATTTTCCAATATTTCCAAAAATACAGATCAGATCGAATTGAAATCCAGTACTTCATCGAAAAATTACAGTTCGAAGAATTTAATGAGGATATGATAAGAAAATCACAGAAATTTTTTTTTTCAAATCGTTCTAATGACACGATTATCATGAAATTTCGCATAAAGTTGTCTTTCAGCATCTTCAAACTAGCTGCGAAGTTTTATCAGGACTGAATCAGTATTTCTCGAGTTATACCGAAAAAAACAACGATATCGAGAAGAAAACCTCGAAATTTGACATATTTTTTCCCGATATCTCCAAAACTTATGATCGTATCGAATTGAAATTTTGTACACTGCTGTGAAATACGAAGCTCGAAGTGTGAGTGGGATTTTTTTTTAATATGATGAATGGTTTCCGAAAAAACAAATTTTTTGGAAAAAAATTTTGAAAAAAATTTTTTTTAACTCACTGAGGATATGATCCTGACGAAATTTGGCTCAAAGTTGCGCGTCGTTATACTCCAACTAACTGCCAAGTTTGAATCATATCGCAGAAGTAGTTTCTGAAATAAAAAAATAAATAACTTCAAAATTTCAAGTGCCTATAACTCCGAAACTATTCGACCGATTTTGGTCCATTAACGAACTTAACCGCGGCATTCTGATGCGCGACCTACCCTGAAAGTTTCAAGTTACTAGCATGCTTCTGTCGACAGTTATCGTGTCCTCGGCCGGCCGGACAGAATCGATTTTGACACCGTCAATTGTCGATTGAGACCATTTTCGGCTCAATCATCCCAAATTACAGACATTTGGACAAAATGATAGCACGCTTTTTCCCTAGGATATGCGCGCATAAATATGTAAAATTTCGTGTTTTTTTCTCGATTTCGTTTTTTCCGGAATAACTCAAAAAATTCTAATTCAATCATAATAAAAGTTGGCAGCTAGTGTGATAATGCTGATGGGCAACTTTGTGCAAAATTTCATGATAATCGTGTCATTAGAACAATTTGAATGCGATTTAATTTTTATTCTCGGAAATATTGGGAAAATAAAATTTTTAATGGGTATATCTGCAGAATCATTGGGTGGGTTTTACCCATTCACGAGGTCGGCCTACGTAATTAAGGTCCAAACCTACTCTACAAGTAGCTTGTTTCTAAGTTGCTTCTTTCCGAAGTTGTGTTTACGGTCGGCCTGACGGCGACTTAACAACTTCATATTTATAGAGTAGGTTTGGGGCTTATTAACGAATGTCGAATTCGTGAATGGGTAAAATCCGTCCTATGATTCAGTAGATAAACCCCTTCAAATTTTAATTTTTTCAATATTCAATGATCTAATAATAATACTATATATTATTAAATCATTCCGTCAATCTTGTCGATGTCCCTCACGAGACGAGACAAATATTTATGGAATCCAGACCGTAACAGCGCCACTTTATGAAGCGGCGAAATGAGGAACTAAAGCTTGCAAGATTTGGCGCGCCGTTTAAATATATCGTTTATGTTGAGTTGAGCGAGTTGCAGCACCAGAATATTTTTTTAGAGCGATCTTCATTTAGCCTGATTAGTATACTGAAAATATCACCCAAAAATGAGTTTCTGGAGTTTGGTGAATTCAATAAAAAGGTGGAAAGGACCAGAGAAGGGGCATTTAATTGAAAAATATATATACAAACTGTAAACTTTCATTGTGTAATATAAAAATAGAAATCTTTACATTTTTTGAGGCAGTTTAGATATAAGGAGAATTTTTGGTCATGGTATATGTGTAATATTACAGAATGAAATATATATGTAATTTCAGATTATATGCACGACATTTTATTCTCTTGTTTCTCATCGTATCTACTACCAATGGGGGTTTTTCCATTAAACGAAAATGCAGTTATTTTCATGAAAAACCTTTAAAACATCACATTTCAAACATATAATTTCAATATTATATTAACTAAAACTGAAAAATAAAAATAGAGATTTGCATTTAAAGGGATTTGTCATGAGTGCACGATATGGCAACGTCGAATTCAGCTTTCTCGGAAAGAAAATGACGTCAAATGTGTTACTTTGCTTAGGAGAACAGAGATAGCTATACTTCGATCTGGTTAGAGTAGAAGATAACGACCAAGGAATAGAAAAAGAAGAGCACAGACTGTCATACTGTCATATTACTGACAAATCGCAAACGGAAATTGTTTGGTTATATTGACAAAGAACACGTGAGTTCCACAGAATAGGAATAAATATTTCATTATTCTATAGTAGAAAAAGCTATTCTACTGAACACCGTTGTCACTTCGTGCATGCCTGACAAATCCCAAACTCAAATTTTGAAATCTGATTTTGAATACTTTCTGAAGGTAATTTGGGAAAATGATGAATCAAACCCATAATAATTATGTTCAAATTTGCATTTGCAGGAATAACCCAAATTCAGGAAAAACCCCCATTACAAGAAATTCGCTCGAAATCCTCAGAAAAATCCAAATTGTCATGAATATCTTGCTAGTAAGCTGCGGCGAATTAATTCATTTTTAGTTCTGTAGTAATGATTCATATAGATTCGATTAACTCATTCATATCATCTTGTGAGTGGGCAAATATTTTTTCTTGTTCACATCAATGACCTTGTTAAGGAAATAAAAGTAACACCAACTAACTGTGATGGCATCGGTAGGAGGAAAACTCGACGCCCGCGGCGAAAAAAGAGATAATTTCAACATATTCAAAAAAGAGTAGGACAGCACAGAACATTTTTCTCAGGAGAAAATTTCAATTTTTGTCAAGCTCTGAAGTAGGATTAATTAACTGTTTCAATATTCCTTGATTCTCAGAGCAGTCTCTTTCATCTTGACCTCTAAGGGCCCAATAAAAAATGCTATAAAATTGTACGTAATAGATGATATTTTTTAATGCTTTCACTATATGCAGAGCTTAACCGGGACATGAAATTTCCAAATTTGCAAAGATAGTGCAAGAATCGATGTGGCCATGAGGCGCTTATGTTTCCTCATTTTTTCTGGAAGATGGTGTAACACAGATTCCTTCTCGAGTCAACTTTATAAAATAACACTGAAAATAATATAACAATTTTTTTATTTCACACTCACATATCCAATTGAGTTGTTTGAAATACTAAATACTAGCTTGGGATGTGGATCTACCTTGCGCCCAGATCTACCTTTCGTTTAGATACGCCTTTTATGTAGTTTAATGATTTTGCACTCGTATGACGTCATCGAAAAATTTTGTGAACACTCGCAAAAAAATGTTCTGTACCCTCGCAAAAAAACGCTCTCTATGACCTGTCAAAACATAAGTCAAGGTTACTTTGGAATTATAAACTTTCAGATACATTTTCTAGAGAAATGGAAATATATATCGTTCAAAGGAGATCGGAAATCAATAAAAGGATATTTAATCTTCAAAAACTTACCAGCAAAAGTAACCTAGCTCGTACACAACGGTAGGATTCCAGTAATTTGAAATACTAAATATTATATTCTGGTATCTCGAAATCATTATGTAAAAACGAAGATAAATATTTTCTTGGCTTGTTCAAAATCGGGTGTTCAGATTTTGTCAAATTAATTAGCAGTGGACAGTGACAGATGATTGAGTTGGATAAAATTGTTTAAAAACGATTTATTTACATATATACATTGTATAAAACAATTGAGAGGCATAATCATACATAAATTAGAATTTGGAGTCAAATTAGTCTCCAAACAACACGACATTAACAGTGATGGATTATAAGAGCAAATAAATCAGTGAGTGGGGCAAATTCCTCCAGAAAAATAGAAGGTTTCAGTGATGACCTTAAAAGAAAATGCTAAGGCAGTGAGAGTACGGTTTAAAAATGAGTATGTATGATTATGTGAGTAGATAATGAGAATGCAGCAAAAATGAGTCTGTATAAAATTAGAAATAATTGGAGTTTTAAAAATGAATACACATTTCAAATATAAAGGGAGATCTACTATACAAGATAAAAATGAAACTACATTTTCATAAACTGAAAGGAGAAATTACTGCATTTCGCCATTTTGACATATGGCCATTTTGAGATATGAGTTGCTGATAATGAATTTACAAATATCAATTTTCAGAACATAATTGGAGCTGGAAAAATGAATGATAATGATTAACAATTAAAGCAATCAATAATTTAACTATCATCATCAAAAAAATGAGACGTTCTGAATAAGATGAGAATGATACAAAATGAAATCAAAGTCATCAGATATTAAATATGAGAAGTCTAATTGAGTAGGAATTCAAGAAAACTGAATTAATTAATTCAGGGAGGTCATTATTGAGTGAAAAAACCGTCAGTGCAATCAGTGGTGAATTATTTAGGTATTTATTGGATTAGAAAATAGTATAATTCACTGAGATCAGCGCAAACTTAAATTGATTCCGATTAATAGAGAAATATGCATTGCTACTATTTGAATTAAACTTATTTAAGATTACAATGGAGACGAACATGTGTGAGCAGCCATTAATCATTATTCGATCAGAGCAAAATTACTACATTAATTCTACTCATACTAGAAAGAATCGAACAATGATCAACATTAATTTCGAGGGAGAATTATAAACAGCGAATGGAACTAACTAGCTAAAATCGATCCTACTAATGATCGATTGCATTTCAACACGTGCCTCATATTCAATGTGAACGTGAATAAGCACTAATTTAACAAGATTTAACAATGATACTTGATAATGATAGGAAATGGTTTCATGGAGAAGAAAGAGCTCCAGTAGTAATAAATAACATAATCACAAGGACGAATATCCGTCGATAAATCAACAAATATTCCCCCTTGATCAGAGCTAATCACCCAATCAACCAAAACACCTACACCGAAGAAGCGGATCCAAGTAGAATGACTAACTTAACTTGGATGAACCGCAGAGAGTTCTCTCGATACTTGTTACCTTTCAGAAGGATCGCTGCAGTATACAACTTACAGCGCGCCATCTGCCAGGAGCATCTTGCGAGTCTCACCTTCGAGTGCAGAATACTTTGATCGATGTGTGTGACGTTCATCCTTTTGTCGCATCAGGTCGCTGTAACTGCGATATTGCAGCTTTACAAACAACCGATCAACATTGGAAACACTCGGAGCTCCAGTAGATTATGTTATTTATTACTACTGGAGCTCTTTCTTCTCCATGAAACCATTTCCTATCTTTGTCAGATGTTGGACGTTTTCATCTTGTGGGAATCCACATGAACCGAGTGTTTCCAATGTTGATCGCATCAGGTCGCTGTAACTGCGATATTGCAGCTTTACAAACAACCGATCAACATTGGAAACACTCGGTTCATGTGGATTCCCACAAGATGAAAACGTCCAACATCTGACAAAGATAGGAAATGGTTTCATGGAGAAGAAAGAGCTCCAGTAGTAATAAATAACATAATCTACTGGAGCTCTTTCTTCTCCATGAAACCATTTCCTATCTTTGTCAGAAGAAAGAGAAGAAAGAGCTCCAGTAGTAATAAATAACATAATCTACTGGAGCTCTTTCTTCTCCATGAAACCATTTCCTATCTTTGTCAGATGTTGGACGTTTTCGTCTTGTGGGAATCCACATGAACCGAGTGTTTCCAATGTTGATCGGTTGTTTGTAAAGCTGCAATATCGCAGTTACAGCGACCTGATGCGACAAAAGGATGAACGTCACACACATCGATCAAAGTATTCTGCACTCGAAGGTGAGACTCGCAAGATGCTCCTGGCAGATGGCGCGCTGTAAGTTGTATACTGCAGCGATCCTTCTGAAAGGTAACAAGTATCGAGAGAACTCTCTGCGGTTCATCCAAGTTAAGTTAGTCATTCTACTTGGATCCGCTTCTTCGGTGTAGGTGTTTTGGTTGATTGGGTGATTAGCTCTGATCAAGGGGGAATATTTGTTGATTTATCGACGGATATTCGTCCTTGTGATTATGTTATTTATACTTGATAATCTAAAGTGAGTAGAACAGTTTGATTTTGGAGAGCAAAGCAAAGCGAAAATTATAGTCTTAACAAGAGCTAATCGGAATCGGAAATGAACTCTTATGCACTCTTCCGTACTTGGAGAGGCTGTTAACGGAAGCAGGTGTTCTTACAGAGATCAGCTGCGCATCCAGTTTCTTGATCTCTGGTTGGTGAAAGAGCGTAAGCTGCTGGTGGGTCCAATAAAATCGACTGAATTTGCGGAAATGTTCAGTGCGCAGATTTAGGAGGCATATTCAAAAGTTCAATTTTGAACATGGCTGAATTGGAAATGTTTATGATCACATTTCATGATCACTTTCTCTGCTGCGTTACAACATCTATTATATACCAATAATCGTGCCATACTGCAATTTAAAGGAAAAAATATAAAGTTACTTAATTTTACCAAATCACTAAGATGTAACACTTTTATTTTGCCAATTATCCTAGGTTTCAAGGAAACCTCTCGGAAGCTTTTGGCTCGTGCGAGTTAGAATATTGGGTGTGTTTAGTGAATAAAAGCAGCAGTATCACTATGTCCCATAAAAAAGAAAAACGAAAACCAGCAGCTGAGATGTTATTATGAAAAAGTCATTAGCAAACCTCAAGAATTGAAAAGCATTCTGAGATTTCATTGCCAGTTTTCAAATTCATTTGAGAGTATAACTTTTTGCCATATAATGTTTTGTTTCCATGAAATACTTTTCGTAGGTATATTAATATTTCACGAGGAACTTCCTCAGGCAATAGCCAGAGTACACTGAATTGGTCTTCTTTCTGTCACTACCTGTCTGTATTTACTGCTCTGCTCTCTGTGGAAAACAAAGAAAATATCAATTAAATATCATGACAAGTATTGAAGAATAATTCACGAACAGAGAGACTGAATTATAAAACGGTAATCTTTGGGTTTCGACAAGTGGAAATCAAGACAAGCTGTGCGCATTCTTCAACAGTGTCATTTAGGAAGCAACGTTGCCAGACTGTAGAATAAATCTGATGCCACTGGAATGTCAGATTATTAAAAATTCTGTTTCTTCCATATAAGTTCTATATGATACACGTTGAGAAGTACATTGAATATAAAAGGAATATGTCTGAATAGGTAAATAAGGCTGTACTATTTTCATTTGAAGCAGAGATATAGGAGATATGTTTTTCATTAATTTTCAATTATGGAACGCCATTATTTCATTTTCTGATTTGGATTGAGACTGTCATAAATTAAACCAACCTAACCTAGGACCTAAAAAAATCAGAAGAGGAAATTCACGTTCATCATCCCAAAATTAAATTTCTTCTGATTACCTCTGGCAATGTCCTAAATTAAACTAAACCAACAAATCACACGACAGAATTCCTGACATTATTTGATCATTTTTTTATGTACTTTATTTTCAAGTCAGAATTAACCAGATGAATCAAGATACTATCACTCAAATCTAATATTAGGCTTCTGCACAATTTGGCAACGATGATCCCTAAATAACACTGTTGGAGTATGCGCACATCTTAATTTGATTTCCACTTGTCGAAACCCAAAGATTACCCAAATCACATACACCTTCTCTTGTTCAGTTATGGTCCCCACCAAACAGAAAGCAAACAAAATAAAACATTAATTTTTTGCTTCACATCTGCACAACCATAGAGTCTCTTCGTAAACATTTGCTTCAAACTTCCTCATAAACCCCACTTGACTTGAATTCAATACAGGCCCAGATCATTCATTCTTTTAAATATTTACCTTGTCTGCCAAACGCAAAAAAATTAAGTTTAATTTGGTTAGATCACACACCCTCATCGTTAGACATTAAATGCTCAACACAACTTTATAACACGGAACAATTGGCCTCTACAATACCTATCTATTTAGTGTAATTATCTGGGCCATCACTTCTAAGTTCATCTTACAGTGCTACAGTCCGAATCATTCTGAGAACCCCCTGGAGTGGACTAGCCTTGTCTCTGACTAGACATGTGTCATGTTATCTATCGAAAAAAAATATAATGCTAACCATCTATGCAATATACGTTTGATAATGTCCTCTGCCACCCTCCTACCTAACAATGCATGAAATATACATTGAAGAATGTCTCCTATTTCATCATAAAAACGAGTCATTTTCACAACACAGCAACGTTTAGAAACCAAAATCTAATATCATATATCCGAAGAATGTTTTTAACATGTGGATTGTTTTAAATATTGACCTTTTAAACTTTTACCTATGTAACTGACTCAATGATTTATTCATTATATGACTAAGGAACAAGTAATTGTTGGTTTAAAAAATGGTAGTATAGCAGAACTGCCTAAACATGTTACCCTAGTAATTGCAAAAAATTTTAAATAAAACTTGAAGTTTCTAGACTATTATTCCTTTTTTACATAATATAAGAAATTCCAACCTTACATACCCTAAAGCACATCAGGCAAGAACACAGAACCAAGTCGAATGTAAGTATTTGAGATTTTTAATTCTCTCGCAGAGACAACCCAGAAGGAAGAAAATTTCAAGAATTGTAAGAAGGCCTTGAACGAACTTTTGATGCAAATGGAGCCACACAAAATTGAATACTTTTACAATTTATATGATATAATTATATTGACACAATTTCATTGATCATTGATGTTTCAGATTCATTTTTAACTTACTTTCTTACATTCATTCAAAGCTATATGCAGACAAACCATGGCAGAAATATGTTTTATCTGTCCTGGACCAAAATGTTTGCTGAGTATGGACTTCAAACCGTTCAATTCAGCCTCCAAAGATGCATTATTAGTCTTCAACATATCATTTTCCTTTCTCAACTTAGAATTCTCAGTTTTGAGATCTTCTACCACTTTGTTTCTGAAATGTTGAAAATACATATTATGAAATACCCATAAGCTTTCAGTTATGATTACATCCATTAACAATGATTATACTTACAGTTAAGATATTGAAGGATCCTCAGAATCTTCTGTGGAACAAGGCATTGGACTTCTAACAAAATGTATGTCCACTTCATTTATTGTTTTATCATTACTCTTACAAGTACCAGCTTCTTCATTCAGAATTTCATACAATATGATTTGGTTCTTTTTCTGTGGTTTTGAATATTGTTTACCTTGAAGAATATCCAAAGATTTCTTTGAATCCCTTAAACATTCAGTTGGTATGGCATCAATTTTCAGGTCCCTTGTATTTTTAGGCATATAATTCAGCAATCTATGTTTGAGATTTTCTAAAAATGCGGAAGGATGAAAATGCTTCGAACAAATACGAGCTGTAACAATAGAAACATTTCAGAAAGTCAATTAGGTGAAAACGTAGAATATCTTACAATTTTCGGGGTTAAATTTGTTATTTCGCTGGCAGGCATTCATCCATTGCTTGCAAAGGTCTTCATCTTTTGGAAAACTATAATATCGCACAGTGTTTTTAGTTTTTATTGAATAATTACCACAACCAGCGACATCACAGGCAGGCATTTTTACAACACTCCGTTAAAATATCCAACAAATGTGTTCTGAAGCCTAAGAATGCTCGAAATCTTCGATAAAGAATGGTTGTGTATTTAGATCATCAGACAGGTAAAAGATAACCTGTCCAAATTAAAATTTAAAATTATTCTTTATTCTCTGTTTGACGTCATAGTCATGTGCGCCAACAATGACGAAAATAAGCTCTCGTTGTGAGCACACCATAATGATTATTGAAACATGTCGGAAACTTATAGGGTAACTCAAATAACAGTTTTTGCATGCTCTGTCTTTGAATCCACCATAATCTGTTATTTCTATTCATCTTCCCCAAATATTTCATATTTCCCAAGGGGGTAGGATATTTCCCATTAAAAAACGTCAAAATTTTCGACTCTGTGACGTCTGCGTCTATGATCCTATACAAAATGTCCCCCAATATTTATTTACATTTACAGGAATCACATATTAAATTCATTCGAGATTAAATTTTGTATCCTTTCGTTTGTGTTCATGGTCGATACCTGATGATTCATAAGTATTGGTTTATTCCGAATAGTTGAATTGACCATAGATGGAGTTATGGAAGAGTCAATAGTTTCCACTAGTTGGTAAGTACCTAGGCATATTTTGAAAACTAGGTTCGAAAAATTAGTGAAGCAATTTTCATATCAGATTTGTTCGACGTGTTATCTATGGGATCGCCTTCCATTCTTTAAATGTATGATACCCAAGGACTGATCTTCCTCCATTCTTTTAATGCGTGATATCCATAGACTGATCTTGAATCGATCCTTTCTTTTCTGTCGAAGTGTACAACTTTTTCACCGGGATTATTAGGACAAATCTGAAAATGTGACAACCCGTTTTTTTCTCAGTATTAAGCATTCATTACCTAACTTATATATGGTACTGACGATCAATTCAAGATATAAAAATTTGTGCCTAACAAGTATTAGTTTGGGTTTTGATGTTTTGAAAGTAGTTATGGATTATATTTGCATGGAAAATAGGCTTCATATTATTGGAATATTAAAATATGATATAGATAAATAAAGTGTTTAGTCTGTCAAAATCAGCGTTCTTGTTTGAACATTATATTATGATCTCAGAACCTACTTCATTCAAGGCAAAATGTTTCTAATTAACGCTCATCCAACTCTGGGATTATTCTAATACAGTTCATTCACAAGTAAGTTGAATAAACGATTTATCCCAGCCATCAATTCTATTGTGGGTGCTGAAGCGTGCAGACATGTGTGCAGTAACGGTAGTTATTTGCATGCATTTTCATAGAAAATTTGTTGTATTTGAAGCCTGTTTCTTCAGAGTGAGTTAACTCTGATGAAGAAAAAAACAGCGGTGAAAACATTTAGAGATGTTATTGATGCAAATCATGAATAACAAGGGTCCCAGATGCTACCCTTGTGGCACATCAGATAGCACAGGTATCTCTCTAGAATGATAACCTTGGACACGAACAACCTGAGTTCTTCCAGTCAAATACGATGCAATCCACTGCAATAAGAATCCATCAATACCCATTCTCTTTATTTTATGTAGTAACATTCGGTGATTGACCCTATCGAAGGCCTTAGAGAAGTCTGTGTTCAAGGCATGGACCTGAAAACCCTCCTCCAGAGAACCGACCAGATACTCGACAATTGTCATAAGATTTAATTCGGTAGAACGGCCACCAACAAAGCCAAGCTGTTAATGAATGTGTTGGGGCTGAAGAGAGCGAGTCATTACGTCACAAATAAAGCTTTCAAACATTTTTGGAATTGTACTCAGTATGCTATTAGGTCTGTAATTGGTCACTTGGGAAATGTCACCATTTTTACGCGCTTGTTCTGGGGAACAGCGCGTTATCATTTCGTCACGATGTCTGTAATTTTCGAATTTTGAGCCGAAATTGGTCTCAAACGACTAGGTTGGACTCACTGATGAAGAATCCGTGGTCAAAATTGAAATGTTCAGATTAGGTTAAGATTCAGAATATCTCGGTTAAGTTCGTTAATGGGCCAAATCTGCTGAATGGTTTTTGTGCTACAGCCATTTGAAATTTTGATTTTTCAATAACTCGAAAAATATTTATCTGATCGAAATGAAACTTGGTTGGAAGATGAACAGCGTCAATGAAAAGAATTATTCATGGAAAAATTCGAAAAAAATTTTTTTTTTTTTTAAATGTTTATATTTAATTTAAATTTGACCATTCCGCAATGTGAACAAGCGCGAATTAGCTGCTGACTTCACGTCAGTGATTTTCCAGATTTTTATGAATTGGTGTTATTTATCTGGTCTTCCAGTGTGAAGGGAAATTTCCTAATCAGAGGGATTGCTTACATCCAGTTGAGACAACTTAGTGTAGATATCAGAAATTGAAATTGACAATGCCGTTACATGTAAATTATTATAGACTAGTTCATTTGGAACTGGACAAGCTCTCTGACTATACATTTAAGTAGTAAGGAAGATACCTAGCGACTTGAAATTGTCAGATTAGGTTGAGAGTCCAAATATCTCTGTTAAGTTCGTTAATGGGCAAAATCGGTCGGATAGTTTCGTAGGCCCATTTGAAATTTTAAGGCTTATTCCTCGATATCTCATAAAGTAATGACTCAAACAGATTGAAACTTTGCATATAGTTTTAAAAAACCATCGCGCAACTAAGTGAAAATTTCGTGTGCATCCGAATGTTAGAAAATTAAAAAAATATATTTGTTCCAAAATTTCGGGAATTTTTTTTGAAATTTTTTTTTTCTCCATAAAAATTGACTAGATTCCGACGAAATTCGGCACAAACCTTAAAATCAGTATTTTACAACAACATTCCAAATTTCAATCCGATCTGATGTTTGCTTTCGGAGATATAAGCAAAATAAGCCAAATTTGGTTGATATTTGGAATTTCAACGTTATATCCTCAATAGCTCAAGAAGAACGAATACAATCAGATTGTATCTTCGTAAGCAGTTAAAGAATACCAACGCGCTACAAGGTGCAAAATTTTGTGTTGGTGCAATAATTCGAACAATCGCTTTCAAAGACCTGATATCTCACGTCATTGCTTCACAAGAATTTCATGTAGTTTCTAAATTCATCAGTGTCTAGCGATACGACCCACAACTAAGACTCAGTTTAATTATGATCGGATCAGTAATTTTCGAGTTCATCCTTAAAAAAGAGTGATAACGAGGAGAGAACCGAAGAATTTTACATAGTTTTTCCCAATATCTCCGGAGAATCTTCAGAGATATCCGATTTCCGTTAATTATCTTCGGAGAAGATAATTATTAGATCGAATTGAAACATATCACCGTTGTTAAACACTGGCTTTGTCTAAGGTCTACTATGTCCTTACAGTGAGACAGTGCATGGTGATGTCAGGCTAACCTAATCCTTAATCCTCATAATCTGGATGAAGTCCACATGATCAAGATTTGATACGAATTCGACCACTAGATGATCAGTATCATATCGGCTCTAGAGTAAGAATCCTCTGTAGTGCCAAAGACCCAGAGAGACGGAGACAGCGCGTCTTACAAGATCTTGAGAAGATCTAAGAGGTGCAGCGTGAGCGCTAGCGTCCCCTGCACGAGGCGGTAATAAGTAGGGTACTCTCGAGGCAAGTGGTAAAGTAGAACGCGCGTGTCTAAGTAGGGGTTAGGAGATCGCGTTCGCTATAGAAGAATAAAAACGCACAACTCAGAGCAGTATTTCTTGAGATGCAAATGTTGAAAAAAAAATGTTTTACGAGATGTTTGTATTTCTATTTTTTCCGAATATCCTAGGCTTCAACGAAACCCCTCAGAAGCTTAAAGCTTGTGCGAGTTAGGATACCGGGTGTGTTGTGTGTAGGCTTTGTTACTAATTCCTTGCGCCACGTTAGGAACAGCACTGTTAATTAACCCAACAGCGAATGGTTGGACGGTCCCCTAAAAACCGAGAAAGTTATTTCCCGGCCAAGGACTTGAACCCCACACCTTACGATCATGGGGCTTGCGCTCTAACCACTGAGCTACCGCCTGAACAAATTGTTTTCTTCGGAGACTATTGATTACATTTCCATGAAAATAGTAACAGATCTTTGAGTCAATATTTGACAACGGCATTTGAAATTTCAATTTGATCCGATGTTAATAATTGGAGATGTTGGACGAATAATATGTCCAATTTCGGTCTTATTTGAAATTTCGAGGTTATTTCCTTTATATTTCGATAAAAACTGACGCGATCAGATTGAAACTAGTTGAAGAATACGGGCGCCACTTAATACAAAATTTTTGGGAGTCCGTTTCGATAAATAAACCAGAAGAAAAATATTTCTTCAAAAAAATTTTTTTGTCGGAAATTATTAATCAGATTTCAATGAGATTTGGCACAGTGCTCCAAATTCGAGTTTGATACAACATTTATTCTCATTCGTGGCATGTTTAAATATTGAGGTTATTTTTCCAATATCTCAAGAACTAGGGCGATTAGAAATCCTTCCTAATTAGTTGAAGAATACCGACGAGCAACTATATGCAAAATTTCGCGTGTATAGTACGAGTAAAAAATTGAAATCAAAGATGATCAGAAAATTTTCCAACTTCCCAAAAACAATTAATTTGGAAAATTCTCATCTGTTTCAAAGAAAAAAATCTCACAGACCCTGGAGTCTGTGTTTAACAACGGTGTTTTTTTTTTCAATTTGATCCGATATTTATCTTCGGAGATATTGGGAAAAACAATGTCAAATTCTTTGGTTTTTTCATCGTTATCGCTCTTATTTATGGACGAACTCAAAAAATGCCGATCCGCTCATATTGAAACTGAGTAACTAGTTGGAAACTGCTGATTTGCAAATATGAGCTAAATTTCGTGATGATCGTTTCAGAAGTAACAATTTGAAGAAAAATATTTCCAAATAATTTATATTTTGCGATCTGTTAATCATTTGATCCTCACTAATTTCTTCTTGAGTCTTCAAACTCTTTTTTTCAGTCAATTATCAATATCAATGCGATCTGATCTTCATTTTTGGAATAGGTATAACTGTGGAATCATTGGGTGGATTTTAGCAATTCGCGAATTCAGCTGTCGAAATGAAACTCGACGTGCTCAACAATTATCTAGTCTATCGGCATATTCTTTCAGTTATTGTGTTTACTATCCGTGGTTAGACCGGCCGCAAACAACTCAACTTCTAAGAGAAATGACTTGAAGACTCGATATTTGTAGAGAAGGTTTGATTACGAAGGTCGAATTCGTGAATGGGTAAAATCCGCCCAATGATTTCGTAGATATATCCATTCACAATTTTATTTTCCAATGAAGATTAAATCCAATTCAAATCTAGTACTTGATGGAAAAATAATAGCTTGTAGATTCATTGCTTTTCCACTCAAATACGATGGCCGCGATCATGAATGGATAAAATCCGCCTAATGATTCATAGATATACACATTCAAATATTTCCGAAAGATCTCCAATTATAAAGTAAAACTGCGTTTGGAAGGATGAATGAGCAGGTGACTCCTGTGGGAAAGAATTTATACAAGCGTAAAAGCTCCTGACCTGACGTCCGTGCTTCTCTAGATTTTCTAGTTTTTTTTTGGGTTTTCACTCCCAGTATCTGAAACAGAACTTTTAAAAGTTAAATAAAAATTGTTTTTTCATGGAAAAAGCCCTTGTAGATTGCAGGATTAAACTATTTGTCAAGGGCAGTTTTTTGGAAAACAGACTGCCTAATGAACAAAACGGAAACAATAAAAATTTCAAAAAGCACTGCCGTGAAGGCAGCAGCTTTTGCGCGCATGTTCAATCTAGATGGACGTTTCAGCAACGAATTTGAACATGCGCGCAAAAGCTGCTGCCTTCACGACAGTGCTTTTCTAGGTTTTTTTTCGATAATTATTGGATTTCAATTCGATCTAATCTATATTTTTGGAAATATTGGAAAAATAAAATTTTGAATGGGTGTATCTACGGAATCATTGGGCGGATTTTACCTGTTCACGAATTCGGCCTTCGTAATTAAGGTCCAAAAATTCTCTATAAATATCAAGTTTCTAGTCGTTTACCCGTTCAAAATTTGATTTTTCCAATATTTTCAAGAATACAGATTAAATCGAATTGAATGTTCAATTGTACAATGTAGAAGACCACTTCAGCAACGAATTTGAACATGCACGCAAAAGCTGCTGCCTTCACGGCAGTGCTTTTTGAAATTTTTCACTGATAAATTACTGGATTTCAATTCGATCAAATCTGTATTTTTGGAAATATTGGAAAAATAAAATTTTGAATGGGTATATCTACGGAATCATTGGGCGGATTTTACCCATTCACGAATTCGACCTTCGTAATTAATTATTAATTTATTTATCAATTATTTTTCCAATATTTCCAAAAATACAGATCAGATCGAATTGAAATCCAGTACTTCATCGAAAAATAACAGTTCGAAGTTTCATACAGAATTTAATGAGGATGATACGATAAGAAAATCACAGAATTTTTTTTTTTTATATTGTTCTAATGACACGATTATCACGAAATTTCGCAAAAAGTTGTCTTTCAGCATCTCAAAACTAGCTGTGAAGTTTTATCAGGACTGAATCAGTATTTCTCGAGTTATACCGAAAAAATCAACCTCTAAAACGACATATCATCCTCATTAAATTCTGTATGAAGCTTCGAACTGTAATTTTCCGATGAAGTACTGGATTTACGGTCGGCCTGACGGCCGGTTGCGTAAACACAATAACTTCCGAAAAAAACGACTTAGAAACTAGATATTTCTGAGTAGGTTTGGGGCTTAATTACGAAGTCGAATTCGTGAATGGGAAAAATCCACCCAATGATTCCGCAGATATACCCATTCAAAATTTTATTTTTCCAATATGTATTTCCAAAAATACAGATCAGATCGAATTGAAATCCAGTACTTCATCGAAAAATTACAGTTCGTAGGTTCAACTAGCTGCGAAGTTTTATCAGGACTGAGTCAGTATTTCTCGAGTTATACCGAAAAAAACAACGATATCGAGAAGAAAACCTCGAAATTTGACATATTTTGTCCCGATATCTCCAAAACTTATGGTCGTATCGAACTGAAATTTGGAACACCTCTGTGAAATATAAAGCTCAAAGTGTGAGTGGAATTTTTTTTTCGGATATGATGAATTGTTCCCAGAAAAAAAAATTTTTTCGGAAAAAATTTCGAAACAAATTTTTTTTTTATTTACTGACAAACATGATCTTGACGAAATTTGGCTCAAAGTTGCGCGTCGTTATACTCCACCTAACTGCCAAGTTTGAATCCAATCGCTCGAGTAGCTTCTGAAATAAAAAATAAATAACTTCAAAAATTCAAGTGCCTATAACTCCGAAACTATTCGACCGATTTGGCCCATTAACGAACTTAACCGCGGCATTCTGATGAGCAACCTATCCTGAAAGTTCAAAGTTGCTTCTGTCGACAGTTACCGTGTCTACGGCCGGACGGGCGGCCGGCCGGCCGGACAGAATCGATTTTGACACCGGATTCGTCATTAGTGAGTCCAACCTAGTCGATTGAGACCATTTTCGGCTCAATCATCCAAAATTACAGACATTTGGACAAAACGATAGCACGCTGTTCCCCTAGAACATGCGCGCAAACACTCTAAGCAAAACTAACTGTGACGTTTCAAAGTACAAATCTGACACTTTCTTCAGACCAAGGAGAAAATTTTTAGAGTTATTTTCTTTGGGTTTTGAGTTGAGACTCTTGTCAAATTGACATTTTCGAGAAATCACAGCAATACAGATCCATTTGGTTTGATAGGTTTTTTTAATTTCACTTCTTTTTCAAGTAAATTCAGCTAAATAGGGTTCATTTCTACAGAACAATGAGTAAAATTTACTCTTTCCATTTATCAAAATGCATGTGGACTCTTTAATTTTTCTTCTCGAATTATCCGATTCCGACATCAGTATTTTTGTATTGTCCCAATCTATCATGTGATTCCCAATGGTCAAACATTCATGGTTCGCTATTTGGGATTTTTTATGTCTCCATTCCTCAGGTTGTTTTTGTGCTCTCGTTGTCTGATATCTAACGGACTTGACGTTTTCCCTGTATACGTCTTTCCACAAATACAGGAAATACTATAAACACAATTTTTTGATTTTTGTTTGTCGTTAATTGGTTTGGTTTCAGTTAGGATGGATCTCGAATAATTTTTGCGCGCATGTTCTAGGGGAACAGCGTGCTATCGTTTTGTCCAAATGTCTGTAATTTTTGATGATTGAGGCGAAAATGGTCTCAATCGACTAGGTTGGACTCACTGATGACGAATCTTGTGTCAAAATCGATTCTGTCCGGCCGAGGACACGATAACTGTCGACAGAAGCAAGCTAGCAACTTGTAACTTTCAGGATAGGTCGCGCATCAGAATGCCGCGGTTGAGTTCGTTAATGGGCCAAATCGGTCGAATAGTTTCGGAGTTATGGCACTTGAAATTTTGAAGTTATTTATTTTTTATTTCAGAAACTACTTGAGCGATTGGATTCAAACTTGGCAGTTAGGTGGAGTATAAGGACGCGCAACTTTGAGCCAAATTTCGTCAGGATCATATTGTCAGTAAATTTAAAAAAAAAATTTTTTTCGAAATTTTTTTTTCGGAAACCATCATCATATCCAAAAAAATTCCACTCATACTTCGAGCTTCCTATTTCACAGCACTGTACCAAATTTCAGTTCGATACGATCATAAGTCAAATTTCGAACTTTTAAGTTAAATAAAAATTGTTTTTTCATGGAAAAAGCCCTTGTAGATTGCAGGATTAAACTATTTGTCAAGGGCAGTTTTTTGGAAAACAGACTGCCTAATGAACAAAACGGAAACAATAAAAATTTCAAAAAGCACTGCCGTGAAGGCAGCAGCTTTTGCGCGCATGTTCAATCTAGATGGACGTTTCAGCAACGAATTTGAACATGCGCGCAAAAGCTGCTGCCTTCACGACAGTGCTTTTCTAGGTTTTTTTTCGATAATTATTGGATTTCAATTCGATCTAATCTATATTTTTGGAAATATTGGAAAAATAAAATTTTGAATGGGTGTATCTACGGAATCATTGGGCGGATTTTACCTGTTCACGAATTCGGCCTTCGTAATTAAGGTCCAAAAATTCTCTATAAATATCAAGTTTCTAGTCGTTTACCCGTTCAAAATTTGATTTTTCCAATATTTTCAAGAATACAGATTAAATCGAATTGAATGTTCAATTGTACAATGTAGAAGACCACTTCAGCAACGAATTTGAACATGCACGCAAAAGCTGCTGCCTTCACGGCAGTGCTTTTTGAAATTTTTCACTGATAAATTACTGGATTTCAATTCGATCAAATCTGTATTTTTGGAAATATTGGAAAAATAAAATTTTGAATGGGTATATCTACGGAATCATTGGGCGGATTTTACCCATTCACGAATTCGACCTTCGTAATTAATTATTAATTTATTTATCAATTATTTTTCCAATATTTCCAAAAATACAGATCAGATCGAATTGAAATCCAGTACTTCATCGAAAAATAACAGTTCGAAGTTTCATACAGAATTTAATGAGGATGATACGATAAGAAAATCACAGAATTTTTTTTTTTTATATTGTTCTAATGACACGATTATCACGAAATTTCGCAAAAAGTTGTCTTTCAGCATCTCAAAACTAGCTGTGAAGTTTTATCAGGACTGAATCAGTATTTCTCGAGTTATACCGAAAAAATCAACCTCTAAAACGACATATCATCCTCATTAAATTCTGTATGAAGCTTCGAACTGTAATTTTCCGATGAAGTACTGGATTTACGGTCGGCCTGACGGCCGGTTGCGTAAACACAATAACTTCCGAAAAAAACGACTTAGAAACTAGATATTTCTGAGTAGGTTTGGGGCTTAATTACGAAGTCGAATTCGTGAATGGGAAAAATCCACCCAATGATTCCGCAGATATACCCATTCAAAATTTTATTTTTCCAATATGTATTTCCAAAAATACAGATCAGATCGAATTGAAATCCAGTACTTCATCGAAAAATTACAGTTCGTAGGTTCAACTAGCTGCGAAGTTTTATCAGGACTGAGTCAGTATTTCTCGAGTTATACCGAAAAAAACAACGATATCGAGAAGAAAACCTCGAAATTTGACATATTTTGTCCCGATATCTCCAAAACTTATGGTCGTATCGAACTGAAATTTGGAACACCTCTGTGAAATATAAAGCTCAAAGTGTGAGTGGAATTTTTTTTTCGGATATGATGAATTGTTCCCAGAAAAAAAAATTTTTTCGGAAAAAATTTCGAAACAAATTTTTTTTTTATTTACTGACAAACATGATCTTGACGAAATTTGGCTCAAAGTTGCGCGTCGTTATACTCCACCTAACTGCCAAGTTTGAATCCAATCGCTCGAGTAGCTTCTGAAATAAAAAATAAATAACTTCAAAAATTCAAGTGCCTATAACTCCGAAACTATTCGACCGATTTGGCCCATTAACGAACTTAACCGCGGCATTCTGATGAGCAACCTATCCTGAAAGTTCAAAGTTGCTTCTGTCGACAGTTACCGTGTCTACGGCCGGACGGGCGGCCGGCCGGCCGGACAGAATCGATTTTGACACCGGATTCGTCATTAGTGAGTCCAACCTAGTCGATTGAGACCATTTTCGGCTCAATCATCCAAAATTACAGACATTTGGACAAAACGATAGCACGCTGTTCCCCTAGAACATGCGCGCAAACACTCTAAGCAAAACTAACTGTGACGTTTCAAAGTACAAATCTGACACTTTCTTCAGACCAAGGAGAAAATTTTTAGAGTTATTTTCTTTGGGTTTTGAGTTGAGACTCTTGTCAAATTGACATTTTCGAGAAATCACAGCAATACAGATCCATTTGGTTTGATAGGTTTTTTTAATTTCACTTCTTTTTCAAGTAAATTCAGCTAAATAGGGTTCATTTCTACAGAACAATGAGTAAAATTTACTCTTTCCATTTATCAAAATGCATGTGGACTCTTTAATTTTTCTTCTCGAATTATCCGATTCCGACATCAGTATTTTTGTATTGTCCCAATCTATCATGTGATTCCCAATGGTCAAACATTCATGGTTCGCTATTTGGGATTTTTTATGTCTCCATTCCTCAGGTTGTTTTTGTGCTCTCGTTGTCTGATATCTAACGGACTTGACGTTTTCCCTGTATACGTCTTTCCACAAATACAGGAAATACTATAAACACAATTTTTTGATTTTTGTTTGTCGTTAATTGGTTTGGTTTCAGTTAGGATGGATCTCGAATAATTTTTGCGCGCATGTTCTAGGGGAACAGCGTGCTATCGTTTTGTCCAAATGTCTGTAATTTTTGATGATTGAGGCGAAAATGGTCTCAATCGACTAGGTTGGACTCACTGATGACGAATCTTGTGTCAAAATCGATTCTGTCCGGCCGAGGACACGATAACTGTCGACAGAAGCAAGCTAGCAACTTGTAACTTTCAGGATAGGTCGCGCATCAGAATGCCGCGGTTGAGTTCGTTAATGGGCCAAATCGGTCGAATAGTTTCGGAGTTATGGCACTTGAAATTTTGAAGTTATTTATTTTTTATTTCAGAAACTACTTGAGCGATTGGATTCAAACTTGGCAGTTAGGTGGAGTATAAGGACGCGCAACTTTGAGCCAAATTTCGTCAGGATCATATTGTCAGTAAATTTAAAAAAAAAATTTTTTTCGAAATTTTTTTTTCGGAAACCATCATCATATCCAAAAAAATTCCACTCATACTTCGAGCTTCCTATTTCACAGCACTGTACCAAATTTCAGTTCGATACGATCATAAGTCAAATTTCGAAGTTTTCTTCTCGATATCGTTTTTTTCGGTATAACTCGAGAAATACTGATTCAGTCCTGATAAAACTAAGCAGCTAGTTTGAAGATGCTGAAAGACAACTTAATGCAAAATTTCGTGATAATCGTGTCAGAACAATTTGAAAAAAAAAAATTCTGTGATTTTCTTATCATATCATCCCCATTAAATTCTGTATGAACCTTCGAACTGTAATATTTCGATGAAGTACTGGATTTCAATTCGATCTGATCTGTATTTTTGGAAATATTGGAAAAACAAAATTTTGAAAGGGTATATCTGCGGAATCATTGGGTGGATTTTACCCATTCACGAATTCGGTCTTCGTAATTAAGGTCCAAACCTTCTCTACAAATATCGAGTTTTTAAGTTGTTTCTTTCGGAAGTTATTGTGTCTACGCAGTCGGCCGTTAGGCTGACCGTAAACACAACTTCCGGAAGAAACGACTTAGAAACTCGATATTTGTAGAATAGGTTTGGGGATTGATTCTAGGTCGAATTCGTGAATGGGTTATATCCGCCCAATGATTCAGTAGATACACCCATTCAAAATTTTATATTTCCGATATTTCAAAATACTGTGACGAGTACGGCCCTGTCCATTCTAGAAGGTTGCTGAATGTTCCAGAATGCCCGAGCAATCTATGAGTCACCCGCCTCGCTCTAGAGATTTCTCGAAAGTGCTGGAAATTCCACACGTTATAAAAGGGTAGGCGCGGAGCAGCACAGGGACCAATTCAGCAGAGTGATTCGTAGCGGAAAGAGTTCAGTGAAAATAAATTAGTGTGGATATAAATTGTGAACAGACTTTGATAGAAATTGTTGTTTAGTTATTGGAACAGTAGTGTGTAGATAAGTGTAAATAAATAGTTTAAATATTCTAAACGTTTTGAAAACCAAGAAAACGTTACAATACAGTTTAGATCGAATTGAAATCCAGTGATTTATCAAAAAAAAAATCAAAAGGCACTGCCGTGAAGGCAGCAACTTTTGCGTGCATGTTCAAATTCGTTGCTGAAGCGGTCATCTACATTGAACATGCGCGCAAAAGCTGCTGCCTTCACGGCAGTGCATTTTGAAATTTTTAGAATTATTTTCTTTGGGTTTTGAGTTGAGACTTTTGTTGAATTTTCGAGAAATCACAGTAATACAGATTCATTTGGTTTGAGAGTTTTTTTTAATTCAACTTCTTTTTTCAAGTATATTCATTCATTTCTACAGAACAATGAGTAAAATTTACTCTCTCCATTTAAAAAAAATGCAAGTGGACGCTTAAATTTTTCTTTTCGAATTATCTGATTCCGACATCAGTATCTTTGTATTGTTCCAATCTATCATGTGATTCCCAATGGTCGAACATTCATGGTTCGCTATTTGGGATTTTTTATTTCTCTATTCCTCAGGTTGTTTTTGTGCTCTCGTTGTCTGATATCTAATGGTCTTGATGTTTCTCCTGTGTATGTCTTTCCACAAATACAGGGAATACTATACACACAATTTTTTGATTTTTGTTTGTCCTTAATTGGTTTGGTTTTAGTTAGGATGGATCTCAAATCATTTTTTGATTTGACCGTTCTTATATTGAATTTAGCACCAATTCATCCGATTTTTTCTGAAAGTCCATGTACATAAGGAATCACATTCAATAAATAGGGTTTTTCATGATTGTTGTTCTGTTGATTTGGTTGATAATTAGAAGAAGATTTTTTGTCTAAATTTGAAAAGGTTCCATTTATAAATTCTCTCGGATTTCCATTTACTTCAAGAAACGAATTGATGTAATTCAATTCACGTTGACTAATCTCATGGGTGGATTAGATTATATTAGCTCTATCATAAAAGGTTTTAATGATACCTCTTTTTACACTGAGTTGATGATTGGAATACAAATTCAGATATCTATTTATTTTGTATGTGAATCTTTTCTAAAGACACTTGTTTCGAAATTATCCTGATATTTTTCAACAGAAACATCCAAAAATTAAAGTTTATTATTCTTTTCTAATTCCATTGTGAATTTTATTGTGGGTTCTTGACAATTTATGTATTCGAAAAATTTATCTAAAAAAAAAGTTTTTGGAGTCTAAATATCACAAGGTTTACTGGACAACCCTGTTGAACCTCCATTACAGGAAAGTTTGTTGAGAGCAATCTCATATATTGAAAAGGTTTTCCGTTTTTTGGAATTTCTGTTTTTGCGCGCATGTTATAGCGTGCTATCGTTTTGTCCAAATGTCTGTAATTTTCGATGATTGAGCCGAAATTGGTCTCAAACGACTAGGTTGGACTCACTGATGACGAATCCGGTGTCAAAATCGATTCTGTCCGGCCGGCCGTGGACACGATAACTGTCGAACGGAGTGAGCTACCATCTTGAAACTTTCAGGGTAGGTCGCGCATTGGAATGCCGCGGTTAAGTTCGTTAATGGGCCAAATCGGTCGAATAGTTTCGGAGTTAAAGCCACTTGAAATTTTGAAGTTATTTATTTTTTTATTTCAGAAACTACATGAGCGATTGAATTCAAACTTGGCAATTAGGTGAAATATAACAATGCGCAACTTTGAGCCAAATTTTGTCAGGATCATACTTTCAGTGAATTAAAAAAAATAAAAAATTTCAAAATTTTTTTCCAAAAATTTTTTTTTTCGAAAACCGTTTATCATATCCAGAAAAAAATTCTACTCGGAGTTTCATATTTCACAGCAGTGTACCAAATTTCAGTTCGATACGATTAAAATTTTTGGAGTTATCGGGAAAAAATCTAGAAAAGCACTGACGTGAAGTCATCAGCTTTTACGAGCTTGTTCACATTGCGAAATGTCAAATTTCGAGGTTTTTTTCTCGATTTCGTTGCCTTTTTCGGTATAACTCGAAAAATACTGATTCAATCCTGATAAAACTTCGCAGCTAGTTTGAAGATGCTGAAAGACAACTTCATGCAAAATTTCGAGATGATTAGAACAATTTGAAAAAAAAAAAATCTGTGATTTTCTTATATCATCCTCATTAAATTCTGTATGAACCTTCGAACTGTAATTTTCCGATGAAGTACTGGATTTCAATTCGATCTGATCTGTATTTTTGGAAATATTGGGAAAATAAAATTTTGAATGGGTATATCTGCGGAATCATTGGGTGGATTTTACACATTTTGGAATTCGGCCTTCGTAATTAAGGTCTAAACCTTCTCTACAAATATCGAGTTTCTAAGTTGTTTCTTTCGGAAGTTATTGTGTTTACGCAGTCGGCGGTTAGGCTGACCGTAAACACAGTAACTTATCGGAAGAAACGACTTAGAAACTCGATATTTGTAGTGAAGGTTTGGGGCTTAATTACGAACGTCGAATTAGTGAATGGGTAAATTCCGCCCAATGATTCCGTAGATATACCCATTCAAAATTTTATTTTTCCAATATTTCCAAAAAATACAGATTAGATCGAATTGAAATCCAGTAATTTATCGAAAAAAAATCTAGAAAAGCACTGTCGTGAAGGCAGCAGCTTTCGCGCGCAAGTTGAAATTCGTTGCCGAAGCGGTCATCTACATCGAACATGCGGGCAAAAGCTGCTGCCTTCACGGCAGTGCTTTTCTAGATTTTTTAATCTAGAAGTGGTTTTTCCAGGCCGTTGTGTGCTTCATATCCAACAAGTAAGTTGATTTTTCAGGGCCTTATTCAAACCTTCTTCCATGCATGTTTATTATTACTCCTAAAAGTACTTTTTTGTTGGCCGGTTCCTTAGTTCTTCTGTTTAAGGTCTTGAAGAGGTCGATTCTCCCTGCTCGTATGGCATTTATTAGATTGGGGGAATAATTTCTTTTCATTTTTGTTTTGCGTTCTATACTTCGAAGGCTTGTTTGCTGGATCTCTTACCCTATTATAATTGTTTTCTTTTGGGCCAGGGGAAGATGATTCCTTTGTATACTATTTCGTTCCGTCTAGTTCTTTGCGGAATAAAGTTTTGGCGGTTCTCGTGAGTTGGCGCCATCTGAAGGACGGCGCGCTCTTAGGGAAAGTTAATTCGTCCCAGTGCCAGAGGTGGACTCATCAGATAGGCTGAATTAGAGTTGGGAGTTCTAGTTCACTTATAGGATCTAGTTCTCTCGTTCACTGTTGGAAATAGTTCACCTGATTAGTTCTTTTTTTCACAATCGTTCACGCACACTGTATACCGGTAACGTGCGAATAGGAGTGATTCCTTGAAGGCCATGAAACTATATAAACAGAAGTGAACTAAACTTTGATTTGAAGATCTCTTTAATCTTTGCTCTGATTGATACTATTAGGTTTCATGAGATACAGGAGATTGCTGGGTATTTCAAGGGACGATTTATTTTGAATAATTCTGAGATATGAAAAAAATAGACGAAAAATATTCAATTAAAAATTAAATATAATATTGAATAAGTGAAAATGTTCAATGATAAGTGGAAAATAATGGGCTGACCAATTACAATGGTAAAAATTATATGAAATCCAATAAAAAAAATTACATCTTCCATTCTACTTTCTCTCAATGGATTGTTTTATAGAACTGATATCCAGATAATCCAGCGATCGATTTGCCCATTTCAACATTTAGTAACGTGACCTCTTTCTCACTAAAATATAATGATTTTTATACAATGTTCTGCAATATGCACGAATTTTTTTCAATTAAACGATCATCACGAAATTTTGCACAAATTGTGCACCCGCTTGTTTCAACTAGTTATCAAGATTTATTATGAATGGATCAGTATTTTTTGAGTTATCTCAGAAAAATTACGATACCGCGGACAAATCACGAAATTTGACATATTGATTTCCAATATGTCCAGAAATACATATTGAGTCTGAAATTTCGAAAAAAAAATTTTTATTTTCTAACCATACGATTCAAACAAAAGAAGTTGCGCGTCGGTTTGATTCAACTATCTACCAAGTTTCAATTCTATCGCTCACGAAAAAAAAACCACCAGTTTTCCAGAACACGCGTGCAAAAAATGATCGTCATGTATTAGCATGAAAAAGTGCAAAGAGCGGTGCCGAGGGTGAAATAGTAAAAAAAATATTTTACAGCGGCTGATAAATATCATAATTCGTTATCCTAGGCCGGCGCCTTGCTGATGATCGCTGACTACGCTCAAACATTGCCCATTCTACAACCGAATTAATCCAAATATCTAACCTAGTAAAGTATATCTTGTCTATGACTTAATCTAACATATCGTATCAGTCCTCAAGCTCAGGTCCTTGCCTACATTCAGAATTACTCGGTACGATACCAACGTAGATACCACTATACTATATCTAGAATAGTTCACAGTGAACGAATCAAATGGATCGTATGTCTCATGTCTTCGATCTACGACCACAACGTTACGGTCCCGGCTCCGGTCTAGCGAATAAATTCATCTAGTTCGCTGAGAACTATTCTGTACATACTTCATGAACTAGTTCGTTTCGTTCTTCATAAAGAATAGTTCATTTGAACTAGTTCGTTCACTAACTACCCACCTCTAGGCTGAATCCTCTGGCACTTGCCTATGACAACCGCAGAAGCGGCGTAGTGAGAGATCATGACCGACGCGTTTATCCTGTGTGTTGGAATGATGTAGCTAGCATGCGTCGGTCAGTTGCGCCGTTGTCTGGCAACTCAGTTAATCTACAGCGCCTACAAAGTCATATTCAAAAAATATTTTTCGGTAACTATTCATCATATTTGTATGAAATTTGGACATACCTTTAATTAAATTTTTAACAATTTCGGCTCGGTTTGATATTCATTTCCGGTAATTTTAGGAAACAAATGTCAAATATAGCTGAAGCAACGAATTCTAAAAGCACAAAAGTTCCTGACCTAATGTCAGTGCATTTCTAAAAATTTTTTTTTAGTAAGATATTGATTCCAGTATTTCTGATAATTTTATTTTATTTGCAGTACTCTGAATGCAGCAGTTGAGGTACAAGAGGTAAGGATTGAAGAGCTGGGAATAAATATTTGTGGATATCAAACAACCAAATTGGAAGACCCTTCAATCATAAAGCTTGAAGATGTGGAAATCGAAGAACAATGTATCGGCGAAAATGAAGTTCACGACAGAAAAGAATTTTTTAATGATAGCAAGGATAATCAAGAGAATTGTATTTCTAACCAAATGAAAAGTATGCCCAAACAAGAAATTCATTCAAGTTTTCCTCTATAATTCAGATGGGGATTTAAGCTGTAAGTGTCGATTTTGTGAATATACATCGATGTCTCTGGTTGAAATGCAGGATCACATGAATGTTGTTCATGGTGAACAATTGAAGCATCCATGCCACTTATGTGAATATAATACAGCAGATGAAAACATGCTCAAACAACATATAGAATTCGTTCACTTGAAAATTGAGAAATATCAGTGTCTTGAATGTGAATATGCTACCACCAGAAAGCAGGATCTGAAATTCCATACAGAATCTGTACACCGGAACATCAAGGAGCATCAATGTGATAAATGTGAATACGGTTCAAACTCAAAAGCAGCTCTAAAACGACATAGAGATTGTGTTCACTTGAATATCAAAAAATTTCCCTGTGATGAGTGCAAATACGTTGCAAAAAGAATGGCAACTCTGAAACTCCATAAAGTGTCCGTTCACTCAAATATAAAAAAATTTCGCTGTTATATTTGTGAATATGCTGCCACTAATAAGATCTTACTCAAACAGCATATAGAATCTGTGCACTTGAAGATCATAAAATTCCGGTGTAACTTTTGTGATTACGGTTCACCTACAAAGCCCAGACTAAAACGACATATAGATGTTGTTCACTTGAATATCCATGCATTTCATTGTAACGAATGTGAATTTGCTACATCTACAATGTCTTCGCTCCAAGTACACATAGAGTCTGTTCACTTGAATATTCAAAAGTTTCAGTGCGATGTGTGTGAATATGCTACAAATCGTAAAGTGCTACTCAAAACACACAAAGAAACTGTTCACTTGAAGATAAAAAATCATCAGTGTGTATTTTGTGATTATGCATCATCCACCAGGGCTCGTCTGAAACAACACGTGGAAGCTATTCACTTGAAGATGAATAATAAAAAAATTAAAAATGAAAGAATAAGAAATAAAAAATTTCAATGTGATGAATGTGAATTTGCTACAACAGATAAGATGGTACTGGAATCCCATTTAGAATCTATTCACTCGAAGAGACATAAATATCAATGTCGTGAATGTGAATATTCTAGCCCTAGAAAGACGAGTTTTATAACTCATATGAAGTCTGTTCACAGAAACATCAAGAAACATGACTGTCTTAAAGGTGAATCCGCCACAAACTCCAAAGGACATTTAGAACAACATATAGAACCTGTTCAGGGCAACATAAAGAAACACGAGTGTCCTAAATGTGAATACACCACAAACAACAAAGGACATTTAAAACAACATATAGAATCTGTTCACTTGAATCTCAAAAAATATCAGTGTGACTATTGCGACTATGCTGCGACTACAAGGCCAACGCTTACAGGACATCTGAATTCTGTTCACTTGAAACTTAAAAAATTCCAGTGTGATGAATGTGAATATGCTGCTATCACTAGACATGGCATAAGAATACATGTCGAATCTGTTCATACGGATGTCAGAAACCATCGATGTGATGAATGCGATTATACCGCAGCTAGGAGGGGAACACTATTAAGACATATAGAATTAGTCCACTTCAAATATAATTGATATGAATGTGGTGAACCGTTGCCCCAATATTTTCAGGTTCTATGCATTTTAGCAGCTGATATATGAGAAAATTTTGGTACAAGCAAATTTTATTTCCAGTGATTGGATGCAAATACTTCATCGTTCATCCCTGCATCTGTTTGTGATTCCTTCAAAAGCAAGAAAGGAATATGTTGGATTTATCAAAGAAGAAAGCATACAAGTTTGTTGATTCCAAATATACTTTTTGCGACATACCACCTTGTGAAATTCATCATATTTTTTGACAAGTAACGAATATATTGCAATAAAATATCGATTAAAGGATATTTTGGGGGGAATTAGCATTATTTTTTAATTTTTTTTGGGGTCTTTACTCCTAATATCTGAAAAATAACTATTAAAAATTGAAAAAATGTATTTATCATAAAAAACCCCTTGCGGGATGCAAACTATTTGTATATTGGATTTATTAAAAATAACATACAACTTTAATAATCCTAAGAAGATCTATATATGAAATATTTTTTGTAACATACCACCTTGTGAAATTTAGCATATTTTTTGACAAGTAACTAATAGATTGTAATAAAATTTCGACTAAAGGATATTTCGGTGGAAATTGGCATTATTTTTCACTCCACATGTCTGAAAAAGAAAATAATTAATTATTATTTGAAAACTGCAAGTTTCACACAAAGGTTTATTATTTACTTAGTTAAATAACCCAATATACCATTTATAACTTCAACAACTTAGAACCGAATGCTATGATTCATTTTCGACATGATTGGAAATTTGCAGCGTTTTTCTTTATAACTCAGGAACCACCTGTCGGAAATCATCCGGGTAAAAGTTTTTAGGTTAAGTTATGCAAAAGTAATAAACATTTAAAATTTCATGAAAATTGGGTGATAAATTTTCGAGAAATAATTTTTTCCCCCCATTTAGAGCCCTTAGGGTACACCGATCCTGCTGAAAAGCTTGGAGGATCAACCCCGAGTGACACACATTTTTTCCACCAAGTTTCAAGGATTTCCGTTCAGTACTTCCAGAGAGAAGCCACGGACGAACGGATTTTTTTTATTCGTTTATTCAAATCTACATACTCCAAAACGTAAACTGTGAAATTTTCAGGGGGGCTTAAAATTTTTTTTTGGTTGGTCGATCACAAAGGTTTAAGATTTTATCAAATAATAAACCAGAATGAATCCTATTGAACAATACCAGGATAATGCAAATGATCAACGAAGTGAAGTTACATTTCAAAGTATATATCTGACTCCATCAGACAATCAAGGGAAAATTTGAAGAATTAGTTCCTTTCAATAATTTTTGTGGAATTAATACTTTCAAAAACTTCAGCAGAACAGGTTCATGTCATATGGATCAATTTCTTTATTTAGTAAGTTCAGCCAAATACGGTCTAGGGTTTTCTCCATTCAGCAACATACTGGAGCGCTCTTCAATTTTTTTAATTTATTCACGTCAAGAAAGGATATTTTTCGGTATTTTTCTTCTTCCATCGTGAACTGCATCCTTTCATGAAATGTGTTAAACATGTTCAAAAGCTCCAACGTTTAGTCTTTTGGCACTGCTGCAATTATTTCATCAACATGAAATTTCAAAAAATGGAATCAGTAACATAAAGCAATTCGAAAACACATTCATGTTATCCAAGAAAGGACCAAGAAAAATGCAACACATCTAATAGTAAGAACATTGGGGTTTGATAAGTCTGATGAAATGAACTCTTCCAAATAATCTTTTTTGAATAAATCTTGTTGGGTCTTTGGAAATTTGTCGATAGTAACTGGAACATATATACGAGGAATCAGAAAGATACCACTGACTACGTTTCTTGCCATCCAAAAACATTAATAACTATAGATATAATAATATTATTCATTCCAAAAAAAATACTGGTCCTAAATAAGACACAATAACTCTAAGAGACCTTAAGTTAAGTACCACAAAACAAAAATTTTAAGGTAAAGTGCAATGGGTCATGAACTGAAATATCAAACATACGAGATGAAGTTATCCAACACTTCTTGAAATCTTAAAACTAGTCCTACGTGTATAGCACGATCCAGGGCATTTTGTTTTAAACCTGATAATCTCGTTACATGAAGAGTAATTAATCGTAATCAGGTACACCTGCATTATTCATAGCGTTGTTCAAAAACTCTGATTTCTCTGTATTTTAAGGGGAGCAAATATTGTGTAGGTTATTTAAGCATAATTTCTGGTACAGTTGGATGAAAATAATTGAAAGGCAATTGTGAAAAAGATCATATGCGTTTCAGTGTCAAGAAGTTTATACCCTCAACATACAGGATTGTGTCCTTTTTTTCTTCATTCGAACAATAATTTCCATATACATCTGCATTGTCTAAATAAAATACAAACAAGGAACCCATTTAAAGTATCTGTGAATCTACACAATTCTTGGAAGTTAACACAAAAAGTTTTCACGCATTTATCAATAACCAACTAATCAACTGAAAGAGTCTTATAAAATAGTCATAAATTCGAATTGCCGATAAATAGTGTCATGCGCTTTGATTGGTAGCGTTTGTGTTAGTGGCAAGAGTACGAAATATACAACTGGTTTCCCAAGTTTGGTCTAAGGTCTAAAAATGTTTAGTAGGAAAACAAATGAAAATAAAACGATAAAAGCACCATCATCTCAGCTCTGCATCGAATATTTGCTCTATGTCGTCTGTAGTCTTTTATCATTCTCTATGTTCTGTTATTTTAGAAAATGGCCGCTAATGTTTATTGTTTATTTACTGCTGAAAGCAGTCCCAGCGAAAGCAAAGCTAGCACATAAATGAGAGATTTATTTAGTTAGCCGTGTTATTTGTTGTAAAAGTTGATATCTGATGATATCAGATTCATGAATGTTATTGAATACCTATGAAAATTAAATTATGGAAGAATCATTACATGGCACTTGTTAGTAAGTATCATTGTCATTCTGATTGAAAAAATAAGTGCAGGAAGTCATATATCATCTTGGCATTTAAATGTTAGATGCTTCTGTTTCCATTTTTTGATTTTGCTTATCGATTCAGTAATCGATAAACCAAAAATGTAATCCTGCAATATTATGATACTCTTTGTTGAAGAACTTTTCACGTTTTCCTTCACAACAGAAGCACAGGTATCCACAAATCAAAATAGTCGCAAGAAATATTATTCAATACTTTCTGATATTGACCTTATGTTGGAGCCTCAGTTTTTCATACATTGGGCACTTATATAAGCTCCTGAGCCAGATGGAATTGTTTTCATCATTCTTTTACGTGCTTGTTCTGAAGAACACTGATGTCAAGTTCCTATCTGGCTAGTCGTCCGTCCGTTGATATGATAAAGTTGGAACAGAACCAGCTAGCTTCTTGAAACTTTTATGGTAGGTTGCCTATTGAAAAACGAAATGCGAACGTTAAGTTTAATAATCGGCAAAGCTATTTCTGAGTTGGTTTAGTGCGTGGTTTGAAATTTGTAAGACATAGGAGATGAAAGAACCTAACTTTCCCTTGCTTTGTCTATGTTAGGAAGTACAGTATTATTAACAATTCAGGGATACATTTACGAGTTAAAATGGTTTATTTTAATAGAATTTGTGAAGCACTAGGCACTTGTGTTGATGCATCTTGAAGGCATCAAGAGCGATGGAATACTATTTTTCATATAGATGATGTATTTGAATATATTTGCATCTTTGATCCTTTCTCCAAATTCTTTCTGTTACTGGAAGATATAGAAAGTCAAGTGGAATATCTTAGAGAAATCAAATACCTCAGATTCTCGCCATAAATTGCGAAAACTGTCATAATACACATTTCAAGAATAACCTTTTGAGACTAAATGATAGTTAGCGTTATGACGGAGGAAACCCATCCCGATCGGGTACCACTAACATCTTTCTATATGATGAATAAAGGCAATGAAGGCTATTCATCATGTGATAGATTTGATAGGTTTATAGAAATATTGAAGGTATTCCAAAATAATGAACCACGGAACTTTTTCTGTTCTCAACAGAACTTGTTTGGATGAAGATTAGCTACCCAAGGATGGAATTTTTTCTGCGTTGTGTTGTTTGTAATATAATTCAAACTGACCTTATATTCAATAAAAGATTATTTAAAGCTCTGACGTGAGATCTGCATAATAAAAAAACATTACTTTTCGTTCTGATAGTAAAGTATTGTAACGTTTTCTTAATTTATCAAAACGTTCAGAATGATTAAACTATTTATTTACACTTATTCTCACTAATGAAAAGTAACTCAACAACTATTTCTATCAAAGTCTGTACACAATTTATTTCCACACTCATTTATTTTCACTGCTCACTTTCCGCTTCGAGTAACTTCGCTGAATTGGTCCCTGGGCTGCTCCGCGCTTACCCTTATATCGCTCGTGCAAGTTCTAGCTATCTTTGACTGAGTTCTTCTTACAAAAAACGTTTCGTTACAGTGCCTCAAATTTCAGTTTGATCTTATATTTGTATCAGGAGATATACAGGGTGAGTCTTTGACCTTGCAGAATATTTCAACAGAAGATTCTTGAAGCTGAAAGAAACACATTTGTCTCCTTCCATTTTTTCCGATTCAGCCTAGATAAAAAGATATAGGCATTATAAATTTTCATAATATGCTAGCCGCCCCTGGAAACCTGAACACTGAAGTTTTTCCAAGCCTAATATATACCATTCAAATCTTCGAAATAAGCAACTCTGTTATGAAAACAAGCGTCAACTTACTTTTTACATTCCAGTTGGTGAAAAAAGTTGTATTTATAGTACAATAAACAAGTTAGGTATTCCAAATTTCGTGGGCGATAAAAGTTGAATATTCTTCTCTTGGTTTCATTTTCGTTAGTGAGGAATTCATCTAGCTATCACTCATATTAGCTTTGAGATTAATCTTCAATTTGTAATTATTAATTGTATTTGTTCATTTCATTTTCTCCAAGAATTATCAGATTCAGACAACCCATTCAAACTTTCATTTTCATAAATAAATAAAACAGCAAAACAGATGTACCTAATTTATCTATGAACGTACAAACGTTGCCAAATTGACGAACAGAAAGAAAGAACTCTTCGAAATCAAACAACACAAAATATGCTAATTCTATGTATACACTTGTGCAGTCTATGATTCTGAACTGAACTATTAATCTATGGCTCCGTGGTTTTATATTATGTCATGATGGTTTTCTTCCACCATGGGTTGATATGTTATGAAAGCGCATTTGAAGAATACCTCGAAATAATTACTATCAAAGTTCTGTACATAATTTCAAGAAATTTGGGTCAGCAGAAAGATTGCATTCAAACCAGTCAGAATCCCCATTATCATGGAAAAGTGAGAAGTTAATCAATTATACTAAAAAAATTAGCTCGAAATTGAAAAGGAAGCTTCATGAATGGATTCAAGACCGAATCAGCACTGTATATCACAGATATAGTTTTGGGATGGAAGCCTATTTTGGAGAAACTTCTTATTTCGTCTTGGTGACAATAATCGTAGTATGGAAAACCTGATGAATACATCACTGGAATTGTCCATTGTGAATTGGCCAAAGTCGGCTACTCCTCTTACAAATCAGTCTAAATAAAAAATGCTAGGATTCCATTCTCAACTTTTAGACGTGGCAACGCGGAAAAATTGAATTCTGTGAATTTTTTGAACAGAGTTGCATTCAGCTAAAGTAGCCAATTCTCGGAATTTCACAGATATTTTTTATTTTTGAATTTCAGATTACTCGAAAACGGCGCATCATACGAAAAAAAATAAGGAATACTTTTACTTTCCAAAATGGTCAAAAATTCGTTGAATAGCAGTCAAATTATTTTTAAAAGCTGGATTCTTTGAATTTCTGGTATTTTTATGAAATGTTATGGTCATATTAAAGAAATTCGAGGATGTGGATGAAATTTTGTAATCCAGAAACATTCATCGTATCAATAAAAAACTATATGCCAAAAATCATCTCATTCGATGAGATCGTTCGCGAGATATAATCGAAAATTAATTTTTTTATGGATTTTCAACAGGCTGTATCTTACGAACCAAAAATGGTAAGGTAAAAAAGTGTTTCTTTTGGCTTCAGGAATCTTCTGTTAAAATATTCTGCAAGGTCAAAGACTCACCCTGTATATGAAATGCCTTGGCTATTTGAAAGTTTGAGGTTACTTCGACAATATCTCAAGAAGAAATAAAGCGATCAAATATAAACTACGAAGGCTGCCCAATTTTTTGCGAAATTTCGAAAGGATCGTACAAGTATAGAATTGAAAAACCAATTTCGTTTCGAAAATGTTTATGGAAGCTTTTCATCAAATTTCGATGAAATCTGGCGCATAATTCAAAGTCGCCGTAGATATACCCATTCAAAATTTCATCTTCTCAATATTTTCGAAAATACAGATTAGATCGAATTGAAATCCAGTACTTTGTCGAAAAAAACCTAGAAAAGCACTGCCGTTTGCTCGCATATTCAAATTAGTTGCCAAAGCGGTCATTTCCATTGAACATGCGCGCAAACGCTGCTGCCTTCACGGCAGTGCTTTTATAGTTTTTTTATTTCCCTAAACACTTGCGAAAATAAAAAAGTAGCAATATTCCACATCATTACTATTTTTTTCAACTCTGGCTCTCAAAAGTCACCCTGTTATACTTGAGGTACTGTATGCTCTTAAATAACAATTTCACCTTGGTCCGATATTTATTTCTGGAAATTTGGGAAAACAAATGTCAAATATACCTGAAGCAACGAATTTGAACAAGCGCGTAAGAATTTCTGACGTCAGTGCTTTTCTAGTTTTTGCGCGCATGTTCTAGGGGAACAGCGTGCTATCGTTTTGTCCAAATGTCTGTAATTTTGGATGATTGAGCCGAAAATGGTCTCAATCGACTAGGTTGGACTCACTGATGACGAATCCGGTGTCAAAATCGATTCTGTCCGGCCGGCCGTAGACACGCTAACTGTCGACAGAAGCAAGCTAACAACTTGAAACTTTAAGGATAGGTTGCGCATCAGAATGCCGCGGTTAAGTTCGTTAATGGGCCAAATCGGTCGAATAGTTTCGGAGTTATAGGCAGTTGAAGTTTTGAAGTTATTTATTTTTTATTTCAGAAACTACTTGAGGGATTAGATTCAAACTTGGAAGTTGGGTGGAGTATAACGACGCGCAACTTTGTGTCAAATTTCGTCAGGATCAGATTTTCAGTGAATTTAAAAAAAATTTTTTTTCGAAATTTTTTTCCAAAAAATTTTTTTTGCCGGAAACCATTTTTCATATCCGAAAAACAGTACACTCACACTTCGAACTTCATATTTCACAGCAGTGTACCAAATTTCAGTTCGATACGATTATAAGTTTCGGAGATATCCGGAAAAAATGTGTAAAATTTCGAGGTTTTCTTCTCGATATCGTTAATTTTTTCGGTATAACTCGAGAAATACTGATTCAGTCCTGATGAAACTTCACAGCTAGTTATGAGATGCTGAAAGACAACTCTATGCAAAATTTCGTGATAATCGTGTTATTAGAACAATTTGAAAAAAAAAATTTCTATGATTTTCCCATCATATCATCCTCATTAAATTCTGTATGAAACTTTGAACTGTTATTTTCGATGAAGTACTGGATTTCAATTCGATCTGATCTGTATTTTTGGAAATATTGGAAAAATAAAATTTTGATTTGGTATATCTACGGAATCATTGGGTGGATTTTACCCATTCACGAATTCGGCCTTCGTAATTAAGGTCCAAACCTTCTCGAATTCGTGAATGGGTAAAATCCACCCAATGATTCCGTAGATATACCAAATCAAAATTTTATTTTTACAATATGTCCAAAAATACAGATATGATCGAATTGAAATCCAGTAATTTATCAGAAAAAATTTTCAAAAAGCACTGCCGTGAAGGCAGCAGCTTTTGCGCGCACGTTCAAATTCGTTGCTGAAGCGGTCATCTACATTGAACATGCGCGCAAAAGTTGCTGCCTTCACGGCAGTGCTTTTTGGACTTTTTTCAGTAAAGATGTTAATTCCAGTATAAGTGTAGTCCAGATTTCTGATTATTTAATTTTATTTGCAGCGCTCTGAATTCAGGAGCTGAGGTACAAGAGGTAAGGACTGAAGGTCTGGGAATAAATATATGTGGATATAAAACAACCGAATTGGAAGACCCTTCAATAATTAAGCTTGAAGATTTAGAAATCAAAGAACAATTTGTGTGCGAAAATGAAGTTCACGACAGAAAAGAATTTTTTAATGAGAGCAAGGATAATCAAGAAAATTGTATTTCCAACCAACTGAAAAGTATGCCCAAACAAGAAATTCATTCAAGTTTTCTCGATAATTCGGATGGGGATTCAAGCTGTAAGTGTCGATTATGTGAATATACATCGATGTCTCTGGTTGAAATGCAGGATCACATGAATGTTGTTCATGGTGAACAATTGAAGCATCCATGCCACTTATGTGAATATAATACAGCAGATGAAAACATGCTCAAACAACATATAGAATTCGTTCACTTGAAAATTGAGAAATATCAGTGTCTTGAATGTGAATATGCTACCACCAAAAAGCAGGATCTGAAATTCCACACAGAATCAGTACACCGGAACATCAAGGAGCATCAATGTGATAAATGTGAATACGGTTCAAACTCAAAAGCAGCTCTGAAACGTCATATAGATTCTGTTCACTTAAATATAAAAAAATTTCCCTGTGACGAGTGCAAATACGTTGCAAAAAGAATGGCAACTCTGAAACTCCATAAAGTGTCCGTTCATTCAAATATAAAAAAATTCCAGTGTTATATGTGTGAATATGCTGCAACTAATAAGATCTTACTCAAAGTTCATATCGAATCTGTTCACTTGAAGATCATAAAATTTCGCTGTGAGTTTTGTGATTATGGTTCACCTACAAAGCCCCGACTAAAACGACATATAGATGTCGTACACTTGAATATCAATAAATTTCAGTGTAATGAATGCGAGTATGCTACATCTACAATGCCTCTGCTCCAAATCCACGTAGAATCTATCCACTTGAATATCAAAAAGTTTCAATGCGATGTGTGTGAATATGCCACGAATCGCAAAGCGTTACTCAAAACACATACAGAATCTGTTCACTTGAAGATAAAAAATCATCAGTGTGTATTTTGTGATTATGCATCATTCACCAAGGCGCATCTGAGAAAACATGTGGAATCTATTCACTTGAATGATAAAAAATTTCAGTGTGATGAATGTGAATTTGCTACAACTGATAAAATAATACTGGAATCCCATTTAGATTCTATTCACTCGAAAAGACAAAAATATCAATGTCGTGAATGTGAATATTCAAGCTCTAGAAAGAAGAGTTTGATAGTTCATATAAAATCTGTTCACGGCAACATCCTGAAACATGACTGTCTTAAACGTGAAGACACCACAACCTCCAAAGAACATTTAGAACAACATATAGAATCTGTTCAGGGCAACATCAAGAAACATGAGTGTCCTAAATGTGAATACACCACAAACTCCAAAGGACATTTAAAACAACATATAGAATCTGTTCACTTGAATCTCAAAAAATATCGGTGTGACTCTTGCGACTATGCTGCAACTACAAGGCCACTCCTCAAACGACATCTGGAGTCTGTTCACTTGAAACTCAAAAAATTCCAGTGTAATGATTGTGAATATGCTTCGATTAATAGATATGATATGAAAAAGCATGTCGAATCCGTTCATACGGATGTCAGAAACCATCAGTGTGGTGAATGTGAATATGCGGCAGCTCGAAAAGAAAATCTAAAAAGACATATAGAATCAGTCCACTTCAAATTCGACTGACATGAATGTGGTGAAATACAGCCCGAAAATTATCAGGTTCTACGCATATCAGCAGCTGATATATGAAAAAATTTGGATGCAAGCAAATTTTTATTTTTATTCCCAGTGATTATGTTTGTGATTCCTTCAAACGCAAGAGAGAATTATGTCTGGATTTATCAAAGAAGAGAGCATACAAGTTTATTGATTCCAAATATACTTTTCAGAACATACCACCTTGTGAAATTCAGCATATTTCTTGACAAGTAACGAATACATTGCAATAAAATATCGATTAAAGGATATTTTGGGGGGAATTAGCATTATTTTTTAAATTTTATTGGGTTTTCACTCCCAATATCTGAAAAAGAACTATTAAAAATAGAAAAAATTTATAAGTTATAGAAAACGACCTTGCGGGATGCAAACTATTTGTAAAGGGCAGTTTGTAGAAAAAATGCGGTCTAATGAACCATGCTAGAATAATGCGAACGATCGACAAAGTAAACTGTAACATTTCAGATTCTGTATCTGACTTATTCATCAGAAAATAAAGGGAAAATTTGCAGAATTATTTTCTTTCAATGATTTCGTATATCAAGACATTTGTCAAATTGACATTTTGAAAAAACCACAGCAACACAGATTCACATGATATGGAAATTTTCAAAGATCTTTCCTTAGTAAATTCGATACGGTTCATTTCTATAGAGCAATGAGTGAAATTATTATTTCCATTCAGCAAAACACTGGAGGGCTCTGTTTTTTTTTAGATTCCGTCATCAGCATCTTTATATTATGTCAATCTATCTTGTGGTTTCTATTGGCAAAACAACCATGACTCGCGATTTGAGAGCTTTGTATGTCTATTCTTTAGTTTGTTTTTGTCTTCTCTCTTTTAATAAACCTAAAAACAATAATCAAATTAATCCTACCTCTCTTTAAGAATTACAAAAATACCTATTGATTCTGATAAATTTTTAATTCGAATTATTGTTTGCAGGAGACTGCTAAATAGTTTCAGTTACCGACTAATGTTGCACTGGATGAAGATACATATGTTAAACATGATTCGCCATTTTTGAGAGCTTTGTATTGTAACAAAGCAATTTTTGTTACGTCAAAATTTTTGTGAAAGTTCTTTTCAGCTATAGTTCATTTCACCTGAATAAATTCTATGTGGAAAAATGTCGTACGACGTTCGCGATTATCTCAACTCGAAGTTTTTTCTCGATTTGAGTTTTTCAGATATTGAACGGCACAAAAACATGACGTGGTTCTCTGTTGTTACCGTTTCTGGAAAATTCAGTCAGTAGTGTAATTCCGAAGTTTCGATTTTAATCGACGATCTACATACACAATTCGTGAATATCTAGGCTGTCTGCAGCAGACATATGGATTATAATGCAAAGATTGGAGGAAGCAAGAAAAATTAAAGAATCATCTCCGCTTGCATGGTAGGGACACGATTCAATCGCAATCGTGAGTTGGAAAGCCGGCCGCAGCCAATGGGAGGGTTCATTTGAAGCTCCCTCTTGAAGATTGACCGAAAATTGTAACATATGCCTCCCTCCTCCTGTCTCTCCCAGAAATATTCAAAACCGCAGAATTGTCAATACTGAGTTAACTAGTCTTCTCTATTCCTATTTTTCTACACCCATCTTAATCGAAGTCAGTCAGCCAATCAGCGAATCCTAACTTAGGTTATAGTTTCGCCTATAATTATAGTGCAACAGTTCCAAATAGAACTGCACCTTCCATAGTAGTGGAAACTATGGCGAGATAATTTATTTGATTGCTTTACTTTTTGTCATCCTCTTTCTTGTGCCCATCAGTTATATTTTCGGATTCCGAACACTTCCATTCAAAATAAATTATTTATTCATACCGTATATTCACACGTGGCGCGTTAAAGATTGATGATTATGATGGTCCGAGAACACGTACCGCGATTCGGGAGACTATACTGTGAAGAAATGTGATGGCAGAGATCGACGATAAATACAAGATATTTTAATTTGTTTTATTCTGATAAATACATCTTTTCTACAACTGATCATCTAGAAAATTCCAAAATTGTCATTATCTTCTTTTAAACTCAACCACTAGATAGACTAATAGATTATTACTTCAACATGCCCCTTCGATTGAACATCTACCACTAGATTGAAGTCGCTGTAAATGAATTTCATCACAACATAAGATCCTGAACAAACATAGTAACTGTTACACATTGAACCAGCAAATAGAGAAATAGAATCTTACACAAAGTTAACAAACATTCAAAGTAGATATCATAAAGTTATGTTTCTCAGAACTTAAGACATCGTTAAAATGTCAGCAACATTATGTTCAGAGGATATATTCAAAGGAAATTATTTTTGAGTTAACAATATTCTTCAAAATTGTTACCTTGGTATCGACCTCTTCCTCTTTTTTCATCACCTCTTCCCGTGCCCTTGTGCACATTTGTAACAAGCAAAGAAACTTGTTGACTCTGTGTTCTCTCCTTTTGGTTTCAATTTTCATCCGCATCCAGTAATCTCAATTAAGCAAATTCAATTATTATTTCTTTTTTACGCGCTTGGGTAAACCCGCAAAGTTTCCCGTCGCCGAGATATTAAAAAGATATTTACATCATTGTACGTAGTGTGATTTTCTGAATAAAAAATGTGAAATCGAACATAGGCGGTCTCCCTTAATTTGGAAGATATGGGCCCCCAAAGTTCCAAAATGAGTCGTTTTCAGGTCCCTTTTTCCACCATAAAATCGATCTCTCACTTCATCTGTATAGTTCACATCACGATGTCTGTAATTTTCTAATTTTGAGCCGAAATTGGTCTAAAACGACTAGGTTGGACTCACTGATGAAGAATCCGTGGTCAAAATTTATTCTGTCCGTACGGCCGGCCGTGTGCGCTGTAACTCTCGAAAGGAAGGACCTGATGGTGTCTTGAAATTTTCAGGTTAGATTAAGAACCATTCCGCAATGTGAACAAGCGCGTAAAAGCTGCTGACTTCACGTCAGTGCTTTTCTAGATTGTTTTCATCACCAATTGTTTCCAACGTGTTATAACAGTCGGGCAATGACAAGAAAAGATTATTCAGCGTGTCGGCGTCGTCTTAACGTATTCCTGTTGATTCCAGCTCATTTATTATTGTGTCAAACAACATCATGAACGATTGCAAATCTTCCTATTTGTTGCATTTCAATGCCAATAATGTTTTAGGTAAAACATAATACACCAAAGGGTCATTCACAATCATGTTCACAATGATGTTAATAGTAACGTCAATGTCAAGATGTTTATGTTGATGTATATGTCAAGACTGTTCACAATCATGTTGATGTTCTGTAATCTGTGGCTGATTTTGAAGAAAGTTTGAATTGCGCGACTAAATACGAGAATCGAATTCCCAGCAAACACTAAAACGCAGCAAGAGTAAAAAATTTCAAAAAGCACTGCCGTGAAGGCAGCAACTTTTGCGCGCATGTTCAATGTAGATGACCGCTTCAGCAACGAATTTGAACGTGCCCGCAAAAGCTGCTGCCTTCACGGCAGTGCTTTTTGAAATTTTTTTCTGATAAATTACTGGATTTCAATTCGATCATATCTGTATTTTTGGACATATTGTAAAAATAAAATTTTGAATGGGTATATCTACGGAATCATTGGGCGGATTTTACCCATTCACGAATTCGACCTTCGTAATTAAGCCCCAAACCTACTCTACAAATATCGAGTTTCTAAGTAGTTTCTTCCGGAAGTTATTGTGTTTACGGTCAGCCTAACGGCCGACTGCGACTGTAATATGTAAGTCCAGAAAGTAAAAAGTGATTCATAGCAAATTCAACTTAATAAAAAAAATATTGCACTAGGATCATATGACTTCAATGGAAAAAACTTGAACTACTCTTCTTTGTTTTAACCTAGCTTTAGAATAATATTTTATTCTTCTTCGGGGTATTTCTGTAAATACAAATTGAAATCTATTGCATCACAAACTTCAACATTTATGTGAATCACATTTTTAACTTCATTAAAAACATATCTACTTTACACAAAATGAGATTATTTTTATGAGTTCATTTGGAATTTAACTCTTCTTTTCTGATTTTTTTTGTGTATAAAATACCATGCACACAATGTGAACAAACATATGTGGATCACACATCACAACTAGTGAAAAATAGAATCTCAGGACATAAAAGTGACATCAAGCATCATCCTGAGAGATGTGCTTTAGCCAACCATAGTAATGATGAAGACCACCAAATGAACTTCGAAGCGGTGACCATAATGGCAAAAAAAAGAACTACAAAAAACGCACTTTCTTGGAAATGTACTACATAAATGGAGAGATAAATTCAATGAATAAAAGAACTGACACCAATGGACTGAATAATATATACACTTATCTGATTTCGCAGAACTGGCGACGACCCAGAGACACATATATGGGACCACTAGATGAATAAACACCTAATAGAGTTCGATGACATGACAGAAAAGAATAACTAACTAACATTTGACATGACAGAAAGAAGGTGACAATTTTGACATTTTAACTTGATATTATTTAAATAGAAAAAGGCGTAGTACATGAAAAATCAGAAAATAAGAGTTAAATTCCAAATGAACTCAAAAAAATAATCTCATTTTGTGCAAGTAGATATGTTTTTAATGAAGTTAAAAATGTGATTCACATAAATGTTGAAGTTTGTGATGTAATAGATTTCAATTTGTATTTACAGAAAGATCCCGAAGAAGAATAAAATATTATTCGAAAACTAGGTTAAAACAAAGAAGAATAGTTCATTCATTCTCCACAAACCATTCTACATCCCATCAAAAAACAAACTTTAATGTACTGAGACTGTTAAAAAAATCAGATTACATGTTATAATATATTATTGAATTACTCTCTCTGGTTCCTTTCTGAGTCCTCTAAAATAAGTAGATACAAATTTCTCAATCATACCATGATGGTTGTTTCAATATCGGTTGGTGAATCATTTTTGCTCTCTTCATGTTCTTTCGTACAGCAACTTGATGTGGAGAAAAATGAGTTAATACACAAAAAAAGTTTACCTTGTGTGAATATAATACCTAAAATTCCTTCATTGATGTTTATATACTTCTAAATTCTGTTTTCTGTTGACCCTGTCCAGTTCAGGTAGAGACTCACATGTTTTCTTCTATTGTCTATTTATTCCAGTGTCTGTCTCTTTATTCTCTTGTCTCTGGCTTAGATAGGTTAAGTTTGTGAACAAAATGATAAATCGACAGTGCGCATCTACACAAACAACGTTTCTCATTGGTTGATGTTAGAAATTCAAGAAATATTTTTGACGGTATAGCATCAACATTAACATTACGCTTAACAATAACATTGATGTGAACAGTATCGTGGTATCTCTTTTATCTAAAGGTTAACATCGTAGCTCAACATTTACATTACCATCAACATCATTGTGAATGGGCAGTAATAGATCATTACTTCAACATAAACAGGAGAGCTCATTATTTATTATATTAATTCCATAAGACGCTTACCTAGAGTGCTGATCTCAAACTACCCACCGTTGAGTCTTCTCGCTTTGGGAGTTTGGGACAGACGTGAGTTCTGTCTTATTGCCCGTTAGTCCATCCGGTCAGGTCTATCGCTTGACTTAGTGTCTAATGCCGGCCAACTACGGTAGACCTGCGCAGGTCTACCTGAACAGGTCAACCGTTGCGTGTGTTGGAACAGACCTGCACAGTTTCTCCGACCTGCGCAGGCGAGCGGAGAAGAAGCTAAATTCGATTTTTTCTCGAAGCACCATACGGTGAACCTGGGCATGTGTGCGAGACCTTCGACCATCCCATACATGTACGGCGTCAGGCCTGAATCCTGCACAGTTCAACCTGTCGGGTAGACCGCAGAGTATGTGGTCGTCGGCATAAGGGAGGATTCCCGAGATAACTTAGCGGACACACCGAACCGTTCGTCCGTTTTCGAGTTCGTTCTTTGGTTGATCATATCCCATGTTCCACGAGACGCTTACTTGGAGTGCTTATCTCAAACTTCCCACCGTTGGGGTTCCTTACTTTGGGTGTTTGAGTCAGATGTGAGTTTGGGTCTAGAGTGCCTTCAGTTCCTTTGGGGAGGTACATTGCTCGACTTGGTGTCTAAGGGTGGATTTCAGATATATGTAGAGTCCAAATCCGATGTACTCACTTCAAGGAAATACCGATTTGCGGATTTAATATTTCTGATTTGGGGCACAGGTTAGTTCCGTAATACGACACAACAGTTTTACTGCTTAACCGTCTAATCATGCTTCTTTGAGTGCTCTCATTTATTTGTCGCATTAACCTCTCACCATTTGTATTTCATTTCAGCCTTCCGTACATTTATCACGTATAACTATAACTTGTCTCATCCTATTCGTTACCGTTCCTTATATTACATTTCCCTTAATTTATTGATCTTACTCTTATTTAGCATAAAATAAATACGCTTTTTGCGCTCATGTTCTAGGGGAACAGCGTGCAATCGTTTTGTCCAAATGTCTGTAATATTGGATGATTGAGCCGAAAATGGTCTCAATCGACTAGGTTGGACTCACTTATGATGAATCCGGTGTCAAAATCGATTCTGTCCGGCCGGCCGTGGACACGATAACTGTCGAACGGAGTGAGCTAGCAACTTGAAACTTCCAGGATAGGTTGCGCATCAGAATGCCGCGGTTAAGTTCGTTAATGGGCCAAATCGGTCAAATAGTTTCGGAGTTATAGGCACTTGAAGTTTTGAAATTATTTATTTTTCATTTCGGAAACTACTTGAGCGATTGGATTCAAACTTGGCAGTTAGTTGTAGTATAACGACGCGCAACTTTGAGCCAAATTTTGTCAGGATCATATTGTCAGTAAATTAAAAAAAAAAATTTTTTGCAAAAAATTTTATTTTCCGGAAACCATTCATCATATCAAAAAAAAAATTCCACTCACACTTTGAACTCCATATTTTACAGCAGTGTTCCAAATTTCAGTTCGATACGATCATAATTTTTGGAGATATCGGGAAAAAATATGTCAAATTTCGAGGTTTTCTTCTCGATATCGTTGATTTTTTCGGTATAACTCGAAAAATACTTATTCAGTCCTGATAAAACTTCACAGCTTGTTTTGAGATGCTGAAAGACAACTTTATGAGAAATTTCGTGATAATCGTGTCATTAGAACAATTTGAAAAAAAAAAATTCTATGATTTTCTCATCATATCATCCTCATTAAATTCTGTATGAAACTTCGAACTGTTATTTTTCTATGAAGAACTGGATTTCAATTCGATCTGATCTGTATTTTTGGAAATATTGGAAAAATAAAATTTTGATTGGGTATATCTACGCAATCATTGGGTGGATTTTACCCATTCACGAATTCGGCCTTCGTAATTAAGGTCCAAACCTTCTCTACAAATATCGAGTTTCTAAGTTGTTTCTTTCGGAAGTTATTGTGTTTACGCAGTCGGCCGCTAGATTTTGATTTTGATTTTATTTTTCCAATATTTCCAAAAATACAGATTTGATCGAATTGAAATCCAGTAATTTATCAAAACAAATTCCAAAGAGCACTGCCGTGAAGGCAGCAGCTTTTGCGTGCATGTTCAAATTCGTTGCTGAAGCGGTCATATACATTGAACATGCGCGCAAAAGTTGCTGCCTTCACGGGAGTGCTTTTTGAAATTTTTTCTTATTCCACCTCCACCGTTATCACATTGTATATGTTACACATTCCTTTCTGCTCAATCCGCTAATCTGTATCTATATTAACCGCACCGCATTATATCATTGTTTATATTTACCCATACCTTGTGGGGCATCTTACCCTTGTATATAAGATTATTATATGATTGCAGATCGAAGACACGGTATTTTGTACACTGTATATACATTTGTCCTACCAATCTTATAATTTGAGTGCTCATATTTCTTTGACCTTTCCTTACACTGTACCATATTGTGTTGCTTCTATTCCTATCAGTGTCGATTTTTTTTAAAACAGTACATATTACAATAAAGTTGTATGTAGACTTTGTGTGCTTAACTTATATACCCTTACAATGTCCAGTATATGTTGTGAGAAAAAAACCTTGACATACACTAATCGCTATCAGCTTGGATTAGACAGAACTCTTCTCCAGCTGTTTGAAGGCTACTCAGGTATCAACATAAATGAACGATTCAAACAAGGCTTCAGCATTTCCTGGAGATCGAGTTCATGGAAGTCTCATACTGATTAGCTTTTTCCATTTTTTTTTATATAAATGTCATTATAAACAATTCACCTTTTCAAATAGTTAATAGTTGAGTTCCGATATTCCTGGCCAGTAAATTTTGATAGTTGATTTTACTGGCACTGCTTTGGTAACTGTTCGTATCAGTACGAAATTACTGATACTGGCCAGGAATATCGGAACTCAACTATTATGTTATCACTTTTTCATCAGGTACATGATGTAAGTAAAACATCATGACCACAGAATACAAATATTGGGAACTTCTGCGAAGATGCCAGCGCCCTAACGGATAAATTTGGAACCTGTCCAAGCTAGTAGTTTTATGTAAACAAACCGTAGAAATTTGGTGGAGAACGTATATTTATTAAGCAGAGCTAGAATATTCAAAGAAATTGTTATAATTTTGTTTGAGATTTTTTAAGAAGGGACTTTTTTTTCGATGAAGTTATAAAATCGTGTTTCAAATGGTTCCTGGAGGATAATTTCGATGTTATTTTAGTGCCTGTTGCTTGGTGGATCAAAATGAACCAATATCTAAGTTTACTTGAATTTCTGGAAAGATAGGCACCTCAATAAGTAATTCAAGGACTCTTATCAATGTGAAGAAGTGCTGAATACAAGCCATATTATGTGGTAGATCCAGAATCAGTCTATATGATATGACTAGTTCTCCTTGTTCACAAACGATGTTCACAAGCTATCAAATCTACTCCACAATTTAATACGATTATTTCAAGTTAATATAGCATTATGGGAGATGATTCCCCGATATTAGGGGCCTGTAACATTCCTCGTTTACCTGAGGTTTTGGAAAATCATCGCTTGGAGGACCGGACCTGGTTTAATAAACTCTCCCGGTCAGCGAGCAGATTTAATATTATAAATTTGAATATTGAAGGGATTTCCAAGGACAAGAGTGATTATTTATCAAAATTGTCTGTCGACTGTGGCGCAGAGGTTATACTTCTTCATTAAACGCACACTGCAACCGAAGAAAAACTTCGTGAAAGAGGTTCCATAGCAGGTTATGTATTAATTGATTTTCTTTTGAGTCCTATTTATGGCCTAGCTTGTTATGTAGAGAAATCGGTAGTCAGCAATGTTGAATTAATTCGTAAAGGTGAAGATGATGGAGTGTTTTTTATAGCTTTCAAATTTTGTAATATTTTTATAATCAACATTTACAAACCTCCTAATACCCTTTGGCCTAGAAACTTCAACATAATTTTTTCACATCCTTCAATTTATTGTGGTGATTTCAATTGCCATCATAGTATGTGGGGCTATGCGATAAATGATAGAAATGGTTTAGCATTGACTGAGTGGATTGAAGATAACGATTTCCATCTCGTTTTTGACGCAAAAGATAGGTCTTCATTTCATTCATCAAGATGGAATAGGGGATACAATCCAGATTTGAGCATAGTTTCTCGTGATAACGATTCAAAACCTCTTTCTATTAATCGTAAGGTTCTCAATGATTTTCCACGTAGTCAGCATCGTCCAATCTTCATTCGTGTAGGAAATGTTCTTCATTTAAATGCATCTTTACCAAAGCTCAGATGGAATTTCAAAAAAGCTAGTTGGGATCAATTCAGGGAGAAAATTGAAAGTGATATTAGATGGTTTCGCCCTTCTTATAAAAATTATTCCAGATTCATTGGGGTAGTGAAGGCAGCAGCAAAAAAATTCATTCCCAGAGGTTTTCGTCAAAATTATGTTCCTGGATGGTCGGTTGAAACAGAAACCCTGTACAAGGAGTATCAAAGTTCGCCAACTCTTGATAAATCGAACAAACTATTGGATTCCATAAACATTGCTCGTAAAAATAAATGGAATGATGTGGTTTCGAATATGAATTTTACCCATTCGAGTAGAAGTTCTTGGGATGTTCTGCGGAAATTAGGTGAAGCAGCCCCTCTTGCTAAGTCATCCTCGAAAATTAATCCGGAACTGATTGCTCGTCGGCTTGTAAATGTTTCCAACTCGGTTAAAATTTCTAGTTCAAAGATTAAAGAAATGAAGAAAAATCTTCATAGGTTGAGATCATCGCCATCAATTTTGGATGTTATATCTAGTCCATTCACCATGGATGAATTGAAATCTGCGATAAAGTGTACAAAATCTCGGAAGGCTGCTGGTTTCGATGGGATTTATCCTGAGTTCATAAAACATTTGGGCAAAAAGGCATTATCTTGGTTATTATCTTTCTATAATGATATTTTGAATTCTGGAAATATTCCAACGGAATTTCGTAAGGCAAAAGTAATAGCAATTCTGAAATCTGGGAAAAATTCATCAGACCCAAGTAGTTATAGACCTATAAGTTTATTGAGTGTTCCTTTCAAAATTTTAGAGAGATTAATTTTATTCAGGATAGAATCATCTGTTGAAGATATTCTGCAAAATTGTCAAGGTGGTTTCAGGAAAAATAGAAATTGTTCTGATCAAGTTGTTAGTCTCACTACGTTCATTGAATCAGGATTCAATAAAAAGTTGAAAACGGGGGCTGTATTTGTGGATCTTTCAGCAGCTTACGATACGGTGTGGAAAGATGGTTTAATATTCAAACTCCATAAATTTCTGAAATGTGGAAAAGTAATTCAATTGATCGAAAATATGTTATCTGACAGAAGACTCTGTGTTTTTGTTGATGATGTTAGTAGTAGATTCAAAACTTTGAATAATGGACTCCCACAAGGATCAGTTTTAGCTCCCCTTCTATTTAATTTATATTTATGTGATATTCCAGCAACTTCTTCAGAGAAATTCATCTATGCAGATGATATTGCTCTGGCTTTTCCTCACTCTGATTTCAAAGTCATTGAAAACACTCTAAATACTGATTTAGAAATTCTGAAGAATTATTTTGTTGAGTGGCGTTTATGTCCAAATTCTAATAAAACAGAAGTTTCTTGTTTTCATTTGAATAATCAACAGAAGTTTAAAACTTTGAATGTTACTTTCAATAATGCCGTTCTGAAACATAATTTCACTCCTAAATATCTTGGAGTGAAATTGGATACCTCTTTAAATTTCAAGGCCCATTTGGAAAACTTACGCATGAAGTTGAAATCTAGGAATAATATTCTTCAAAAACTAGCTGGTTCGTCATGGGGGGCTGACCCTACAACTCTCCGTACCGCAGCTTTAGCTTTGGTTTTTTCTGCTGCTGAATATTGTTGTTCGGTTTGGTTTAATAGCGCTCATGTGAGTAAAATAGATGTACAGCTTAATGTTGCTATGAGAATTATTAGTGGGACCATAAGATCTACTCCTTTACAGTGGTTACCAGTTCTCTCAAATATTGTACCGCCCCATATTCGTAGACAGGTTGCAGTGATAAAGTCTTGGGATAAATATCGTTCCTTTCCGAATTTATTCCCAATCATGTCTTATATTCCGGATTCTAAAATTGCTAGATTGAAATCTCGTAAACCTTTATGGATCAACGATTTTCTTTACACCAATAAAAGTGACAAAGAAATTTGGCGTTCGGAATGGAATTCGTGTAATGTTTTTAACAAAGGTTTGATCAGCGATCCTTCAGAAAAAGTTCATGGTTTCAATCTTCCTAGGAAAATTTGGTGCATTTTGAATCGACTTAGAACCGGTCATGGTCGCTGTAATAGTTTCCTCTTCAAATGGAATTCGGTCGAAAGTCCAAGGTGCGAGTGCGGAGAAGAAGAGGAAACAATAGAACATTTAGTAAATACTTGTCCAATATATAAATTTGACGATGGTTTCGAGGCAATTCATTCGGTGTCTGATTCTTTTTTGAGATGGATTGCGAACTTCAAATTAATTTAATGAGTACTGAATCATTTACTAGTTCATATTAGTTCTTTCGTCTCCTTTTTTGTTTTCAGGTATGTTTTCAAGATTTCAATCTGCATCGCATAGGAAGGAGGAAATTTTGTCAATGAAAAAGAAGCCCTTCAATAAAAAACAACAATTTCATTACACTAATACGGGGAGACAGAGTTTTTCCTGAGGTTTTTATCTGTGCTCTTGTATCATACGTAAAAATGTATGGTACCCCGTTGACATTTCCTCAGCTAATACTGTTATGACACAAATTGTTTGATATAAAAAAAATGTAAATGCTCATCTCAAAAGAATATATATATATATACAAACGAGTGAATCAATAAAATGAAAAGACAGCTTTTCTGCTTTAGTTCTTTTGCATCGTATTTCAAAAGAAAAAGAAAGGAAACAGATAGACATATAATTTATTTTATTCGCATATCACAGCAGCTCAAGATACACATACAAAATGAAAAATGTCACAGCTGGTTCAACTTACCTATATAAAAATGAAAAATATCAAGGTATTCATATGAATAACTTTAGCTATTATCAACTATAACAGTATATTTAGTTTTTGTTAGGTTTTTAACCAGATCAATCTCTTTGAATATGATTTTGTGTAGCGTTTGAAGTAAGTAGCTGCAGAAGTGCTCGGTAGTTTCTCTGCAGGATCAGCAGTTTTCATCAAAATTCCTTTATTTTAATTTACACCTAAAATATCTGGACATGAAGTTGTTTACAAATGAATACATTGTAATTTACCTTTATGAAAATAAACATCTTCAGAGAAATGCAGTGATCATACTTTCATGTATATCGTGAACTGTTTCTTCTATCATCGAGTTCCCTGCCAAATGCTGTTTCTAAATTAACTTCACTTTCATTTGGCTTTGGAAACAATGAAACCTTGAGGCAGTAGATGATCCTTTCTTCTTTGACCAAGAATAACATTGAGTTGAGGCACACAACAATAGTCATTTCGGGAGGATGCCATTTCCAATTAATACAATCGAAAATTTTAATCGGAAAGAAAGGAATCGATTGATGAATATTACACACACTTTCGATATACCAAAATTTCAACTCTGAGAACGACACAAAAGCTCGAAAATGAACTCCAAAAGTAAGCAAAATACGTTAGAATAACGGACACGTCAAAAAACTACTAGCTTGGAAGTGTTCGAATTTCTATCGCCAGAGGGCGTATCGCTTAGCAGTAGTTGCGAATATCATGACCATGTATGTAGGCTAGACATGATGTAAGTAAAATAAGGTGTGCTCATCTGCTTTTCTGTGATCGTTTTACCAATGATGACGGTACATTTTTCATTCAATTTCAAAGCACAGAATATATATTTCCCTGTATTTTCAGATGAGCACACCATGTTTTGCTTACATCGTGTATGTAGGTTGGCCATGGTAAGTCGTGCTCACATGATGTAGTCTGTGTCATACTTTCAGCATCCTCTATGTTCTGATATATATTTGTATTCTGTGGTTCTGATATTGATATTCAACAACAAAATGGCCGCCAATGTTTGTCTACCACTGAAAGCAGTCAAAGCTCGAAGCGAAATCAAAGCTAGCAATTGAATTCAAGATTTATGTATCCGTGTTATTCGTAGTAATAGCTGATAACTGATGGTTTTCATTTTTATCAGTATTATTCAATATCTTCGAAAATTAAGTTATGGAAGAATCATTAGTTGGCACTTGTCAGTAAGTTACATATTATTCTGATTGAAGTAGATTGAAAAAAATAGTGGAGGAAGTCGTATATCATCTTAGCAATTAATCATTAGAAGTTTCTGTTCCCATTTTTTGATTTTGCTTAACGGTTCAGTAACAGACAAACCATAAAAGTAATCCTGCTATAGTATGATTTTTTTGTTGTAGAACGTTTCAAGTTTTCCATTTGCAACAGAAGCACATGTTTTCACAAGTTCTTCTTGTGGGATATCAGGTACTTTAATCCTGTATTGATTCTATCTGGACATAAAGTGCTTTCTTCACAACATCTGTTCCTTGGTACATCATCTTAGATGACTAATGGAGCTCTTGAATTATCTAACACCACTTCCTCAACCTTCTATTGAGAACCTTCGTTCTGAAATACTGATACTTTTCTACCATGTATAGTCACAATAATAATAATAATAATATAGTCACTGGTGGTACGCCCGTTTGCAATTTGGATGTGATTTATTCAATATCTCAAGAAGTACAGATGCGCAAACAGGCGCCTGCTTTGGCAACAAATCTGAAGCAGCGCGTAAAAGGTCCTGAACCCACGTCAGTGTTTTTTTTGAATTTTTTCATGGTCAGGGTGAAATATTTGATTATTTTAGGTTATCGGTGTATTTGTTTATTGTTACCATAAAGTTGAGAATTTTCCTGTTGGGTTTTGATCATTATTGTTATTATAACAGAAAAATCATTCAAACATTACTTAACGATGGAATGTATACATAATAAGAAAAAACATCATTTAAAGACACAAAAAATATTAATCTTACGATTTTATCACATTTGCAGCTCTATGAAGTCAGAAGATGAGATCCTAGAGGTAAAACCGGAAGCAGTGGACATGAATATTGGTGAAGATGATTCAACCAAAGAGAAAAATTCACCAATTATCAAGGTTGAAGATGTAAAGATAGAAGAACAGTTTATTGATGAAAATGGAATTCATCATAGGGAAATATTTTTAATTGAAAATAGGGATTCAAATACAGAGGATAACTTAAAAATGGAAACAGAAACTGTCGATTCGAATTTCAAAAAATACCCTTGTCATCTATGTGAGTTTCAAGGACAGAGAAAAGACCAGATCATTGCCCATATAAATTCCTCTCACCTAAATGTAAAAGAATATCACTGTCATATGTGTAGTTATGCTACAAACTACAAAGGAGCCCTCAAACGACATGTTGGCTGTGTTCACTTGAATATCAAAAAATTTCAGTGTCATCTTTGCGAATACGCTTCATCGACTAATAAGCTGCTACTCAAAGCGCATATTGAATCGGTTCACTTGAATATCAAGAGGCATAAGTGCGACCAATGCGAATATGCTACATCTCTAAAGGATAAACTAAAAATCCATAAAGAAGCTGTCCACCTGAAACTCAAGAAACATCAGTGTGACCAGTGCCATTTTTCTGCAACTTTGAAGGACAATCTCACCAGGCATAAAGAATCTGTTCATTTGAATATAAAAAATCATAGGTGCAGTCAATGTAAATTTGCGTCATTTTCGAGGGGAGCTTTCAATGTGCATATGAAATCAGTTCACTTGAATATAAAAGAACATAAGTGCGATGAATGTGACTTTGACACAGCTGTAAAGGCTAAACTGAAAACCCATATAGAAAGTGTCCACCTGAAAATAAAAAAATTCCAGTGTGACGAATGCGAATATGCTGCAGCTTTGAAGGCGACTCTCATGAGGCATATAAGACTTATTCATTCGAATACAAAAAAACATCAATGTACTTTATGCAAATATGTTGGAACCAATGAGTCTTCTTTGAAGATTCACTTGGAATCTGTTCACTCGAACACAGAAACAACATCGTTGTGATGAATGCCACTGAAAACAAGTATCTCCAAGTGTATGAAGAATCTGTCCATTTAAATATCAAGAAATATTTATCAATGTGGTAAATGTGACAGTAAAGAGGTATCTTATGACAGACTGAAAAGTTCATAGGCTATCATAGAAAAATTAATTTTTTTCATAGAATTTGATTTTATTAATCAATAAGATTGCCTTAGAGGGCGATACAACATAGCTGTCATACAATTTTTCAATACCATATTTATTGTACGATTTGTCTTTAGCCTCAAAAAAGGCTTCATTTTCGGCGATAACTTCTTTATCGGCATGAAATTTTTGACCAGCGAGTATAGGCTTGAGATCTGAGAACAGAAAAAATGTCGCTGGGGCCAAGATCTGGAGAATACTGTTGACGCCAAACTAATTCGAAGCCCAATTCATACAATTAGGCCCTTGTGTTAGTTGATTTGTAACACGGTGTATTATCTTCATTGAATAGCACCTTCTTCTGATGAGGGTTTTGCCTTTTTGAGGTAGTCGAGAGAGAGAGATAGAGAAAAACTAAATTTATTGATATTGCAATCAAATGGCCATCGACCGCAGTCTTCCAGCCAGTTATATACAATTTTATATTACAATTCAGTTAGATATCATTATACAGGGTGATTGCGGAGGAGACTGTCAGATTTTGGGATAAGTTTACACTAGTCAAGACAGTCTCGGAATACTGTTTGGTTTATGGTTGGGGGTCTCTGTTGAGAATATACAGGGTGATTTGTCCGATTCGACCGATTTCACTTTTACTGATAATTTTGGTATGGCTTATTCGATTTCAATGAAATTTTCAGCGTGGTACAATAGTGTTGAACACATTCATTGATTTCAATTTTTTTTTCAAAATAAGCGGTTGTTATTGTGATAAATCCAGAAACTACGCTATCTGTTTACGATTGTCCTATCATGAGTCATTATTTGAGAGTTTCTAATTTTTTTGGCACACTTCTAGTATTCCAAAAATATTTTTTCAAAAAATGATAATGTCGAAATTTCGCTTCAATCGACTCTACTTTTATTGATAACTTTGGTATGGCTCATTTTGATGAAGTTTGCAGTGTAGAACAATCTGAACGAGTACATTCAATAATCGCAAAAATCTCTCATAATACAGGGTTGTAATTGTGATAATTTTAGAATTTCAGATTAATTGTGCAGTTGAAAGAAAAACACCCTCTACATTGCTTTTCCAAAACTTTCTTATTCGTTGCAGATTCTACAATAATATGTCATCATCCAGAGGTTTCTAATTTCTTTGGCACACCTCCGGTTTTCCTAGAAATCATTTTTGTAGAAGAGCATTATCGAAATTTGGCTCACAAGCAGTGAGAGTATTCCGCACTACGTAAGAAAGCTGTATCGTCCAAAGATGCAAAGGTGTTCGACACTTCTACAATATTCTTTTCAAATTCGAAATATATTTTGAATTGAATGGTTTCAAACAAAATATTAGCAATTAAATATGAATTTGGAATTTGAAAAGAATATTTTAGAACTTAGGAACTGCTTTGCATCCTTGGACAATACGGCTTTCCTACTTAGTGCGGAATACTCTCACTGCTTGTGAGCCAAATTTAGATCATGCTCATCTTCAAAAATATTTTCTAGGAAAACCGGAGGTGTGCCAAAGAAATTAAAAACCTCTGAATGATGACATATCATTGTAGAATCTGAAACGAATAAGAAAGTTTTGGAGAAGCAATATACAGGGTGTTTTTTTTCAACTGCACAATTAATATGAAATTCTAAAATTATCACAATTACAACCCTGTATTTTGAGAGACTTGCGATTATTGAATGTACTCTTTCAGATTGTTCTACACTGCAAATTTCATCAAAATTGAATGAGCCATACCAAAGTTATCAATGAAAGTAGAATCGATTGGAGCGAAATTTCGACATTGTCTTTTTTTGATGGAATTTGGTCAAAAAACTAGAAGTGTGCCAAAAAAATTAGAAACTCTCAAATAATGACTTATTATGGTAGAATCGTAAAAGGATAGCGTAGTTTAGGAAACGCTATGTACAGGGTGTTTCTTCAACCTGCACAATTAATTTGGATTTATCACAATAACAACCGCTTATTTTGAAGAAAAAATTGAAGTCAATGAATGTGTTCCATACTATTGTACTACGCTGAAAATTTCAATGAAATCGAATAAGCCATACCAAAGTTATCAATAAAAGTAAAATCGGTCGAATCGGACAAATCACCCTGTATATTCTCAATAGAGACCTCCAACCATAAACCAAACATTGTTTCGCGACTGTCTTGACTAGTGTAAACTTATCCTAAAATCTGACGGTCTCCTCCGGAATCACCCTGTATATTGTTGAACAATAACGACTGTTATTCTAGGGATTTCAGGTGTTCAAAAAGTGGCAAAGCTGGCAACTTTACCTTTGGCGTAGATTCTCTATTGTAGAGGTGTAACAACGGCTCGATTAGGTTGATGTTATTTTGGTCTGTGATGAATTTCTTGCTGAGTTTTTGCATTCTTTACAGTATTGGTTCAATTTCCGTTCTCTGGTATAAAAGTTGATTGGATGGGTTATAGAGTGGATTGTTGGGGTGTCTCAGTTTTGTGATTTTTCGTAAGCAAGTTCTTTCCGCCACCTCAATTATATTTAGAGCTGTTTTTGTGGTATTTGAAAAAACTGTATGTCCATAGTCCAATAAAGTTCTGCATATCATTTTGTAAATCATACTAGCTGTTTTACTGCTGATTCCTTTGTTTTTATAAGTTAGAGACCTAAAATGTCCCGCTCGTGTGAAAGCTGTTTTCTTTTGAAGTTTTAAATGTGCTCTGAAGTTCAACTTGTTGTCAATCTGTATGCCCAGATACTTGCATGAATCTGTTGGAGTAATTCTGTCACTTCCAAGTTTTATATTGGGAGAGTTGGCGTTGATTTTGTGGTTGAAGTTGATGAATTTGGATTTTGCTGGGTTGGGTTGTATCCTCCAACGTCTCATCCATGCCACCGTGACAACTGACAAGTTCTGTAGTGCTTTCATACATTCTTTCAATGTTTTGTGGTGAGATATTAATGTTGTGTCATCAGCAAATTGAAGAATGTATGCATGCTTGTTGATGTTCTCGTTACTGTCCTTGTGTTGTCTGTACATGTCACAGCAGAACAAATTGTAAAGCAGCGGAGAGAGCGGCGAGCCTTGTGGTAGACCTTGAGCTGGTGTAGATTCTTTCGATACTTCATTTTTGACTCGTACCTGTAATTTTCTGTTTAGAAGGAAATTACTTATCATTTTTGTCAAATAGATGGGGCATTTTAGATGGAAAAGCTTGGAGATCAGACCAGCGTGCCAGACACTATCGAAGGCTTTTTGTATGTCCATAAATATAGCAGCTGTTTTATTTCACATTTTTCTATTGCACTGAATGTTTGAAATTAGTACAATTAAGGGGTGGATGGTCTTCTTTTTGAGTCCAAATTGATATTTTGGTATGTGTTTTTTCTATCTCTTTGCATATTCTTTCTCCCAATATTTTTTCAAAATTATTTCCTAATGTAGGTAGAAGTGTGATAGGCCTGTAATTCTCTATGTTGGAATGATCTGTCTTTGCCCTGAGGATGGTAATCAAAATGCCTTTTTTCCATTCATTGGGAAAGAGAGAGTGTGAGAGGCAGTAGTTATAGATTTTGATTATAACATTGTGAATTGATGGGTGTAAATTTCCCAATATTTTTCTTGGTATGTTGTCATAGCCAGGTGTTGTGTTCTTCCCATGGTTTAGTGCCATATAATATTCTTCCTCTACTATGGGCTCAGATATATATTTTTTTTTTTTGTATTTGTATTTTTTCCGAATATCCTAGGCTTCAACGAAACCCCTCAGAAGCTTAAAGCTTGTGCGAGTTAGGATACCGGGTGTGTTCTGTGTAGGCTTTGTTACTAATTCCTTGCGCCACGTGAGGAACAGCACTGTTAATTGTTTACCCAACAGCGAATGGTTGGACGGTCCCCTAAAAACGGAAAAGTTATTTCCCGGCCAAGGGCTTGAACCCCAGACCTTACGATCATGGGGCTTGCGCTCTAACCACTGAGCTACCGCCTCTATCCTCTGAAGGAATGTGGGGTGAGTCATTCGCATACCAATTCTCTATTTGTTTCCTATGCTCCTCATCGAATTCTTTGTTTGTGGATCTTCTAAACAGCTTTTCAAAGAGTTTTGCGAAAGCATCAGCAATGTCTCTATCCTTGGTAAGAGTTTCCCCATTGTCTTGAATTGGAGAAAGTTGATGGGTTGTGTACTTTGCAGGTTTTTTAATCGTTCTCCAGTATGTCCTGCCTTTTTGCTCTTCAATTTCTTTGCAAGCCTCTAGATATTTATTGGATCTGAATTGCAAGATCATGTTATGAATATCCTTGTTCAGTTCATTGCATTTTCGTTTTAGACTTAGTTCTTGGTTAGTCTGATATTCACGATACAATTGTTTTTTTACTCGTATCAACTTTATAATGTAGGGAGGGAGAGTTTGCCTGAAGTACTGTTATTTGAATGTCGGTGTTTCCTCTGTTATTATTCTTGATAGAGTGTTGTGGAAAAAGGTTATGTATTCAGGAGTGATTTCAGTTTGGGGTTCAATCACTTCAAGCATTCTTCTATTCACTTCTTCAGTGTTGCATTTTTCGTAAAGAAATTTGGTCTCGTGAATGTTCAGGTTCTTTTTTTCTATCCAGTGAGAATTCAATTCCGAGGTGATTTGATCCTAAGTCTGGGGTTACGGTTACGTTTTGGATATTGTCTCTTATATTTCTTGTACACAATAGCAAATCTGGTGTAGAGTCAGGGTTGTTTTCCATCAGGAAAGTTGGTGGTGTATCGATTTTGATGAAATCTGAGTTTCTGAGGAAGTTGTTGATTTGGGTTTTCCTCCGGTTGTTTACGTTGAAGTCTCCTAGAATGATACAATATTTATATTGTGATGCTTTCACTAACAAGTTTTCTTCAACAAGTCGGCTAGAGTGATGCATGTAGACTAGAAATATGTGGACTTTTTCGTTATTTAATGGGACTCTAAAATGCAGGACATCGTACCAATTTTTACTCTGTTAGCCGCCTGCACTAGTATACCTCCTGTGGTGTTTTGGTTCAGTATACTTCCATGTTTGTATAATGTTCTCCAATCCCAGTATTGAATGTTTGTAGTTTCCACAAACATTGCGCAGTCTATATTATTATGCTGAAGATAGTATCGAATCAGCTCTTTTTTGTTGACATAGGTGTTAATGTTAGCATATAAAAATTTAAGTGTGAATGTCCTCATATAGCTGCACCCCCTCCGCTGGCTCCGTATCCACCGTTTTGTTTTCATTCTCGAGGTCAATCATGAGTATGTAAAGTCTATTACCAACAAAAGTGGGTACAGTGCTAATATTGTAGTTGTCGATGAAGCGTCTCTGGAGTTTTTGAATCAATTGTTGTCTTTCACTATTTTTGGGTTTGTTGATGTATGTTTCTATGACATGATCATGTATTGTAATAGCTTTGTGTATTCTGCTTTTTTCCATTTGTTTAGTATCCATATCGGCCGTTTTTTTGTTTATCGATCTTTTTGAGGTAGTCCGAATATTAAAACACGCGTATTCAAAATATTGTTGCCAAAACCTTGCCAGCTGACTTTTGCTTTATTCCACGCTTTGGAGTTGGCTCATCACGTGTAGTCCACTCGGCTGGCTGTTCATTACAATTGAACAGCTTCAAACACTGTTCAGAATTATCAAGTCATTATTGTTTTTGGTTGATTGTAAGGTCGGGCGGCTTGCACCTTGAACAGAGTTTTCTCATATCCAACTAGTCATTCACGATATGTCCAACACGTTCCTTTCATATATGTAGGGTATCAGCAATCAACTTCACTTAACGGTCATCAGAAATTGTGATGTAGAATTTTTATGTTTTGTTCATTAACAGGAGCATCCACTGCGTGCATCGTCCTCAGTGCTCATTTTGCTTCGTTTAAAATTAGCAAATCTCTCAGGTTGATTTTTTTTTGGTGCAAAGCCCGAATAATGTTTATTAAGCCAAGCCTAGGATTCAATAGTATATTTTCGCCAAAAAGCAATGCATTAGGTTTGTTCCAACACCCAGTTCTGTTACTGTCCTGAACTCATTCAGAACTGAATCAATTCACACGCCTACGCTCATCCTAGTCCTAGTCCTAGCCAGATGTGGTTTTATTGCACCTTGCTGCATTCGGATGGCATTTAGCTGACCGTGTCAATTCGTCCCTCTCAGTTCTTGCCTATAACCCAGAACTGAATTCACAGTTCTAGAACCGGTCTGACCACAATTCAAGTTTGAACACTTGGTAAGGAATTCCAGAATCAGTTCGAACGTCGTTGGAACGCTAATATTGATATGCGCACACTCCGCCTGATTCAGAACTGGTTCCAGATTGTGTAGGAACAAACATTTTATTAACACACTAAATTACAGTTAATCCATTTCTTCAAACTTACAAGAGTTGCTTCACTAAAAATGCTATAATAATAATATAAAATTTGAAAAATTATATGGATTCAATACTAGTAGCTTCTAAGAACTTTTCAGCCCACCCGAAAATAATAATAAGAATTTATTTCCAACAGGTAGAGAACTCAATTAGTGTAAATTACAAAAAACAGACGCTTTTAACTATAAAATACAATATTGAAAAACATGTAGAATCTTTTTTTTTCAATATCAAGAAATATGCTACAACATGAAAGCCGCATCTTAAAAACATATAAAATCTACCCACTTGAAGATCGAAAAACATCAGTGTAGCCTACGCAGATAAGCTCTTAAAGACTGGCTCAAGGGACATATAAAATCAGTTCCATTGCATACCTAGAAACAACGGTGTCGTCTTCGTGAATATGTTTCAGTACCAGTGAGTCAATTCTTGAATCTCAGTTAAGAATTGAAGGGTAAGACAATTGTCATATGTTTATGTAGATTTTCTAAGTTTTCTCGAACATCTGCAAAATTTGGGAGAGTTCTATTTTTAACTTAGAAAATGGACGCAAACATATGGCAATTGTCATACTCTTCAATTCTTGATCGAGATTCAAGAATTGACCCCCTGGGCGATATTTATGAGTCATATCTGTCATCCTCTGTCTTCTTCTACGTACCTGTGGGAGTGACAATGCTGTTTCTTTCTCGCTGTAACCACTTTTCCTCCATATCTATATGTCTTCAATATGGTCAGTGTTGAAAAACACATGGAATATGTTCATTTGAAATGCAGAAGACTTATATGTGAAGAATATATAATATGCTATAATTATTAAGGAATCTAACACATTTATTGATTATGAGGATGTTGATGCAACCTAACGTCTACTCCCAGCTGTTTTGAAGAAAGTCTCACAGTTGCAGGTAGTAATAGATCACTTCAGGGAATGCTCATTTCACTGATACCAAGTTTTCATTGATATTGCTTGTCCCCTACCTAAGCCCTAGGAGAAACTAGATAGAAAGTGCTACCTTGCAATCAGAAAATTTTTCAGTTCATGCCGAACTGCATTTTCATGATTCCTACTATAAATTATTGAAGTCGTCTGGTTACTTCATTGTTAAGTTATTGTTCGGGAATATAAATATGTATAGAAATCAACAAAGTTGTCCTGTTTGTGTAGAAAAGTTAGGTGAAATCTAATTTGAACTGTGAATTCCAATAAGTTGAATACAATTGCTCACAGCAATCTGTAACAAGAATATATGTTCTACTTAAAAAAAAATTGTCAGAATTAACGCCATTTTCTCTCGAGACCGTAATATTTTTCTATTTTATTTATTTATTATGGCCAGATGCCAATCTTTAGTCGAATATTACGATCATGTTGGGATTTATTCGCGAAATATAAAATTAATTCAACTTTGATACTCTGTAAAGAATGAGTTGTAGACATATGTGGCACTTATCTTTTTATTTTGACATCGGGGACATGCTCCTAAATTTTCCACATGTACTTAGGAAACACTTTGTATTGGGAACTTCTGCGAAGATGCCAGCGCCCTAACGGATAAATTTGGAACCTGTCCAAGCTAGTAGTTTTATGTAAACAAACCTTAGAAATGTGGTGGAGAACGAATATTTATTAAGCAGAGCTTGAATATTTAAAGAAATTATTATAATTTTGTGTGAGATTTCTTGAGAAGGAACTTTTCGTTTGGATCACGATATAAAATCGTACTTTGAATTGTTCCTGGAGGATAATTTCGGTGTTATTTTAGTGTATGTTGCTTGGTGGATCAAAATGAACCAATATATAAGTTTACTCGAATTTCTGGAAAAATAGGCACCTCAATAAGTAATTTAAGGACTCTTATTTATGTGAAGAAGTGCTGAATGCAGGCTATATTATGTGGTAAATCTAGAATCAGTCCAAATGATATGACTTGTTCTTTATTTACAAACGAGTGAATCAATAAAATGAAAACAGATTTTCTGCTTAAATTCTTTTGCATCGTATTTCTAAAGAAAAGAAAACAGATAGACATATAATTGATTTCATTTTCATATTACAGCAGCTCAAGGTACACATACAAAATGAAAAATGTCACAGCTGGTTCAACCTACCTATATATAGAAATGAAATGTATTGATGTATTTATATGATTAACTTCAGCTATTATCAACGTATATCTAGTTTTTGTCAGGTTTTCAACCAGATCACTCCTTTAGAATTTGATTTTGTCTAGTATGTGAATTAGGTAGCTGCAGACGTGCTCGATAGTTTCTCTGCAGCATTTTTCTTCAAAATTCTCTTATTTACATTTACACCTGAAAACATTATGACATGAAGTTGTTTCGAAATGGATACATGGTATAGGTAATTCACCTTTATGAAAATAAACATCTTCAGAGAAATGCAGTGAACATACTTTCATGTATTTCGTGACCTGTTTTCAAATCTTCAATCTCTAAAGCTAGGCCTTTCTTCTATTATTGAGTTCCCTGCCAAATGCTGTTTCCAAATTAACGGTACTTTCATTTGGCTTTGGAAAAAATGAAAACTAGAGTCACTAGATGATCCTTTCTTCTTTGACCATGTATAACATTGAGTTGAGGCACACAACAATAGTCATTTCGGGAGGATGCCATTTCGAATTGATACAATCGAAAATTTTATTCGGAAAGAAAGGAATCGATTGATGAATATTACAAACACTTTCGGTATACCAACATTTCAACTCGGAGAACAACACAAAAGCTCGAAAATGAACTCCAAAAGTAAGCAAATTACGTTAGAATAACAGGCTCGTCGAAAAACTACTAGCTTGGAAGTGTTCGAATTTCTATCGCAAGAGGGCGTATCGCTTAGCAGTAGTTGCGATTAACAATATCAATTTCATATTGAAATCTCAATGCTAGTATGAAAAATCATTTCTTCCCTAATTAGAAGAGTTAAATTTGTATCAGGACTCCTGGTGTTTCTTGAAAGTGAGGTATTATTACTAATTATTAATTTTCAAACATGAATGTTATTAAAGTTATTCACTCAATATATCAATAAATCTGATGAGTCTCGAGACTCATTTGTCACAAATGGACACTTACAAGGCACTACTACTTTCCTAGACAGAATGTGTCTCAAGAGCTCATGTGGTGTGTTTCAGAGAGTAACCTCGAGACATTTGATCTCAGGTGGACACTTAGCATAAAGGATGTGTAGAAATAAGTTTCCAATCAGTATTCAGTGCATGGAATGCTTTGGACGCCGAGGTCGTCGGTGCGCGGTCTGGAAATGTGTATAAAAAAGATTGCATGGTACATTATGTTTTCGATAAATTACATAGGTTTTATTTTTCATTTGTTTTCTAAATTTTCACTCCAAATATCTGAAAGAGATAATAATCATAAGAAAATAATTCTGCAAATTTTCTAGTTTGTCTGATGAAGAAGTCGGATTAAGATTCTGAAACGTTTCAATTCACTTTGTTCCAATATTGTTCATCAGGCAACTCCTTTCCTAGAAACGGTCCTTGACAAATAGTTCCAATCCGCAAAGGTGTTTTCGATAAATAATGGTTTTTTGCAATACTTCTTTTTGTGCTATCGTTTTGTCCAAATATCTGTAATTCTCGATTTTTTTCCCGATAATGGTTGGACTAGGTTTGACTCACTGATGACTTACCAATATCAAAATCGATTCTGCTCGTCCGGCTGTGGACACGATAACTGTCGAATGGAATAAAGCTAGCGGCTTGAAGCTTTCAGGGTAGTACGCGTATCGTAATGCCGCAGTTCAGTTCGATAATCGTTCAAATCGGCTTAACGGTTTCGGAGTTATAGCCATTTGAAATTTTGAGTTTATTTTCCTGATATATCAGGAACTACTGGAGCGATTAGATTGAAGTTTGGCATTTAGTTAGAGCATAAAGACTCGCAACTGTAAGCGAAATTTTGTTTTGATTGTAAAGTCACTAGATTAAAAAACAAAATTCAAAATTTTTTGGAAAACTTTTTTTATTTATCACCTTCGAAAATTCTGTTCCTACCTTGAGCTCTATATTTCACAGCAGTTTACCAAATTTCAGTTCAATACGGTTATAATTTCCGGAGATATTGGGATAAAATCTGTCAAATATATTTTTCATCGGTATCGTTTTTTCCAGAATAACTCAAAAAACCTAGAAAAGCTGTGACGTGAAATCAGCAGCTTTTGTGTGCATGATCAAATTCGTTGCCAAAACGGTCATCTCCTTTAAACACGCTGCCGAATTCACGTCAGTGCTTTTCTAGGTTTTAGATATTGAAAGTGAAAACACATGGAAAATAATGCAAAATCCGCTGAAATATGCTTCAATCGATATATGTAGTTTTTTGTTTCACTGGTGTTTATTCGTTTCGTTTCATTTGGGCTAAAATAGGACTTGTCCAACAGCCTTCAATTAAGTATAATAATAATAAAATGATAATAATAACGAGAAAACTGTTTTATGATATTTCACCAAAGAAGAAAAGAAATGCCATATTTATAAGTAGAAGTAAATTATATATTTGTATATTTGAAAGAAATTATTTTTTAGTGTGAACAAATACCTGACACTGCAATTTACAACTAATCATCATCACTATGACCTTTGGCACAGACTTCAAAGTCAACAGTGCAACAAATTTCAGCTCAATTCGGTATTTTTTCTGGATATTTTAGGAGAAATGTGTCTCTTTATTTCCTCAATTTCTAAAGAAATATCGTTTTTGCTCGCATGTTCTCTGGGGAACTGCGTGTTATCATTTCGTCCAAATATCTGTAATTTTCGAAATTTGGACCGAAAATGGTCTCAAACGACTATGTTGGAAGCACTTGCGACGAATCCGTTGCCAAAATCAATTCCGTCTGGTCCGAGGACAAGATAACTGTCGAACGGATCGATGTAGCAGACTTGTAACCATCAGGGTAGATCGCGCGTCAGAATGCGGTGGTTAAGATCATTAATGGTCCAAATGGTTTCGGAGTTAAAATCATTTGCGATAATGGGGTTTTTTCCTGAATTTGGGTTATTACTGCAAATGCAAATTTGCACATAATTATTATGGGTTCGATTCATCATTTTCCCAAATCACCTTCAGGAAGTATTCAAAATCAGGTTTCAAAATTGGGGTTTGGGATTTGTCATGCATGCGCGAAGTGACAACGTTGTTTAGTAGAATTGATTTTTCTGCTATAGAATAACGAAATATTTATTCCTATTCTGTGGTACACACGTGTTCTTTGTCAATACAACCAAACAATTTCCGTTTGCGATTTGTCAGTTATATGACAGTCTGTGCTCTTCTTTTTCTATTCCTTGGTCGTTGTCTTCTATTTTAACCAGATCGAAGTATAGCTATCTCTGTTTTCCTAAGCAAAGTAACACATTTTACGTCCTTTTCTTTCCAAGAAAGCAGAATTCGACGTTGCCATATCGTGCACTCATGACAAATCCCTTTAAATGCAAATCTCCATTTTTTTTTCAGTTTCAGGTGATTAAAATTTTTTTTAAAAATATAATATTGAAATTATATGTTTGAAATGTGATGTTGTGCAGGTTTTTCATGAAAATAACTGCATTTTCGTTTAAAGGAAAAACCCCCATTCCCTCAATATCTCAGGAAAAAGTGTAACTATCAGATTGATATTGGTAATTAGTTGTAGTGTACTGAAGCTCTACTAATCGGAAAATTTTGTTGTGATCGTATGGTTAGCAAATTAATAATGTTTTCGAAATTTGTGTCGAAATAATTTTTTTTTTCGAAAAATAGTCATCAGATTCCAACCAAAAAATTCATGTACCTCAAACTCCATATTTCACAACAACGTACTAAACTCCAGTTTGATCTGGATCCAACTTGCGGAGAAGTCGGAAAAAAATTTGTCAAATTATTTGGTTTCTCCCCAGTTATCGTTATTTCCGAATCAACAAAAAATTCTGATCTAGTCATGATAACACTTGGTCTGCTGTTCTTCAGCCTTGCGGAAAATATCGTGGTGATCGTGAGATAAGAACAGTCTACAATCTCCGTCCCGACTTGGAAACACTCGGTTATTGTGGTTCCCCATAAGACGCTCTATCTTCTCCGTTAGACCAATTCCCTAGATATGTTGGACGTTATCGTCTTGTGTGTAACCACAATAACCGAGTGTTTCCAAGTCGGGACGGATATTTGTAGACCGCAAATCGCAGATGTAGTGACCTGATACGTCAAAGGATGAATGTCTGGCACATAGATCAAAGTATTCTGCACTCGAAGGTGGGATTCGCAAGATGCTCCTGGCAGATGGCGCGCTGTATGTAGTTATACTGCAGTGTTCTATCCGACAGGTAATAAGTATTTAGAGTTTTATTCTACGATTTTACCTGAGTAGTAAGTCGTTCTGAAGATATGTAAGTACTGTGAAATAGCTATAGCCATTCTCCCTGTTTTGGTTGATTGGATGATTAGCTCTGATCAAGGTGGAATATTTGTTGTTTCATCGACAGATATTCGTCCTTTGTGGTTATATTAGTATTATAACTGGAGCTTTTTTCTTCACGAACTAACTCCTATCTTTGATAATCGATTTTGACAACAGATTCGTCATCAGTGAGTACAACCTTAGGCGTTTGAAAGCATTTTCGACTTCAATATTAGGTGTGTCCCAGCAAACCATGATGTTACTTGCGCTTTCCCGTTACATAACATCTAAAAGAAATCATGCTAATAGCTGATACGTCTCAAAACCAAAGTATCTGATACATAACCATATATCAATGATGTGATCTGAACTATTCATATATCATATACGTAACATTACTATTCGCAACTACTGCTAAGCGATACGCCCTCTGGCGATAGAAATTCGAACACTTCCAAGCTAGTAGTTTTTCGACGTGCCTGTTATTCTAACGTAATTTGCTTACTTTTGGAGTTCATCTTCGAGCTTTTGTGTTGTTCTCAGAGTTGAAATTTTGGTATACCGAAAGAGTTTGTAATATTCATCAATCGATTCCTTTCTTTCCGATTAAAATTTTCGAATGTATCAATTCGAAATGGCATCCTCCCGAAATGACTATTGTTGTGTGCCTCAACTCAATGTTATTCATGGTCAAAGGAGGAAGGATCATCTAGAGCCTCTAGTATTAATTTTTTCCAAAGCCAAATGAAAGTAAAGTTAATTTGGAAACAGTATTTGGCAGGGAATAGAAGAAAGGTCTAGCTTTAGAAATTGAAGATTGGAAAACAGGTCACGAAATACATGAAAGAATGTTCACTGCATTTCTCTGATGTTTATTTTCATAAAGATAAATTACCTACAATGTTTTCATTTCGAAACAGCTTCATGTCATGATGTTTTCAGGTGTAAATAAAAATTTTGAAGAAAAATGCTGCAGAGAAACTACCGAGCACTTCTGCAGCTACCTAATTCACATACTACACAAAATCATATTCTGAAACAGTGATCTGGTAGAAAACCTGACAAAAACTAGAAATATTGTTAGAGTTGGTAATAGCTGAAGTTATTCATTTAAATACATTAATACTTTTCAGTTCTATACAATATAGGTAGGTTGAACCAGCTGTGACATTTTTCATTTTGTATGTGTATCTTGAGCTGCTGTAATATGAAAAAGTTATATGTCTATCTGTTTCCTTTTCTTTAGAAATACGATGCAAAAGAACCAAAGCAGAAAATCTGTTTTCATTTTATTGATTCACTCGTTTGTTAACAAAGAAACAAGTCATATCATTTGGACTGATTCTAGATTTACCACATAATATAGCCTGCATTCATCACTTCTTCACATAAATAAGAGTCCTTAAATTACTTATTGAGGTGCCTGTTTTTCCAGAAATTCAAGCAAACTTAGGTATTGGTTCATTTTGATCCACCAAGCAACAAATACTAAAATAACACCGAAATTATCCTCCAGGAACGATTTAAAGTACGATTTTATATCGTGATCCAAACGAAAAGTTCCTTCTCAAGAAATCTTGCACAAAATTATAATAATTTCTTTGAATATTCAAGCTCTGCTTAATAAATATTAGTTCTCCACCACATTTCTAAGGTTTGTTTACATAAAACTACTAGATAATAGCTTGGACAGGTTCCAAATTTATCCGTTACGGCGCTGGCATCTTCGCAGAAGTTCCCAATTGTAAACGTTACGTATAGGAAAACACTGCAAAAATCTCCTCTGGTGTAAAAACTGAAATGTTGGGGACAAGTTGATACAGTTTTGCAAATGGACCACTGATATATCATAAATTAATATCCTTCAACGTAATACTGAATATAGTGCAGTAAAGTTAAGTAAGTTAAAGTAAAAGAATGGTTTCTATGTTTAAAAGACCTAAGTACAGACACAGAAGTATTATAATACTTCTTTATTCTGTGCCACAGAATAGATGTTCTCTGACCTAACCTTATTGATTTGTTGATAGTTGAAGTTGATACATTTACAACAAATTGTATTTTCATAACGCATTAATGATTTTCTTTTGTATCAGATTCAAGTGCAGATAATTTTTAGTATGTACCAATAACAGAAGAAGAGTGAGTTATCTATGGTTTCAGGTCCAGGCGATTTATTCGAAATACCTAAGTCCTGCACATAAATTATGAAGTCTGGCTTTGTCGTTTTGATTGTGGCCTTTGTTGATGATTCATAGGATTATATGGAACTTTCAGGATCAGTGAAATGAGGTAACGGAAGAATATTTAGATTCCACCGATTAGTAAGGACCAATTTATGCATCTTAGTCATAAGCACACGAACAATATATGTCAATATTGAACCTGTGCATATCAATGTGAGCATTTATGCTTCGATAGCATAATCGTAATAATGGGAATGATGGACGTAAACCAGTGTATACTCGTTAAGAAAAAATACCCGATGGGTAACTTTGCATTTAAGAATTAGGATTAAAATTTGTTTTGCTGGTTCTACAGCACAAGGAAAGGAGGTTCTCAATGTTTATATATAGTATGCTCTAATATAATATTTACATGTAAATAAAACAATCAATGAGTTTTTTACATTGATTTTCTATCATCTTGAGATTCAAGCAACTGTCGCCGTCATTTTTTCAGACTTTGAAAGTTCAAACCACCACTTGAATTATGAGGATAATGAGAAGAGAAAATTTGTTATATTGCTATTGTTATTAATTGAATAGTTGAGTTCTGGGAAGTCTCAAGATACTGCATATATAGAAGGATTTGTTAAATATTTGTGTACATAAAAAGATGAAAAAAGAAGAGCTGATGAATTATGGACCAATTTCTACTATCAAAACCTTGCAAACATAATCAGCAAAACAGCTAATTATTATTGAATATCTTACAAAATGAGGGAATTACTTTCCGACTAATAACCTAAGTTTTGGCCACGAGAAAACATATTAAGTCTCAAAAAAATGAGCAAATTCAAATATCTTTAAAATAACTGGCAATCGTTCTGAAAAACCATGTCAGTTTTTGTTTCAAATTTTTCTCCTTCTGTGGACCTGTTTCATATTATGCCTTATTGATGCCCATTTGTCTGTCTGACGTCAATGGGATCAATTTTATGCTTGAATCAATTGTAAAAACAGGATAGGATGCATTGGTTAGTACCAACTCACATCCAAGGCTGTTTTTACTCTTGTTTTAAAGTATGAGAGTTAATTAAACTGGTTTTCTCTGAAGTCAGGCTGAAAAAAGGTATCATTAAAGCATAGTACGATACGGATTCAAAGAAAGAGAAAAATTTGAAAGACAAACTAACGTGTTTCTGCTACCGTCAGCAAAACAAACGAATAGGCATTATTTGACCATTGAGTATAATAATAATTTTATTAATCCTTTCAGATAATTTATGTATCGGACAAGTAAAAAGAAATAAAAAAACTGAACTTTCGATATTTTTGGAAATTCTCACAATAATACTCACAGTTGATTTGAGCATGAAATACTTACTTATTGATAAGGACTTTACAACTTTTTTGAATTGACCAATATGAGGTGACTGTATACTACGAGGCAGATGATTAAACAGTTTGACACTATGATATATAATATTATTATATTTATATTCACATATCAAGTATGCTATATTTTTTAAATGGTAATTTCAAGCTCTATCGAGATATTTGAAAAAATACAGGGAGTTCCATTCGAAAAAATATTTTCATAGCGATATCTCATAAAATATCAGTTTGCAGAAAATTTAATTAAAGTCTTGAATTCTACGTAGGAAGTTCTTTTTCCAGAAATCAAAAATTTTCAACAGAAGAAAAGTTACAACAATATATCTAACATATTCATGAAAATTGGCCCTCGGACACCGACATCAGTTTTTGCCAGAATTGTAGTGTCCCTTCAAAAGTATCCAAATTGACCCACCCTGTACACCAAACTAAAGTGGACTTGATCGGTTATATTTACATTTTGAGAAGAATTTACATCCAAAAGCACAATAAATCTTTTTCTATTGATTTTTTCTCATTTGCAGTACTCCGAGTTTAGATGATATGCCAAGAGTAAAGCTTGAAGGAGTGGACATAGACATTAGCGAATACGATTCAACCAGAGAGAAACATTGTCCAGTTATGAAGCTCGAAGATGTGAAGATTGAAGATGTAAAAGGAATTCACGACAGAAAAACATTTATGAAGAAAATTAATTCAACAAATGAGATCCAAATGATTGAGTCGAATACGATCATTCGTGCAGCTGATTCAACTGAAGAGAAGAACCTCTCATTAGTGAAGCTTGAAGAATTTTTTGAAAATGGAATTAACAACAGCAAAATATTTTTTGATGAAAACAAGGATAATCAAAAGAATAATGTTCCTGGCCAAATAAAAAGCATTTCCCAACAAGATAATGATAGTAACTTCAATTTTCGGCCAGGTGATTGTGGGCTGATCTCTGAAGGTGAAATGCAGGCTCAAATGAATGCTGCTCAATCTTATCGAGAGAATCATAGAGACTCAAGTGAGCATAATACATTAAATCAACACCATCTCGAACAACAATCAGAATATGCTCAAAGGAATAACAGCAAACATCCGTGTCATGTTTGTGAATTTGCTACACCACCTGAATCCATTCAGAAACATATAGCATCCGAGCAATCTTATCGAGAGAATCATAGAGACTCGGGTGAGCATAATACATTAAATCAAAACCATCTTGAACAACAATTAGAATATGCTGAGACGAATATCAGCAAACATCCGTGTCATGTTTGTGAATTTGCTACACCACCTGAACCCATTCAGAAACATATAGCATCCGAGCATAGCAAGAAACAACAGTGTTATCTCTGTGCACATAGTACAACTAATAAGTGTAGTTTGGAAGGACATACAACATATTCAAAAAATAAGGCTCTCAAAGGGCACCTAGAATCTGTTAACCTGAAAACCAAAAAGTATCAGTGTAATAAATGTAAATATGCTACAGCTGTTAAGGCGGATCTCGTCAAACATACAGAATCTGTCCACATGAAGATAAAAAAGCATCGTTGTGATAAATGTGAATATACCTGCTACCGAAAGAGCAACCTCAGATTACATATTGAAAATGTTCATTTGAATATAAAAAAACATCAGTGTGAAGAATGTGATTACACTACGAGTTGGAAGCACAATCTGAAAAGTCACATTGAAGGTGTTCACTTGCATACCAGAAAATATCAGTGTGCCGAATGTGATTACGATACAACTTGGCAGGGGTTTCTGAATAATCATATGGAATCTGTTCACTTAAATATGAAAAAATATCAGTGTAATGAATGCGAATATGCTACGGCTTACCGGGAGCACCTAAAAAGACATACAGAGTCTGTTCACTTGAGTATAAAAAAGCATCAGTGTGAGGAATGTGAATATATATGCTACAGGAAGGAGCATCTTAAATTACATATTGAAAATGTTCACTTGAATAACAAACAATATCAGTGTGACAAATGTGAATATGCTACTGTTAGAAAGTACCATCTGAAAGATCATATCGAATCTGTCCACTTGAATATTAAAAAACATCAATGCAGGGAATGTGAATATGCTGCATCTAAGAAGAAGTATCTGAAGAAACATATTGAATCTTTTCACTTGAATATAAAATAAACACATACATTAATGTGAATATAGTGCAGCTGGAAAAGGCAGGTTTCATCCCGTCTTATTCCAAAGGTTTTTATAAAAAATAAGTAGATACAGGGTCAAACATACAGAGTGTAACAGCCAAATGGAATAAATTCGATAACGAATAAATGAGGGCGTGTTGGGAAAAACGCTTGGACACGTCGATTTGTAATTTTAAATGCGCATATTTTTCAAGAAAATAATATTATATAGGGTGTTCCATGTGACCGTGGCCAATACCAACTTTCTTATTTCAAATGCAACCCCCTGTATATTACTTATTTTTTGGATTCTTCAGAGAATTCTATACCCAATTCATGCACAATGTCCTATACCTATCTTTAACTATTTCGGAAATATTAAATGTTTTCAGATTTAGTGCAAAAATCAACGTTTTAAATAAAAATTATTTTATTTCACAAATTCGGTATATTACACTTAAAACCTTATAAGTAATACTGATTATTTCTTAATAATTGAAAAAAAAAACAGAAAAAACATTAATGTCAATGTAGGAAATGTTCAAAATGCTCGCCGCGAACGTCTTGGCAACACGCTAATCTGGTGTAGAATTGTCTTTTAAAGTTACTGAACATTTCAGGCGTGACTGATATAATCGCAAGTGTGATTCGATTTTAAGGGTTTTTTTTGTTTTTTTTAATTTCTTCTCAGTAATGGTTTTTGCTTAGTTTCTTCATATCAAGAGATAAATGGGAAATAAGTATTGAGTGTAATGTTCATTTTTGTGAAAAATCTGAAAACACTTAATATTTCCGAAAAAGTTGAAGATAGGTATAGGACATTGTACATGAATTATGTCTAGAATTTTCTGAAGAATCCAAAAAATAAATAATATACAGGGGGTTACATTTGAAATAAGAAAGTTGGTATTGGCCACGCTCGCATGGAACACCCTATATAATTTTATTTTCTTGAAAACTATACGCATTTAAAATTACAAATCGACGTGTCCGAGCGTTTTTCCCAACACGCCCTCATTTATTCGTTATCGAATTTATTCCATTTGGCTGTTACACTCTGTATATAGCCGTATAAATGACATTGGAAAAGTAATTTTTGCCTTATGACATATACCCCGTTTTCGAAACATAAGCAAGATACAAGGTGTTTTATGTCAACTTTGAGCAATATTCTGATAGCTGTGGTGATTTATACCTTTGAAATAACTGTTTTTGGTCACATCTTATCATTCAATTGTTGTGTAGTATTCTGGAAGAAACATTTCAAAATGGCGGAAAACCTACAAAGTCGGAATATTTTGTTTTGGATTGCCAAATTGGATAGCGTTATTTCAATGTACTCGAAGTTCTAAGATTTCCCGTAAAAAAGTTTTTTCAAAATTCAAACTAAACTTTTTTTTACATGTCTACAGTGAAAAAAAAAATTCACCCAAAATTGTTGAAACCTTTCGAGGTTCAACTTACCTTCATTCTGAACACTGCTGTGAAAACAGAATGAAAAAAAATCCATTGGTTTTCATTTTATAGGCTTCCTAAGATTCCGCTCGTTGTATTTAAATAATTTTTATTTAAGAAACTGGTGGCTCTACGGAGGCCAAAATTGTGCTAATGGGCCCCCAGAATAACCCGGATAGAAATATGAATTTATCAAAAAAAAAATTTTTTTGAAAAAAATTTTGATGGGATTCGAATTCGCTCCACTTACGGACAATAGGATCGTGTATAAATTGGCTTTATTCTGATTATAATGACGTGTCCGTTACCAAGCAACGGTAGTTCATCGAATTCGTGCCTATTTTCCGAATGCAGAGAGAGTTCGATTCCCACTGAAGTTTTTAGAAAATATTTTTTTCTTGATAAATTCATATTACTATCCAGGTCACTCTGGAGGCTTATTAGCATAATTTTGGCATCCGACGGGCCACCAGTTTCTTAAATAAAAATTATTTAAGTACTCCGAGCAGAGTCTTTGGAAGGCTATAAAATGAAAACCATATTTTTTCATTTTGTTTTCACCCTAGTGTTCAGAATGGAGGTGAGTTCAACCTCGAAAGATTCCAACAGTTTTGGGTGAATTTTTTACACTGTAGACATGTAAAAAAAAAAGTTGTTTGAATTTTGGAAAAATTTTTTCACGGAAAATCTTAGAACTTCGAGTACGTTGAAATAACGCTATCCAATTTGGTGATCGAAAACAAAATATTACGACTTAGTAGGTTTTCCGTTATTTTGAAATATTTTTTCCAGAATTCTACCCAACAATTGAATTGACCACCAAAAAATACTAAGATGTGACTAAAAACCGTTAATTCAAAGGTCACGTATAAATCACCAAAGTTAGGAGAATATTTCTCAAAGTTGACATTAAACACCCTGTATATGGCTTATGCTTCGAAAACGGGGTATATGTCATAAGGCAAAAATGACTTTCCCAATGTCATTTATACGGCTATATATGTTTGACCAGTTTATGGTGAAACACCCTGTATATAATACAATATAAATTAATTATTAATGAATGTGAATATTCTGTACCTTCGAAGAAATTTTGAAAATGCTTATAGAATCTGTTCATTTCAATTTCAAAAAACATGTGTGCAGAGAGGACCATCTCGAAAAGCATCTCAAAAGATTAATAATATAATTATAATAAAATCTTTATTCATTTCACCTTGCAAATATTTCATTGTAACAGAGCTTTTTAAAAACCAGCTTGTGTGTTGATACCTTTCAAATATTGGATCACAGGACGTCACATGAACAAATCATGTGAATATCATATACAGTAGAAACCCCCTTATGATGACTAATTCTTGTTGTTAGGCATTCCGATAATCGAATATCCAGTTGATTGAAGAGAAGGGGTTATCATTCATATTTCTGTGAAGAAAATGAATATACACAGTGGTTATTTGATTGCGTTTTCAAAATTGCCAAACACTTGACCTTTGTCAGTACTTACACAAAATAATTAGGAAGGAGTAGAATAGATACAATAGTAAGAGTTGCTAAGAAACCTAATGGCCGATCGTAGACACAAGAACTTCCGAAAGAAAAACTTGGAAACTTGATGTTTGCAGAGAAAGTTTGGACCTTATTTACGAAGGCCGAATTCGTGAAGGGGTAAAATCCACCCAATGATTCCGCAGATATCTCATTAAAAATTTTATTTTCCCAATATTTCCAACAATACAGATTAGATCAGATTGAAATCCAGTACTTTATCGAAAAATTACAGTTTGAATGTTCACACAGAATTTGATGAGGATAATATGATAAGAAGATCACAGAATATTGAATATTTGAAAAAAAAATTTGAATTTTTTTTTTAATTGAGGTGACTACGATTTCGACGAAATTCTCCTAAAACTTGCCCGTCGTTATGCCAAACTAACTACCAAGTTTCAATCCAATCGCTCCAGTAGTTCCTGAAATATGAGAGAAATAACCTAAATGCCTATAACTCCGAAACTATTTAGCCCATTAACGAACTGTACCGCGGCATTCTAATGCGCGAACTACCCTACAAGTTTCAAGTCGCTAGCTGGCACCGTTCGATAGTTGTCGTGTCCAAGACCGGCCGGACAGAATCGATTTTGACACCGGATTCGTCATCAGTGAGTCCAACCTAGTCGTTTGAGACCGTTTTTGGCGCAATCAACGAAAATTACAGACATTTGGGCAAAACGATAGCACACTGTTCCCCTAGAACATGCGCGCAAAATATATACAATTTCGTGGATTTCTTCTCGATATCGTTGTTCTATCCGGAATAACTCGAAATATACTTATTCAATCGAGATTAAACTTGGCAGCTAGTATGGAAATGCTGATGGACAACTTTGTGCAAAATTTCGTGATGATCGTGTCATTAGAACAATTTGAAAAAAAAATTCAAATATTTATTTTCAAATATTCAATATTCTGTGATTTTCTGACCATATTATCCCCATTATATTCTGTGTGAACCTTCGAACTGTTATTTTTTGATAAAATACTGAATTTCAGTTCGATCCAATCTGTATTTTTGGAAATTTTGGTGAAATAAAACTTTGAATGGGTATAGCTTTAATGCTAGACTTCGTCCTGCTGTTATGAATGTAGAAAAGAAAGCATTCAAATAAAGGCACAATTATTATTATATCTGTGGAATCATTGGGTGGATTTTTCCCATTCACGAATTCGGCCTTCGTGTAATTCAGGTCCAAACCTACTCTACAAATATCGCGTTTCTTAGTTGTTTCTTTCGGAAGTTATTGTGTTTACGGTCGGCCTAACGGACGATCGTAAACACAATAACTTCTGGAAGAAACAACTTAGAAACTCGATATTTGTAGAGTAGGTGTGGGGCTTGATTACGAAGGGCGAATTCGTGAATGGGTAAAATCCGCCCAATGATTCCGTAGATACACCTATTCAAAATTTTATTTTTCCAATATTTCCAAAAACACTGATCAGATCGAATTGAAATCCAGTAGTTTATCGAAAAAAACCTAAGAAAAGCATTGCCGTGAAGGCAGCAGCTTTGCGTGCATGTTCAAAAATCGTTGCCAAAGCGGTCATCTACATTGAATATGCGCGCAAAAGCTGCTGCCTTCACAACAGTGCTTTTCTAGTTTTTTATACCTGCAGTGGGATTCTGTGTCCTATAGAATGCTATATATCGCTTTTATGCTACATGAGTTGCATTTGTGCACTGTCATAGTGTCATTCTGTGACTACCATTGTCTCCTCGAGACCGAGTAGTTAAATTCGATCGCCACAAAGCGTTATCTCCACACGAGTCGCTTTCTATAGTTAACCTCAAAATGAGAATAAGACGATAACATCAAGAATTATACATTGAAATGTGTGAAAGAAACCAGGAATTAATCACGAATAAATTTAACGGTCCGGATGGTAAATCCAGAGGAAATGCGCTTTGGCAAACATTAACGCAAAGATTAAATTCGATGGGCTATGGAGAGAAATCCAAAGAGGAATGGAGAAAGGTAACTAATTATTGGTTTATTTTAATCTCGATAATATAGTAAATTTGTTATTCACATGGTTGAAAACGATTGATGCTAACAGTAAAATCGATATAAATTATTACAAATAGTGGACTTTCAGGCATTTACCGACTGGAGGTGCAAAACTAAAAGGAAAGCGGCCAAGCTAAGAACTGAGCAGAATAAAACTGGTGGAGGATCTGCAGTTGGGATTCCATTATCAATCCTTGAATGCAAATTGATCGATTTAATGGGTGCCAGGGCAGTTGTTCGAGATCACTCTGAAGAGCTAAGATTTGGACAGGTATGTTTAAGCTTCAAATGTATAACCATAAAATTAATCATTCTTCTGCACTTCCATTCAATGGAAATCATCACAATCTGGCCTATTAGGCCACGAGCAGTTTTGACATTTCAGAGCTCTGAATAAAGAACATTGTTCTTTAACAATGGTTGATACTGTTGTTGCATGTTGCTTGGTTTTGTAAGGCAAGTAATACAATTTAAAACCTAAGTTTTTTTAAGTAAATTCAGGTATTCAAGCTCGAATAATCAACATCAAATCAATGAAAACTGTTGTTGTTGAAGTATTTTCATTTGAATGGTAGGTACTAACCAGATGTGGAGAGGAACTCAATTTATCCATTACAATAGAGAGAAATAAGAACATTCTATCGGTTCTGAAAGGCAAAATCATATCTTCTGAATTAATTAAATAAAGAACTGCTCTCTGAAATGATAATTCACAGAATAAATGTTACTTTGTAACTTGTCAGTTACCTCGGCAAAGAACATAGGATAGATATTAGTCTCCGCAATCAATAAAACTTGAATTAGATAGGATTGATTCATACCATTGACATTCAGGTATGCAATGACATCGAATTTTGAGCTGATTTCCATGTTTAGTCGAGTAATATCATGTACGTTATTTTGGTAGGGTACACCGAACGATTCGGGTAGGAATATTTGAAAATCATAAGTTCCAAATGAGTATTTATTTATTACTTGAACAAGACAGGATTTATAAAAGATATTTCCATTCAGATATTCAATGCAGTCAAATTTTTAGCTGATTCTCACTTAAGGTGTAGTATTACTACTGACAATGTTTTGTTTGGGTATGCCGATTGATACCAGGTAGGGAATTTTCCTAAAATCGTCAGTTTTTGATAAACATTCCTGATTGTTTTCACGAAGAAAAGATCTAAATCATCACTGATCGGCATTTTAGCCTAATTTGATCACCCTTGAGTCGTATTTTAGAAAGAAAAACCATCGACTGTGTCAATAACACTGTTCCTATCTACTACACCCAGGAATATCTGGCAGTGTCTAGGAATGAAAAAACTTGTTAGCACGATGATATCACATAATATTTTCACAATATTTTATCTCCATATGAAAGTAACAAGGTGCCTATTTAATATACTACAACACACAAAAAGACTGTTGACTGAACTAACCAAAGGTCTGTTTATTTGCCTGTTTATGAAATCAGGGATTAATTTCATATTAAGTACACCAAATGTATACTATCCTTTTTAAAAAAAGTGAATATATCAGTCCAAAATTTCCATATGAATACGAAATCTCGAGAGAAATCGCTTTTTCCCATAGTAAACAATGCATTTTAGGTTATTGTTGGTCCTCCAGTCTCTCCCAACTGTCAAAACTTCTCCTGACCTATACATTATTTTTCCTTTTTTTAGGTTACTATTGAGGTTCCTCTAAACGAAACCTTTGAGGATCCTCAAAATGACACTAAGGACCACAGCTACTACGGTGATGTTAAAATAGAAGAGAAAGAAATTTCTAATTGTTCAAGTTCTACAAGAGGCACTACAAGGTCCACCAACAATGAGCCTTATAGAAGGACTCGAAGGCAGACTGATAGACTGTCGAAAAAGCTTTTAGAAGCAAATCAAGAAACGAACGAGATACTTAAGGAAATGAGAGACAGCATTAAAAGTATGGCAAATTCCTTGAAAATTATAGCCGAAAGTATTGCCAAAAGGAGTAAGTGAAATAATGTAATGAAGGTGAATAAAGTAACTGAACATATAGTGTTTTTTGATGTGTCCGAATTAATGATGTATTGCTTTCTTAAATTTAATACTATACCTAAAAATGTTTGAGTTTTAATTAATATTCCTGTTTTCTATACTTTGATAGATACGGTTTTTCCACAATTTTTTTCTTTTTGCGCGCATGCTCTAGGTGAACAGCGTGCTATCGTTTTGTCCAAATGTCTGTAATTTTCGATGATTGAGCCGAAAATGGTGTTAAACGACTAGGTTGTACGATGTCAAAATCGATTCCGTCCGGACATCACCACGATAACGGGCGTACGGAGGATCTATCAACTTGAAAATTTCAGGAAGGGTTTCATTTCATTATACGAAGGTTGAGTTCGTTAATGGGCCGAATCGGCCGAATAGTTTCGGAGTTAAAGCAATTTGAAATTTTGAGGTTTATTTCCTCATATTCCAGGAACTACTGGGGCGATTGGATTGAAACTTGGCAATTAGTCGGAGCATAACGACGCGCAACTTTTAACAGAATTTCGTTAAAATCGTATGGGGACTCAATTTGAAAAAAAAAAATTTTCGAAAAAAATTTGTTTTACTGAAACTATTGCTTATATTGGAGAAAAAATTCAGTTATATCTTGAACCTCATATTTCACAGCAGTGTACCAAATTTCAATTCGATACGGCTATTACTTTTGGAGATATTCCGAACAAATATGTAGAATTTCGTGGTTTTCTTCTCGATATCGTTTTTTTCGGTATAACTCGAAAAATACTGATTCAATCGTGATGAAACTTCGCAGCGACCTCAAAGAAGTTGAGGGACAACATTTCGTGGGGGTCGTGTCATTAGAACAATTTGAAAAAAAATTTCAATTTTTTTTCAAATATTTAATGTTCTGTGATCTTCTCATCATATTGTCCTCATTAAATTCTGCATGAACCTTCCGATTGTCATTTTAAGTACTGGATTTCCATTCGATCTAATCTGTTTTTTGGAAATATTGGAGAAATAAAATTTTGAATGGCTAAACGACTAGAAACTCGATATTTGTAGGATAGGTTTGGGCCTTAATTACGAAGGTCGAATTCGTGAATAGGTAATACCCGCCCAATGATTCCGTAGTTCAAATTCGTTGCTGAAGCGGCCATCTACATAGAACATGCGCGCAAAAGCTGCTGCCTTCACGGCAGTGCTTTTCTAGATTTTGCATTGATGTGTCCTTGATATATAATAAAAAATGTAATGCTTCTAATAGTAGTTGCAGTTTAAAAATATATTTCATCTCAAAATGTAGTGGTTTTAATTGTTGTTAGTACTCAATATTCATTGATTTATTTCAATCAAGTGGTGATTAATCCCATTTAAATCAAATTATTGTTCCTATACTGCCATTACATTGAATGACAAATGATGTAGTTTACCGGATATACGGAAGCTCCCCAGAGGAAAACCGAAAGTCGTTCATTTCAACCGATTGGCTCCTTTCGCGTCAACACAAGGTTAAGAAGAAGAGGTACGTCTCATCGAGGTTCCGACAGAGGAAAACGACCATTTCCAGTCCCTGTGTTAGGCTGAACAAAATTAATGGTGTGAATGGCCGTCTGATGTTGGAAACATCTCATGACTTAAACTCTCATAGGATCGCCAACAATCTGACATCACAGTGGTTCCTGGAAGAATCCACTGCTTTATCAGGTCCAATAAAGTATCCTAACTCATACTATAGTAACAGGAGCCTTGAGTACTCCCTTGGATTTCCTTTCAATCCCACCAAAAATACATTGACCCTCAATGATTCTACCCATATTACATTTTTGTTTGCTAAAAAATTTCTAGTTTTCAGTTCCCCATAAATTTTTTGAGTTATCACTATAATAACTATAACAAAGCATACTTCTCTTCAAAAGTTGGTCCAATCTACAACTGTTGGCCTACCCCATGACTTTTCCCGTTCAAGTTTCACCTGTTTCATCTATCGGTTTTTTGCTAAATGTGCTCTTTTTAATAAAGTGAATGGAACCGTACCGTTTGCTTTTTTTTTTCTTATGTTTGTTACGCACTTCTACTTTGGTATTGCAAACGATACCTTAATGATCTTTATGAAATTTGCACGGCTTGTTGCATTCCGGGCAAATCATTTCCTCAGACAAATCAATCACACCATGCTGTCTCAAAAAAAAATCAGTCATTCTACTTTCATAATTATCCCAAAACTTCGAACAATGAATCTTACAATCTCAAGAGAAACAGAATTTAGCGAAAGTATCGCGATTCGATTACCGTTCTGATAAATTCGGTATTCCAATATCCTTGATAATTTCCCTGGCGACCCTGGTCGAATAGATTCAGGAAAGTTACTAGCATTGGCAACATTGCAGGATATAGTCACAGAATAGAAAGTACTTATACTGATATAAATCGATTTCAAGCGATGGATCAAAATCTCCGGTTATAGTTACGGTAATCCTCATTGACAGATAATCCTTTGCCTATATGTCAGTTTGGATAACCGCAACTATAACCGGTGCTTTTGGTCCATCGCTTGAAATCGATTATAGTTCTGTACGCGTACCTGTGACGAATACGACGCTCACACGTCAAACATGGAATTTGTAAACAATGAGGATATCAATTTATTTTCACTGGCAATTTTAGCGATGAATATTGCTTGAAATCTTTTTATTACTGCATCTTTGGCCAAGATCCATCAAGAAAATAGTCCGAGACAAAGCGTGCTTTCTATTTGACGATTTGGGGAGCTCAGAGCTGCACCCGCTCATGAAATTTGTTAACAAGTTAGCCAAATTTGGCGGAAAAAGTTCAATGACCTTGATAAACTGTGAATTTTTTTTGGAAAGACTAGAAGTGAGTGACAGTTTTTGACTGCAGATTTGAGATTACTGATCTTTCATGAAATTTAAAGCGTTATGCTACCTCCTATTCTTCATCGGTCATTTATAAGTTTTTTCGGGAATTATTATCGATTTAAAGTGATGTACCAAAAGCTCCGGTTATAGATACAGTTATCCACATGGACAGATAATCCTTTGCCTGTATGTCAGTTTCGATAACCGTAACTATAACCGGAGCTTTTGGTGCATCGCTTGAAATCGGTGTATGACATCCGGGTGTAACGCTCGGGTTCCCTGGAACCAATGAACGTTATATTATATACCTGGAAGGGACCCGTTTCGAGCGACAAGTGAAGCCAATTCGTTGCTTATGCAACCCGCGAAGTGGACGGGTATCTATCTCTTTCCTCCTCATTGCCGTAAAGGGAACTCTGTCGCATTTATTCTAAATCTTTTTGATTTTTCATTCCAAATTAGGAGTGAAACTGAATTTCTTTCTGACTAATTCGTGAAGAAGGCAGGATTGAAGAAGATCGCACATGTTCAAGTGAAATTTCATCTTAGTGAGCGGTTTTTCTTGGGGAACAGCGCGTTATGATCCTTCGTAAATTTGCGTTTTTTTGCTGAAAATGGTTACAAGCGACCAGGTTGGGCTCACTGATGAAGAGTTCAATGTCAAATTGAATTCTATTCAGCCGCCCGTTGCCACGATAACTTTCTACTGAAAAAAGCTATAGCGACTTAAAAAATTCAAAATAAGTTCGTTAATGGGCAGAATTTACCTAACATTTTCAGAGTTTCCATTTCAAATATATTACTTTATTTCCTCTATATCTCAAGAAGTACTGATGCGATCAGATTAAAACTTGCTAACTGATTGCATGAAGAAATTCGTTAAAAAAATATTTTTTTCGGAAACTATCAATGAGATTTCAATGAAACTTGGTGCAGACCTTGAAATCAAATCTGAACAGCAATGTTCGAAATTTCAGCTCGATTCGGCACCAAAATTATCGGAAAAAAGTATGTCAAATTTCGCATTGGCAAAGAATTTTAACAAGCGCTTAAATTTTCCTGACTTCAAGTCGGTGATTTTCGAGAAGTATTTTCCTATGTGGTTGGTAAATAAAATTGAAGAAAGTCAGAAAAAAAAAATATTTAGATATTCAAACAAATGCTTGGGATATGAGAATACAGAAGGAATAGCATCTGGTTTTAACAAATTCATGGTGGATCCAGGTCTCACTTGAAAGAAAATGCTCCTGACAAAGTCTGCTGGTTTTTGATGGAGCCCAATTCTCCCTGCGTACAGCCCTAATCCATAACTTAAAAATTTCTGGTCGTTTGAATGGATATCTATAACAAATAATTCCACTTTAAAACTGAATCTGAATAATCTTGCTAATCTTTGCTTATCCAAATATAAATAAATAATATCCACTTACCTATGAAAAGATAATCGGTGGTTATCTTGCTCCTTCTTGCATCCAAATGCTACGCAATATATAACTATTTTTATTTGAATTTATTGTAACAATGATGAACCTATCGTCAATGCACAGCTCACACCAAAATAATTCTTCACTTTTTGAACCACACGCGGTGAAGGCAGAGAAAGTAATGGCATGTCAGAGAAGAATAAATATTTATTTTCAAAAATATTGCACTTTCTAAATGAAAAAAAATATAAAAGATATGAGATCTCCCAACATCCCTTTACCTAAACCTAAGAAGACTATTGGTTTAAAATCGCATACTTACCTGGCACCTTTACTTTACAATATACTTCCAATGAACATCAAAGAAACTAAGGCCAAACCAACGTTCAATACGAAAATAAAAAGATGGATTCGAAGCAAGCCAACATCGTTCTGGTATACGTTCACAAATAGAAATAATTTTGTTTAAAACTTATGAAAAATTGATTTGATTAAGCATTATCATTTTTTTTTTTTTTTTTTTTTTAATTTGTATTGTTTTTTTTTTGATGTGTACTGCTCACGTACAAGTTTCAGACTTTTGTGGGAAACTAAATGTTTATTTGTTTAATATAAAATACTTTCTGTTATGTATGATGTCTTGGGTAACAAATAAACATTATTATTATTATTATTATTATTATTATTATGTTATACCCAAACCACCTGAATTTCCAAGTAAAACCAAATTTGAGCCGTTACACACCATTCACTTCAATGGGTGTGACAGAGAGAGGTTACCGTAATTAGCGCTATCTTTGTTTCGTTGCCCCTTATTACGCTTTAACCTTAGTTGAAGAAGGGTCGGGTCCTTTCCAGGTAGTTATATAGAGTTCTATGCCTGGAACAAGCGCAAAAAAAACGCAAAACTTCTGCGAAGATGCCAGCGCCCTAACGGTTAAATTTGGAACCTGTCTAAGCTAGTAGTTTTATGTAAACAAACCTTAGAAATGTGGTGGAGAACGAATATTTATTATGCAGAGCTTGAAGATTTAAAGAAATTATTATAATTTTGTATAAGATTTCTTGAGAAGGAACTTTTCGTTTGTACCACCATATAAAATCGTGCTTTAAATCGTTCCTGGAGGATAATTTCCGTATTATTTTAGTGTATGTTGCTTGGTGGATCAAGATGAACCAATGTCTAAGTTAACTTGAATTTCTGGAAAAATAGGCACCTCAATAAGTAATTTGAGGACTCTTATTAATGTGGAGAAGTGCTGAATGCAGGCTTTATTATGTGGTAAATCAAGAAGCAGTCCAAATGATAGGACTTGTTCTTTTTGTTTACAAACGAGTGAATCAATAAAATTAAAACAGATTTTCTGCTTTTTTTTCTTTTGCATCGCATTTCTAAAGAAAAGGATACAGACAGACATATAATTGATTTTATTTTTATATTACAGCAGCTCAAGATTCACATACAAAATTGAAAATGTCACAGCTGGTTCAACCTACCTACATCGAAATGAAAAATCTTGATATATTTATAGGAATAACTTCAGCTATTATCAACTATAACAGTATATCTAGTTTTTGTCAGGTTTTAAACCAGGTCACTCTTTTTGAATATGATTTTGTGTAGTATGTGAATTAGGGCCGGTATTATAACACTTAACTGGAAGTTATCTTTAACTTTAACTGAAATTTTGACAGTTATGTTAGGACATATCTGTCAAAACTGTCAGTTAAAGTTAAAGTTAAGTTTTATAATACCGGTCCTTAGCTGCAGAAGTGCTTGGTAGTTTCTCTGCAGCATTTTTCATCAAAATTCTCTTATTTTCATTTACACCTGAAAACATCATGACATGAAGTTATTTCGAAATGAATTCATTGTAATTTACCTTTATGAAAATTAGAATCTGCAGAGAAATGCAGTGAACATTCTTTCATGTATTTCGTGACCTGTTTTCCAATCTTCAATTTCTAAATCTAGGCCTTTCTTCCATCATTGAGTTCCCTGCCAAATGCTGTTTCCAAATTAACTCTACTTTCATTTGGCTTTGGAAAAAATGAAAACTTGACGTAGTAGATGATCCTTTCTACTTTGACCATGAATAACATTGAGTTAAGGCACACAACAATAGTCATTTCGGGAGGATGCCATTTCGAATTAATACAATCAAAAATTCTAATCGGAAAGAAAGGAATCGATTGATGAATATTGCAAACACTTTCGGTATACCAAAATTTCAACTCGGAAACAACACAAAAGCTCGAAAATGAACTCCAAAAGTAAGCAATATACGTTAGAATAACAGGCACGTCGAAAAACTACTAGCTTGGAAGTGTTCGAATTTCTATCGCCAGAGGGCGTATCGCTTAGCAGTAGTTGCGAATTCATAGCGTAGATCTACGGTTCAAAGATCGTCTGTGCTCTAATCAATCATCTTCATTAACCTCTATTATTATATTAAACTCTATGATCTGATTCAAGATGGCCAACACAGAATACAAATATATAAGAAGTGAAACGTCCCTTCAAAACGACGGAAACAAAATACGCCCTCACCGGGGATGGCACGAACTAACAAGTTGCACGGTATAATAGAAATTCAGGGAATTCTATACCGTGAATCTGGCTGGCGATGCGTTGGCGGGAATATATTGCATTTCAAATAATTGTATTATGTAATTTTTGAATTAAAGTCCACATTTTGAGAAAGAAATTTATTTACGAATCAATAGATACACCAATTTCACAATATTATTCAAGTACAATGATCAATAAGTATTTCTGACAGTATCTAAAAATTACAATATTGAACGAAATGAATACTCAATATTTTTCATGAAAAAGTTGGTTGGTCAAGGAATTCAGAAGAGAATCTTTCCGGAGAGGTATATCACAAAAATGTTTTACAACCAAATGAAAAGTAATAATAAATAATGTGACCATTTGCATGAAACTGAAAGTTGAATGACTGGTAATGTTACATCGTGAAAACAAAGACATGATTATCAATGTGGAGATTTGAACTTTTTTGTTCCAATCAAAAAACCAATACATATACCTACTAACAAAGAGTTCATACCTCTATTGAAACATTAAAACTTGAGTTCATCAATGTTTTAGATTCATCAGGTGAAAGAAGTTCTTGGTAAAAACAATCATGCAAATGATCTGCCTGATAAGTTGATTGCAACTATATAAATATCGATTTGAAATGTTAGTAGTTCATCTTGCAACAACATATTGTGTATGTATGGGTCATTAGACAAAAGTTTCCTCATATTCTGATCGCTTTCAACCAATATTTTCATTTCCAAATAGATTTTAGTTTGAATATCAATATTACCCTTTTAAATATGACTTGTAATGTTCTATCATTGTATAGAGACATGGTCTTTATATAGTAGTTCTTTACAGAATAACTCCATGATGCATCATCTGAGAACGTTGGAGATGAATGGTTTCACTTCAAGTTAGTTGAGGGTGGTGGACTCTGAAATAGAAATTTTAAACCTGGAGTGAATATATTACCTCCCAAATGAATGTAACCTCTCTATAATCATTTAATTTTATCCCATTACAACAAAAACTATATTCTCATAAAATGACATTTGTCAACGGGAGATAAGTCCATTTGCTTCAAGTTGAATTGACAGAAGCACTCGGGCGTTGATTGGCTGAATGGATATCTTCCGTTTCTTTTTTTGGATGGCGAGACCTCTTTGTCTGATGCCAAGATTCTGAACAGAGCTTCACCCCCCTGATGGCCAAGGCCAAGTAAAAAGTAATGGCCAACAATATTATTATTTATTTTCATTGAGATTTGAGAATACACCGTATAACTGAATGAACACGTTTTTATCGTTTCATGTTTCATTGAAGTTAGTGAAAGTGGATACTTGATGATTTTCATATTTCTTAGTATTATTCTGGACATTTGAATTGACGAGAAATTAAGTTATTTACGAATCATAAGTGTCCACTTGGGAAGTAACCACCTTTATTTCGACTGAACTAGCTTCAACCACATAGTAGAGGATAAGGAAGGTAATTTGTATGTTTCTGTATTATAATGTGTCTGTCTATATTCGGTGCTATTAGTTATTTAAAAGCAGGATTTTTGATTGAGCGTTGATTATTCATTATCATTTGCCTAGCTAAACGAATATTCCAAAAGTTTTTGATCGTAAATAGATAGGTTTCTGTATAATACTTCATAAACCTTCAACTACGAAATTGAGTTAAATTTCCTAGCAGTTGTGCCTTTTTGTGTTCTGAATAGTAGTTATATATTTTTGAAAAGAAGTAGGTACTGACTGCATGTGTCAGACAAGACATTTCTCTTGATTTTTTGGTAGTAAAAAGTCAACAGTCGAAATAAAACTATTAAATTGAAATAAGTAAGTCCTTAGGGCTGTTATACATTGAGCATTTCCCTCCTATGGTTAGATAATAGATAATTTATAGCTTTGCAGAACGAAATGCTCCACAGACAAAGAAATCATGACCGCGGGGTTTAAAATCTGATGAGAGGTTCAAATCCTGTATGACAATCATACATCCATTTAACAAGAAAAAATTATTTGAGGCATTTAAAATTATGACCAGGTTACTTTTCAGCAAGGCTTAACTTTTGCTTTTGATGGGACATTTATATAATTTTGGACATAAATAAATCAACATGGGAGAACAATGCCTAACCTTAATTTGCATCGGTCCAATTTTAGACCCAATTTGAGTCGATTTGTTTATCAGGACAGGTTCTTCTCATGATACCGTGGGCTTTGAGCCCCAGTGCATAAATCCATATTAATGAAAACCTGCCTGAAGAGCACCTTTATGACCTTAATACTAGATTTCGACTTCATTAACTGTAATTTTGGGAATATTGCAAATTAAAATTTTGAATTGGTATATTCATTAAATCGTCAGGAGTATAGTACAATTTCACTGATTTAATTTCTGCAATTAAATACAAAAACCTACGCTACAACTACCTGGTCTGTAAGTTATTCCATGTTAAACGGTTTAGACCACAATTCAGAGTTATCGAAGAATTTTCGTATTAATTAATATACAGATTTTTCGATTGGCAGCATTTATTCGAAATTTGATCTCAATTAACGGTTAGAAATATATAGTGAGCTTTGATGCCCATAACTTGCTTACAGAGATTTTAATGAAAATTATATTAATGAATGTACAGATTTTTCGATTGGCAGCATTTATTCGAAATTTGATCTCAATTAACGGTCAGAAATATATAGTGAGCTTTGATGCCCATAACTTGCTTACAGAGATTTTAATGAAAATTATTCTTGTAGGGTGTCATTTACAGAGAAGGGTTGCAAATAGTCAGTCAGAGTAATCTTCGAGAAAAATTTTATGGAGAAGATTGGAATTTGAGAGATGGATATCGATCAGTGTATTGACGTAAAGGAAGAAAAATGTATTTTTTCTGATTGGTAAGTTTTTGAACCTAAAAATGAAGCTGTTAGAATGGTTCTTCACTTATTATTATTATTATTATGTCCTTAATTTTGTCCAAATGTCTGTAATTTTCTGTCGAAAATGGGCTCAAACCACTTGTTTGGACTCACTGATGACGAATCCGGTGTCAAAATCGATTCTGTCCGGCCGGCTGTCCCTCCCTATGCACGATTATGGGCTTACAGAGAACCTTATCGACCTGAAACTTTCAGGGTAGGTTGCATTCCAAAATGCGACGAAATTGATCGAAAGCTTTCAGAGTATTAATCATTTGGGTAAACCCGCAAGATTTCCCGTCGCAAAACTATAAGTAAGATATTCACATCATTGTAAGCAGTGTGAGTTCCTGAACAAAAAATATGAAGGCCAACATAGGAGGTCTCTCTTTGTTTGGATAATATGGGCCTCCAAAGTTCCAAATTGTTACATTTTCAGATCCTTTTTTCCGCCATAAAAATGATCTCTCACTTCTCAAATCTAGTTCATAAATCATCTTTGAACCTTCAACCAACGAATAGGGATACTTTCTTTCAAGAATATTTATTATTTAAAGGAAGAAAAGTGAAAATATTAGACAACCATTTAACCTATATTTCTACGAAATACTTCTCAATGTTGAAGCGGAGCTTGGCAACAGCGTCTTTTCATCGCTGGCCAATGTATTATCATTGTATAAATTGTATTGTATTATACAATGGTATTATGACCGCAGAGTAGTTGCTGGCGGGAAATATGAAAGGATGGACAGTTGTAGGATATTATGATTGTAAGAAAAATGCTTCTGTCATTGAAGAAGAGGTGGTTATTCTAACATCAAAACAAACTCATTGAGAATATTTGTTTAAGGTTTCACTCTCAATATTTTCGTTTGAACTTTCTTTCTAGCCAAAATAGGGAGGTTGTTATCTACTTCGTTTTTTGTTGTGTCTTCGAGATGGTCCCAGTTTAGAATGAGATTCAGGGTATTCCAATAAAATGGGTTATATAATAACCTCGATTTCATTGGAAATCTGGGAAGGGCGCGACTTATCACATATGAAAAAAATGTACGTTGAAATATATGTAAATAAAGTAATTTCTTCATTTAAATTTGCCGCCCTTCATATTGACTTCACCAGATGGAACGATGGAAAAGATGGCTAGCAGATTTTGAAGTTTCTAGAATAATACGTCAAAGCAGTTAATCAAAAATAAAAAGTTAATCAAGTGAATCAAAAGACAGATAATAATAAACTTTAATTGCTGTTTCTTTCGTATTACAGGTAACTTTGTAATTAATGTAAATATTGTGAATAATAGCTAATAAAGCTTTCGTATTACAGAGAGAAACAAAACTGATTTATTGTTATCAATAAAGATTTGACATCCTTATATATATATATCGATGGGGGGTAAAATACTCAAGCAAAGAATTGAAAGCAACATAGTGGAAATAGAAGAACAAAGCGGATTTCGAGCGGGAAGATCTTGCACTGACAACGTTTTTGTTCTACAACAAATATTGGAAAAAAGAAAATCGAGAAACCTCCCAACCCATCTGGTATTTGTGGATTTAGAGAAGGCATATGACACGGTCCCCTTGAGAAAGCTTTTCGAAATTTTGAAGAAGATAGGCCTTGCAGATGCGTATGTAAAGGCCATATGGAATTTGTATGCGGGTTCTAAAGGTGCTGTCAAAGTGGGAAATGTCATCTCGAACCCATTCTTTATAACAAAAGGATTGAAACAGGTATGTAGTCTCTCTCCAACACTTTTTAAAATATATCTTCAGGAAGTACTGAGCAACTGGACAAGGAAAATATCTGGGATGGGAATACGGATGTCCCAATACTGGTTGACGACATTGCTATTCGCGGACGATCAAGTGATAGTAGCTGGCGATGAAGTCGATGCAGACTATATGTTGAGGAAACTCATAGAAGAATACCACAGATATGGGTTGCAAGTAAACATGGAAAAAACGGAGTACCTCAAAATAGGAGAAGAAGCAGAAGACACAGACCTGGAAATCCATGAATTCAAGAGGTGTAAAGAGTTCAAATATCTGGGAACTATAATTTCTGAAGAAGGTACCACAAAACGAGACATTCATAACAGAACACAACAGGGCAAAAGAGCCACACGCATACTGAATTCACTGCTTTGGTCAAATAAGATCAGATTGGAAACAAAGATGACTATCTACAATGCTATCGTAGAACCGATTTTAACATATGGAAGTGAGTGTTGGCAGTTCTCAAATTCTGATAAAAAGAAAGTTGAAGTAGTCGAGATGGATTATCTGAGAAGAGCGTGCGGGATATCAAGGTTGGAACATGTGCCGAATGAAGTGATAAGAAGGAGAACAGGGAGAGTATTCACAAGCGCAGACAGAATAGAGTCGAGGCAGTTGTTGTGGTATGGCCACGTTAAAAGGATGAGCCCGATCAGATGGCCAAGGGTGGCGGAGGAATACGAACCGAAGAACAGACGGAAGAGAGGTAGACCGGGGAGAAGATGGATGGATGGGATTAGGGAGAATATGGAGGACAGAGCGATTTTAGAGGGGGAATGGAATGATAGGAACAGGTGGCGGTCGAAATGCGGGATGCGTCAGAGGATGTAGGATCCCTGCGATATATATATATATATATATATATATATATATATATATATATATATATATATACATCCCTAATCATTATGGACTCTAACCATATTCCAACCTTATGACCTCTCTGTGATGGAGATGTGGTAGCTTCGTACAATTTCATATATATTGAATAAAAATGCATTTCCTGCACTTCTGTGCAAACGAGAATACCGTAGCATTAAAATTGAAACATACGATTCTTCATCACTGTCCTAACATTGTTACCTCTCTACGACTTGCTATCATTAGCGCTTCCTGTATACAATATTCATTCGAACTGCGTACATTGAAGACTCACATGATGTACATTAAGGCGTCATCCAATGTTGCCAAATGTGGTCAGTCTACATTCTGCTCTCTGAGAAGACGTAATACTGTTCTTTTCATTAAATGACGTAATTTTTTAAGCCGAATGAATTGAACCTCGTTCAGATGCTACGGTATTCGAATTTATAGCTTTGTTGATGATATTGAAAAATCGAAATAAAAGTATTCTTCTATAGTTGCATTGAGACTGATTTGGAAAATCCTTTTTAATCGACTTAAAAAGGCGTTTGGAGATCCTGAAAATTCTTATACTTTATTCGAGCATATGTTTCTTACTCAAAAGCCATTTTTTTTTTCGATTGCTTTCAGTATTACTTAAAGGTAGTACTATTCGATCATAACATATACAGATTGTTCCATAAAAACATGGACAATTTTTCAGCTGTAAATCAGAATTTTTCTGTTGTGAATTTGAAAGCTAATATCTTCCCACATACGACCAGATATTTATAGTAGAATCATACAAGGTGGCTCAGAAATTCAATATGTATAATCATCCTTTTATCGCAATCAGCGACCAGCAGTTTTATTGGAAGATTTCGAAGGTTTTTGCTTCCACATATAACAGTTACGGTGAAATATGCAGGGTGTCCCTGAAAGACAACTTGCATAATTAATTTATTGATAAACTTATTTCGACTTCTTAGTACGGCTTCGTGATGGACCTATTCTTACTTGAAATGTACAGGGTAACGAAAACAACCTAGAAAAACACTGACGTGAAGTCGGCAGTATCTGCGCGCATGTTAAAATGAGATGATCGCTTTGGCAACAAATTTGCACATGCACTCAAAATCTGTTGACTTCACGTCACTGCTTTTTCAGGTTTTTTTACTTATTTCGGTAAAAACGAAGATACCGAGGGAGAAACCACGAAACTTGACATATTTTTTCCCGATATCTTCGAAAATTATGATCGTATCCAACTGAAAGTTGGTACACTGCTGTGAAGTATGGTGCCTTTATTATCAGGCAAATTATTTTATTTGAATGTGAGGAACAGTTCAAAAAAAAATGTTGGAAAAAATCTCGAAAATTTTTTAATCAAATTTACCAACAGTGTGATCTCAACTGAATTTCGCAAAAAGTTGCGCCTCGTTATACTTCATCCAACCTCCAAGTTTCAATCCAATCAATTAGTGGTTCCCAAATTAACACTGAAATAACTTCGAAATTTCAGAAGGCTCTTACTACTAAAACTTTCGGCAGATTTCGCCCATTAACGGACATAACCATCGCATTTCAAAATACATCCAACCCTGGTCCTTAGGATTCTTCATACGACCGTTATCGTGCATGCAGACGGCCAACCAGCCAGAATCGATTTTGACACCGGATTCGTCATCAGTGAGTCCAACTTATTCGTTTGAGACCATTTTCGGCTAAAAATTTGAAAATCACAGACATTTGTGCGAAGCTATAGCTTTCTGTTCTTTTAAACATGAGCGCAAAAATATAAAACTGATGGTATTTTCAATTGATTACTTTCATATCCTTATCGGAAAATAGCAAAAGTCATATCCTTCCTCAGACGACAAGTACATACAGGGTATCCCAAAAAATTAATTTGCATAATATTCTGATTTGTTAAAGTATTTTGATGATTCCTGAAGCGATTGTCTCGATGAGGTTTGCAGGGGGTGTTATTTAAACATAAAATATACCAGACATCCAAAAAAGGGAGATGTTTCTTTCAAATGGCAAGCAAGATTTTTGCGTGCATATTCTAGCGAACAGCGTTGTATCGTTTTACCAAATTGCCGGTAATGGTAATTTTTCACCCAAAAGTTAACATTAGAATCAAAACTTCAATTTTCAGTCTCATCAGCTCCTCATTTGCGGAGGTGTCGGGATTGAAATATAACGAATTTTGTCCTTTGTACTGAACCGTTTTTATTTTTGGAATAACTGATCATGATGAATCTAGGTAGCAGAACAGAACAAATTTTTTTTTTTTTGGATATTTCATATTTTGTGAACAATCAGCCTTGCGAAATTTCGCATGGACCCTCATGCTGTCATTTTCCAATCGAGCACTGAATTGAATTCGAACCTATCTGTGTTTTTGGAAATAGTAGGAAAATAAAACTTTGAATGAGTATTTCTACGAAATTATTGGGTGAAATTTACAACTTCGCTGATTCGGCCGTCGTGATTAAGGTTCAAATATTTTTTTATTCACTACACAAGTTATTAAGTCCCTTAGTTGTTTCTTTTGGATGTTATTGTGTCTGCGATCGACAATTAGACTCACTGTTATAACCATTACTTCCCGAAGAAATTACTTGAAAAATCGAATATTTGTAGATTAGGTTTCGGATTTAATCACGAAGGTCGAGTTCTTCAATCATTCAAATCCGCCTGGAGATGCCTTAGGAATAAACCTATTCAAAATTTGATTTCCCCAATATTTCCAAAAAAACAGATCGAATCGAATAGAAGTTAAATACCTACTGATCGAAAATGATAGCTAGAAACTCTTAATGCAGAATGTCGTGAGGACCATATGAATAGAACATACCAAAATCTTTCAATCAAGAAGTAGAACAGCGTTTGGCGGGCTCAATACATGAGTAGGTAGGCTGAATACGAACGCAAAAGTTACTGTCCTCACATAAATCCTTTACTAAAGTTTCCATTGGAATGTTAGAAAAGCAGTAGCCTTTCAAATGGACAAGATATTTATGGTGAAATATATCGGTTAATTCGAATAGTTCACTTGTTTACTTACCTGTTCCAATGAGTTTTCTTGTTTTGTTTCCGCTGCTTTCATTTCAGAGCAAAATAAGTAGGTTCTTTCAAAAACCAAAATTTTACCTCTATAATTTTGAAACTGCACCATTCTTATTGTTGAAGTGGTGGGGTCGCACCCTACTTGTATCGAGAGGGAAACTATATATTTGGTATAGCATCGATTTTTTTTAAAATTTTATTGTTACTCAAGGCTGATCGTAGACACAATAACTTCCGAAACAAACAACCTAAGAATTCGATAATGCTACAGCAGGTTTGGACCCTAGTTACGAATACTGGATTCGTGAATGTGTAGAATCCACCTAATGATTCCGCAGGATCAAAACTTTAGAATTTCAAAATTTGCTTTCTCAATATTTCTAAAAATACAGAGTCGATCGAATTGAAATTCACTACTAAATAGAGAAAAGACAGCTTGAAGGTTCATGCGGAATTTCGTGTGGAACATTTGATTAGCAGATCGCCAAGTTATAATATTAATAGATTTGAAAAATATGTATTTATCAGTTGATCCAATCAAACTATCATCACGCACAAATTTGTTCATCGGTATTCGCCAACTAGTTATCAAATTTCATTGAGATCGGATCAGTGTTTTTTTCGAGTTATTTCGGATACATCATGATAATAATAATAATAATATTTTTTAATAATATTTTTCTTCTCAACGATACCTAGAAAACAACTAAGAAATTTTACATATTTTTTGCAATATCTTCGATCTACGATCAAACTTATACCGATTGAAGGATATTTGAGAGGATTTTGCATGTTTTTATGTGATTTCGAGGTTTTCACTGAAGAAAAACTATTGAAATCAAATAAAAATTGATATTTGTAAAAAACGCCTCTGCAAATTGCGGGATTCGAACTATTTGTCAGGGAAAAGTTCCTGGAAAAATTAATGCCTAATTAACAATAACGGAATAATGTAAACGATGAAAGAAGTGTACTGTTACGTTTCGAAGTCAATATGTGACCATCACCAACACGAAAATTTGTAGAATTATTTTTTCACGAAATAATAAAAAAAAACTTAAAACAAAGTTGATAGCTTCCATTGTTTCGATATTGTTCATTACTATACAACTCTATTTCTATCAACTGCCTTGACGAATAATTTGTAACCCGCAATCCGCAAGGGCGTTCTTCTTCAGATGGCAACATCAAAACATTGAAAACCCTGAATGGGTTGTTGAAGTAACAGAAAATTATTTCTGCATTACTTGAACAGACTGGATTCATTTAAAGAAAACATTTCCATTCAGGTATGCATTGCAATTAAATTTTGAGCCGATTATCAAGTCAAGTATTATTACCAACTATGTTTTTTTGGGTATACCGATTGATTCCAGGTGAGGAATTTTTTCCAGCAAATCTTCATTTTTTGATAACTATTTTTGGTTATTTTTCATGAAGAAAGGGTCTAAATCATAAGTGATCGTTAATTTAGCCATATATCATTACCCTTCAATGTATCTCACAGTTATCAGAAATATCCCCTGTGTCAATATACAGTCCCTCTACTACGTTGGCCTTTTAGCCATATTGTACCTGCTTATGGAAGTGTCAAGGTGCCTATATACTGAACTACAACACAGAAACACATCAAACTGAACTGAACTGAAGAAAGGTCTATTTATTTATAACAATCAAATCAAGTGCACAAAATATACTATCTTGATCGTTAAAAATTCTAGAAAAGCACAGTGAGGAGCTTTCACGCGCTTGTTCGAATTTGTAGCCAAAGTAGTTTCCTGTTCACATACTGAACCCGCCAATAGCAACTTCACTTCCTGAAGGAAAGATTAGTCTTATTTTTATATGGTGGTTTTGAAGAAATTTTGCATGAACCTGAAGCTACCATTTTTCGATTGAGTAGGAAATTTAAGTTCGATCCAATTGAAAATATTGAAGAATAAAACATTTTTAAATGGAAACCTTCATCTACAGAATAATTTGGCGATTTTAACCCATTTACATATTTGACTTTCGAAATTAAACCGAAAACGAAGGCCGAATTTTCAAATTTTCATTTTCTCAATATTTCTAAAAATGCAGATCGTAGCGAATTAAAATCCAGTACTCCAGTTCAGATCTGATCTAGTTAGTTTTTCATGAGTTATTAAGTAACCTCAAAAACAACCACGAAATTTTGCATATACCTTTCCAATATCTCCTGAAATAAATACCATATTATCAAACATTTTAAACAATTTCGCCGAATATTTTTTTGGAATTTGTGCCAAATTCATTGAACATTTGAAAAATTTCCAAATTTTTTTTCATATTTTACCATTAAAGTTATCATATTACGCGGCAGTATTTCGAAACAAGTTACGTAGTAACAATCTGATCGCCCCATTATTTCTTGAGATATTAGGCAAATAACCTCAACATTTCGAAGAATATCGAAATTTACATATTTTTCCCTATATCTCCGTGAATAAATATCACAACAATGTTTCTATATGGTCAGTGCCAAATTTCACGTAAATCTCATCAATGACCCCGAAGAAAGAATATCCAACAAAAAGTGATTTTTTGAAATTTCTGAACGACTAGATCCACACGAAATTTCACATCGAATTGCACGTTGGCATTCTCTAACCTATCACAAGGTTTCAATCTGATGGCTTCGGTACTTCTTGAGATATTGAGGAAATTACATCAAATAACAAAATTTGACATATTTTTTTCAGTTTCTTCAAAAATGAATATCGGATCGAACTGAAATTTGAAATATTGTTGTTCAATACTGACGCTCAGGTATGTGCCGCATCTCATTTCAATCCGATCAACAGTCTCCGAGGAAAATATCCTAATAAACATTTTTTTCAAATTTCTAACGACTGAGTCCCACATAATTCTCAATTTGTTGCACGATGGTATTCTCGAACTGATAACAAAGTTTAAATCTGGTAGAGGCATTAGATAACGGTAAATTAACCTCAAAATTTTATATTGGTATAACTCCGAAACTTTTAGGACTATAACGCCCACCAACGAAATTAACCGAGATATTCGGGCTACAAAACGAACCAGAAAATTGAAACAGTCTAGTTCCTTCCTTCAAAACTTAGAGCATACTTATACAGCCAGCCGGACGGACTGACGGACAGAATTGAACTTGACCACGGACTCTTCATCAGCGAGTCCAATCTAGTCGTTTGGAACCGTTTTCGGCTCAAAACTAGAAAATTTCAGACAGTTAGACAAATCGATAATGCTGTTTTCCAGAACGCTCGTGTTGAAAGTAAGTATATCAGACCAAAATATCCCATAAAATATAAAATCACAAGACAATTCCTTTCCTTTTCCCCATGCATTTCAGAATATTGTTAGTCCTCCAGCAGTCTCTTTCAACTGTCAAAACTTCTCGTAACCTTTGAGGAAACAAATTCAAAATTATACATTTTTTTTTCAATATCTCTAAAAACGACCAACAATTCATGTATGCGCTCAATATTCTCCCGAATACATTTGTAGTCATCCGAACTATGGATTATATAAAAAATCTTGAGATCGCTGTTGAAAAGCAGCTTTCAACTCTCTATCGTATCATCATTTAATCATAGACACAATTTTGCATGAACATTCACGCCTATATTTTTTAACCAAGTACCTATCGGATTTCAATTCCATCAGATCTGTATTTCCGAAAATAGTTAGAAAATAAAATTTCAAATTGATACATCTGTGAAATAAATGGTATGCTTCCACACGTTCATGATCTTGACCTTTCCGTTTTAGCCCTACAAAATTCCAGTCTCTCAGCCATACATAATTCTACTGATATATCCTTCAAAATTCTACTTTCGCGATGTTTTTAAATATACAGAACTAATCAAACTCAAACCAAGTAACTATTTGAAAAAGAATGGCGTGAAGGTTCATGTGCAATTTACTAAGAATCATAGGATAAGAAGGTGGCAAAATAGTTTTTCAAAAATTGAGCTGCCTGATCGAATCTACTTAATAACGAATTTCCATAATCTCAGTGAAAAGTACCTGTAAACCAGCTACATATTTTTTTTCAAAAATAAACGACAATTTTTGCGAATCAATTCTCCCGAAACGTTAAATATCCCACCAGCGGAATGCGAGCTTATTCCAATTAAGATCCTCTATGAGAATACTCCCAGCGAAGCGATGTTCGATATACGTTGCAATGTTGCCATCTCAAAGAGTCCTCAATATGCCCGACATGGTACTCGATATACTCCATATGTATATTCCATCCACGCCCCTGGCGGCAAAGTGCCGAACTAAAAATATGCGAATTTAACAAATTCCGTACATTAGCAACTCACACAAAAACGTTAATAGCGCTGTTATCTTAAAAACTGGGGTTGATTTATGCATGGTATGGAGTTGGGTTTTTCTCCTTGGATCTAGAGATGTGCACCATTATCGAATCGATGGCCTGTACGAGGAGAAAAAGGCGAAAACATTAGGGCGTCAGATATACTGAGTCTGTAATTCGGATGAGTCCGTTGTGAATGGAGTTGGCATTGATACTGGGGCCGTAATGATACAAGGATATATATATATATATATATATATATATATATATATATATATATATATCAGGGTGTATCCTCATTCCAATACTATGTGTTTCAACCTTGTAGATTTCATTAGAAACGAATTCTCCTATTGGAAGATTAATGGCCGGTTGCACAAAACTTTGATTGCCAGATCAAGGGCTTGATTGTCAGTTAACAGTAAACTCTGTGCTCGATTTCAGTTCATTTTCAACCCAACCATCGAATGCGAACCTTAATCAACGAGTTGATCAGAAGTCAAAAGTTTTGTGAAACCGACGGTAAGAGTATAGCAGTAAACAACAGTAAGAACTAAGAACATATTTCATTTTTCTCGCCAGCAATAATCTCATTCACGAATACGCATGATGGCACGATTCCGACCGATGAAATTCGCGCCATTGCCAAACTTCACTTTTAGACTGAGTCGAAATCAGAAGAAATAGAGGTTGAGTGGTTGTCCAGTAATTTCATTGTTTTTTCATTAAATATTGATTATTCTTGAAAAAAAGTGTTGCTTATTGTTGGTTGAAGGTTCAAGGGTGGTTTGTGAACTATACAGATGAAGTGAGAGATCGTTTTTATGGTGGCAAAAAGGACCTGAAAACGACTCATTTTGGAACTTTGGGGGCCCATATCTTTCAAATTAAGGGAAATCGCCTATGTTCGATTTCACATTTTTTATTCAGAAAAACACACTGCGTACAATGATGTAAATATCTTTTTAATATCTCGGCGACGGGAAATCTTGCAGGTTTACCATCATTTTGGAATTTTGAGGTTATTTACTGAAATACTTGAACGATTGGACTGAAATTTGGCAGTTTGTTGGAGCATAACGACGCGCAACTTTTTGCAGAATTTTGTTGAGATCGTAATATTAGTAAATCTTTTTTTGGAAACTATTCATCAGATTTGAAACAAAATTCCGGTCAAACCGTGAACTCTATAGTTTACAGCAGGGTACAAAATTTCAGTTTGATACGATCATAATTATTGGAGATATTGGGAAAAAATGTGTCCAATTTTGTGGATTTTCCTCGGTATCGTTGCTTTTTCCGAAATAACTCATAAAATACTGATTCAATCATGTTGAAACTTGGTTAATTTTTTTCAAATGAACAACTTTATGCAAAGTTCTATGACGATGTCATTAGAATAATTCTGAAAAAAAAATTCAAGTTTTTTTTCAAATATTCTATATTCTGCGATCTTCTGATAATATTATCCCCACGAAATTCTTTTGTGTGACCCCTGAAAGTCGCTAAATTATGAAGGCTCAGTTCGTGAATAAATTAAAATAATTTTTTCATTGATATGACCGTCATAAAATTCTGCATGAATGATTGTTTTTACCATGCATCTAGGAATCAAGTTTCAATTTGATCAGATGAATATTTTTCAAGTTATTGAAAATTCTAAATTTCACTTGGCACTTACTCTGAAACCATCGGTCGGATTTAGCCCATTAATGAACTCAACCGAGATATTTAAAATCCAAACTTACCCTAAAAATTTTACAAACGGCCAGACATAATTGATTTTGACTCCTCATCAGTAAGTCGAACCTACTTTTTTGAGACCATTTTCAGCTCAAAATTCGAACAGACATTGGGGCAAAACGATAATGCGCTGTTCCCCAGAACAAGCGCGTGAAAAATGGGTACAGGAGATTTCCAACAAAAAAATTGAGGAACATGTCTTTTAATTGATTTGTTGTTAAACGCCCCATATTGTTAAATATCATATTTTATAGAGGTACATTCATTCTAAGATTACTTAACTTTCAACAGATAGATTAATTCTATAAAAAGGATTTTTTAAATCTTCTGTAGAATTATGATGGTTATTGGTGTTGGGAATAAAATCTTTGACGATGTCTATGAACTTGTGTAATAATAAAAAGACATTCGTTCTTATTCAAGTTGATATAAATATTTCAGTTTATAGATGTAGGAATACAGGTGCTTTTGTGTATTCCAAACATGTCATTCTAGTCCATTCATTCTTCCTCGTTTCCAATCTTCCTATACAGGGTGTTTCACTATAAACTACACAAACATATTAAGCCGTGTAGATGAGATTGGGAATTTCATTTTTGCCTTATATGATATACCTTTTTTTTGAAGCATAAGCGAGATATAGGGTGTTTAATGTCAACTTGAGCAATATTCTGATAACTGTGGTAAGTTGAGTGTGACCTTTGAAATAACGGTTTTTGATCACATCTTAGTATTGTTTGGACAATTCAATTATGGTGTAGAATTCTAAAAAAAAATTTTAAATGACGGAAAACCTGCAAAGTTGGAATTTTTTATTTTCGATCGTCAAAATGAGTGCATTATCACACAATGTTCTCGATTTTCTAAGATTTAAACTTAAGTTTTTTTTACATGTCTACGATGAGAAAAAAAAATCATTTTCATCTTGGAATCTTTCAAAGTTAAACTAACCTTCATTCTGAACACTTGTGTGAAAACAGAATGAAAAATATTCATTGGTTTTACATTTGTAGCCTACCAAAGATTCTACTCGGAGTACTCAAATAATTTTTATTCGAAAAAATGGTGGCCTTTCGGAAGCCAAAATTGTGGTAATGGGCCTCCAGAATGACCTGAATAAAAATCTAGAAAAGCACTGACATGAAGTCAGCAGCTTTTACGCGCTTGTTCACATTGCGAAATGGTGACTTGAAAATTTCAGTGAAATTATAATGAAATATAAAAATTTTCAAAAAAATTTTTTTTCGAATTTTTCTATGGATAATTCTTCTTATTGACACTGTTCATCTTCCAAGTAGGTTTCATTTCGATCAGATGAATATTTTTCGAGTTATCAAATTTTCAAATGGCTGTAGCACAAAAACCATTCGGCAGATTCGACCCATTAACGAACTTAACCGGGATATTCAGGATCTTAACCTAACCTGAAAATTTTAAGGCTCTAGGTACTTCCTTGCTAGAGTTGCAGCGCACACGGCCGGACGGACAGAATCAATTTTTGCCACGGATTCTTCATCAGTGAGTCCAACCTAGTCGTTTGACACCAATTTCGGCTCAAAATTCGAAAATTACAGACATCGTGACGAAATGATAACGCGCTGTTCCTCCGAACAAAGCGCGTAAAAATATGAACTCTGTAAAAAAAATTTTTTCAAGAAAACTTTGGTGGGAATCGAACTCTCCACATTCGGACATTAGGGTCAGATTCGATGAACTACCGTTGCTTAGTAACGGACATAATTATGATGAGAATAAATCCAGTTTATACTCGAAAGGTAACGTGAACCTACTGTCCGAAAGTGGAGCGAGCTCGATTCCCACCAAAGTTTTTTTGAAAAAAAATTTTTTCTTGATAAATTCATATTTCTATCCAGGTCATTCTGGAGGCCCATAAGTACAATTCTGGCCTCTGTAATGCCGAATTATTTAAGTACTCTGAGAGGAATCTTCGGAAGGCTACAAAATCAAAACCAATGAATATTTTTTTACTCTCTTTTCACACCAGTGTTTAGAATGAAGGTTTGTTTAATCTTGAAAGATTCCAACAATTTTGGGTGGAATGTTTTTTTTACTGTACACATTAAAAAAAAGTTTGAATTTTGGAAAAAATTTTCATCTCAGAAAATCGAGTATGTACATTGTAATAATGCTATCAAATTTGACAATCGAAAATAAAAAATAATAACTTTACAGGTTTTCCGCCATTTTGAATTATTTTTTCCTTAATTCTACACTAAAATTGAATTGACCACCAAACAATACTAGGATCTGACCAAAAACCGTTATGTCTAAGGTCACTCATTACTTACCACGGTTATAAGAATATAGCTCTCAGTTGACATTAAAAACTCTATATCTCGCTGCGTTGAAAACGGGGTAGGTCATAAGACAAAAATGACTTTCATAATGTCATTTACACGGCGTAATATGTTTGTCCAGTTCATGGCGAAACGCCCTGTATACTCCATATCGATTAAAGGATTTCGTATAATTTTTTAGGTTTTTTCTGGGTTTTCACCCCCAATATCTGAAACAGAACTATTAAAAAATTTCAAAAAGCACTGCCGTGAAGGCAGCAACTTTTGCGCGCATGTTTAATGTAGATGACCGCTTCAGCAACGAATTTGAACATGCACGCAAAAGCTGCTGCCTTCACGGCAGTGCTTTTTGAAATTTTTTTCTGATGAATTACTAGATTTCAATTCGATCAAATCTGTATTTTTGGAAATATTGGAAAACTACAATTTTGAATGGGTATATCTACGGAATCATTGGGCGGATTTTACCCATTCACGAATTCGACCTTCGTAATTGAGCCCCAAACCTACTCTACAAATATCGAGTTTCTGAGTCGTTTCTTCCGGAAGTTATTGTGTTTACGGTCAGCTTAATGCCTAGTGAATGGGTAAAATCCACCCAATGATTCTGTAGATATACCCAATCAAAATTTTATTTTTCCAATATTTCCAAAAATACAGATCAGATCGAATTGAAATCCAGTACTTCATCGAAAAATAACAGTTTGAAGTTTCATACAGAATTTAATGAGGATGATATGATGAGAAAATCATAGAAATTTTTTTTTCAAATTGTTCTAATGACACGATTAACGAAATTTCGCAAAAAGTTGTCTTTCAGCATCTCAAAACTAGCTGTGAAGTTTTATCAGGACTGAATCAGTATTTCTCGAGTTATACCGAAAAAATCAACGATATCGAGAAGAAAACCTCAAAATTTGACATATTTTTTCCCGATATCTCCAAAACTTATGATCGTATCGAACTGAAATTTGGAACACTGCTGTGAAATATAAAGCTCAAAGTGTGAGTGGAATGTTTTTTTGGATATGATGAATGGTTTCCGGAAAAAAAAAATGTTTGGAAAAAAATTTCGAAAAAAATTTTTTTTTAAATTTACTGACAACATGATCCTGACGAAATTTGACTTAAAGTTGCGCGTCGTTATACTCCACCTAACTGCCAAGTTTGAATCCAATCGCTCAAGTAGTTTCTGAAATAAAAAATAAATAACTTCAAAACTTCAAAAGTGCCTATAACTCCGAAACTATTCGACCGATTTGGCCCATTAACGAACTTAACCGCGGCATTCTGATGTGCAACCTCTCCTGAAAGTTTCAAATTGCTAGCTTGCTTCTGTCGACAGTTGTCGAGTCTACGGCCGGCAGGACAGAATCGATTTTGACACCGGATTCGTCATCAGTGAGTCCAACCTAGTCGATTGAGACCATTTTCGGCTCAATCATCCAAAATTACAGACATTTGGACAAAACGATAGCACGCTGTTCCCCTAGAACATGCCAGCAAAAAGTTAATAAAAATTGTTTTTTCATGAAAAACGCCCACGCGGTTTGCAGGATCAAACTATTTGTCAAGGGCAGTTTCTTGGAAATCAAATTGCCTAATGAACAATACAGGAACAATATAAACGATAAACAAAGCGAACTAGGACGTTTCAGAGTATACTCCATTCAGTCTAATGAACTATACCGGTTGGCCATGACATTCTGATACATTTCACCGTGTATATTTTGAAAATGTTAGGTTATAGTCATTTTCCTGTCCGATAACTACCTACGCAACGTTGTCCTCTCTACATAGAGGTCGTAGTAATTACGCATTTTTCAAAATGTTTGTTTACTTTGGGAAAATATTATGTGAATTCAATAATTCCAAAGGCCTGGCGAATGTTGAAGAAACTTTTTTCTCTGTTAATACTGGAAATATTTCACATATATAAACATGGTTGGAAGATTCAGTTATGCTATTTTCTTGTACGGAAATCAAGAATCGAGTGTTGTAATTTTACTGAAAAATAATGTATAGAGCAGTCTGTTTCTTTGTGATAGTTCATTCGAAAAACAAGTCAAAGTATTCGAATAACCCGGCAGTTAAACTTTCAAACGAACAGACGGACCTATAGAATTCCCCTTCTTTTCGAAATTCTCAAGAAATAAGCCTACAGAAGACATTTGAATACCTTGTTGCACAGAAATACTCCATTATGAAAATGTTGGATAGCTTGTGATGAATTATTGATTCCAAATAATCAGGGTTACTAGCAGAAAAAGCAGATTTCAATTCTACATTTTTAGTTTCCAAGCGTGATGATTATGTTGAGATTAGGAGTATATGCCCTTGGCATATATGAAATGTGGACATACAGCAGGGCCGGATGGTATTCCTTGTTTCTTTGTGAAGGATACCATTGGTAGGTTGGCGAAAACTTTGGCAGTGCTATTCAATATGATAGTAAATACTTCTGTGTATCCGCCTCTCTGGAAAGTGGCAAAGATAATACCTATTTTGAAGATTGGATATAAAGCCATGATCAAGAATTATCCACCGATAGCCTTGTTGTCAAATTTCTCTAAGATCCTAGAAATAATTATGTACAACAAAATATTCCCACATGTCAAAAACCAGATAAGTCAAGAGCAGCATGGTTTTATGCCTGGGAGATCATGTGTAACAAATTTGGCTACGTTTTCTCAATTTCTATTTGAAGTTTTGGACGATTCCGGTCAGGTTGATGTCATCTACACGGATTTCCAGAAGGCCTTCGATAGAGTGGATCACCATATTTTGCTGAATAAGTTGGAGTATAGATATGGGTTCAGTACGCGGTTGATATGTCTTCTTAGGTCCTATCTGTTGCATCGCAGGCAGTTTGTTTTTGTAGAGGGGTTTCGTTCTTTCGAGTATTTGTCTGTGTCTGGTGTGCCCCAGGGGTCTAATCTTGGCCCACTTCTGTTTCTACTGTTTGTCGATGATTTGATTTGTGTGATTGATGTGATGAGGCTGCTGTTTGCGGATGATTTTAAGATCTTTCTCAGGGTGACTTGTGTACAGGACTGTTTTAGATTACAAAGAGCGTTACTAGAATTATTGAAATAGTGTGAGAATAATCGTTTAAAATTGAATTTGTCTAAGTGCCATATCATTTCTTTTACAAGAAAGACGGAACCCATTATTTCTGGTTATTCTGTGGGAAATGTAGGTTTGTTGAGAGTGAATATTGTTAGGTATCTGGGAGTTCTGTTTGACGGTGAGATGTCATTTGTTCCTCACTTTGATGACCTGCTGAGTGCTGCTTTTAAGCTGTATGGCTTCATAGTTAGAAATGCAAGACATTTCCAGAATTCAGGAACACTTGTTCTCCTATTTAAAGTCCTGGTGAGAACTGAACTTGAGTATGCCGCTTTTATATGGCAGCCTATATACTCCTGTCACGCATACAGAGAGGAAGGTGTCTATCCCTCGAGAGGTGCTGACCATGCTGTACTCTTGTCATATTTCTATACAAGTTTATTCACGGTGGTGTTGATTGTCCATACCTACTGGAGAGGCTCAACTTTTATGTTCCAAGGTCCAACATGAGATCTAGGCCTTTGTTTTATTTGGTTCCCCTTAGGATTGTATGATTCGAACACCCATTCAACATATGTGTAGCCTAATGAATAACTTGTGTGAGACCTGTGGTATTTTCGTTGATAATTTGAACACTGTAAAACAGAAATTTCTGAGTTGTAGAATATAATGATCATTTATTTTTGAGTTATTAATTAATACTTTATTTTGTTAATTTTTCTGTAATTGGGTTTTTACCTGTAGAAAAATAAAGCTGTTTATTTATTATTATTATTATTTGTTGGCAACGTCTCCGAGAATTATTTTGACATTGCTAATATTTCACGAGTGCCAACCTGAGTCAGTTTTAAGTAAAAAAAACTTGTCAACCTGAATCATGGCAAACCATGATAGTTTATAAAAGTGGATGGAGTATATATTTCAGCTTAACGATATTGTTAAACCTCCTGCAACATTAATGTTTTGTTAGTAGGTAATTCAACCACCATTCCGATGTATTCTTAGATAATCTTTTCTTTTAATAAAAAAAAAACAATCTCTATCGTCCGTTTTCTTAGGGCTAGTTTAACCTAATACGTATAGGTGGGACGTGCTTGCTCGCGAGCTTTTAATGGAATAAGGTCCGTTTTATGAAACAATCTCTGTGACATTTATGATGATTTTCAGTTTAAGCGCACGCATTCGTTAATCCAATAGGCAGTTTTCTACGAGTTGCTCTGAGTGTTAGTTTTTGGCATGTAAGTATTGATTTGTAAATTATATTGTAAAATATCTATTTTCTACTTGCAGCGGCAACAGCAGGCTCACGTCACAGTAATGATATCAAGCAAACAACAATTTTAACTCAGCAACTGCTTTATATAAAAAGAAGTAAGTTTTGTACATTCTTTTTGCACGCATTTTCTGGGTAACAGCGTGCTATCTATTTGTCCAAATATCTGTAATTTTCCCGAAATGGTCTCAAACTGTCCGGCCGGCTGTATGCACGATTACGGGCGTACAGAGGTTGGTGTGCCAAGTAGAGATTGGTGTAGACCTTAGACAAAGGAAAGAGGAGACGCGGTATACAATGATAAATACTGACGCCAACATCTAGACGTTCAGAACTGAACTGGACGACTGTATTACTACCGACTACAAATTCTGTGCGACGTTGTCACGTTTCCGGAGTTTTCTGATATATCAACATCGAATCGTCATGAAATAGCAGTTGAGAATACAAATATACTTTTACTATTGCTTTTGTAAATGTACGGAATGAGTACTTGTTTAATGAAATGTTGTGAATTCTGAATTTCACAGACAACTGTTCATTTCAACCAATAAAACTACGCCTACAACATTGCTCCTTTTGTTAGAATGCATCCCCTCTTAAAACCCACCACCACACTGAACTAGGGTGAAATCGTATAAAAGCAAGTACCGAGCTCATTCGAGGTCTTTTCGTCCGTTCTTTCAGGGCAGTTAACACTGAGATTCGAAGGTACTTCAAAATTCAACGGTTGTTTAACAATCATCCCTGCTCCACGTGACAACACCGGTTTTCACAGTTCCATTCATTAATTGTTTCGCGGCCAATCACAGTAATTCGCACCGATTTGACATTTGATGTTAGATACATCGTTGCCGAAGCAGATTTCTAGTTCAGTTCAGTTAAAAAAGTATTTTTCCTAGTTATTTCTGAATATTTTGAGCGAAAAACATTGATATAATGGTTCGTAAGTGTCAATTATGTGGTAAATTGGACTCCTACAACCCCAATTTGAGTTTTCACAGGTTAGTTTCATTTTTGCATATCAGTGGCGTAGATTGTTCAATTCTTATAATTCTTTTAGATTTCCTTCTGATATTGAGCGAAAAAATATATGGCTTTCAATTTTGAACTTGGCGGATGCTAGAAACTTGCCACAGAACATGTTCTTATGTTCGGAACATTTCGAGCCCAAAGATTTTGGTTTTCGAGTGAATGGTACCAAATATCTTAAAAATGATGCCAATCCTATTACTATCGAACAATTCTTTGGACTAACATCTTCAAGGTAAGTTTGCAGGAACTTCCAGGGATTTTATTTTAATTCAACCAGTTTAAATTGTGATGTTTCTAAGGAAAAATGTTTGGGAAAATCTCTGAAAATCATTATAACGATAATAGTTAGCTATGATAATAATGTTTCGAATGACAGAGCTGTATAACTAGATGAAATAGGGGAATATAATTATATTGGTAATTTTTGATATAGGAATATATATTTATATGTGTGTATTTTAAAGTATTATTTCAGTTAATATATTGAGAACTTTTTTGCAGCTCAAGCTCAACGGTAAATGAAACTCCCCCAAGTGCTAAAAGGTAATTATAGAGTTATAATTCACTGTATGAGAGTTGATATTCAAAGACTTAAATTCACAGAGATCAAGTTTCATCCCTTGATGTACAAATTGACCTGAATATTGATGCTATTGCTGGTTCTCCGAAAAGAAGGTAAAACATATAATTATTGTCGCATTGCTGATTAATCACTTTCTGTGTAATTTTTTTTCAGTGTAGAAAATGTGAAATCTCCTGTTGTGAAAATGGAGCAACCAGTGGTGAAGTTCGATTCAATGCCTTCCACCTCTACTGAAAAACCATCTTCATCAAATATTAGAAGGAAAAGGTAAATTTTTTATTTAAACGCTCAATCCAACATCGAATTTCATAAACTGTTTCTATAAGTTCATAAATATATATGACTAATTATAATGTTTCATTCAAGAAAGAGAGCTTATGTGGGAGAAATACATACCAGTGATTTTTCTACACCTGAGAAAAGGAAAAGGAGTATGAATATTATTAGGAAGAGAGTGCAGAGCCAAAATAAAAAGATTCGCACGTTACAACAGTCTGTTCGAAGGATGAAGCATAAAATAACCTCGATGAAAACATTGCTGGATTATTTGAGAGAAAAATCGCATGTATCAGAAGCTTCAGAAGCTACTATATCTGTATGTTATCTATTAGTTCATTGGTACAAGTTCCATAAATATTATTAGGCGAGCAGTTCAAAGAATCTTTCTTTTTCAGGCATCTGTCAATCCTGTTGCAAGTGATTTATTCGAAAGAATGTTGAAGGGATCAAGCAGGCAAAAATACAATCCAATGTTGAGAGCCTTCGCATTAACTTTGGCCTTCTATTCACCAAAAGGATACAATTTTGTGAGAAAAACCTTCAACAACAGTCTTCCTCATTTAGATACTATCTCAAAATGGTACAGATCTGTTGATGGAAGTCCAGGATTCACGAATGAAGCATTGACTGCCTTGTCCTTACAGCAAAAAAAAGTTTCTTATCCTTTGTTGTGCAATCTAGTAATGGATGAAATGTCTATCAGACGTCAAGTTGAGTGGACAGGTTCTAAATTCACTGGATATGTTGATGTTGGTACAAACTTAGATTCGGACATTCTACCTGAAGCTCGAGAAGCATTAGTCTTTATGATAGTGTGTTTGAATGGCTCCTGGAAAGTTCCTGTGGGATATTTCTTGGTGAATGGGTAAGTGGCAACAGAAAAAGCTGAGCTAGTGAAAAAGTGTCTGGGTTTTTTACATGAAAGTGGAATTAAAATAATTTCATTAACTTTTGATGGTGCTCCTTCAAACTTTTCGATGGCTGAAAAATTAGGAGCAGATTTCAGTGATCCATCGAACTTAAAAACTAAATTCGAGTGCCCAATTACACAGCACGAAATCTATATAAATCCTGATGCCTGCCACATGATTAAGCTGGTAAGGAATTGTTTCGCATCCCAAGGTGGCTTACGGAATAATGAAAATATGGAGGTGAAATGGAATTATGTTTCAACTTTAGTGGATAAGCAAGATATCGAAGGTCTGCATGCTGCTACAAAATTAAGACATAGGCATTTACAATGGATGAGAGAAAAAATGAAGGTACGATTGGCAACTCAGACACTTAGCAAAAGTGTGAGTGATGCTATAGATTTTTTGAGGGATGATCTTAAGTGTCCTGAATTTCAGGGATCAGAAGCTACTTCTGATTTTATTTTAAAATTCAACAACTTATTCGATATCTTCAACTCAAGAAATTGTTGTGCAAAATACTTTTTTAAAAAGCCATTCATGTTGAGTACAGCTGAAGCCTTCAAAGATTATATGACCATGATGAAGAAATATATTCTTGGTTTGACATTGAATGGGGTTCCTATCACAAAAAGTGGAAGAAAAACTGGATTTTTGGGTTTCTTGATTTGTATCGAAAGTTTAGAACAAATTTATAAGAAATACATCATTGAAGAGAAAATGCTCAAATATCTTCTCACTTATAAACTTTCGCAGGACCATTTAGAGCTGTTTTTTGGATGTATAAGAAGCAAAGGTGGATACAATAATAACCCCACTGCGAGGCAATTTGAGGCTGCATATAAAAGGTTGATTGTTCACTCGCAAATATCCGCTACTGACACAGGAAATGCAATCAATCTGGAGAGCATAAGTATCTTAACATGTGGATCTGCAGTTGGTATTCTTTCATCTGAACATACAAACAATATTGTAAATAGTGATCAGTACGATGCAGTAATGAAAAGTGTATTTACAGATATGGAAAAATTTGAATTTGCTTCCTCAACAGCGTGGAATCTCACTCCTTATGCAGTAGATATTGTGGGATATATTTCTGGGTATGTTGTTCGGATACTTGAGAAATTTATATCATGTCGAAAGTGTCTGGATCTTTTGAGAAATGATGTAGATGTCTCACTTCTACAGAAAAGAAAAACTTATGGAAAATTAATTAGGGCCAGCCAATTTGTTATTGATGTTTGTAAAGAGGGTGAAAAATTCTTCAAATTTTTCCATAAAACTACATGCATTATGAATAGAAAAGTAGAGCATTTATTACCAGTTCTGATCAGCCAAACAATGCGTAATATTAATTCATCTATTTTAGATCATTTTGAAAATCATCTTTATGATGGAAATTTCATTGATGGACACGCGGATCAGTTGATCAAAATTATTTTGAAGAATTATTTCAGAATAAGAATTCATCATGAAATGGCTAAGCTTTTGGATGTTTCAAGGAAAAATAGATCAAGATCTTTGAATACTAAAATTATTTTGTTTAGAAATGAATAAATGAATTAATCTCTATGCAGAAGATACCACCAAATTTAAATGCATTTTTGAAGGATTTTTGTTGCACCCTGTGTCATCCCCATCAACCCTCTTAATTTTTTGAATAGGGAAAGTAGGTCATGTGGTACCACTCTGTATGTCCGAACATGTTTTTTGGATACTTTGAACATTTTTTTCATATCGATATTCCTTATCGCATCAGAATGGAGTATTTTCATTTATTTGTAATTATTTATCACATTTTTAATTTTTCATGATGATGTTACCTTATGTTCATACCTTGCACACTTCTTTTTTTCCTCTTTCCTTTCAAAGAGTCAATTCAGAAGCAGTATTACTGTCCTTCATAATCTGTTATTTTTTTGTGAATTGTATTATGTATATAAAATTATACAGCACGAGATTTTGGCATTATTTCACTTCCACTGCTCATGAATTCCATCAAAAATATAAATAAGTATACCACAAGTTCCAACAGCAAGTTGTGTTTTACTTAAATGACCAATTAAAGGTTCTAAAGGTGCCTAGTTAGTGGGTCAATATTGCAGTAATCAGTATGAAAGTATTCTTTTTATGATTGTGAATAAATCTTATATCTTCAAGAGTTTAAGTACAATTAATTATTATTGAAAATCTTTCATTGTGTGCAAAGAAACATGTACTAATCGTGACGGAGGTTCTCAATCTTTAATGGGAGAATTGTATGAAAATGATTTTCTATTTGTTGGTCTGTGTGGATGCATATTCAAGCTAAATGGGCATGATTTTTCTGCCAATATTGTTCGAAAAGTGCTTGGAAAAATCTCAAATATGAGAATCTTTTCACGTATATTGACCATGCCACACGCAGCTTTACTTCCTGATAGAAAGATTTTGCGGTCTTGTAATCATATTCTCACAAAATTTTCAATATTCAAGCTGCCATTTTTCAATTAGGTACTGGATTTCAATTCGATTCAATCTGTATTATTGGGAAAATTGGATTGGATTCATATAGAATTTCGTGAGGATAATACGACCAGAAGATCACAGAGTATGAAATATTTGGAAAAAAAATTCGTAAGTTTTTTCCGAACTATTCTGACTGCATATCATCACGAAATTCTGCACAAGTTTACGCTCCAGCATTTTTCAAGTAGTTACTATGCTTCATCATGATTGAATCAGTGTTTCTTGAGTTATTCCGGAAAAACCAATGACAGCGAGGAAAAAGACACGAAACTTTACATAATCTTTTCCCAAAATCTCCAAAAATTATTATCGGATTGAACTGAAATTTGGTACATTGTTATGAAATTTAGAGTTCAAAGTCTGTGCAAATTTTTTCTAAATATGACTTTTTTACAAGTCATACGATCTCAACAAAATTTTGCAAAATGATTCGGTCGACAGTAATCGTGTCCTCAGCAGGTCGGACAGAATTGAGATTGTCACCGGATTCGTCCTCAGGGAGTCCAACCTAGTTCGAGACCATTATTGGCTCAAAATTCTAAAATTTCTGATTTGATTCAATTGTTGCATATCTTATCGGAATAAAATATTATTTGATTTTTTTTCATTGGGTAGTTAATTTTCTGTAAACTGTAACCTATGTGCGCTCATAATTTAATTTCAGACCCTCCTATAACGGCAGTACCCAATTTTCTGCAACACTAAAATGCACCAATAATTTAATTTCAAATCGTTCAACAACTGTAGCTCCTGTTCAATATTATTCTATATTATAACATGTCAGATATACTCTATGGTCAAGTTACTGGAATGTCAGATTGATATCATAACCACACTGTTGTAACATCACATGAATGTATATGTTATACCGATTAAATATTAAAGTACAAATCTCTAGTGTTCTATTAAATATCAATACCCAAGTATTAAACATGGCGCAGTCGTAACGGAATTGAGTGATATACGAAGAAAAGGTGAAGGATCCAAGAAATAAATTTAGATTTCTATTATAACCTATAAAATGGCAAGCTACACGGGGCCGGTAAAACTACCCCCAGATTTCGACTTGCAAGGCAAAAATGCCGCTATGGAGTGGAAATTTTGGAAAACTGCATTCACCGACTATCTTATAGCGACAGGACAATACGAATCCCAGGACCACATCAAGTTATCAATATTGAGAAATATTATCGGTACAGAGGCAGCAAGAATTATGTCTACATTCGTCATCCCCGAAACAGAAGTAAACAAATATAATTATACGATTGATCAGATCCAAAAATATGTGAACCCGAGGGTTAACGAATGTTTCGAAAGGTATAATTTCCTAAAAAGGATGCAAAAGGAGGATGAACCCTTTGAACATTTTCTCACGGAATGTAAATACCTGGTACGCACATGTAATTACAATGAAAGAGACCCAAATCAGACAGCTGAAGATAAAGCTCTGAGGGACAAAATAGTTATGGGCATCCGAGATCCTATAACCCGAGAGGCATTGCTGCGGATCGAAAAGTTGAGCTTGGATAAAGCAATTGAATTTTGTCGAACCAGTGAACAAAGCAAACAACAGAACGAGCAGTTCCAGAATGAATTGAGGTCAGATGTTCATGCTGTAAACAAGTTCAACCAACAACCAAGAAACACATATAAATCACAGGGCCAGAACAAGGAAAATGAAAAGTTCAAATGTAGGAGATGCCAGTCAACACATGGTGCACGTGAATGCCCTGCATTTGGAAAGAAGTGTAAAAAGTGTGGTAGGTTCAACCATTTTGCCATTTCATGTTTCGTAAAGAATATTAAGAATGTTGAGAAAGATGATCATAGTTCGGAAGATGTATTTGTAGGTTATGTAGGAAAATGTAAATGTAGTGATCCCAACTGTAGTCATAAAAAAATGTGGGATGAAACTATTCAGATTGAAGGTGAAAATTTCAACGTAAAATTGGATACAGGTGCGGATATTAGTATAATACCTGAAGTAAAGTTTAATGAAATAAAAACACAGATTTTAGTTCGTAAATCCAATTATATTATTAAAGGATTTGAAGGTACTCAGGCCAAAACTGTTGGAATTATAAATTTATATTGTAAATATAAAAATAAGAGTCTTTATGAGGATTTTGTGATCGTTGAGGGGGCTACTAGAATCCTTTTAAGTGGTCAGGCATGTGAAAGTTTAGGAATTATTAGGCGAGTAAATAATGTTAATATAAATCCTTCTGGAAAAGTCTCGGAAAGAGATAAATTCATCGAACAAAATTCGGATATTTTCTCAGGACCCGGTAGATTCCTAGGCGAGCATAAAGTAACTACCAAAATAGACTTTGAGGCTGTCAGTCATCCACCAAGTAAAATCCCCTTAGCTATAAAAGATGCGCTGAAGTGTGAATTGGATAGGCTCGTGAAATTAAAAGCAATAGTAAAAGTTGATGAAGTAAGCCCCGGCATGAGTATTAATCGAATTGTAGTCGTTGAGAAAAATAATGGTAACTTAAGGTTATGTCTAGACCCGGCTGATTTAAACCAACAAATTATACGCAAACCTAGAGCGACACATAAGATCGAAGATATTTGTTCAAATATTAGAGGTAAAAAATTTTTTACAGTTTTTGATCTATCTGAAGGATATCACCATTTAAAATTAGATGAAGAGTCGTCGTGGAAATGTTCTTTCGCAACCACATTTGGCATTTACAGATACTTAGTGTTACCTTATGGTTTATCAAATTCTCAAGATTTATTCGAAGAAGCAGTAGAAAAGAGATTTGGCGATATTGAGAATGTATTGATATGTCATGATGATATGATAGTTTCAGGTGGTACTAGGGAAGAACATGATAAAACTGTAGAAAAAGTAGTAGCAAGAGCTCGAGAAGTAGGCGCTAGATTCAATAGAGATAAATTTCAATTTTGTAAAGACAGTGTTAAATTTATGGGTCAAATTTTTTCTGGTAGAGGAATGGAAATAGACGAAGATAGAGCAAAATCACTTTGTGAACTAAAAAGTCCAAGTAACAAATTAGAATTGCAAAGAATCATTGGATCATTTAATTATGTTAGGCGCTATGTTCCCAATATGACAAATCACATACAACCTCTTTGCGAATTGTTGAAAGCTAGTGTAGAATGGCAATGGCTACCTAAGCATGAAGAATGTTTTAAAAAGCTGAAAGAGATTGTATGTAATTCACCTGCTCTTGTTCCATTTGATCCTGGTAGGAAAATAATCCTTCAGTGTGACGCATCAAAAAATGGTCTAGGATGCTGCATGTTCCAAGAATATGAGAATAAAATTTTAAAGTTGGTAGCATGCGCTTCACGCAATATGAATGACAGTGAGATAAATTATAGTCAAACAGAAAAGGAATTTCTCGCTATCTACTTCGGTACACAAAAGTTTCACCATTTTATTTATAAAAGTATAGTAGATGTTCAGTGTGATCATAAACCGATAATATCCATCATGAATAAGCCTATATGTAAAATTGGATCAGTTAGGTTACAAAGGCTAAGAATAAAATTATTAAAATATTCTCTTAATGTATATTATGTACCTGGAAAAGATATACATTTTGCAGACATGTTATCTAGGGCCTCATTAAGAATAGACAGTTATGACTCTGAGATGTTAGAGATGGTACATTCAATATCAAAGCATCTACCCATGAGTGAAGAGAAAAAATTTGAATTCAGAAATGCTACCGGTAACGATGATACATTGGTTAGAATTTTCAATTATTATTACAACGGATGGCCTCAAGAGAAAAATATTCCCTACCAATGTAAACCGTATTATAAACTAAGAGATTCAATATATGTAGAAGCTGGTATCATATTTCTTGACGACAAGATAATCGTTCCTAAAACGCTAAGAACCCAAATGATTGAAATACTGCACAGAGGTCACACAGGCATGAATAAAACAATAAATAAGGCTAGAACTTTATTTTATTGGCCAGAATTAACAACAGATATAATGAACTATGTTAAACGTTGTAGGACATGTGAAAAGTACAGTCCCAGTAACTTCAAGGAACCATTGTTACCACACTCGGTACCAAGATTAAGATTCAATAAAGTAGGTACAGATATATTGGAATTTGGACCCAATTCCTATTTAGTAACAGTAGATTATTTCTCTCATTGGCTTGAAATTATAAAACTGAAAGATAAAACGTCAAATTCTGTAATAGACGCTTTTCAAAATATATTTACCAGATTTGGTTACCCAGAGCAAATAATTGCTGACAACTTACCATTCGTTTCGAGTAAATGTAGGAACTATTATGTTAGTAAAGATATTTCTATTTCAACATGCAGTCCACATTATCATCAAAGCAACGGACTAGCTGAGAAAGCTGTAAATATAGGCAAGCAAATTTTGAAAAAGAGTAATGAGGAAAATCTAGATTTTAGAGACCTAGTCATGAACTACAATAACACGCCTCTTAGTGGTTTGAAAGCATCACCATCACAAATTTTACAAAGTAGACACCTTAGAGACCTTTTACCGCCAACAACCGATAAATTGCAACCTCAAATTCAAAAAGGTATTTTCAAAAAATTGTGCGATCAAAAGTTGCAACTTAAGATGCAATATAATAGAACAGTACGTAGAAATCCAGTAGAATTTAAAAAAGGCGATCAAGTTGTAATTAAAACACCAAATGATAAAATTTGGGAAAAGGCAATTGTTTTAGAAAAGGCAAAAGAACCTAGATCTTATTGGCTGAAAAAGGAAATAAACGGTCAAATACTAAGACGTAATACACACCATATAAAACGATCATATACCAGACCACATAGTGGCGAATACATTCTGCAGCCAGAATTGAGCCCGAACCAACTTTCACCAGATCCTCATAACAAAGATGGTGGTAATTTGAACAAATCGAATACATCCAATATTGTGAACAACCCAATTATAGAAACTAAAACTGTAAAAGATAATATGACCCGTTTTGGAAGAATTGTGAAACCCCCTGGTCGTTTAGATCTTTGAGGGGAAGGTGTTCAATATTATTCTATATTATAACATGTCAGATATACTCTATGGTCAAGTTACTGGAATGTCAGATTGATATCATAACCACACTGTTGTAACATCACATGAATGTATATGTTATACCGATTAAATATTAAAGTACAAATCTCTAGTGTTCTATTAAATATCAATACCCAAGTATTAAACAGCTCCACGCCACTGGTGCCTGATTCATTTACGCAGCGGAGTCTCTGCATTGTTGCCAGCTCGGGACTAGTTGATATTGCTGTTCTTGTCGCACTCATGGGAAATTGGTCGATATGTTGGCTTCAACAATTCTTGACTTTATGAATGACATGCCGCGTCTCCTCTTTCCTTTGTCTAAGGTGTAGACCATCTTCTGTGCAGCATAGTATACTCACTTTTACACTCCTTATTCATCACAGAATGTCTGAAATACACATAACAAAATGGAATCAATATGCCCAAAAATTGTACTTATACTCCATTCACTTTTACAAACTATCCCAGTTGGCCATGACATTCTGACACATTTCACCGTGTATATTTTGAAAATGTTAATTCATAGTTATTTTCCTGTCAGATACACAACGTTGTCCTCTCTACATAGAGGTCGTAGTAATTACAGATTTTTCAAAATGTGAATTTACTTTTGGGAATTAATGAATTTGTGAAAATATTATGTGAATTCGATAATTCCAAAGTGCTGGCTGATGTTGAAGAGAATTTTTTCTCTGTCTCAGAGCTACTAATTTGGCTAGCACTGAATTTCATGCTGGCAATTTAGATCTAATTAAGAGCTTCTTAATTAAAAACAACTACCGCTTACCTCTGATTAAAAAAGTTTTATACAGTAATGAAACATCACTGCCAAGACAGCTTAGTACAGCTAAAAGATTTTTCAAAATTCCCTACATCTATGGGCTATCTGAGAGGTTGGGACAACTTCTTAATAGTGAGGTGGTGAAAATGGCTTACAAACCAGCTAATACTGTTAAAAGATTTTATTCTAAATTAAAGTCAAAGACAACATTAGAATGAAGATCAAATGGGTGATTCCGGAGGAGACCGTCAGATTTTGGGATAAGTTTACACTAGTCAAGACAGTCTCGAAACACTGTTTGGTTTATGATTGGGGGTCTCTGTTGAGAATATACAGGGTGATTTGTCTGATTCGACCGATTTTACTTTTATTGATAACTTTGGTATGGCTTATTCGATTTCAATGAAAATTTCAACGTAGTACAATAGTGTTGAACACACTCATTGATTTCAATTTTTTTTTCAAAATAAGCGGTTGTTATTGTGATAAATCCAAATTAAATGTGCAGGTTGAAAAAACACCCTGTACATAGCGTTTCCTAAACTACGCTATCTGTTTACGATTCTACTATAATCAGTCATTATTTGAGAGTTTCTAGTTTTTTTGGCACACTTCTAGTTTTCCGAGAAAATTTTTTCGAAAAATAATAATGTCGAAAATTCGCTTCAATCGATTCTACTTTCATGATAACTTTGGTATGGCTCATCCAATTTTGATGAAATTTGCAGTGTAGAACAATCTGGATGAGTACATTCGATAATCTCAACAATCTCTCAAAATACAGTGTTGTAATTGTGATAATTTCAAAATTTCAGATTAATTGTACAGTTGAGAAAAAAACACCCTGTACATTATTTTTCCAAAACTTTCTTGTTTGTTGCAGATTCTACAATAATATGTCATCATCCAAAGGTTTTTAATTTTTTTGGCACACCTCCGGTTTTCCCAGAAAACATTTTTGAAGAAGAGCATTATCGAAATGTGGCTCACAAACAGTGAGAGTATTTCGCACTAGGTAGGAAAGCTGTATTGTCCAAGGATGCAAAGTTGTTCGTCACTCCTAAAATATTCTTTTCAAATTCGAAATATATTCTGAATTAAATTACTTCATACAAAATATTAGCAATTAAATATGAATTTGGCATTTGAAAAGAATATTTTAGAACTCGAGAATTGCTTTGCGTCCTTGGACAATACAGCTTTCCTACCTCGGGCGGAATACTCTCACTGCTTGTGAGCCAAATTTCGATCGTGCTTTTCTTCAAAAATGTTTTCTAGGAAAACGGAAGGTGTGCCAAAGGAATTGAAAACCTTTCAATGATGACATATTATTGTAGAATCTGAAACGAATAAGAAACTTTTGGAAAAGCAATGTACAGGGTGTTTCGAATCTTAAATTCCAAAATTATCACAATAACAACCCTGTATTTTGAGAGACTATCGTAATTATTGAATGTACTCGTTCAGATTGTTCTACACTGCAAATTTCATCAAAATTGAATGAGCCATACCAAAGTTATCAATGAAAGTAGAATCGATTGGAGCGAAATTTCGACATTGCCTTTTTTTGATGGAATTTTCTCAGAAAACTAGAAGTGTGCCAAAAAAATTAGAAACTTTCAAATAATGACTTATTACAGTAGAATCGTAAACAAATAGCACAGTTTTGGAAATGCGATGTACAGAGTGTTTTTTCAACCTGCACAATTAACCTGTAATTATTGCTATAACAACCACTTATTTTGAAAAAAACTTTAAAATTAATGAATGTCCTCATCAATAGTGTACTCCTCTGAAAATTCCTCTTAAATCGAATAAGCCATACCAAACTTATCAATAAAAGTAAAATCAGTCGAATCGGACGAATCACCCTGTATTTTCTCAATAGAGATCCCCAACCATAAACCAAACATTGTTTCGAGACGGTCTTGTCTAGTGTAAACTTATCCTAAAATCTGACGGTCTCCTCCGGAATCACCCTGTATAAGATGCCTTGCAAAGAATGCAACAAAGTGTACATCGGACAGACCAACAGATACCTATGAACAAGGCTGACTGAACATAAAAGAGACTGTGTTGATGTTCACAATCCTGCCCGAACAAAGGAAAACAATACAGCATTGGCTGAACACTCATTTAGTGACCTGCACTCTTTCGACTTCGATAGGGTAGCCATTTTGGACACACAGGCGAACTTGAGGAAAAGATTATTTTGTGAAATGCTAGAATTAAAAAAATTTCAAAAAGCACTGCCGTGAAGGCAGCAACTTTTGCGCGCATGTTCAATGTGATGACCGCTTCAGCAACGAATTTGAACATGCACGTAAAAGCTGCTGCCTTCACGGCAGTGCTTTTCGGTATTTTTCACTGATAAATTACTGGATTTCAATTCGATCAAATCTGTATTTTTGGAAATATTGGAAAAATAAAATTTTGAATGGGTATATCTACGGAATCATTGGGCGGATTTTACCCATTCACGAATTCGACCTTCGTAATTGAGCCCCAAACCTACTCTACAAATATCGTGTTTCTAAGTTGTTTCTTTCGGAAGTTATTGTGTTTACGCAGTCGGCCGTTAGGCTGACCGTAAAAACAATATATACTCGATATTTGTAGAGTAGGTTTGGACCTTAATTACGAAGGCCGAATTCGTGAATGGGTAAAATCCACCCAATGATTCCGTAGATATACCCAATCAAAATTTTATTTTTCCAATATTTCCAAAAATACAGATCAGATCGAATTGAAATCCAGTACTTCATCGAAAAATAACAGTTCGAAGTTTCTTACAGAATTCAATGAGGATGATATTATAAGAAAATTATAGACATTTTTTTTTTCGAATTGTTCTAATGACACGATTATCACGAAATTTCGCAAAAAGTTGTCTTTCAGCATCTCAAAACTAGCTGTGAAGTTTTATCAGGACTAAATCAGTATTTCTCGAGTTATACCGAAAAAATCAACGATATCGAGAAGAAAACCTCGAAATTTGACATATTTTTCCCGATATCTCCAAAACTTATTATCGCATCGAACTGAAATTTCGTACACTGCTGTGAAGAATTTTTTTTGGATATGATGAATGGTTTCCGAAAAAAAAAATTTTTTTTAATTTACTGACAACATGATTCTGACGAAATTTGGCTCAAAGTTGCGCGTCGTTATACTCCACCTAACTGCCAAGTTTGAATCCAATCGCTCAAGTAGTTTCTGAAATAAAAAATAAATAACTTCAAAACTTCAAGTGCCTATAACTCCGAAATTATTCGACCGATTTGGCCCATTAACGAACTCAACCGCGGCAATCTGATGCGCGACCTATCCTGAAAGTTTCAAGTTACTAGCTTGCTTCTGTCGACAGTTATCGTGTCTACGGCCGGCCGGACAGAATCGATTTTGACACCGGATTCGTCATCAGTGAGTCCAATCTAGTCGTTTGAGACCATTTTCGGCTCAATCATCGAAAATTACAGACATTTGGACAAAACGATAGCACGCTGTTCCCCTAGAACATGCGCGCAAAAAGAACCTAACTCATTCAATAAAAGGAGTGATATTGATAACCTTAATACAGCCTATTTCGACCTTATCCAGAGAATAAAAAAAGTAACATCTAAATAATAATCTTAACAGTTCGTTACCTCGACATTCACCATTCTCAGTTCTCTTTCCCGATGTCTGATAGATGAAATAATGGTCAACCTGGCATTCTGTATGTAGCATCCACCAGTCTTTGTTGTTGACATATTCCACTACACTGTTTGTAAGGTGACAAGACAGACCAACTGACAGTGTGAGTAACAACTTATTGTTTTTTCAATGGAAATCGATGTTTCAAAGTTATTTTAATTGTTTCAAAATTATTTTAATTGTTTTTGCATTGACGTTTTTATTTATACTCTGTTCGTTATATTTGTGACCTTACTAGTACCTACTAGTTTTGTGATCAATTCTCTGTTTAACTCGTTGCTTCTCCGAGTTCCTAACAGTTTGTTTTTTTTCCACTCGAGAATATCATAATATTGTTATTATGTTCACATCCTAATTATTGTCATTTATTGTAGAGCCCTGAAGAAGATATTAAATATGTCGAAACGTCGGCATTCCGTCGAATGGAGTTTTCCTCTAATTCGGACCAAAAAGTACCCTCATTATTCATACAATAGTGTTACTTAGGTCGTTAAAGCATCATAATACTGGAAATATTTCACGTATTTAAACATGGTAGAAACAAGATTCAGTTATGCTATTTTTTTGTAAGGAAATCAAGAATCGGCTGTTGAAATTTTACTGAAAAATAAGCGATAGAGTAGTCCGTTACTTTGTGATAGTTCATTCGAACAAAAAATTTAAAGTACTCGAATAACCCTGCAGGAAAACTTTTGAACGAACTGACGGACCTATGGAATTCCCAACTTCCCGAAATTCTGAAGGAATAAGGCTTCATTTAGATACCTTTTTGCACAACTTGAAATACTCCATTATGAAAATGCTGGATAGCTTGTGATGAATTATTGATTCCAAATAATCAGGGTTACTAACAGAAAAAGCAGATTTCAATTCTACGTAGCACTTCCTGATACTTTGTCTATGCTTCTTCAAAACTACCTTCGGCATTTTTAAATTCCATGCGTGATGATTATGTTGAGATTGAGAGTAGAAACTTAAATTGGCATTTGGCAATGTCGCTGACAATTATTTTACATTCCCGATATTTCACGAGTGCCAAACTTCGTCAGTTTCAAGTGAAAAAACTTGATAAACCTAAATCATGGCCGAACGGGATAGTTTTTAAAAGTGAATGGAGTTTACTTTAAATTCTTGTTACTGACTGACGAGAGGTCAGGACCCTACACTCAATTGTTCGAATTCTAAGATCAACACAAATTTGGCACCTAGTTGCCGAGTTGGTATTCTTCAACTGATTACGAAGTTACTTGTTACTTCTTGAGTTATTGCGGAAATAACGTTGAAATTCCAAATAACAACGAAATTAGGCATATTTTTTTCCTTATATCTCCGAAAGTAAATATCGGAGCAGATTGAGATTTGAAACATTGCTGTTGAATACTGATTTTAAGGTTTGTGTCAAATTTCGTTGAAATCTAGGTAATTTTTTTTTGTATTTTTCCGAATATCCTAGGCTTCAACGAAACCCCTCAGAAGCTTAAAGCTTGTGCGAGTTAGGATACCGGGTGTGTTCTGTGTTGGCTTTGTTACTAATTCCTTGCGCCACGTTAGGAACAGCACTGTTAATTGTTAACCCAACAGCGAATGGTTGGACGGTCCTCTAAAAACCGGAAAAGTTATTTCCCGGCCAAGGGCTTGAACCCCAGACCTTACGATCATGGGGCTTGCGCTCTAACCATTGAGCTACCGCCGCTAGGTTTTGGTTGATTGGATGATTAGCTCTGATCAGGGGGAATATTTGTTGACTTATCTACGGATATTTGTTCTTGTTATTATGTTAATCTAGGTAATACTCTTGAAGAAGAAAAATTCGAAAAATGTTTGAATAATGATTTTTTAATTTTCCAACATTCGTATCGAAACGAAATTTGGCACTGAGTTGCACGTTGGTATTTCAAAACTATATACAAAATTTCAATCTGATCGAATCAGTTCTTGATGAGATATCGAGGAATTAACCTTAAAATTTTGAATTTGCCTAACTCCGAAACTATTCCACCGATTTCACCTATTAACGAACTCAACCGAGATATTTGGACTCAGAATAAAATCTGACAATTTCAAGTCGCTAGGTCCCTTTTTTCAAAAGTTACAGCACATACGGAAGGCAGGCCGGACGGAAGGACGGCAGAATTGAATTTGACCACAGATTCCTCTTCAGGGTCATCAACCAAATCTTTCAAGACCATAACGCGCTGTCCCCCAGAACAAGCGCGTAAAAAGGAGTTTTCTTAACTTCTGGCTTCGTTTAGAAAGTACGCAGGGCGCCCAACTACCAAAATCATTAAAAAATAATACTTTATTGATCTTTTTTGTTGTAATCGTCATTCGAAGGCGGATAGGCTGAAAATCATTGAAACACGATTGAAGTTATTTTTCTACTTTTTTTCATTCTCATGTGGTGTAATTCTTACATTGAGGAATTGGGCCTTAAGGTCCCATGGAGTGGCGTGTGCTTTCGCCAGACCTCAACCCCATTGTTTTTTTTTTTCATTTGGGGATATTACAAAGGGTTGGTTCGCGCTGCGGAAAACAACAAAGAAACAGAATTAGGACAAAATCTTCGAGAAGCGGAAAGAAAAATAAAATGAGAATATTCGAGTAGCTTCGGGCAAGTGGAATATAACTTTTCAGAACGTCGATTTTGAGAGATTTTGTAGATTTATTTTAGTATCAGGTAGTAATTTTTCACTTATTTGTGCCTTTTATTTCACATAAAAATCATGTAATTTCACAAATGCCAATTTTCACAAATTCTCATATTTCATATCAGTGGTGTGACCAAAATTAATGTAAAAATTACACGAGCTGCAGTTAATTTAGTGGAATCTCCATCAAAATTGATTTGAAATCAAATTTTAAAATTCAATTTATTTTGAAAAAATAAGAATGAAAAATAACTATAATCGTGTTTCAATGATTTTAAGCATATCCGCTTTCAAAGGCCGATTATAACGAAAATAAATTCCTAGTCTTTTTTTTAATTAAAACAACATTCATGTCCCATAAAAATCTGCAAAATACGTACAACATAAAAAAATGAGAATTTTGAAATAATAATTATTACATCGAAAAAATACAAAAAAAACTATAACTCTAAAACCACTAAAACTCGCGTTACATAATGGGATATTTTTGGATACCCCAGGTGTGAGGAATCAAAGAAAAATTCTTAACGTGAACAGTGTGTACAGGGTGTTTCCCCATAAACTGGACAAACATTTATAGTTGTGTAGATGACTTTGAGGAAGTAATTTTTGACCTATAAATAATAATAATAAAATAATAACCAGCTTTATTTTTCTACAGGTAATAACCCAATTACAAAAAAATTAACAAAGGTTTCAATTAATAATTCAAAAATAAATGATCATTATCTTCTTCAACTTAGAAATCTCTGTTTTACAGTGTTCAAATTGTCAAAATATTACAGGTCTCACACAAGTTATTCATTAGGCTACAAACTGTTTTCGAAGCATAAGCAATACAGGGTGTTCAATGTAAACTTTGGGCAATATTCAAGTAACCGTAGTAAGCTATGTGTGACCTTTGAAATAATGGTTTTTGGTCACATCTTAGTATTTTTTGAAGGTCAATTCAATTGTGGTGTAGAAGTCTGAAAAAACAACTCAAAATGGCGGAAAAACTGCAAAGTTGGAGTTTATTTTCGATTGACAAATTGTATAACATTATTGCAATGTACTCGATTTTCTAAGATTTTCCAGAATTGTTGGAATCTTTAGAGGTTCAAATATCCTTCATTCTGAGCACTGGTGTGAAAACAGAATGAAACAATATCCTTTGGTTTTCGCGGATATTTTTCCGAAAATGGACTCAAACGACTAGGTTAGACTCACATCCTTCATCTTGCTTATGATTCGAAAACAGGGTGTATGTCATTAGGCAAAAATAACTTTCCAAATGTCATCTACACTGCTATATATATTTTTCCAGTTCATTGTGAAACACCCTGTATAGTTAACTCTATTTACGTTCCAAAATTCAACGCGTTTTCTCTGATTGGCTGATTCCAACCTACATGCCCCTGTCTGTAGCCGCATGTTCAAACCGTGTCTTTAACACTATATTATTATTGTGTAGATTCAAATATTAATCACATTTGAATTCAGTTAATTAAATTGTTGATTACATTTCAATCATATACAGGGTGATTCCGGAGGAGACCGTCAGATTTTGGGATAAGTTTACACTAGTCAAGACAGTCTCGGAACACTGTTTGGTTTATGGTTGGGGGTCTCTGTTGAGAATATACAGGGTGATTTGTCCGATTCGACCGATTTTACTTTTATTGATAACTTTGGTATGGCTTATTCGATTTCAAAGAAATTTTTAGCGTAGTACAATAGTGTTGAACACATTCATTGGTTTCAAATTTTTTTCAAAATAAGCGGTTGTTATTGTGATAAATCCAGATTAATTGTGCAGGTTGAAAAAACACCCTGTACATAGCGTTTCCTAAACTACGCTATCTGTTTACGATTCTACTATAATAAGTCATTATTTGAGAGTTTCTAGTTTTTTTGGCACACTTCTAGTTTTCCGAGAAAATTTTTTCAAAAAATGATAACGTCGAAATTTCGTTCCAATCGATTCTACTTTTATTGAGAACTCTGGTATGGCTCATTCAATTCTAATGAAATTTGCAGTGTAGAAGAATCTGAATGAGTTTATTCAATAATCGCAACAATCTCTCAAAATACAGTGTTGTAATTATGATAATTTCAGATTAATTGTGCAGTTGAAAAAAAACACCCTGTACATTGCTTTTCCAAAATTTTCTTATTCGTTGCAGATTCTACAATAATATGTCATCATCCAGAGTTTTTTAATTTCTTTGGCACACCTCCGGTTTTCCTAGAAAACATTTTTGAAGAAGAGCATTATCGAAATTTGGCTCACAAGCAGTGAGAGTATTCCGCACTAGGTAGGAAAGCTGTATCGTCCAAAGATGCAAAGTTGTTCGCCACTTCTGAAATATTCTTTTCAAATTCTAAATATATTCCGAATTGAATGGTTTCATACAAAATATTATCAATTAAATATGAATTTGGAATTTGAAAAGAATAATTTAGAACTTAAGAACTGCTTCGCATCCTTGGATAATTTTCAGCGTTGTACAATAGTGTTGAACACATTCATTGGTTTCAAATCCAGATCAATTGTGCAGGTTGAAAAAACACCCTGTACATAGCGTTTCCTAAACTACGCTATCTGTTTACGATTCTACTGTAATAAGTCATTATTTGAGAGTTTCTAGTTTTTTTGGCACACTTCTAGTTTTCCGAGAAAATTTTTTCAAAAAATGATAACGTCGAAATTTCGTTCCAATCGATTCTACTTTTATTGAGAACTCTGGTATGGCTCATTCAATTTTAATGAAATTTGCAGTGTAGAAGAATCTGAATGAGTTTATTCAATAATCGCAACAATCTCTCAAAATACAGTGTTGTAATTATGATAATTTCAGATAAATTGTGCAGTTGAAAAAAAACACCCTGTACATTGCTTTTCCAAAATTTTCTTATTCGTTGCAGATTCTACAATAAAATGTCATCATCCAGAGTTTTTTAATTTCTTTGGCACACCTCCGGTTTTCCTAGAAAACATTTTTGAAGAAGAGCATTATCGAAATTTGGCTCACAAGCAGTGAGAGTATTCCGCACTAGGTAGGAAAGCTGTATCGTCCAAAGATGCAAAGTTGTTCGTCACTTCTGAAATATTATTTTCAAATTCGAGATATATTCCGAATTGAATGGTTTCATACAAAATATTAGCAATTAAATATGAATTTGGAATTTGAAAAGAATATTGTAGAACTTAAGAACTGCTTCGCATCCTTGGATAATAAAGCTTTCCTACCTAGTGCGGAATACGTTCACTGCTTGTGAGCCAAATTTCGATCATGCTCTTCTTCAAAAATGTTTTCTAGGAAAACCGGAGGTGTGTCAAAGAAATTAAAAACCTCTGAATGATGACATATTATTGTAGAATCTGAAACGAATAAGAAAGTTTTGGAAAAGCAATGTACAGGGTGTTTTTTTTCAACTGCACAATTAATCTGAAATTCTAAAACTATCACAATTACAACCCTGTATTTTGAGAGACTTTTGCGACTATTGAATGTACTCGTCCAGATTGTTCTACACTGCAAATTTCATCAAAATTGCATGAGCCATACCAAAGTTCTCAATAAGAGTAGAATCGATTGGAGCGAAATTTCGACATTATCATTTTTTGAAGAAATTTTCTCGGAAAACTAGAAGTGTGCCAAAAAAATTAGAAACTCTCAAATAATGACTTATTATAGTAGAATCGTAAACAGATAGCGTAGTTTTGGAAACGCTATGTACAGGGTGTTTTTTCAACCTGCACGATTAATCTGGATTTATCACAATAACAACCGCTTATTTTAAAAAAAAATTTGAAATCAATGAATGTGTTCAGCACTATTGTACTACGCTGAAAATTTCATTGAAATCGAACAAGCCATACCAAAGTTATCAATAAAAGTAAAATCGGTTGAATCGGACAAATCACCCTGTATATTCTCAACAGAGACCCCCAAGCATAAACCAAACATTGTTTCGAGACTGTCTAGACTAGTGTAAACTTATCCTAATATCTGACGGTCTCCTCCGGAATCACCCTGTATATGTATTAGTAATCATCTTATATTTTTGTGTAAAGCTTCTAGAACAAGTTGTGTTCTAATTAAAAGTAGTTCGCAAATGTGATATTAGAAGTTACCTGAAGATTGACTTCTTCGAAACTTTGAATGTCCACATATTCAAAACCAAGATAGACCGCCGAATTCCAACTGCACATTCAGAATATCAAATTCGGTAAAAATCTAATCACTTTGTTCAGGATTACAAACATTAATATTTATACATATATTGAGAATAAATGGGACGTGGGATCACTACAAAAATATACAATAATCCGTTTTATTTTTCAGTGAATAAAGCCAATATGGAAATGGCTGAAATCACAGGTTGCATAAATACACTAAAGACTCAAATGATTGGACGTAAACATGCGAGGTCATCTAGACTACGATCTACCACTTTTTCATGGAAAAACAACTTTGATGAGGCTGCTGAGTTCTGGTCTTCATGCCCACCTTCGAGTTCAGATGATGAGACTCTTCCTATTCCAGAAAAAAACTGACCTGCCAGATTCGTGTTAACAAATCAACAGATGACTTTGTTGATACTGAAAATTCAATGATTATTTATTGAAGGAGCAGGGAAATATGCGATACTAGTAAGGCAATTACAAGAAACAAACCTGGAATGTTGGACAACACACGAATGTATATTCTCAGACGAAGAAGAAGAACTGAAAAGGTTGATAGGGATTTTCACTAAAATCCCTCCAGCGTTCATCAAAGATATGTACGATGACTCTCAAGGCAATTTTGATATGACCTTTGAGAGTTTATTAGAAGATGTCAAGGATTATTCCTATCTAAATTTCATTATTAGGATTATCTTGGAATAACTAATAAGACATCTCCAATTGTTGACAGAAAACCCTCCAAGAGGCTTGGGCAGCTCAAAAGGAATTTGGAGTACCAGATTCAGAAGTGTAGAATAGTGAATACAAAATATGTCGAATCTGTTCTATTGGAGTTAAGAGATTTTATAACGTTTCTACCAGAAAGATTGGTTGAAGAATATCGGACTCATACAGCAGTGCTATCAGCAGGAACTACTACCTGATAGATCGAGGAGAGGCATCAACAGGCAAAACGCACCCAGCAGCTTACTTCTAAATTATCGGACATAAGATCTATTAATTTATAAGGTAATTTTCTATATCATCATCCTCATCTCTATTTTTCTGTAAAAAAATTAACAACCTTGAAGGTACTCTAACCTCAACATTAATGGAAAGAACTTGTTCTTCTTCAAATGCAAAAATTTGGTGACCTCTAATGTACAATCATATTCATCGCTGCAATGTAGCTCTGAAAAAAAAATTTAATTTCCCTATACCCAGATAGCACAAATACGTCTTAGGGACGTTCTTAAAACGTCCAGCTCGGACATTCGGGACATCCTCAAAACGTCCATTTTACGGACGTGGACGTCTTATGGACGTTTTCAGAACGTCCAACGTTACTAATCAGGATGTCCTCAAGACGTCCATAATAGAGCCTTTCAGGATTTAAAATGGACATTCATAGGACGTCTTACAGACGTCCTTTTAAGGACGTTTCATGGACATAGTTGGGGGCGCATGAAGATATCGAGGGGTTATTCTACAGTGTGTCAGTTTCAAGAGGCACCACCTTTATATCTCGCCCCATGCGGAATCAGAAAAAATGCAAAAATTGTTAAACTTTTGTCTGTACAGGGACATTTTATACAGTTGGTTCCAATCAATTTTATCAACCCTGTGAGGGTGATGACAGCAACCCCTATAATCTTACATGGGAAGGGGTGTTGAGTGACACTTTCTTTCAAAGGTAATTCGATCATCTTTCTAAAAAAGCCATACACCTGGCCTTTTTTGTTAGTACTTCCGAAAAATTGATAGCAAGAGTTGTAATGAAACTCGAAAGTGCTTTTCAACATTTTCATGTTTCATTGAAACTTTTTCTATCAATTTTTCGGAAGTACTAACAAAGAGGTCAGATGTATTTTTTTTTTGGAAGACAATCGAATTACTTTCGAAACAAGGTGTCACTCAACACCCCTTCCCATGTAACATTATGGGGGTTGCTGTCATCAGCCTCACAGGGTTTATGAAAATTGATTAGAACCAATTCAAAATGTCCACCCAACCAACCAAAGATTACCGTTTACTGCATATTTACTGATTTTGTATAGGGGCAGAAATAATAAGTGTTGTACCTTTTCACATTGACACACTGTATATATCCATGTCCTGTCTCCTTCAAATGAAATGAATTGATTCATTATTCATCAGAATTCCTCCAGGAAATAAGTGAAAATAATTTATAATTTTTTATTTAGAAGGAGTTTTTTCCAAACAATATTTATATGTTGTTTGATATCAAAACTTGTTGAGTTCACACCTTTCCTGTCCTCTGCCCTTTTCAACCATGCCAGAATTGACGATTCAGTTTCTTTTCTTGGTCCTGTCTGGCTTCTCAGCTAAACCTGAAAATAATTTAAATTGTTTATCCAAACTGAATGGCAGATCAAGATGCAATTCCAAATTCTTCAGTATTGATCATTATAAAGCAGTTTTTATTTTTTATTTTTTTGGAAAATCATAATTCAAAATCTCTGGTGTGTGAGAATTATATGGAAAAATGTGAGCACCTGTGTTCACATTATTCTATAAAAAAAATTAATAAAATATTCTTTCAAATACCCCTATTTTTCAAGGTGAATATGAAATCAATTTTGGTGCCTAATATATTGTGATATCTACTTCAACGTACAGGCAGTGACTACAAAATACTCACTTATAATTAGCTCAGTGACTTTCATGATACATGACTTCTTTACTTTTGGCCCCAACCAACTACTTGTTTGATCATTAGTGATCAATAAAATCAATATTTGCTTCACCATATTATAATTGTTTGTACCTCCTATTTTTGCATTCATTCACCTGCAAAGTAATTTTCTTATTCATCACAAAAACCCTCTTCATTCTCATGATTCGAAGCAACATTATAATATGTATTACGAACAATAAAGAGCAAAAATATAAAATCAACTAACATTTTCATTTGTTTCAATATTTAAAGTAGCATCAAATTCAATTATTTCTTGTTCTGAAATCAAAGGAAAATTTAAATTATATTTATCGTTGTGAATTCCATCAGACTCCTTTGAATGGAAGGAAGTATCAGAATGGACGGAAGAGTCCAACATATCCTGGACAACTTCAGATGATTTACCATCTTGTCAATCACCTATAAAGAAAAAATTAGATATATTCAAATATATTTCTGAAAACAGTTATTCAATCGTATATAATCAAAACTTAGCTCACCATTAATACTTTTAGGCTCTGAAACTGTCTCATTAACTGTAAAATGAAGAATATGTTATTGAACATGGTGTATGTGTATGTTGTTTAGAAATTCTATAAGTAACTATTTTTTGTATTTAAAGAGAAGGAAGAAGACTTATATCACCTATTGATTCTTCGTTAAAGAAAGAATTGGTTTTTGACTTGAACTCTGATACCGAGTCACTTGTTTCTTCAGCAGTCCTTGCTTAAGATCTTGCTTTCAACGGTATATGAAATATCGAACATACAGCAACATTGTGGAGCAAGTTCTTGGAATGACTTGCATCATTTACTCAATATCCTATAATTGAATTTATTATGGAGAATGAAATGATTGGAACTCGTACCACTTGAATACTTTATTTGTGCCTTTTTGTCAGCCTGACTTCAGGGGAAACCTAAAACAGTTAACAAAACCGGCTAGAACGGATACAAATTTGTTGTGAACCGTCAGTCAGCAGACAAATAGGCACGAAAAAGGAATGATGTAATATAGGTTCATGAAACTCAAGTCGAAATGGGTGTTAGTTAAGACATTACAATGTTTACTAACCATTCGGTATCTCAATATTCCTTGAAATCACTGATATCCTTTGAGAATCTAATCTGATCTGAATAATAATCTGAGACAATGTCTCTGTAATAATATATTTTCCTTAGCTATTTTCATTTCTGTCTTTCGTGTGGCGTCCCGCTAAAAATTTAACAACCATTGACATCTGCAATGACGGTCACACTTCACAAAAGAACACAGAACCACAATAACCGTCTCCTTATTCTTAATTCCGAGGATATGGTATTAACATTGTACTAGTACGCGCCCAGATCTACCTAGCGATAGATCAATCTTTACTGTAGATCTACTTAAACGATACCTACGTAGGAAGCGCCCAGATCTACCTAGCGGGTAGATTTGCCTTTTTGAGTAGATTAATTGAATAGTTGACTGAATTATTAAAAACGAAGCACACTGTTTATAAATTCATAAAAAATCAGTAGCTAATGTAAAATTCGATCCCAGTTATCGTCTATCCTCGAACTGAATTTTGACCAAATCGTGTATGTATTTTTGTGAATATTGAAATGATGAAATTTCAAATGCGTTCATCTACTGAACCGTTTGGCAGATTTTGTTCATTCCGAACTTAACCTTCGAATTCAAGCTTTAAACCTGCCCTGAAAATTTCGAGTGTCTAAGTTATTCCTTTGCAAAGTTATCGTGTTTACAGACGAATTCTGGATTAGCATTCTGATTCTTATCGTAGTCTTGAACCCATTCTAAACATTCTTCACTTCATGACTTCAATGATACAGAAACTTTCCAATGTCCAGTTCATTTAAAATATCTGACTCATCTGAAAATAAATATTTCCTCATGATATTCAGGTTGGAAAAACTTGTGATAAGTTAAAGTATCTTCAATTGTAGGTAATACTTACTGTTTCCTCTCGTGAACGTAGCATAAGGTTATGATAACTTGCTAAAATTATACCGATAACTCGACTTTTTCTTGAAAAAGTCATTGCTAGAGTTGGAATTAGGCAGTATTGACCATGATTGATACTTCTTAATGCATTTTCATTCGTTACCAACTTTATTTTCGTCAATTTCAATGTAGCTTCCTCATAGGATGCTATTTTGACGGCAAATAAGAATTGATGTTAATGACAATTGACATAAACATAACGCAGGTTCGGCTTGAAAATATTGACGGAAGTAACCGATCTTTGCCGACGGTCAAAGCCTACGATGCTAAGTTTTCCGCGAAATCGACAGAAATTCGAAGTTCGACGTTGCCATATATTCACTGTCGCAAGAAATTCTACCTCCAAAGCGAGCCCGAAGGCGGCGGAGATAGCCGATCTCGGCCGAGTCCACAGAAGAATATGAAATGGCGAATTTTTACCGGATTTTCCTAGAAATGTCACTTTTTTCCATCATTCCTGCAAGAATACGAAAGTGGGAATCAAAAAAAGGGTCCCGCTACGCCACAATTTCGTCTTTCGTCTTTCTGTTCGTACCAAAAAACTTCACCTAGCTTGAACCCAGCGACCGAATCCTTTCCTGTGGTTTTGCACCTTTGGGAAATATCGATATTTTCGTTATTTTTCGGGAATTTTTTAAAAGTATCTTTCGATTTTTCCGCTATGAAAGATCAACAGTACGGGAAAATTCGAAATTTCCTCTTTCTAATCACGTTCAGATATCACGCCAAGACTCCCCGGAAATATCAGAAAAACTCTCACGAAAATAACCCTTTCTTAGCAAAAGTTTTTCTTGATCTCCTGCAGTGGTTTCGGCGGTGTTGCCTGTAACGCGTTTAGTATTATAGACTAGTACGCGCCCAGATCTACCTAGCGATAGATCAATCTTTACTGTAGATCTACTTAAACGATACCTACGTAGGAAGCGCCCAGATTTACCTAGCGGGTAGATTTGCGTTTTTGAGTAGATTAATTGAATAGTTGACTGAATTATTAAAAACGAAGCACACTGTTTATAAATTTACAAAAAATCAGTAGCTAATGTAAAATTCGATCACAGTTATCGTCTATCCTCGAACTGAATTTTGACCAAATCGTGTATGTATTTTTGTGAATATTGAAATGATGAAATTTCAAATGCGTTCATCTACTGAACCGTTTGGCGGATTTTGTTCATTCCGAACTTAACCTTCGAATTCAAACTTTAAACCTACCCGGAAAATTTCGACTGTCTAAGTCATTCCTTCGCAAAGTTATCGCGTTTACAGCCGGCCTTCGGCCGTCTGTAAACACGATAACTTTGCAAAGGAATAACTTAGACACTCGAAATTTTCAGGGCAGGTTTAAAGTTTGAATTCGAAGGTTAAGTTCGGAATGAACAAAATCTGCCAAACGGTTCAGTAGACGAACGCATTTGAAATTCCATCATCTCAATATTCACAAAAATACAGACACGATTTAGTCAAAATTCAGTTTGAGGATAGACCCTAACCGTGGCTCCACATGCAAACATAAAATTGACTATAAAATGAAAATTCAATTTCTCAAAACGACACCAATAATACTAAATAGATATATCATCGCATGAAAAATTCATATTTCAACATTGAACAACGTTAAAAAAAATTTCTTGGATAAAATCCGAAAATGTTCACTATTCCAATTCAATATTCACTAAACATATGCATGTGCATTTTACAGGAATTTCCAATGTCTCAAATTTACTGAATTTCAATATTTCTAGTACATCACTCTTCGACCGAGAATCACCAAAGCATGAAGTAATATTCATTTTTTAAAGGAATTACGGTATTATGAACATTTAAATTTTCTGTTTCATTAATGGAGATGACCAATTCATAATTGACATATTAAAATATGATTGAGTAACCAAGATATCATGTTTTCCAAACAGGACAAATGCAAAACTGCATATTGAAGTAATTATTTATTTATCGATTATTGATAATGATAATAAAGTATAGTTCAATAGAATACATTGGGTGATACACAAAAATTCCAAAAAAAAGATAATTGAATGAATGAGTTCAAGTAAACTTGTTCATTAGAGAAGTGTGTCAGAGGTTTATGTGAAGAATTCATCAGTTGATAGACTTCATCAGATATGTTGCATATTACGATTCAAGAAGTTTCACATTGTTTTCAAACAATATCTGCATAAGCCTCTATATACCATCTTCTATCTTGATGTTTTTGGTGCAACTTCATTTGTAATTTTTCTCAAAATAGTTTCAGAAAATGGCAGATATCCTGTGAACTACACGAAATTATCAAGATTACCTTGCAGAATAGATACATTTCACTTCAGAATATTTCATCTCATCTCATATAACGCATACATTAGAAATTATACCCATATACAGAAAAATTAGTAGTTACTTGAAGGTGGTATGAATTTCAACTTAAAAAAGCTTGATTCTCACTATACATTCTGTAACCTTCCCATTTTATCTAGGAAAAATATTATAAGGTGTAAATTAATTGATGTATCCTTCCCGGTTATGTTCCATCCCCATGCCATTTTTGCCAACCAAATTTTGATGTAGCAATATGGAAGGGATACATGAGTGTTACGGAACATATACTGAGGCTCAACCTTACCTGCCTATTGTGTATATAAAATTTCATACGTTTCTTGATAATGTGATCTTCTTACTCACTATCATTTCTATTATCAATTGACATCAAATGTTACATCGACTTGTGATTTTTGAAGATCAACCTCTTGCGAATAGTAAGAATCTATTGAATATTCCTGTTTCATTCACAATTATGAATAAATATACCAGGGGTACAGTATCATACAGTCTTGTCCTACACCAGCTGTATATTATTGAAACCATCTATAGATTACATAGTATTTCTGCAATTTCCACTTCTCAAAATCTATTGAGTTCCCTTTTTTTTTCATAATGATGATAGTCCATCTTCTACAAAGTATGCTTGATTAAACCTAGGAATGTGATACATAAATTTGCCATGATCAAGTTTCCAATTTATCAGAACATTAGATATGATCCATATCACCACTCACCATAAAACTTAAATGGTTCAACATACATGAATTCTCAGGGGGAGGATAGTGAGATTTTTGAGAGATTCATAAAACATTCTACAGTCCTTTAAAGGCTTTCTTCCTTTGTATATGCTTAATACTTGGATGGCATAACACTTCAACAACATGACCTCACATATCTCAAAACTGCAAAAATATCATACTTGATGCATTTGCTTAAGGAAAATAACATAATAATGTATACCTTTGACGTCGAGTTAATCTCCAACATTTCAAATATATATGGCAATGTAATGTTTTTTCGACGAATTCTGGATTAGTATTCTGATTCTTATCGTAGCCTTGAACCCATTCTAAACATTCTTCACTTTATGACTTCAATGATACAGAAACTTTCCAATGTCCAGTTCATTTAAAATATCTGACTCACCTGAAAATAAATATTTCCTCATGATATTCAGGTTGGAAAAAATTGTGATAAGTTAAAGTATCTTCAATTGTAGGTAATACTTACTGTTTCCTCTCGTGAATGTAGCATAAGGTTATAATAACTTGCTAAAATTATACCGATAACTCGACTTTTTCTTGAAAAAGTCATTGTTAGAGTTGGAATTAGGCAGTATTGACCATGATTGATACTTCTAAATGCATTTCCATTCGTTACTGACTTTATTTTCGTCAATTTCAATGTAGCTTCCACATAGGATGCTATTTTGACGGCAAATTACAATTGAAGTTAATGACAATTGACATAAACATAACGCTGGTTCGGCTGGAAAATATTGACGGAAGTACCCGATCTTTGCCGACGGTCAAAGCCTACGATGCTTAAGTTTTCGGCGAAATCGACAGAAATTCGAGGTTCGACGTTGCCATATATTCACTGTCGCAAGAAATTCTACCTCCAAAGCGAGCCCGAAGGCGGCGGAGATAGCCGATCTCGGCCGAGTCCACAGAAGAATATGAAATGGACAATTTTTACCGGATTTTCTTAGAAATGTCACTTTTTTCCATCATTCCTGCAAGAATACGAAAGTGGGAATCAAAAAAAGAGGCCCGCTAAGCCACAATTTCGTCTTTCGTCTTTCTGTTCGTACCAAAAAAGTCTACCTAGCTTGAACCCAGCGACCAAATGCTCTCCTGTGGTTTTGCACCTTTGGGAAATATCGATATTTTCGTTATTTTTCGGGAATTTTTTAAAAGTATCTCTCGATTTTTCCGCGATGAAAGATCAACAGTACGGGAAAATTCGAAATTTCCTCTTTCTAATCACGTTCAGATATCACACCGAGACTCCCCGGAAATATCAGAAAAACTCTCACGAACATAACCCTTTCTTAGCAAAAGTTTTTCTTGATCTCCTGCAGTGGTTTCGGCGGTGTTGCCTGTAACGCGTTTAGTATTATAGACTAGTACGCGCCCAGATCTACCTAGCGATAGATCAATTTTTACTGTAGATCTACTTAAACGATACCTACGTAGGAAGCGCCCAGATTTACCTAGCGGGTAGATTTGCGTTTTTGAGTAGATTAATTGAATAGTTGACTGAATTATTAAAAACGAAGCACACTGTTTATAAATTTACAAAAAATCAGTAGCTAATGTAAAATTCGATCACAGTTATCGTCTATCCTCGAACTGAATTTTGACCAAATCGTGTATGTATTTTTGTGAATATTGAAATGATGAAATTTCAAATGCGTTCATCTACTGAACCGTTTGGCGGATTTTGTTCATTCCGAACTTAACCTTCGAATTCAAGCTTTAAACCTGCCCTGAAAATTTCGAGTGTCTAAGTTATTCCTTTGCAAAGTTATCGTGTTTACAGACGGCCAAACGGTTCAGTAGATGAACGCATTTGAAATTCCATCATCTCAATATTCACAAAAATACAGACACGATTTAGTCAAAATTCAGTTTGAGGATAGACCCTAACCGTGGCTCCACATGCAAACATAAAATTGACTATAAAATGAAAATTCAATTTCTCAAAACGACTCCAATAATACTAAATAGATATATCATCGCATGAAAAATTCATATTTCAACATTGAACAACGTTAAAAAAAATTTCTTGGATAAAATCCGAAAATGTTCACTATTCCAATTCAATATTCACTAAACATATGCATGTGCATTTTACAGGAATTTCCAATGTCTCAAATTTACTGAATTTCAATATTTCTAGTACATCACTCTTCGACCGAGAATCACCAAAGCATGAAGTAATATTCATTTTGTAAAGGAATTACGGTATTATGAACATTTAAATTTTCTGTTTCATTAATGGAGATGACCAATTCATAATTGACATATTAAAATATGATTGAGTAACCAAGATATCATGTTTTCCAAACAGGACAAATGCAAAACTGCATATTGAAGTAATTTTTTATTTATCGATTATTGACAATGATAATAAAGTATAGTTCAATAGAATACATTGGGTGATACACAAAAATTCCAAAAAAAAGATAATTGAATGAATGAGTTCAAGTAAACTTGTTCATTAGAGAAGTGTGTCAGGGGTTTATGTGAAGAATTCATCAGTTGATAGACTTCATCAGATATGTTGCATATTACGATTCAAGAAGTTTCACATTGTTTTCAAACAATATCTGCATAAGCCTCTATATACCATCTTCTATCTTGATGTTGTTGGTGCAACTTCATTTGTAATTTTTCTCAAAATAGTTTCAGAAAATGGCAGATATCCTGTGAACTACACGAAATTATCAAGATTACCTTGCAGAATAGATACATTTCACTTCAGAATATTTCATCTCATCTCATATAACGCATACATTAGAAATTATACCCATATACAGAAAAATTAGTAGTTACTTGAAGGTGGTATGAATTTCAACTTAAAAAAGCTTGATTCTCACTATACATTCTGTAACCTTCCCATTTTATCTAGGAAAAATATTATAAGGTGTAAATTAATTGATGTATCCTTCCCGGTTATGTTCCATCCCCATGCCATTTTTGCCAACCAAATTTTGATGTAGCAATATGGAAGGGATACATGAGTGTTACGGAACATATACTGAGGCTCAACCTTACCTGCCTATTGTGTATATAAAATTTCATACGTTTCTTGATAATGTGATCTTCTTACTCACTATCATTTCTATTATCAATTGACATCAAATGTTACATCGACTTGTGATTTTTAAAGATCAACCTCTTGCGAATAGTAAGAATCTATTGAATATTCCTGTTTCATTCACAATTATGGATAAATATACCAGGGGTACAGTATCATACAGTCTTGTCCTACACCAGCTGTATATTATTGAAACCATCTATAGATTACATAGTATTTCTGCAATTTCCACTTCTCAAAATCTATTGAGTTCCCTTTTTTTTTCATAATGATGATAGTCCATCTTCTACAAAGTATGCTTGATTAAACCTAGGAATGTGATACATAAATTTGCCATGATCAAGTTTCCAATTTATCAGAACATTAGATATGATCCATATCACCACTCACCATAAAACTTAAATGGTTCAACATACATGAATTCTCAGGGGGAGGATAGTGAGATTTTTGAGAGATTCATAAAACATTCTACAGTCCTTTAAAGGCTTTCTTCCTTTGTATATGCTTAATACTTGGATGGCATAACACTTCAACAACATGACCTCACATATCTCAAAACTGCAAAAATATCATACTTGATGCATTTGCTTAAGGAAAATAACATAATAATGTATACCTTTGAAGTCGAGTTAATCTCCAACATTTCAAATATATATGGCAATGTGATGTTTTTTCGACGAATTCTGGATTAGCATTCTGATTCTTATCGTAGCCTTGAACCCATTCTAAACATTCTTCACTTTATGACTTCAATGATACAGAAACTTTCCAATGTCCAGTTCATTTAAAATATCTGACTCACCTGAAAATAAATATTTCACATGATATTCAGGTTGGAAAAACCTGTGATAAGTTAAAGTATCTTCAATTGTAGGTAATACTTACTGTTTCCTCTCGTGAATGTAGCATAAGGTTATAATAACTTGCTAAAATTATACCGATAACTCGACTTTTTCTTGAAAAAGTCATTGTTAGAGTTGGAATTAGGCAGTATTGACCATGATTGATACTTCTAAATGCATTTCCATTCGTTACTAACTTTATTTTCGTCAATTTAAATGTAGCTTCCACATAGGATGCTATTTTGACGGCAAATTAGAATTGATGTTAATGACAAATGACAATTGACATAAACATAACGCTGGTTCGGCTTGAAAATATTGACGGAAGTACCCGATCTTTGCCGACGGTCAAAGCCTACGATGCTTAAGTTTTCGGCGAAATCGACAGAAATTCGAGGTTCGACGTTGCCATATATTCACTGTCGCAAGAAATTCTACCTCCAAAGCGAGCCCGAAGGCGGCGGAGATAGCCGATCTCGGCCGAGTCCACAGAAGAATATGAAATGGACAATTTTTACCGGATTTTCTTAGAAATGTCACTTTTTTCCATCATTCCTGCAAGAATACGAAAGTGGGAATCAAAAAAAGAGGCCCGCTACGCCACAATTTCGTCTTTCGTCTTTCTGTTCGTACCAAAAAACTCTACCTAGCTTGAACCCAGCGACCAAATGCTTTCCTGTGGTTTTGCACCTTTGGGAAATATCGATATTTTCGTTATTTTTCGGGAATTTTTTAAAATTATCTCTCGATTTTTCCGTGATGAAAGATCAACAGTACGGGAAAGTTCGAAATTTCCTCTTTCTAATCACGTTCAGATATCACACCAAGACTCCCCGGAAATATCAGAAAAACTCTCACGAACATAACCCTTTCTTAGCAAAAGTTTTTCTTGATCTCCTGCAGTGGTTTCGGCGGTGTTGCCTGTAACGCGTTTAGTATTATAGATAAAATTGAATTGTTTGTTGTCATGATCCAATAGCAAAATATACACTCGATCTGAATAATGCCAGTAATCACACAAATGAACAATTCGAAGATATGATCTTCGTACTTAGAATGGACGTTCTAAGGAGGTCGCTTTCTGGACGTTCTGAGGATTTAACGAACTGGACGTTCTTAAAACGTCCAGAATTGGTCCTGGACGTTCCGACCAAATATGGACATGTAATGGACGTCCTCAGGACGTCCTGTGCTATCTGGGTAGGTGTTTTCCACCAAGTGTTGCTCATCTTTCACAGTTTTCTCACCGTACTGAAGAGAGCGGAAAGCCAAAAACACTTGTCTACGGTTACTCCATCTGGGGGATATGTCTGTTAAATTCTTCCCTATTAAATATATCCTGAAGTTGCTTAACTGAAACTAATGTGTTGTTTTGTAAAACCTCCGAAACAACACTCAGGTTTAACTCTAGGACAGAGTCAAAGAGGTAGCTCAGGCTTAACTTGTCGCACAACACTGCTATTAACAACTCTAGGATTAGAACGGGCATTGTAATAAATTTAACGCATATAGATGTTAAAACAATTTTGGAAGAAATAATTTACTTATTTAGAAGCAAAATTCTGAGCATTTTAAGGGAGATGCAAACGCTAAACGTGAACACATTTTGTTGACAATAATACTGATAATGGTGAGGAAATTGTTGACCATAAATTTTTCACTACTCTTACCGTTGGTTTCATGAAACTTTTGACGTCCAATCAACAAGTTGATCAAGGTTTTCATTCGATGGTTGGGTTGAAATCAACTGAAATCGAGCACAGATTTACTGTTGACTAACAATCAAGCCCTTGATCAGACAATCAAAGTTTTGTGAAACAGGCCGTTAATGCTGTAATTGATTTAGCGACAGAATTGAAAAATTGGTTTGATTTTCATATAATCATTCATATTGCAACTGATATAGAGAGGATATGAGCATGGAGTAAAACTATACATTTAGAAATTGCAATCAATAAATTTCAAATGAGAAATAATCGTGATGGACCATCTTAAATCAAACTACCTGATCTAATTTAAAAAAAAACATGCGTTACATTCAGAATAACGATATTGCTTTTTGGAGTGTTGTTGGGGCACCTTATCCTGTAATTGCTAATCAGGATCGTAATACGAGTGATCCTTTTCACTTTAGTGTTTTCGGTAAACCCGCAAGATTTCCCGTCGCCGAGATATTAAAAAGATTTTTACATCATTGTACGCAGTGTGTTTTTCTGATTAAAAAATGTGAAATCGAACATAGGCGGTCTCCCTCAATTTGGAAGATATGGGCCCCCAAAGTTCCAAAATGAGTCGTTTTCAGGTCCCTTTTTCCACCATAAAAACGATCTCTCACTTCATCTGTATAGTTCACAAACCACCTTTGAACCTTCAACCAACAATAAGCAACACTGTTTTTCAAGAATAATCAATATTTAATGAAAAAACAATGAAATTACTGGACAACCACTTAACCTCTATTCCTTCTGATTTCGAGTCAGTCTAAAAGTGAAGTTTGGCAATGGCGCGAATTTCATCGGTCGGAATCGTGCCATCGTGCGTATTCGTGAATGACAGATTATTGCTGGCGAGAAAAATGAAATATGTTCTTAGTTCCTACTGTTTACTGCGATAGTTTAAATCTTCCAATAGAAGAATTCGTTTCCAATGAAATCTACAAGGTTGAAACACATAGTAATGGAATGAGAATACACACTGATATATATTTCAACTTACATTTTTTTCATATGTGATAGGTCGCGCCCTTCCCAGATTTCCAATGAAATCGAGGTTACTATATAACCCATTTTATTGGAATACCCTGAATCTCATTCTAAACTGGGACCATCTCGAAGACACAACAAAAAACGAACTAGAGTGAAACCTTAAACAAATATTCTCAATGATTTTGTTTTGACGTTAGAATAACCACCTCTTCTTCAATGACAAGCATTTTTCTTACAATCCTATCCTTCGACTGTCCATCATTTCATATTTCCCGCCAGCAACTACTCTTCGGTCATAACACGTTGGCCAGCTATGAAAAGGCGCTGTTGCCAAGCTCCTCTTTAACATTGAGAAGTATTTCGTAGAAATATAGGTTAAGTGGTTGTCTAATATTTTCACTTTTTTTTCCTTTAAATAATGAATTTTCTTGAAAGAAAGTGTCGCTATTCGTTGGTTGAAGGTTCAAAGATGATTTATGAACTAGATTTGAGAAGTGAGAGATCATTTTTATGGCGGAAAAAAGGATCTGAAAATGCAACAATTTGGAACTTTGGGGGCCCATATCTTCCAAACAAAGAGAGACCGCCTATGTTGGCCTTCATATTTTTTATTCAGGAACTCACACTGCTTACAATGATGCGAATATCTTACTTATAGCTTCGCGACGGGAAATCTTGTGGGTTTACCGTGTTTTCAATACCAATGGCCTAGTACTGCCTGCAAATCAACCCAAATTTCAAAAGTTGAATTAGTATTATTTTGGTGAACTCTTATGGTTTTGAGTTAATAGAAAGAGATTATTTTCTAGAATTTGACCTTCAAGACTGGCTCTGATTTATCTTGAGTAGAAGCAAGTGAATTTATTACAAGTAAAAGACAAATATTCTCCGAAATTGAGCGACTATGATGTAGAGCCTAACGAAGCTGCATGAAGCGACACTGAAATTAGGAATCACTATGTTGGATTAAAAATCTTTCACGACTTCTCTCATCTCAACTCTCCAAAAAGAATGCAAGAAAATTTATATATGACAGGGCTTTAGTTTATAAACAGAATGTCCTTTCATTCTATATGCCGAGGCATTTCTGCAGCAATGAAATTAAAAAAAAAGAGTGAATTATCATACAAGTAACAGAAACATGAACCGTATAGTGTGATTAGTATTTGAAATGTGCATATAACGATAGTTTTTCGTGTTACCCTTGTTTTCGCGGTAAGACTGGCTGAGATTTGTTTATTCTAATATTGAACACATTATTGTCAGGTATCCCAAGTGAAGATGATGCCCATGACGTATTTGGAAAAAGTTTCAATGTTAAGGCACATGTACAACCCGAATTTTGGAAGCTCTTTATTGTTCCCATAGTTTTTCATGATTGATAAATCATATAATATACAGGGTGATTCCGGAGGAGACCGTCAGATTTTAGGATAAGTTTACACTAGTCTAGACAGTCTCGAAACACTGTTTGGTTTATGATTGGGGGTCTCTATTGAGAATATACAGGGTGATTTGTCCGATTCGACCGATTTTACTTTTATTGATAACTTTGGTATGGCTTATTCGATTTCAATGAAATTTTCAGCGTAGTACAATAGTGTTGAACACATTCATTGATTTCAATTTTTTTTCAAAATAAGCGGTTGTTATTGTGATAAATCCAAATTAAATGTGCAGGTTGAAAAAACACCCTGTACATAGCGTTTCCTAAACTACGCTATCTGTTTACGATTCTACTGTAATAAGTCATTATTTGAGAGTTTCTAGTTTTTTTGGCACACTTCTAGTTTTCCGAGAAAATTTTTTCAAAAAATGATAATGTCGAAATTTCGCTCCAATCGATTCTACTTTTATTGAGAACTTTGGTATGGCTCATCCAATTTTGATGAAATTTGCAGTGTTGAACAATCTGAACGAGTACATTCAATAGTCGCAAAAGTCTCTCAAAATACAGGGTTGTAATTTTGATAGTTTTAGAATTTCAGATTAATTGTGCAGTTGAAGAAAAATACACCCTGTACATTGCTTTTCCAAAAGTTTCTTATTCGTTTCAGATTCTACAATAATATATCATCATTCAAAGGTTTTTAATTTCTTTGGCACACCTCCGGTTTTCCTAGAAAACATTTTTGAAGAAGAGCATGATCGAAATTTGGCTCACAAGCAGTGAGAGTATTCCGCCCGAGGTAGGAAAGCTGTATTGTCCAAGGACGCAAAGCAGTTCTCAAGTTCTAAAATATTCTTTTCAAATTCCAAATTCATATTTAATTGCTAATATTTTGTATGAAACCATTCAATTCGGAATATATCTCGAATTTGAAAATAATATTTCAGAAGTGACGAACAACTTTGCATCTTTGGACGATACAGCTTTCCTACCTAGTGCGGAATACTCTCACTGCTTGTGAGCCAAAATTCGATAATGCTCTTCTTCAAAAATGTTTTCTAGGAAAACCGGAGGTGTGCCAAAGAAATTAAAAAACTCTGGATGATGACATATTATTGTAGAATCTGCAACGAATAAGAAAATTTTGGAAAAGCAATGTACAGGGTGTTTTTTTTCAACTGCACAATTAATCTGAAATTATCATAATTACAACACTGTATTTTGAGAGATTGTTGCGATTATTGAATAAACTCATTCAGATTCTTCTACACTGATAATTTCATTAAAATTGAATGAGCCATACCAGAGTTCTCAATAAAAGTAGAATCGATTGGAACGAAATTTCGACGTTATCATTTTTTGAAAAAATTTTCTCGGAAAACTAGAAGTGTGCCAAAAAAACTAGAAACTCTCAAATAATGACTTATTACAGTAGAATCGTAAACAGATAGCGTAGTTTAGGAAACGCTATGTACAGGGTGTTTTTTCAACCTGCACAATTAATCTGGATTTGAAACCAATGAATGTGTTCAACACTATTGTACAACGCTGAAAATTATCCAAGGATGCGAAGCAGTTCTTAAGTTCTAAATTATTCTTTTCAAATTCCAAATTCATATTTAATTGATAATATTTTGTATGAAACCATTCAATTCGGAATATATTTAGAATTTGAAAAGAATATTTCAGAAGTGGCGAACAACTTTGCATCTTTGGACGATACAGCTTTCCTACCTAGTGCGGAATACTCTCACTGCTTGTGAGCCAAATTTCGATAATGCTCTTCTACAAAAATGTTTTCTAGGAAAACCGCAGGTGTGCCAAAGAAATTAAAAACCTCTGGATGATGACATATTATTATAGAATCTGCAACGAATAAGAAAGTTTTGGAAAAGCAATGTACAGGGTGTTTTTTCTTCAACTGCACAATTAATCTGAAATTCTGAAATTATCATAATTATAACACTGTATTTTGAGAGATTGTTGCGATTATTGAATAAACTCATTCAGATTGTTCTACACTGCAAATTTCATCCAAATTGAATTAGCCATACCAAAGTTCTCAATAAAAGTAGAATCGATTGGAGCGAAATTTCGACATTATCATTTTTTGAAAAAAATTTCTCAGAAAACTAGAAATGTGCCAAAAAAATTAGAAACTCTCAAATAATGACTTATTATAGTAGAATCGTAAACAGATAGCGTAGTTCAGGAAACGCTATGTACAGGGTGTTTTTTCAACCTGCACAATTAATCTGGATTTGAAACCAATGAATGTGTTCAACACTATTGTACAACGCTGAAAATTTCTTTGAAATCGAATAAGCCATACCAAAGTTATCAGTAAAAGTAAAATCGGTCGAATCGGACAAATCACCCTGTATATTCTCAATAGAGACCCCCAACCATAAACCAAACAGTGTTCCGAGACTGTCTTGACTAGTTTAAACTTATCCCAAAATCTGACGGTCTCCTCCGGAATCACCCTGTATATATAATCACGACGCTCATTATATTGTAGAATCTCCTTTACAACACCGTAGAATCACTACTTTACCTACCCATAAAGAAAAATACATTTCATTCACATATCACCATAAGCAAAGCAATCTTAGCTTCAGGTTTATCGACACATTCGAATATTTGGGGCTAGTTTAGATGAATTAGGTTGCACGTTAATTCTTACTCATTTCCAAAAACCTAAAAAAGAATTTGCCAGTTTGCTTGATGAAGAGTTTGAGCTCCTAACAAGGAAGGGTAGCTTTTGTTATAATACCATGACAGACTGATACACTACCATCATCAGAGCAATTTTACAATAAATTGAACGACGCGAAAAGCTATCGTCATGTCAGAAGGTTTGGCAAACAGTCAACATAAAATCATTAGGTGAATACAGCGACCTTAACATAAAAACTGATATACTTTTTCTCGCTGACATGCTATTCCACAATGCCCGGTTACAGCTGGGACTTTCTGTTGAACTGTACTGAATGTAAACTGTTAATACTTAAAGATATCGATATGATCATGTTCGTGGAACGGTGTATACAAGGGGGTATCAGTTGCTGCGTGAACAGAATGTCCATAACTAATAATCCTCAGATTCCTAATTATGATGCATCAAAGCCAGATTCATGTGTGCTTTATCTTGATGTTAATAATTGGTATGGTCGGGCAATGAGTCAACATTTACCATTTGGAGGATTTGAAGGGTGTGATGTATCTGTAGATGTGGGTTCCATCCCTGATGATGCCCCTGAAGGATACATTCTTCAGGTGGATCTGGAATACCTGCCCCACCCACATGATCTGCAAAAAGACCCACTGCTGTGTCTGTAGCACTGCATTCTTCCTGAATCAAGCTTACCAAAACTACTATGCATACTCTACGATTGAAAAGAATATATAATTCATCACCGTGATTCGAAAACAGCTCAAGAATTAGGTTTGAAATCGACAAAGATAAGGAATGTTTTGAAATTTCAACAGTCTCCCTGGGTGAATTCCTATATTGATCTCAATATAGAGTTAAGAGTAAAAGCAACCTCCATCTTTGCTTAAAACGAATTCAAATTTGCAAATAATTCAAGTTAGGTAAAACAATGGAAAATATTGGATAACACAGAGTTATATGTCTGGTAAACAAATATGAAGGTCAAAAATGATAATTGGACAGAGATAGTTTCCACAAAATGTTGATTATACCTGAATTCTTTCACCATTGCAACCCATCCCTTACAGACAAAACAAACAAAAGAAAATGGCATTAAATCTTGTGTGCCCAACCATAAAAGAGGACGATACTCAGAAATATATTTCATTGCCCAATTTTAACCGATTATCTGAAACTATTGCTGAACACTTCAAATTTGTTTCAATTACAATATATCTTTCAAAACCACCCTTTATCTTAGCACTTTTATAAAAAACAATAAAGACCAAACAAAAAAAGACAATAAATCTGGAGTCTACAAGTTAACTTGCAGCGATTGCCCTATGGTATATATTGGTCAGATAGGAAGATCATTCTAGAAAATAATTCAAGAACACCGAAGAAGCTACACATCCGACAGCACACGTATGCAACGTATGCTAATCATCTTAAAGAATTAGGACATAATTTTATCAACAACTATGAAACTATCCATATCGAAAACAAAAGTTCGAGACTAACCATCTTATAATCGCTGGAAATCACAACGCTCGCAAAATTCTTCTGTATTAACAAACATATGTCGATAGATCCCCATTACTGAATATCTTTGCGTAACTAAAGAATCCCAGTGGTAAACTCCTATCGATTCTCAGATTTAATGACTGCATTGTAATATTTTTCATGTTACCAACTGTATTTATACTTTGTCACACTACATACCACCAGACAGTACAGTGTAGATACCTGACGAGGCCACATCGTAATGAAAGAATTCTTGTTTAATAAATATAAAAATCTGACAGCACCTCGAAGGCTCTATAGTCGCACAATTTTCGGTGAAAATTTGATGGCAATCGAGCTGAAAAAAATGAGCTTTGATTTAAAAAATCTCTTCACATAGGATTAGGCGATATTGGATTTATCAAAAATGTGACGATTTACACTAAAAGTATATGCTACCCCAAAATTCCGGTGGTTGCAAAATGATGTACATTGATACAGACATTTTTTTTAATGAAATTAGTGGTTGCAACCCCTACGAATTAATTAAAAATGATTGTAACACTCATTTTGATATCAGCAATTACCCCAATACAATATTCCATTGGTCAATAAAAAGGTACCGGGTTTAATAAAAGTTGAAACCAATGGCGTAATTATTACGCATTTTACGGGTTTGAGAGCTAAAATGTATAGATTTAAGGATCAGGGAGGAAAAGTCACTAAAATATTAAAAGGTTTAAAATTTTGTCTTGTTTAAAACAAAATAACTTTCGTTGATTATGTAAGTTGCATCAAAGAATATTCGAAACTTGTTTTTAGTAAAAATACCATTGGGTTCTCTGCGCATAACCCGTACTCCATTACGCAATCAAAAATAGCGTTGAGCGGACGTGATGATAAACGATACCTAATTCCAGCATCTATTGATACCTGCCTTATGGTCATTATTCACTACAACCACAAACCACAGACACTTCCGGAATAATGAAAAATTTATGTTCATTTCAGAATGAACAATACTCCACAATTTAATCAGCGATAACAAAGAACCATGTAGAAGCATAGTCAGTTGAATCTTCAAGAAGCAGCAATAAAAGTGATTATTGAAAACGTTAATTGAATACAAAATAAGGAAAGATTGATGGAGAATAAAAAGAGCTCTAGTAATATGAACCAACATGACATGAGGTTAAATATCTCTCTAGTATTTCTGAGCAGAGTCATATTTGAGATTTATCGACAGATATTCTGCCTTGCGTTATGTTAGTTAATTCAATAAATCATGTGTTCTTCCTGAATTTGCCAAAAACCTGTAATGAATGACAGTTTGAAGAAATTTTATAAGTGGAAACAAATAACAGAAGATGTATGTAATGCGGCAAAAAATTTACCTCCAGCTCTAGACAATCTGTTGTTTAATTTCAGAAGAGCGGGCACTAGTCGTAAAGCTCAAACTTTCTTCTTGCTTACTGTCTTTGAAGCGATGAATATGATGCTGAAAATGTATGTGTGCGGCGAAATTATTATCACATTAAGATATTTGATTTGTTTCTGTGTAAACCCCATTTAATTTTTTTTTAAAGAATTGAAAAGAAGAGGGTTCATTCCAAATATTCATAGTATTCAAGAGCACACACATTTATATATTATAATAATAATAATAATATTCTTTATTCTCAGAATTTTTGATACCAATCTTACAATAAAGGTATCAATGAAATGAGAACAGGTCAACCTAGGTACTCAATAGAAATAAAAGATCCCTCCAAACAAACAAATACCTATTGCAATCCACTGATATACTCAAAAAACTCAGTTTCATGGTATGGTTCATAATTTATCATGTGATTCAGCAATTCTTTTTTAAACATTTTGTGATTAGTAATTTTTTGCAATCTTTTGGGTAATACATTGAAAAATCTTATTATAGTGTAGTCCACATTTCTTTCTGTCAGTGTCAAGCGATGATGGGGGTCAAATTCTTCTGGTGTTATTTTTATTTTTATAAGAATCAAAATATTGAGGGTTTTTATGTAGGAACACAATGGACTTGTATATGTAAAGGCCTACTACCGTTAAGAAACCATTACTCTTGAAAACTCCTCTACATGACTCTCGATAACCCATTTTCAAGATTGTTCTGATTGCCTGTTTTTGTGTTATTAGGAGTCTTGCTGTACAAGAACTTCCCCCCCATATAGTAATACCATAACCCAACACTGACTGGAAATTAGAGAAATAAATATTCTTTAGTATATCCACATCAACCTGACTTCTTAAAACAAGTAGGGTATAGTTAACTGTCATTAGTTTTTTATTCAATTGTTCAATGTGTTCTTGCCACCTCAAACTTTGATCAAAGTAAACGCCCAAAAATTTAGTGGATTGTGAAGTTTGCAAGGTTACATCATCAACAACAAAAGACTGGGGACTCAATCGTTCTGCACCAAAAATAATGCACTCGGTCTTATTCTTGTTCATTGAGAGTCCATTTTCGTCACACCACACTCTGAAGGAATTATTAAAAGTGATTGTCTTCTTCACTTATATACAGGGTGAGTCTTTGACCTTGCAGAATATTTTAACAGAAGATTCTTGAAGCTGAAAGAAACACATTTGTCCTCTACCATTTTTTCCGATTCGGCCTAAATAAAAAGATATAGGCATTATAAATTTTCATAATAGGCTAGCCGGCCCTGGAAACCTGAACACTGTTTTTCCAAGCCTAAGATATACCATTCAAATCTTCGAAATAAGCAACTTTGTGATGAAAACAAGCGTCAACTTACTTTTTACATTCCAGTTGGTGAAAAAAGTTGTATTTATAGTACAATAAACAAGTTAGGCATTCCAAATTTCGTGAGCGACAAAAGTTGAATATTCTTCTCTTGGGTTCATTTTCGATAATGAGGAATTCATCCAGCTATCACTCATATCAGCTTTGAGATTCATCTTCAATTTGTAATTATTAATTTTCTTTGTTTATTTCATTTTCTCCAAGAATTATCAGATTCAGACATAACCCATTCAAACTTTCATTTTCATAAATAAATAACACAGATGTACCTCATTCATCTATGAACATACAAACGTTGCTAAATTGACGAACAGAAAAAAAGAACTTTTCGAAATCAAACAACACACAATATGCTAATTCTATGCATACACTTGTGAAGTCTATGATTCTTATGAATTTTGTAGTTTCCTCTTTGATTTTTACGCACGAGTTGCGGGATTCTTACGGTTATGTCCATTGTGAATTGGCCAAAGTCGGCTACTCCGCTTACAAATCATTCTAAATAAAAAATGCTAGGATTCCATTCTCAACTTTTGGACGTGGCAACGCGGAAAAATTGAATTCTGTGAATTTTTTGAACAGAGTTGCATTCAGCCAAAGTACCCAATTCTCGGAATTTCACAGATATTTTTTATTTTTGAATTTCAGATTACTCGAAAACGGCGCATCATACGAAAAAAAATAAAGAATACTTTTACTTTCCAAAATGGTCAAAAATTCGATAAAAAGAATTCAAATTATTTTTAAAAGTTAGATTCTTTGAAATTCTGGTATTTTTATGAAATATTATGGTCATATTAAAGAAACTGGAGGCTGTGGATGAAATTTCGTAATCCAGGAACATTCATCGTATCAATAAAAAACTATATTCCAAAAATCATTTCATTCGATGAGATTGTTCGCGAGATATAATCGAAAATTAAATTTTTTTATGGATTTTCAACAGTCTGTATCTTACGAACCAAGCCGAATCGGAAAAAATGGTAAGGGAAAAAAGTGTTTCTTTTGGCTTCAGGAATCTTCTGTTAAAATATTCTGCAAGGTCAAAGACTCACCCTGTAGAAGTAGGCAATATTGGTGTAACTTTGTCTTTAATGAAGATATGTTTGATATTTATGAAAAAGATTAATTTTGTGACAGGTTGTATAATCCAATCCCTGACAATGTTTGACAAAGTAATATGAAAGTATATTACAGAAGATTCATAGATTCTGGAGATGAGGATACTGATTTAGATTATTAGTGCTGATATTTGTGAGGAAATGTAGAAAAGCCTATTTTGTTCAGATTGTTTTATTTTTCCATGTTTTGCTGGAGATGAGGATACAGATATAGATTATTAGTGCTGATTTGTGAGAAAAATATAAATAAAAATATGTTCTTTTTAATTTTTATGTACTTATACAATAGACAACCACATCTGTGAAAACCAAAAGATTCATAAATAAGACAAGCCTTATGTCCACAATATCTAGACCCAGGTCTGTACCGATACATTTAAGGGGACAGTAAAACCTACGTCCATCAATGATTTTCTTCATTAAATTGCATATTATCGGTATTTATTTATTTATTCACAAGGAACACAAACAGCTAACCCAATAACCAAAACAGTGTTAACACATTAAGAATAGAGTTAGTCCACAACATAGACATTTGACGTGTTCTATATCAAATAAAAATTTGCTACTCGGACCCAGAAAATCTTTTATCGATTTCAGACAGTGATACAATTAATGCCAAAGGTAAAAGTGAAGTGGATAAAATGTGATAAAAAGACATCTCACGATTACTTCGTTAAGGGATTTTTCCATGGTGACTGGCATTAAGTAACTATCTTATATGGGCTGGTAACAGTTGATTTTGAACTCATTAGTATGTTAGCGTCTAAGGACGGTTGAGGTCTAGTTAAAACAGTCATTAGTAAGTTAACTGTTGAACTGCATCTACCTGGCGGATATAGATTCTGCGGTCCTGGTACAAATTTAGAAAAATGTCTACGTTATATAAAGTGCGCGTCAAAATTATAGCCCAATTCAGTTCCTCAGAAGAAAAATATTTGGCAACAAAATCCTGAAACGGGTCAATTTTTGTTTCACTTTTACCAAATTTATATGCATTTTTGAAGAATTTTTGTTGCACCTTTTGCCATCCCCATCAACCCCCTAAATTTTTTGAATAGGGAAAGTGGGTCATGTGGTACTTTTTTGGCAAGGTCTTAGTGTCTTCTTTACAAGTGTACATACATTTTCAGGAAAAATATTTTTTTTTAAAAAATTAGTTAGTTCAAAGAGGTTTTCAGTATGTGCATTTTGTCATGGCTCATTTACTTTGAGACGATGGTACCTGATGAAATTTGTCACCGAATGAAAGTCGACCATTACAGTTTTGTTCATGCATAACTTTCAATCCTCCCACGTGAAAAATTAGAATAACTGCGGAAACTCTCCAGAAGGTACAGGAAGAATGTGTCAAGCGCTTTGATTACTGTTTCCAGAACGATGGTGGTCATTTTGAACATTCAATTTAACTTGTCTTGTAATGCACAATGATTCACTGGGTGGTACTTCAATGCCGAAATAAATTTCCAATGTCACTCCATTTTTTTTTCTCCATTGATAGGGGTTGAAAGTTGTGCATGAAAAAAACTGTAATGGTCGACTTCCATTCGGTGACAAATTTCATCAGGTACCTTCGTCTCAAAGTAAATGAGCCATGACAAAATGCACATACTGAAAACCTCTTTGAACTAACTAATTTTTTAAAAAAAAATATTTTTCCTGAAAATGTATGTACACTTGTAAAGAAGACACTAAGACCTTGCCAAAAAAGTACCACATGACCCACTTTCCCTATTCAAAAAATTTAGGGGGTTGATGGGGATGGCAAAAGGTGCAACAAAAATTCTTCAAAAATGCATATAAATTTGGTAAAAGTGAAACAAAAATTGACCCGTTTCAGGATTTTCTTGCCAAATATTTTTCTTCTGAAAAAATGAATTCGTTCCATACTTTTGACGCGCACTATATATATATTCTTTTGAGATGAGCATTTACATTTTTTTATATCACTGTATATTATATACGGACCATACCCAAAGTGCAGAAGTGTATTGGCACATTGAGAAACATTTAAATGCTTGTAACTTTTTTCCCGAGCCGAACCTGGAAAAATGGCGAATGAAAAAAGTGTTTTATTTGATGAGAGGAATCCATTCAAAATTAATGTACAATTTTAAGACTCGCCCTCTATAGTTGCACGTTAGTGCGATACAACTTATTACTTTGTTTCAATCGGATTGCATATAACTCAAAAATCATTTGGTTGATTTGGCCCATTAACGAACTTAACCGGCGCATTCTGATGCGTGACCCACCCTGAAAGTTTCAAGGGGCTAGCTTATTTCTTTCGACGTTTTCGTGTCGTCAGCCGGCCGTCTGGCCGAACAGAATCGATTTGACACTGGATTCGTCATCAGTGAGTCCATACTAGTCGTTCGAGACCATTTTCGGAAAATTACAGACATTTAGACAGAACAATAGCACGCCATTCCCAAAAACATGACGCAAAAATTCTTGTTCTAACAATTCTATTTCATTTACAGCACTATGAAGTCTGAGGATGAGAATCAAGAAATGAAGTCTGAAGAAGTGAACACGGATATTTGTGAAAATGATTCGTCTGAAAAGAAATACCATTCACTTTTGAAGCTTGAAAATGTAAAGGTAGAAGAAGGGTTCCTCGATGAAATTGGAATAAATTCCGGAGAATTTTTTTGGAATGAGAACGGGGACAAAAAGGGAAATCTAAATGGAGAAACAGAAGTGCTTCAGGTCAACAATCCTATTAATTCCTTACACTCAAATATGAAAGGAGATCTTGAAGAACCTAAAGAATCTGTTCACTTCCATCTGAAAAAGCATCAATGTGATGAATGCGAATATGCTACAGCAGTGAAGACAAATCTTAAGATACATGTACAATGCGTTCACTTAAACATGAAAAAGTATCAGTGTGATGAATGTGACTATGCTACAGCAGTGAAATCCAACCTTAAAATGCATATTGAATCTGTTCACTCGAATATCAAAAAATATCATTGTCATAAATGTGAGTATGCTACATCTAGGAAGTTCTGTCTCAAAGCTCATATAGAATCTGTACACTTCAATATAAAGAAACATCAGTGTGGTGAGTGTGCATATGCTTCACATGCCAAGGGAAATCTGAAAAGGCATTTAAAATCAGCCCACTACAATATAAATATGAAAAAACATCAGTGTGATAAGTGTGAATATTCTTCACATGCCAAGGGAAATCTGAAAAGGCATATAAAATCAGCCCACGACAATATCAAATAGCATATGCTGCATCTCAAAACGACTTATTTAAAATATATGCACAATGTGTCTATTTAAATATCAGAAATCATCGATGTGATAAAAAATGTTAATTAATCGATTCATTTTTGCCAAATAAACGTAAGTCGCTACGTAGTACGTTGAGTAATTTGACAAAAAGGTATCGATATGTTACAACTTTGGATTCTACAAAAGCAACTATAATGTGTGTAAACTGTTAAATTCGTCTATTCAGCAGTTTTTATTAAGAGAAACAAAATCGTGACAATTCTAGTCTCTTTTATTCGTCTATCTGTCTTTTGACACAACTTGTCATAAGGTCACTAAATCATAATTCAAAATAATAATAATATAGGTCACGACGACGTTACATTCTTCCCCTCCATAACAAGCTTGCAGCATTATAAAATTCAATTGAAGGCATAATTCAAAAATAAAAAATATCGTTTAACTCAAGTCCACTTCATAATGTTCTGTCACTTTTCCTAATTTGGTCACAGGCCGTTTTAGAAATCCGTCTCTGGTTTTCACTGTCACTACTCTTACTCTTTTATCTAGTCCAGGAAATGTTTCTGTAATTTTGCCTATTTTCCATGAATTACGAGGCAAATTTTCATCAATTATCGTAACTATATCTCCAATTTTCAAATTTTCGACGTCTTTATGCCAACGATTCCTCTTTGTTAATGTTGGCAAATATTCTTTCGACCATCTTTTCCAAAAATCATTTGCAATTCTCTGTGCTCTCCTCCATTGTTTTCTAAGGTCAGGCATCTCTCCAATTACACCGAATTTGTCTCTACAAGTATCTCCAAAAATAAAGTGATTTGGCTTCATAGTCATCTGGGTCTGAACTTACTTTCGTTAGAGGTCTAGAATTTACCATATTTTCTATTTCAGCCAAAACTGTTTGTAATAGTTCATCTCTTAATTTCTCCTTCAGTACCGTGTTGTACAGGGCTACTTTTACTGTTCTTATTAGGTACTCCCAAGTTCCACCCATGTATGGAGCAGCTGTTGGAATAAACTTCCATTCAATTCCTTTGAAAAGTAATTGATTCCTTAAGCTATTTTCGTCTATTTCAGAAATGGCTTTTCTTAGTTCTATTGAAACTCCTTTAAAATTCGTGCCATTATCTGACAAAATCACTTTTATATCACCTTTTCTGGCAACCATTCTTCTGATAGCCATGATAACGGAATCAGCACTTAATGAATGAGCTATTTCTAAGTGTATTGCTCGCACCGCAAGACAAGTAGAAATTACTCCCCATCTCTTCTCCTGTCTTCGTCCTACTGTAACCAACAATGGACCGAAATAGTCCATTCCAGTATGTGTGAATGGTTTCAAGTTTGGTGTGAGTCTAATGGAAGGTAGTTGTCCCATTTGAGGCACTTCTGGAGTTGCTTTTCTGAGTCTACACATTTGACATTTTGAGAAGACTGAGTTTACAGCAGTTCTTCCATCAATAATCCAAAACTTCTGTCGAGAGTTGTTCAAAACTGTCTCAATTCCTTGGTGGCCATTCTTTTCATGTAAATATTGTAAATACAATTTTGTTATATGATCATCTTTAGGCATAATTGCTGGTCGTTTTGTCGCGATGTTCATATTGGGGGCTAGGTCTGTCCTTCCTTGTAGCACTAAGACACCATTTTCGTCTAATTTTGGAGATAATTTATTCAATTTACTTTGATTTTTAATATTCATATTTTTTCTCAGAGCCGATATTTCTTGAGGAAAGTTTTCTTGTTGACATTTGATAATAATTAATCTTTCAGCTTCTTTGATGTCTTCAAGTGTTGGTTTATTTTCTGCAAGGTTATTTCTTATTTTCGATAACCAATATTTTGAAATTCTAAAGACCCAAGCTGTAGAAAGAAGTAATTTCATCCAATTACTGAATCTTTTTGGATTTGGTGTAGGAATATCTGAGGAAGAATACTCGGTGCTTATTTGAGTTACAGCAACGACATCTCGACGTTCGGGATTAATTTCGTCCAAATCTTTCTTCGGCCAATCGTCTTCTTTCTCCTGCAAGAACTTCGGTCCGGTAAACCAAGTTTTGAATGATAGTCGATTTCCACCAGTTGCGTTGTATGATCTTGTTGCCATGTCAGCTACGTTTAATTTGGATGGTACCCAACGCCATTGATTTGCTTCAGTATTTTCTTGGATTTCTCCAACTCTATGAGATTCAAATTGTCCAAGAAGATTCGTTCTCGAAGTTTTTATCCAATATAGTACAGTTGTAGAATCAGTCCAATAAATTATTCGATTGATTTTTATGTCCAATTCATTTTTTACAGTATTTGCTAAGCGACTTCCCAAGACTGCTGCCTGCAATTCTAATCTCGGAATTGAGATTGGTTTTGTCGGTGATACTCTTGATTTTCCAAAAACTAGAGTTACATCAATTCTTTCGTCAGATACTATTCGGAGATATGCCAAAGCTGAAAATGCCATCTTACTGCTATCACAAAATATATGTAAGTCAATTTCTTTCGCTATGGATATGAATGACGAATAGCAACGTGGAATACTAAGTTCATCGATATTTTTAAGGTACGCTATCCAATATTCCCAATCTTGGTGTATCTTAGAGACTAGAATTGTCACGATTTTGTTTCGTCTATCTGTCTTTTGACACAACTTGTCATAAGGTCACTAAATCATAATTCAAAATAATAATAATATAGGTCACGGCGACGTTACAGTGTGGTTGCTAACATAGTCGACTTGCGACAAGTTTTTTGAAATGATTATAGTTACACTTATTCAAATTTTTTCTGATATCATTTGGCCAACTATTAACAAACTAGAATAGATAGGTCCAGCACTCTGTTCTTGCTGTTTTGAATAAAAAGAATCCTTGTTGCATATGTTATATTTTTTTCATTTCACGAACCAAACATTTTCTCTTAAGTTTTATAAAGAAACATCAGTGTGGTGAGTGTGAATGTGCTTCACATGCCAAGGGAAATCTGAAAAGGCATATAAAATCAGCCCACCACAATATCAAATAACATATGCTGCATCTCAAAACGACTTATTTAAAATATATGTACAATGTGTCCATTTAAATATCAGAAATCATCGATGTGATAAAAAATGTTAATTAAGCGATACATTTTTGCCAAATAAACGTAAGTCGCTATGTAGTACGTTGAGGCATTGAGTAATTTGACAAAAAGGTATCGATATGTTACAACTTTGGATTCTACAAAAGCAACTATAGTGTGGTTGCTAACATAGTCGACTTGTTACAAGTTTCTTGAAATGATTATAGTTACACTTATTCAAATTTTTTCTGATATCATTTGGCCAACTATTAACAAACTAGAATAGATAAAGGTCCAGCACTCTGTTCTTGCTGTTTTGAATAAAAAGAATCCTTGTTGCATATGTGTTGAAATATTGTATTAATGGTTCTTTGTCAACGCCCTCCACAAGAAGAATAGCATTTTATTTTAGCCAGCCGTGTTTCATAGTTCTGTAGAATGTCAAATTGGGACCACAGACAGAAACATGCGCAGCGTCACACAAAGAGTATAGAATATAGACTTTGACATGTACTCGGGTGAGGTTAGCTATGATAGGAGTTAAATTATGTTAATGAGTTTTTATTGAATTGATCCTGAGAATAAAGTTAAGTAGAACCAATTTGTTGCATTATTTAACATGGTAGCAGAAGTCCGTGGTTAATAATTTCGTGCAACAAATTAGAAAATGGCTACAGGAAGAGATGACAATATCACGTTGCCGGTGTTTGATGGGGCCGAGTATAACAAGTGGAAATTCAGATTGAACCTGGTTTTGGAATCGAAAAACGTACTAAGTCCACTCAAGGAAGAAATCCCTCTAGATGAAAACGCACGTAATGAATGGAAAAGAAAAGACATTAAGGCAAGAAACGTAATTGTTCAGGGTGTTTCGAACATGCAATTGGAACACATTATAAATGAGCCCACCAGTGCTGGAATGATAAAAAAGTTGGACTCAATTTATCTCCCTACGTCCACAGCATTAAAGTTGATAACAAAGAGAAAACTTTTGGATTTGAAATTAACAGAACAGGAAGACCCTAAAGATTTCATAAACAAATTTGAGAAGTGTGTAAATGAGTTGAAATGTACAGGAGAAACACTCACTGAAGACGACCGATTAAATTATTTTCTGTTAGCACTACCAAAAAGCTTGAGCCACATCGTCGATATTGTTGATGCTTTGCCACCAGAACAAAGGACAGTCGAATATGTTAAGTCAAAGTTGTTGATCGAGTCACATAAAAACTCACAAGAAAGAAGTACAAATCTGACGCATGCTTTCAACTCTCAACCATGGAAAGGTCCACAATTTCGAAAAGGCGAAAATAACAGAAACTGTTTCCAGTGTGGAAAACCTGGACACATAAAGAGGTATTGTCCAACACTTAGGAACAATCCAAGAATACAGCAGCGAAGAAGCTATGGAGGAGGTCACAGACAAACAAACTCATATACAGGCAATACAGCCCAGGTCGACGGCGAAGATGAACAAGAAAGAAACACATTTCATGCAACAGTGGCTCACTCACAGATGTACGAGTCAAAGGAGGCAGGTACTTCCATCACTTGGCTATTGGATAGTGGTTGCTCGGATCATATAGTCAACAAGGCTAGTTATTTCTCTGCATATAGAAAACTGAACAAACCTGTTAGTATCAAGGTAGGTGACGGATTCACAATTCAGGCTCTAGGAATTGGAACGATAAATGTAAATTTCAAAGTAAACAGTAAGATAGTAGAAGTAGAAATTAAAAATTGTTATTTTGCTCCTGAGATGAAAAAAAATTTAATGAGTGTGTCAAAGATTACTGATTTTGGAAGTTCTATTTGGGCCAAAAATAATTTTCTTGAAATATATAATTCTAAAAATGATGTTGTAGCTGTAGCTTCTAAGAAAAATGGTTTATATTATTTGACAGGAAATGTTAATTTAGGAATTCCTAACAGTCATGCATATATTTCTGAGATAACAAACAAAGAAAATTGGCATAAGAGACTTGGTCACATAAATTTTTATAATCTAGAAAAAATGTGTAAAGATCAAATAGTACTGGGGTTACCAAAGGCTGTTGAAAAAATTTCTCTCAAATGTGAAGTGTGTTTATCTTCAAAGATGACTAATATTAAATTTCAGAACAATAGAAGTGGGGCTAAAGCCATAGGTGAAATCGTACATACCGATGTAAACGGACCGATATCGCCCGAAGGTATTAATGGTGAGAAATATTTCGTAAGTTTTATAGATGATTATAGCAAATCAGCTGTTGTGTATTGTATTAAAAGTAAAAACGAGGTATTCAGATGTTTCCAAAATTACATTAAACTTGTTAATAATCAAACAGAAAAACAAATCAAAGAAATAAGATGCGATCGTGGTACCGAATATTTAAATCGTAATTTCTTTAATTTTGCACAGGAAAACGGTGTAAACCTGCGTCCTAGTCCTAGCTATTGTCACGAACTCAATGGAGTTGCAGAAAGATTCAATCGTACTGTAATGGACACAGCCAGATGTTTGTTAGCCGACTCAAATCTAGATAAGCGATACTGGCCAGAGTGTGTAAAAACTGCTACTTATCTGAGGAATAGAACGATCGGAGTCAACAATTTTAATCAAACTCCTTATGAGTTATTTATAGGCAAGAAACCTGACGTATCAAATTTACGTATTTTCGGTAGCATAGGATATGTAAGAACTCCTGAAGAACGTAGAAACAAATTGGAGCCAAAGTCTGTTAAAGGTGTTCTAGTAGGTTACACAGATTTAGGCTATAGAATGCTGATAGATAATAATATAGTTGAATCGAGACACGTTAGATTCATAGAACAAAATGAAACATTCATAAAATTATCGATGAATGATGAAGCTGATAGTGAGGAAGTGAGTGATAAAAATGTTGAAACAACGCAATCTAGTAGTAAGGAAGTGAATTTGGATAGACAAAAAAGACGAATTAAAAGGCCACTTTGGCAAAATGATTATATAATTGACGCAAATTTTTCAGATATAGTACCTAGCACTTTGCAAGAAGCACTTGATTCCGATGAAAAGTCAAACTGGTCAACCGCAATACAGCTTGAATACGATTGCTTAATGAAAAACAATACGTGGGATTTAGTAAATATTAACTCGGTACCAGACAATAACAAAATTATTCAAGTCAAATGGATTTTTAAGAAAAAGTCACCTAATATATTTAAAGCCAGATTAGTTGCGATTGGTTGTCAACAACCAAAATCTTTAGAAGAAGAAATTTATTCGCCAGTAGCGCGTATGTGCACTTTGAAAACGTTGTTGTCAGTAGTATGCGTTAAAGGATGGTTTGTGGAACAAATGGATGTTCAAACTGCCTTTCTAAACGGAAAATTGAAATCGGATATCTATGTTTATCAGCCTGAAGGATTTAATGATGATAAAAATAAAGTATGCAAATTGAAAAAGGCGTTGTATGGACTTCGTGAAAGTCCTAAGGCATGGTATGAATGCTTCAACGAATATCTCATGTCTATAGGCTTTTGCAATTCAAGTTATGATAGTTGTTTGTACTTCAAGAAAAACGAACACTTCTCAGTCTATATCGTTCTTTACGTCGACGATTTGTTAATTTGCAGTTCAGATCTCGAACAGTTGAACCTTGTTAAACAGCAATTATCCGAAAGATTTGAAATGAAGAAATTAGGAAAAGTCAGAAGATATTTAGGTATAGATATAACTTATAATCAAGAAGAAAGAAAAATGAATCTGAGTCAAAGCAAATACATTGAAGATCTAGTTCTGAAATACAACTTAACCGAAAGTAAACGATATAAAACACCTATTGAACTGAATTTGAAATTAGAACCTGATACTGATACCAATGAAAATTTAGGTTACAGAAATTTAATTGGTGCATTGTTATACATAAGTCAGGGTACACGACCCGATGTATCATATGCCGTAAATTATTTAAGTAGTTTTCAAAACTGTAACAATAGTACTCATTTCAAGTATGCTCTAAGAGTATTAAAATATTTGTACTACACTAAAGATCTGACATTAAATTTCACTTCTCAACATAATAGTACTGTAGATTGTTTTGTTGATGCTGATTGGGCAGCAGATATTGTAGATCGTAAATCACGAAGTGGAATTTTAGTTAGAGTGTTTGATAATCCAGTGCTATGGATCTCGAGAAAACAAAAATCAGTGACTAAATCATCTTGTCATGCAGAATATATTGCTTTAGCAGAAGCAGTTGATGAAGTATTGTATATTGATGGTTTGTTAAGAGAATTGAATGTATGTAAATCTGAAACTATTGAAGTTTTTGAAGATAATGCAGCCGCAAGATTTTTGGCTATTAATGGAAATTTTTCTAAAAATAGTAAACATGTAGAGGTTAGTTATCACTATGTTCATGATTACGTTAAGAATAACATTATTAAGATTTGCAAGATTTCTACCGAAGATCAGATAGCTGATATCTTTACAAAAGCATTAGGGTATTTGAGATTTGAGAAACTTAGATTTTTGTTAAACATTTATTAATGATAATATTTTATAAATTAAGTTAAATTTGAGATCGCTGACAAAGAAAGGAAGTGTGTTGAAATATTGTATTAATGGTTCTTTGTCAACGCCCTCCACAAGAAGAATAGCATTTTATTTTAGCCAGCCGTGTTTCATAGTTCTGTAGAATGTCAAATTGGGACCACAGACAGAAACATGCGCAGCGTCACACAAAGAGTATAGAATATAGACTTTGACATGTACTCGGGTGAGGTTAGCTATGATAGGAGTTAAATTATGTTAATGAGTTTTTATTGAATTGATCCTGAGAATAAAGTTAAGTAGAACCAATTTGTTGCATTATTTAACAATATGTTAAATTTTTTTCATTTTACGAACCAAACATTTTCTCTTAAGTTTTATAAAGAAATATCAGTGGGGTGTGTGTGAATGTGCTTCACATGCCAAGGGAAATCTGAAAAGGCATATAAAATCAGCCCACTACAATATCAAATAGCATATGCTGCATCTCAAAATGAGTTATTTAAAATTTATGTAGAATGTATCCATTTGAATATCAGAAATCATCGATGTGATAAAAAATGTTAATTAATCGATACATTTCTGCTAAATAATCGAAAGCCGCTACGTAGTACGTTGAGTAGTTTGACAAAAAGGTATCGATATGTACTACAACGTTGGATTCTACAAAATCAACTATAGAGTGATTGCTAACATAGTCGACTTGTAACAAGTTTTTAAAATTATTATAGTTACACTCATTCAAATGTTTTCTGATATCATCTGGCCAACTGTTAACAAACTAGAATAGATAGGTCCAGCACTCTGTTCTTGCTTTTTTGAATAAAAAGAATCCTTGCTGCGTATGTTATATTTTTTTCATTTTACAAACCAAATAGTTATTTAACATAATCACAAGGACGAATATCTTTCGATAAATCAACAATTATTCCCCCTTGATCAGAGCTAATCATCCAATCAACCAAAACACCTACACCGAAGAAGCGGATCCAAGGAGAATGACTACAGCTGTTTCACAGTTGATACTGATCTTCAGGTCAACTTACCTTGGAAAAAACCTCGAATCTCGATACTTGTTACCTTTCAGATGGACCACTGCAGTTGAACAACGTACAGGGCGCCATCTTCTGGAAGCATCTTGCGAATCCCACTTTCGAGTACAGAATACTTTGATCGAAGTGCATGACGTTCATCCATTAGTGGCATTATGGTCGCTGTATCTGCGATATTGCAGATTTACAAACACCATCACGACATGGAAACGCTCGGTTCACGTGGATTCCCACAAGACGAAAACGTCCCACATCTAAAAAAGATAGGTATTAGTCTAATGGAGAAAAAAGAGCTCCAGTAATAATAAATTAACATAACATTTACTCTTAAGTTGTTTATTTTCGAGTATATAATTTATCAAACCTAAAGTATGGGTATGTCATATATTTCCCCAGATAGATAATTATATGGAAGATTATGGATACATTTTATCACCGTATTCTGCAATCTCTCAAGTCTATTCAAGTTGATTTTATATGTTCTAGACCATATGCCTAATAAACAAGACATCACTGACTGAAATGCTGTAAACTAAATTAGGCTTGATTTTTATCTACATAGAATTTAAAATGCCTCACAGCTCCTAATAGTAGAGTAAGCTCATCAATTATTGAGTCCACATGGAGGTCCCAGGCCAAGAACTCAGTTATATTAATTCCAAGATATTTTGTGCTTACTAATTGTTTGATATTTTTACACTAATAATATATTGTAGTGGAATACTTGTAGTTTTTGTTTCTTTTTTGCGGGCATGTTCAAGGGGAACAGCGTGCTATCGTTTTGTCCAAATGTCTGTAATTTTTGATGATTGAGCCGAAAATGGTCTCAAACGACTAGGTTGAACTCACTGATGACGAATCCGGTGTCAAAATCGATTCTGTCCGGCCGGCCGTCCGAGGACACGATTACTATCGACAGAAGCAAGCTGGCAACTTGAAACTTTCAGGGTAGGTCGCTCATCAGAATACCGCGGTTAAGTTCGTTAATGGGCCAAATCGGTCGAATAGTTTCGGCGTTATAGCCACTTGAAATTTTGAAGTTATTTATTTTTTATTTCGGAAACTACTTGAGTGCTTGGATTCAAACTTGGCAGTTAGGTGGAGTATAACGACGCGCAACTTTGAGCCAAATTTCGTTAGGATCATATCGTCAGTAAATTTAAAAAATATTTTTTTTCGAATTTTTTTTTCGGAAGCCATTCATCATATAAAAAAAAAATTCCATTCACACTTTGAGCTTCACATTTCACAGCAGTGTACCAAATTTCAGTTTGATACGATTATAAGTTTTGGAGATATCGGGAAAAATTAATATGTCAAATTTCGAGGTTTTCTTCTCGATATCGTTGTTTTTTTCAGTATAACTCGATTTAGTCCGGATAAAACTTCGCAGCTAGTTTGAAGATGCTGAAAAACAAATTTATGCAAAATTTCGTGATAATCGTGTCATTAGAACAATTTGAAAAAAAAAATTATGTGATTTTCTTATCATATCATCCTCATTAAATTCTGTATAAACCTTCGAACTGTAATTTTTCGATGAAGTACTGGATTCCAATTCGATCTTATCTGTATTTTTGTAAATATTGGAAAAATAAAATTTGGAAGGGGTGGATTTTACCCATTATTCACGAATTCGGCCTTCGTAATTAAGGTCCAAACCTTCTCTACAAATATCGAGTTTCTAAGTTGTTTCTTTCGGAAGTTATTGTGTTTACGCAGTCGGCCGTTAGGCTGATTACCTTCGTAATTAAGCCCCAAGGCTTAATTACGAAGGTCGAATTCGTAAATGGGTGAAATCCGCCCAATGATTCCGTAGATATACCCATTCAAAATATTATTTTTCCAAAAATACAGATTAGAACGAATTGAAATCCAGTAATTTATCAAAAAAAATTCAAAAAGCACTGCCGTGAAGGCAGCAGCTTTTGCGTGCATGTTCAAATTCGTTGCTGAAGCGGTCATCTTCATTGAACATGCGCGCAAAAGCTGCTGCCTTCACGGCAGTGCTTTTTGAAATTTTTTGAAGTGCATAAACATTGTTTCGCCTTCATTCAATACTGGTTTGTTTGAACTCAACCATTCACCAAACTTTCTTTTGTTTTCTCTCAGAAAACAACAATTTTCCGCATTTCATGTTAGAATCAATCAATAAATTATGCGGAATGAATTTATAAAGAACGTCCTTTCCAACTGTCCTCTGTGGTAGCTTTTCAGGAAATTTCAAAACATTTTCGCACATTTTTATACGCCATTTATCGGTAGACTTACTGAGTTCAAGGAAAGTATCCTATTATACGACGCGAGAAAGTGCGTCAGGAATGATATTCAAAGATCCCTTCCGACGTTTTAACTTGAAATGGAATTGACCTAATTTTGCAACCCATCGAGCCAACCTACCCGTTGGATTTTTCAGATTATTTAGATACAAAACAGAATAATCATCTGCAATTACGTCAAATTCAGTACCTTCAACCCAGAGGCTAAATTTCTCTGTACCAAAAATTAAAGCTACGTTCTGATATAGAATAGTTCCTTTCGGTACAAGTAAGAGATATTCTACAATAGGCTATAACCCGTTCTTTGTTGTCCATAGTTTGTTTGAGTGCACCACCAACATCAACATTCGATGCATCGATTTGCATTGAAAACTTTTCTTCAAAATCAGGAGACATGGGTGTCGATATCAAAGCAATTTTTGCGCGCATGTTCTAGGGGAACAGCGTGCTATCGTTTTGTCCAAATGTCTGTAATTTTCGATGATTGAGCCGAAAATGGTCTCAATCGACTAGGTTGGACTGACTGATGACGAATCCGGTGTCAAAATCGATTCCGGCCGAGGACACGATAACTGTCGACAAAAGCAAGCTAGCAAGTTGAAACTTTCAGGGTAGGTCGCGCATCAGAATGCCGCGGTTCAGTTCGTTAATGGGCCAAATCGTTTGAATAGTTTCGGAGTTATAGGCACTTGAAATTTTGAAGTTATTTATTTTTTATTTCGGAAACTACTTGAGCGATTGGATTCAAACTTGACAGTTAGGTGTAGTGTACCGACGCGCAACTTTGAGCTGAATTTCGTCAGGATCATATCGTCAGCAAATTTGAAAAAAAAAATCGTTTTTTCCAAAAAAATTTTTTTTTCGGATGTCATTCATCATACCTAAAAAAAACTCCACTCACACTTTGAGATTCATATTTCACAGCAGTGTACGAAATTTCAGTTCGATACGATCATAAGTTTTGGAGATATCGGGAAAAAATATGTCAAATTTCGAGGTTTTCTTCTCGATATCGTTGTTTTTTTCGGTATAACTCGAGAAATACTGATTCAGTCCTGATAAAACTTCGCAGATAGTTTGAAGATGCTGAAAGACAACTTTATGCAAAATTTCGTGATAATCGTGTCATAAGAACAATTTGAAAAAAAAAATTCTGTGATTTTCTTATCATATCATCCTCATTAAATTCTTCGAACTGTAATTTTTCGATGAAGTACTGGATTTCAATTCGATCTGATCTGTATTTTTGGAAATATTGAAAAAATAAAATTTTGAATGGGTGTATATCTACGGAATCATTAGGTGGATTTTACCCATTCACGAATTCGGCCTTCGTAATTAAGGTCCAAACCTTCTCTACAAATATCGAGTTTCCAAGTTGTTTCTTTCGGTAGTTATTGTGTTTACGCAGTCGGCCGTTAGGCTGACCGTAAACACAATTTTTCAAATTGTTCTAATGACACGATTATCACGAAATTTTGCATAAAGTTGTCTTTCAGCATCTTCAAACTAGTTGCTTAGTTTTATCAGGACTGAATAAGTATTTCTCGAGTTATACCGAAAAAAACAACGATATCGAGAAGGTAACCTTGAAATTTGACATATTTTTTTCCGATATCTCCAAAACTTATGATCGTATCGAACTGAAATTTGGTATACTGCTGTGAAATATGAAGCTGAAAGTGTGAGTGGAATTTTTTTGTGGATATCATGAATGCTTTCCGAAAAAATAATTTTTTGGAAAAAAATGTCGAAAAAAAATTTTTTTTAAATTTACTGACAATATCATCTTGACAAAATTTGGTTCAAAATTGCGCGACGTTATATCACACCTGACTGCCAAGTTTGAATCCAATCGTTCAAGTAGTTTCTGAAATAAAAAATAAAAAACTTCAAAATTTCAAGTGGCTATAACTCCAAAACTATCCGACCGATTTGGCCCATTAGCGAACTTAACCGCGGCATTCCAATGCGCGACCTACCCTGAAAGTTTCAAGTTGCTAGCTTGCTTCTGTCGACAGTTATCATGTCCTCGGACGGCCGGCCGGACAGAATCGATTTTGACACCGGATTCGACATCAGTGGGTCCAACAGTCGATTGAGACCATTTTCGGCTCAATCATCCAAAATTACAGACATTTGGACAAAGCAATAGCACGCTGTTCCCCTAGAACATGCGCGCAAAAAAACCTAGAAAAGCACTGCTGTGAAGGCAGCATCTTTTGCGCGCATGTTCGAATGCGTTGCTTAAACGGCTATCTCCATTGAACATGCTGCTGCCTTCACGGCAGTGCTTTTCTAGGTTTTTTTCGATAATGTACTGGATTTGAATTAGATCTGATCTGTATTTTTGGAAATATTGAGAAAATAAATTTTTTTATTGGTCTATCTAAGGAATCATTGGGCGGATTTTACCCAAACCCAAAGCAGAGACTCTCTGATAAAAGAACCTCCATGGCTTCAGCCCCCTGGTTGTTGAAACGAATCATTAAACAATGATTGTATAAAGTCGTATACACAGAACACGTATGTATATTTACTTTATGATCGTATAAGCATTGTGTAAAGACAACATTGTATATGCAATGGTATAAGCATTGTATAAAGACAACATAGTAGCATTGTATAAAGACAACATAGTAGGTCAACCTCCCTACTAATATCGTTACCCGAAAAAGATACTCGAACTAGATGGCGTCACCGTCGAAAGATACATGACGTCAATAAGGTCGAGAATCGCATGCTATAGTATCACAGGGCCGGCAGATTAGAGATTCTGAGAATCTTGGTTTTCGGGTAGGCTATAGCCATTTGATATAACGAGTTTAGCCTTTAGTCTGTTTCTTTTCCGTCGCTTGCTGTGAACTACGTATCGTTAATACGATTTTGAAGTTTATGGGCAATATTTTGTAGATTTTGAGGTTCGAACAGGAGGAAATATTTCTTGCTAATCACCTCTAAAATAAAAATTTTAGAATCTTGGATTTCGTGTAGGCAAATACCATTTGATTAAACGAATTTGTCTTCAGTCCATTTCATTTCCATCGCGCACTGTGAACTTAGTATCGTTAATATGATTTTGAAGATTACGGGCAAAATTTTGTAAGTTTCGAAGACTGAAAAATATTTTAGTTTTCGCTAATCACCATTGGAATAAAAAAGTGCTGACGTGAGGTCAGGAAATTTTCCTCATTTAAAATTTTATTTTGTTTTTTCGAAAATACAGATCGAATTAAAATCGAGTAAGTAGTTGATTGAAAAATGACAGCCAGAAGGTTCATACAAGATTTCGTGAGATTCATTATATTATTATAGAAAGATGAATATATGACAAGTATTTAAAAAAAAATTCTACGCGTTGGTTCTAGGGAACATCAGCGCGTTTAGTGTTTTCTTAAAATGTCTGTAATTTTCGAATTTTGAGCCGAAAATGGTCTGAACTACTCTGAACGATTCGGTTGTACTATCTGGAGAAGAATCGGTGGTCAAATTCAATTCTGTCCTCCGGCCGTTCGTCCGTATCTACTGTAACTTATTTCCAAGGAAACGACTGAACGACTTGAAATTCTCGAATTTTATTTGTAGTCCAAATATCTCGATTTAATTCGATTATAGGTGAAATCAGCCAGGCGGTTTCGGAATTATGCCCATTAAAAATTTTGGAGTTTTTACGGGCTTGTTCTAGGAAACAGCATGTTATCATTTCGTTACGATGTCTGTAATTTTAGAATTGTTTTCTTCAATATCTCGAAACGTACTAATGCCAGCTGGAATCTCCGAAATTTGTTGAGGAATACCAACTTTCAACTTGGTGCAGAATGTTATGGGTATCCACAGGCTAAGAAATTAAAAAAAAATCTGATTTTTGTTGAAAAATCCCGGATTTTCGGAGAGTGAATCAGATTAAAATGAAATTTGGCACATACCAATTTTCAGTTCGATCCGTGATTTATTTTCAGGAATGTCAAACTACGTGGATATTTGAAATTTTAACATAATTTTTCGAAATCTCTGTATGAACTGACGCTAATCAAGTTAAAACTTCATTATTAGTTCGAAAATACCGACTGCTAGAAAACACAAAAAAAATTGTTCTTCGGAGAATTTTTCATATATGTTTGTTGCAAAAAACTGTTTTTTGAAAAACATTCATTCGGCTGCGATAGAGTTTGCCACAGACCTTGAGGTGTTCAAAATTTCAGTTTGATTGGCTATTTATATTCGGAGCTATTAGGAAAAAATATTTCAAATAATTTGCTGAAGCTGATTCGCAAACTTGTTCAAAATTTCTCGATGATCGTTTCATCAGAACAATTCACAGGAAGGAATAATTCCAAAATTTTGTTTTCAAGTATTATATATTTTGCGATCATATTAGATGGTCCTCACGAAATTCTGCAGCAACCTAAACGCTGTCTTTTTGCGCGCATGTTCTAGGGGAACACCGTGCTATCGTTTTATCCAAATGTGTGTAATTCTGAATGATTGAGCCGAAAATGGTCTCAATCGACTAGGCTGGACTCACTGATGACGAATCCGGTGTCAAAATCGATTCTGAAAGGCCGGCCGTGGACACGATAACTGTGAAACGGAGCCAGCTAGCAACTCGGAACTTGCAGGGTAGTTCGCGCATCGGAATGCCGCAGTTAAGTTCGTTGATGGGCCAAATCGGCCAAACAGTTTCGGAGTAATAGCCCTTTGAAATTTTGAGGTTATTTCCCTCATATTTCAGAAACTACTGGAGCAATTAGATTGGAACTTGGCAGTTAGTTGAAGCATAACAACGCGCAACTTTAAGCAGAATTCCGTTGAAATTATAAGCTCACTCAATTAAAAAAAAAAAAATTCCAAATTTTTTTCGAATTTTTTTTTTCCTAAACTTTCGTTCATATTCGAGAACAACTTTAGTCATACCTTGAACTCCAAATTTTCAGCAGTGTATCAAATTTCAGTTCGATACAATCATAATTTTTTGAGATATTGGGAAAAAATATGTCGATTTTCGTGGTTTTCTTCTCGATATCGTTGTTTTTTTCGGTATAACTCAAGAAATACTTATTCTATCGTGATAAAACTTCGCTGCTAGTTTGAAGATGCTGGAAGACAACCTTGTGCAGAATTTCGTGATGATCGTATCATTAGAACAATTTTAAAAAAATTTCAAATGATTTTTCTGTACGTACTAGATCTGATCTGTTTTTTTGAAAATATTGAGACAATAAAATTTTGAATGGGTATATCTGTGGAATCATTTGGTGGATTTTACCCATTCACGAATTCGGCCTTTGTAATTAAGGTCCAAACCTTCTCTACCAATATCGAGTTTCTAAGTTGTTTCTTCCGGAAGTTATTGTGTTTACGGTTGGCCGTTAGGCTTAGAAACTCGATATTTGTAGAGAAGGTTTGGGGCTTAATTACGAAGGTCGAATTCGTGAATGGGCAAAATCCGCCCAATGATTCCGTAGATAGACCCATTCAAAATTTTTTTTCCCAATATTTCCAAAAATACCGATTAGATCGAATTGAAATCCAGTACTTTATCGAAAAAAAACCTAGAAAAGCACTGCCGTGAAGGCAGCAGCGTTTGCACGCTTTTCCAAATTTCTCACCAAAGGAGGCATCTCCATTGAACATGCATGCAAAAGCTGCTGCCTTCACGGCAGAGCTTTTCTAGGTTTTTTCAATCAAGTACTTGATGTCGATTCGAGCCAATCTGTATATCGGGAAAATAAAATTTTTCCTTCTTAAGTGAACTCCTGACAACCTCTAAGTAAATTCTATCGGTAGTTATTGCGTTTACGATCGGTGTTCAGCAGAGCCTTAAACACAAAATTTTGAGTTCCGATATTTATCTATAGATAAGAGTAGGCTTAGAGGTTAATTACGAAGTAGAATTCATGCGAATGGGTAAAATCCACCTTATGTTTCGTAGACATTCTTATTCAAATTGTTATTTTCTCGATATTTCCTGAAGTACACACATCGGATCGAATTGAAATCTAGAATTGGATTGAAAAATGATAGCTTGAAGGTACATGAAGAATTTTGTGTGGAATAGATGAAAAGAATAACGTCAAATCTTTCCATCAGTGAGTCAAAAATCTTGAAAATTAGAATAATTTCTTTGGAATTTGGTTTAAACCTCTAAATTAACATTCGACAACAGAGTCGGCTTGTTCCGATATATATTTTCAGGATATTAGACAAAAATTATTCTTATTGAACAAGCGCCTGAAAGCTTGGTCTGACGAAAAGATCCTCACGAAATTTCGCATAATTTTACGCATTTGCCGTTTCATTATGATATGATCAGTTTTTTTGAATATATTTTGGAAATAAACAAGAATACCGAGGAATATGAATATTTTTTTTTCAATATCTCCGAAAATAGGGTAACACCAAATTTCAATAAAATCATTGAAATTTTCAAGATTTTTTTCACTTATTCAAAATGATCGAAAAATACCGATGCCACGATGTCGTATTCATTCAAATGAATATAATGTGACAATGTTTCATTTATACGTGAAAGACTTCAATGAAAAATTCACCATGTGAACTATTCCGAATTAATATTTCCAAGAAATATTGGACCGAAAAGCAATTCAGAGCGATTGCTGTTATAACAAAGAAGGATGGAAGGGCTTTTTCTAATTACATTTACTAGGCTTACATAATAAATAAACCCGTTTTAAGTACGTGCACGTGCGCTCAACGCTCCTGTTTGTCAGATCCCCGGGAATCAGAGAATTATCCTTCTGACTTGAACGAACATCAGATCTTTCCACAATGACTTAACTTAGGTAACATAAGTGTACCGAAACACCTTACTCAGCAGGTATTGGACGCATGATATTTCTAATGGGGATGATTGAGGAAATCTAGAATATCTATAAGAAAAATTGGCAGTTTCGATCTGTGAAGAGAGAATTACTATTATTTCTGTTTGATGTGGAAAGAACAAGCCATATAGAATATAAGGCACCATCTATCTGTTTTATTTTTGACATATTTATCATCGGTAAATTAATTATTTCGGAAAGGCCGAAGTCAAGAAATTATAGAAGAAAATCGATAAAATCACTAAAAAGTAAAATACAAATACTTGGAAATGTTAATGAATATAGTTTGAGTAATATAGTCCAAGAGTTGTGGCTAAATAATTGCTTGCACGAATGTATCCTTAACCCACTATCTGTACAGAACATATCCTCAAGCCATCCCTGGATTTTCTTATGCTTTTCAAATGAATTTATGACGAGGGCGCCTCTGTACGGGCTCTTATTTCAGAGATTTCAAATATTTTCGCTAGATGTCGCTTGAAAACGTATGAAATCGTTTTTCCATGGGATTGTCCTACTATGTTGTCTTTATACAATGGTATAAGCATTGTGTAAAGACAACATTGTATATGCAATGGTATAAGCATTGTCTTTATACAATGGTATAAGTTTGCCTCTTCATCACTTAATGAAGTAGAAAACTTTTTTCAGATCGATTTCCAAGAATCTCTGCCGTAGAGTCCAAAGCCCAATAGATGGCGCCCATTAGTAAGTGTCTAACGGAATTTTCATATTTCTCTCGGTTCAATTCATGTGAAATATATTATTTACCCTCAATCAATTTGTTTAATTCAGAAAATTGTTTCTAGTAAAGTGAAATTTTTCGATGTGGTTTTCATGAAAATACACAGTTCCTTTTATCTATGTTCTGGTACGAAATTGTTATTCTATGTACGAAATCGCCACAACCACAGAAATAAAACTTCTAAGATGGCTGCAAACACAAACAAACAAGCGACGTATAAGCATAGACCTAATATAACATGGACGGAGCTTTACGCCACTTTTAGACTGAATCGATTGTAATCTACATTAAAGAGAGAAAGAATATGCATTTTCTAGGGATAAAAAGGATGGAGCTAGAAGAGGCTTGGAATCTCAAAAAATACGAGTGAGAGGGTAGATACTATTTCGGAGAGTTCAAAAGAGGATGGAGCTAGAAGAGATTTGCCTCTTCTAGCTCCATCTCTCTCTTATGTACGTTACACTCCTCTCTTTCTAACGCTCCGTCCATGTTATTTTAGGTCTATGCGTATAAGATCAATAATCTACTAATAAAGAAATATATATTATTAGATCATTGGATAAGATAGTCCTTAATATAATAATAATTATTTATAGAATCCAAAACCAAGTGAGCGTCACAAATTATTTATCGATTAATTTAAGATTTCTGAACTTGAACTTCTGGTATCAACCGAAAAATCTGAATTATTCCATTCTTAACGAGATTGGCAAATTAGTATTACCAAGCAAATAAACATGTGTGGCCTAAGTGATCGATTTAGTAATTGGTTTACGCTCGACTCGGATGAGGTTCATACACAACCTTCAAGACAATCTTACTAAAATTGATCAAACCTTTTTGTTCCAACTGCTTACTCTCATTCGGCCATTCAGCAAATATATGAGGGATTTTTTACATTATTTCAAGACAAGGTACGTTTTATGTGAGATTTGAATGGATAACTTATAATGGAATAATAAAAGGGGTGTGTTGCGATGTCTATGTGTAAATAAATATTGCGACAGGTTGTTTGGTTACAAATTTCTTCCTATGAATGCTCATTTTGTTGAGGACAGTTACTGTTTTATGTGATTGTAGATGGTGAATTGGGATAATTTTTTATTAGTGAATATACATATATTTTTCATTCAATAATGATCTCAATGCCAGTGTTGGTAAACTTGTTCAGAGTCTGTTGAATTATTATCAATAACAATCTAATCAAGACAATCCATTCACTCAATTGTTGAAACCTTTTAAGATGTTTTTGAACATCTGAATGAATTAATTCGAATGATTCTATGCCTTCTGTCAGTTTCTAACGGAGTTGGTATGTGACTGTAGAATAACCCGAATATTACCGAATACTCTCAGCAATTGTGTTCTGATCTCTCAAATGAATGAATTGAGATGTATAGATTGTAGCTTCAATAGGTTCACAATCCATGCATGCAACTCCCTCTCATCTCGGATTACTGTTTAGGAATAGTTAGATAAATTTCATGAGTACTGTTGAAGTTGAATGTTGTTTGCGACTGAAAATCGTTAGCAATTTGTTCAACCGTCAGTTCATGTTTATTTTAATTTTATTACTTTGAGAGCAAATACACCATATGATCGAATAGGAATTAATTTCTCTGGGTTTTTCTTTAGAATTGTAACAAAAATTTTAGGTTTGTTAACATAGAAAAAAAATAGAATAATGAATGTTCCGGGGTTTATGTTGATTTAAATATTAGTATTTTGGCATCAAGTTCTAGCAGGTATGGTATGATAGAAACTAGTTTCTCTGGGTTTTTCCCTAGGATTGTAACAATTCTTCATTTGATTAGATAGAAAAAATAGAATGATGAACGTTTCAGGATTTTTCTGAACCTTAACAAAAAAAATAATCGTAAAGATGTGAATTTTTATTGTTTTTTTAATGATATTACAGGTAATTAATGAATCTAGCAGTCAAATAATCAATAAACCCCTTCTGGAGAATTGAGATAAAACCAGTTTGTATGTATTGTATATTATGCAACTTTCTCAAATAAGGACTTTGGTTGAACTTTCTCAACACAGCAACCTCTTTATACAGGGTGTTCTACAAGCTCTATGACAAACTTTGACAGATGGTAGCTATGCTTATTCTGAACACTGTTTTTCCTATGAACATATATCCGATTCGTTTTTGTTAAGAAGATACAAGCATTTGAAAAATTATATTTTCATGTTCAAATCATAATTATAAATGGAAATTTTGATACTATAAAAATTGTTCAAAATGTCCACCTTCGGCTTGAATGCAAGCTTCACATCGACGAACTAAAGATGCCGTTACTCGGCGGATCAGATTTGGGTCTTTTCGTATTAGGTTTGCTGCATCTTGAATTCTATCAAGTAATTGTTGATGAGATTCGATTTTAACATGATAAACAAGCTGCTTCATATGTCCCCATAAATTAAAACCTAAGGGATTTAGATCAGGCGAACGAGGTGGCCATTGTATTGGTCCCCCTTGACCTATCCATTTATTCGGGAAATGTTCATTCAGCCAACTGACTACTTGTCTCCCTCTATGTGGTGGTGCACCATCGTGCTGATACCACATATTTCCTACAATGTTTAGCTCTAAGTCATCAATGAAGTCAAAAAGGTTGTGCTTCAAAAAATTTTCATACAAATCTGCATTTAAACGGTCATTTGTAACATGTACTGGCATCAAATCATTGTTGCAAATCCCACCCCAAACGTTTACACTGAAACGTTGCTGAAATCGTCTTTGTCTAATGGCATATGGATTCTGCAGTGCCCATACATGTTCATTGTGGTTATTGTTGATACTGTCCTTAGTGAAACAAGCCTGGACAGACTACATGACAAGCTAAATACATCTATTATCTTTGGCATCTACAAAATTCAAACCTTCGTAACCCATCGTCAGCATGTAAAGCTTGTACATTTTGTCTATGAAATGGATGCAACATTTCTGCTTCCAAAACACGCCATACGAAATTTGGTGATAAATGAAGATTAGTAGCTATACGTCGAAGACTTATCGAAGGGTTGTCACGGACAGCATCTATTACATTTTCCTCATTTTTTACATTCACTTTAGTTGGCCGAATGGCTTTCTTTGGAGCAGGATTGCCTGTTTTTCGAAGTCTTCGGAATGATGCACGAAATACTGTGTGAGCAGGTTGGTGTCTATTAGGATATTTTCTTCGGTATTCTCGAGCTGCTCTTCTGGAGTTACCATTAGAATACCCATATTCAAATACAATATCTGCATATTCCTAAGTCGTGAAAGAATGAGTTGTTATTCAAAACGTACACCGAGTGTTGAATGAATAATTAAAATAATGTCAATTACCATATCAACCGATATTTTATGTCGGTCCACTTGATCAAAACATGGAAATAATTTTTTTCAAATGCTTGTAACTTCGAAACGAGAATGAATCAGACCTATGTTCATAGAAAAAAAATTTTCAGAATAAGCACAGCTACCATCTGTCAAAGTTTGTCATAGAGCTTGTAGAACACCCTGTATAAAAAGAAGTAAGTTTTTGTATCTTCTTTTCCGCGCATGTTCTGGGGAACAGCGTGCTATCGTTTTGTCCAAGTGTCCCTGATTGGCTAATTTTGAGCCGAAAATGGTCTCAAACGACTAAGTTGGACTCACTGATGACAAATCCGGTGTCAAAATCGATTCTGTCAAGCCGGCCGGCCGTTGGTAGGCACAATTGCGGGCGTACGGAGAATCCTATCGACTTGAAAATTTCAGGTTTGGTTGCATTTAAAAAAAAGAAAGTTAAGTTCGTTAATGGGCAAAATCGGTCAAACGGTTTCAGAGTTATAGCTATTTGAAGTTTTGAGGTTTTTTTCCCTGATACTTGAGACTTGCAATTTTTGGAAAAAAATTTTTGAGACCTTGCGGTCAGTAGATTAAAGAAAAAAGCTAGCTTGAGCTTCATATTTAACAGCAGTGTGTCAAATTTCAGTTTGATACGATCATAATTTCAGGAGATATTGTGGAAAAATATGTCAAATTTCGTAGTATTTCCTCTGTATCGAAGTTTTTAGCGAAATATTTCGAAAAAAACCTAGAGAAGCATTGACGGGAAATCAGTAGCTCGAATGATAACACCAAAAGTGAACATGCATACAAAAGCTGCTGACTTCACGTCAGTGCTTTTCTAGTTTTTTAATCAATCAGCATTGAATATACATTCAAATTTGACTAGATATCACAAATCTTGTTACATTTTGGTGGTAAAACTATTTTTTTACTAGTATGCTGTCATGTTTCCGACTTGTTTACAGTGATTTTGCAACAAAATACTTTTGTAGGTTTGTCGCGTGTAGAAAAGTCGACTTACAGTAAAAGTTAATATTTGAAAAATCATATTTGAAGTTATAAGAATTGGAAACATGGAAGTTGACCCGTCCTCCAATGCCAAAGAAGAAAAACTTATTTCTACTGATTGGTGAGTTTACAAAACAAACTGTATTAATTTTTGCGCGCATGTTCTAGGGGAACAGCGTGCTATCGTTTTGTCCAATTGTCTGTAATTTTCGATGATTTAGCCGAGTCTCAAACGACTAGGTTGGACTCCCCGATTACGAATCCAGTGTCAAAATCTATTCTGTCCGTCCGGCCGGCCGTGGACACGATAACTGCCGAACGGAGTGAGCTAGCGACTTGAAACTTTCAGGGTAGGTCGCGCATTGGAATGCCGCGGTTAAGTTCGTTAATGGGCCAAATCGGTGGAACAGTTTCGGAGTTACAGCCATTTGAAGTTATTTATTTTTTATTTCAGAAACTACCTGAGCGATTGGATTAAAACTTTGCAGTTAGGTGGAGTATAAGGACGCGCAACTTCGAGCGAGTTTTGTCAAGATCGTACTGTCAGTAAATTAAAAAAAAAAATAAAAAAATCCCACTCAGACATTGAGCATTATATTTCTCAGCAGTGTACCAAATTTCAGTTCAATTCGGTCATAAGTTTTGGAGATATTGGGAAGAAATATGTCAAATTTCGTGGTTTTGTTCTCGATATCGTTGTTTTTTCGGTACAACGCAAGAAATACTGATTCAATTATGATAAAACTTCGCAGCAAGATTGAAGTTGCTGGGAAACAACTTTGTTCAAAATTTCGCTATTATACTGTCATTAGAACAATTTTTTTTTCAAATATTCAATATTCTGTGATATTCTTACCCTGTTATCCTCATTAAATTCTGTGAGAATCTTTGAACTGTCATTTTTCGATGAAATACTGGATTTGAATTCGATCTGATCTGTATTTTTGGAAAGATAAGATTTTGAATGGGTATATCTGCGGAATCATTGGGTGGATTCACGTATTCGGCCTTCGTAATTAAGGTCCAAACCTTCTCCACAAATATCGAGTTTCTAAGTTGTTTCTTTCGGAAGTTATTGTGCTCACGGTCGGCCGTTATCTAACGATATAGAATGAGAAAAACATGAAAATATGATAATTCGTGTTACATGCAAGAGATCTATTTCAACTATTCATAGAAACTTTGTAATTAAATGTCTCTTAAGGGTGGGTATAGGAGTTTATGTTCAAATAAAATTCTTATTTTAGTGTTCAGTGCACCCCATTTTCGGTGAGACAGCCAGGTTTCTCGCTTGTTATTTGCGATAGAGCCTTTTGGTTTTCACGTTCCTGTCCTACTTTTTTGTGAAACTCAAGTTGTCCTAATCAGATTTCGCATAACTGTTTCCGTTTATGAGATACAGGGTGATTTGGAAAATTGATACTTTTCGGACCCATCCTTTATCTCCGAAGTTATAAGAAATAATGCTCAGCTGAAAACTACGTCTGATACAGAATTCTGCGTAGAATCCAGTGGTGTACTCAATTTTTTTTCCGGGGATTGTTTTTTTTCATTGTGTATTTCTTCTGTATTCAACTTGTATCATGAATTTTCGTATTATTTATTTGTTGCTATTAGGTAGGTATCTACGTTTTGTTTTTCGAGTTGATGATATCTTTGTTTGCTTACTCATCTCCTATAAATCAAAATCACAAATGAAAATTATCCAATTGATTCTTCTTTTATTTGGGAAATCCATATCCCACTAACAAAAAATCATCATTATGTGATGTTTTAGTGTTTTTCAGCATTTCTGATCATCCTACCTATATAGTATTACACATCATTCTGAAGGTAAAAAAATTACAAATTCAACGAAGTAATGAGATACAGGGTGTTCCATTGAAAAAAATATAGGTTTGTGTCGTATCTTCAAAACCATACCCCGGAAAAAAAAATTGAGTACACCACTAGATTCTACGCAGAATTCTGTATTAGACGTAGTTTTTAGCTGAGCATTATTACTAATAACTTCGGAGATCAAGGAGGGGTCCGAAAAGTATCAATTTTCCAAATCACTCTGTATCTCATAAACGGAAACAGTTATGCGAAATCTGATTAGGACAACTTGAGTTTCACAAAAAAGTAGGACAGGAACGTGAAAACCAAAAGGCTCTATCGCAAATAACAAGCGAGAAACCTGGCTGTCTCACCGAAAATGGGATGCACTGTTCATATCGTCTTTTATTAGTATTGTCCTGTTTTGTTAGTCCCGATCAAATTCATCAACAGAGGAAAAACAATTTAAAAGGCACATCACATTATATCATTTAATCGTCATCAATACACATACATAACACGTCAACTGCAGTGAATGAACAATAAAAATATACAAAAGAAACACTCAAATAATCGACAACGACATTGACTGAGATCTCATTGTTCTGATGATTTTATTCTTTTTTCAGTTCAGAAGCTGATCTTACAGAAGTAAAGCTTGAACAAGTCGACATGATCTTCGGTGAAAATGATTCAGCTGAAGAGAAAAACCTTTCAGATATTAAACATGAAAATGTGAAGATCGAAGAGCAACTTCTGAATGAAGATGGAATTAACAACACAGAAACATTTTCGAACGAATTGAAGCAAGGTCAAAAAAAATCTTCTTTTTGAAGCAAATACAGCAAGTGAAAACAATCTCAATAAAGATATAAGATCTGACTCGAATATAAAAAAATTTCAATGTGATTATTGTGAGTATGCTTCAACTAGGAAGGCCAGGTGGCAAATCCACACAGAATCTGTTCACTTAAAGATCAAAAGACAGCAGTGTCATCTTTGTGAATACGCCGCAGCTGTAAAGGCGGATCTTAAGAGACATATAGATTCTGTCCACTTGAATGTCAAAAAATATAAGTGCGACAAATGCGATTATGCTGCAGCAAGGAAGCAGATGCTAAAAAGGCATATAGAAACTGTTCACTTGAATTTAAAACAACAGTGTCATCTTTGTGAATATGCCGCAGCTACAAAGGCAGTTCTCAAGATACATATAAACTCTGTTCACTTGAAAATCAAGAAATATCATTGCAACTTTTGTGAATACGATACAGCTCGTAGTGAACATCTCAATCAACATATAAATTCTATCCACTTGAATGTCAGAAAATATCGAGAATTTAAGTGCGACAAGTGTGAATATGCTGCAAATCATAGGACGGATCTCAAGAGGCACATAGAATCTATTCACTTGAAATTGAAGAAATATCAGTGTGGCGAATGTGAATATGCTTCAACTCGAAAGACTCATCTCAATAGACATTTAGAATCTGTTCATTTGAATATCAAGAAATATCAGTGTCACTTTTGTGGATATGGTTCAGCTTGTCAAGGCCATCTCCAACGTCACATAGATTCTGTTCACTTGAATGTCAAAAAACACCAGTGCGACAAATGTGAATACGCTACAGCAAGACTGGAGCCGCTTAAGAGACACATAGAATCTGTTCACCTGAAAATAAAGAAACATATGTGTGACCAATGTGAATATCGTGCAGCAGATAAGACTAATCTTAAGATACATGTAGAATCTGTCCACTTGAATACATGAATATGTTGTACATGACAAAGAAATCTCAAAATACAGTGCACGTCAAAATTATGGAACGAATTCATTTTCGCAGAAAAAAAATATTTGGCAACAAAATCCTGAAACAGGCCAATTTTTGTTTCACTTTCACCAAATTTTATGCATTTTTGAAGGATTTTTATTGCACCCTGTGCCATACCCATCAACCCTCTAATTTTTTTGAATAGGGAAAGTGGGTCATGTGGTAATTTTTTGGCAAGGTCTTAGTATCTTCTTTATAGGCGTGCAGAAATTTTGAAGAAAAAAATTTTTTTTTTGAAAAATTAGTTAGTTCAATGAGGTTTTCAGTATGTGCACTTTGTCACGGCTCATTTACTTTGGGACGATGGTATATCATCCCCATTAAATTCTGTATGAACCTTCGAATTGTAATTTTTCGATGAAGTACTGGATTTCAATTCGATCTGATCTGTATTTTTGGAAATATTGGAAAAATAAAATTTTGAATGGGTATATCTGCGGAATCATTGGGTGGATTTTACCCATTCACGAATTCGGCCTTCGTAATTAAGGTCCAAACCTTCTCTACAAATATCGAGTTTCTAAGTTGTTTCTTTCGGAAGTCATTGTATTTACGAAGTCGGCCGTTAGGCTGGCCGTAAACACAAGAACTTCCGTAAGAAACTACTTAGAAACTCTATATTTGTGGAGTAGGTTTGGGGCTCAATTACGAAGGTCGAATTCGTGAATGGGTAAAATCCGCCCAATGATTCCGTAGATATACCCATTCAAAATTTTATTTTTCGAATATTTCCAAAAATACAGATTAGATCGAATTGAAATCCAGTAATTTATCAAAAAAAAAATTCAAAAAGCACTGCCGTGAAGGCAGCAGCTTTTGCGTGCATGTTCAAATTGGTTGCTGAAGCGCATCTACATTGAACATGCGCGCAAAAGCTGCTGCTTCACGGCAGTGCTTTTTGAAATTTTTTATTGGATCGATTCAAGTTGTTATTGAGTTTTAAATGATTTTACAGCGATTTTCTCGAAGATTACATAGTTTTAAATACGATTGAATACGATATCCCTAACTCTTGTGGAGCAGTTTATTACAAAATTGAGAAGAGAGGAGGCATAAGCCTATTAACTCTGAATAAAATACAAAAAAATTCATAGCACCAAAAGCCTGAAATGTACCAAACAAAACTGGAAGTATATTGCATACAACAGATTTTTGAAAGAATTTACACTTGGAGCGCATACAATCCGACCCGGCAGTGAATTCCATTTATCATGTCATGTGGTACTTTTTTGGCAAGGTCTTTGTATCTTCTTCACAGGCGTGCAAAAATCTTCAAGAAAAAATTTTTCTTTTTTTGAAAAACTAGTTGGTTCAAAGAGGTTTTCAGTATGTGCACGTTATATTAGCTCATTTACTTTGAGACAATGGTACCTCATGAAATTTGTCACCGAATGAAAGTCGACCGTTACAGTTTTGTTCATGCACATCTTTCAACCTCTACGAACCCTTTAATGGAGAAAAAAAAATTTTCACGTGAGCAGGTTGAAAGGGCATAAACAAAACTGTAATGGTCGACTTTCATCCGGTGACAAATTTCATCAGGTACCATCGTCTCAAACTCAATGAGCCATGACAAAGTGCACATACTGAAAACCTCTTTGAACTAAATAGTTTTTCAAAAAAAGAAAAATTTTTTCACGCCTGTAAAGAAGATACAAGTACCTCATGACCCACTTTCTCTCTTCAAAAAATTTAGAGGGTTGATGGGGATGCAACAAAAATCCTTCAGAAATGCACAAAAGTTTGGTTAAAGTGAAACAAAAATTGAACTGTTTAAGGATTTTTGTTGCCAAGTATTCTTCTTCTGAGAAAATGAATTTGTTCCATCATTTTGACGCGCTCTGTATATTCAAAACCAAGATAAAGAATATGATTATTAGTTATCTGTTTCCACATCCTTGAGCTCCTTACATTTATTTAGTATGCAAAGGTGCCCTGTGTTCGCAAGTTTTAAGTTCTCGCTTCCTTGCCAGTTTTTTAAAACCCGATTTGGCTACCTCACATTCTGGGGATAAACCTAAAGGTAGCAGATACGAAATGATTAAATTCAAAAAAGTCTATTTGTTGAAGGCTATTGATACAACAATTAAATACAGATTTTTCTGTATAACCTTTACATAATATCTTTCGATATTGATTTGATATCTTACGATATACTTTTATGTCTTCGACGTACTACGTCTTCAATGACAAAATTATTTTATCAACTGGCATATAATGATCAAAGTAAAAAACTTTAGAAAAGGGTAAAAAAATGAAATACAACCTAAAAACAATACTGGTATTGTTTACTTTGATCATTATATGCCAGTTGATATAATAATTTTGTCATTGAAGACGTAGTACGTCGAAGACATAAAAGTATATCGTAAGATATCAAATCAATATCGAAAGATATTATGTAAAGGTAATACAGAAAAATCTGTATTTAATTGTTGATACGAAATGACTTGCAAAGCGATTGGGCAGGTGTTTACACCTTTCTACTATTACACACGTAAATTTTGGGTTCAAAACGCGGAACAAGAATTGGCAAATATTGTTCTATTTCTCTCTCTAAACGATGATGGAACTAAAGCGCCTTGTCAAGCCTATACAAATAATAATTCTTGATAAAAATGAATTGAGCTATTTCCCAAAAAATAAAATCGATAATTTCAAATAATCATTATTATTATTAAACTGCTCCACATGAGTTAGGGATATTGATTTAAATTCCAAAAAAAATATAGTTAAAATAAGATTTTTGTGATGAAAATTCATATTAATATGATTTCAAGTTGCAAATTAATTTTAGCCTGTAGGTCTGCAGCGTATACAGGGTGGTTAAGAAAAAACGAGTAAAATAACGAAATTTTATTTCCAGAGAATTCAAGCATTTTAAGACTATCAATACAATGTATGGCCTCCACGGGCATTCATAACAGCTTGACATCTTCTTTACATACTACACACGAGGTTGTTGAACACTTCTTGAGGAATTTGGTTCCATAAAGGGGGCAGAAGCTCTCTCAGATCATTTAAGGATTCTGGGGTAGGTTGATGATTATCTAATCTTTTTGGAGCATATCCCATGCATGTTCTATGCAATTCAAATCTGGTGAGTGCGGAGGTATTGGTAAATGTGGAATACCAAGCTCCTCGCGCTCATTCTCAACTATGGCTGCACGGTGCGGTCTAGCGTTATCGTCTAGAAATTTAAAAGTTTCACCAATAGCAGCGTGAAAATTTGGCACAACATTGTCAATGACATGCTCCCTATAGTGTAAGGCGGTCATATTCCCAGGACAAATGTGTAGATCTGTGCGCCCGTTGAAACATATCCCGGCCCATACCATAACACTACCCCTTCCGAATGGATGGACTTCTTGGACATAGCGACGATTACGGGGTATGCGTGGGATTGTCCATACCCTTATTCTTCGAGAATCTGAAAATAGTCCATATCTGGATTCATCAGTGAAAAGGACACTACGCCATTGATCGTTCCAATTAATATGTTGCATTGCCCATTCCAGTCTTTGACGCTCATGGTCACGTGTTAATGGAACTCCTTTTAATGGACGTCTAGAACCTAGATTCACCTCTCTCAAACGTCGTCTGATGGTTTCGATGGAAACTTGGACCCCATCTGCATTTTGAAGAGTATTCCGTAGCATTCTACACGTAGATGTAGGCTTTCTTCTCGCCGAAACAGTGATGGAACGATCCTGAGCAGGTGTTGTTTTTCGTCGCCCACAAAGCCTTGGTCTTTCCAACACGGAACCTGTCAGCCTGAAGCTATTCCAAAGTCGAGATATCACACTTTGGCTGACTTGGAGCCTTTCCGCTACAACAACCTGAGTTAGGCCACCCTGTAGCATTCCGATAGCCCTATTAGCCCCAGCGTTTGTTAATTTTATGTCTTGGCATATTCATAAAACTCGTTTCAAATCGAAGCCGTTGATAAACTGACTTCATTTCAAAATAAGAACATTCATGAAGCATATGCAAAGGAGCAAACTTCAGAAAAAAGGCGACCAGATTGACGAAATGTCTCATACTGATTTTTGCACGCATGTTCTAGGGGAACAGCGTGCTATCGTTTTGTCCATATGTCTGTAATTTTTTATGATTGAGCCGAAAATGGTCTCGATCGACTAGGTTGGACTCTCAGATGACGAATCCGGCAAAATCGATTCTGTCCGGCCGAGGACACCATAACTGTCGACAGAAGCAAGCTAGCAAGTTGAAACTTTCATGATAGGTCGCGCATCAGAATGCCGCGGTTAAGTTCGTTAATGGGCCAAATCGGTCGAATAGTTTCGGAGTTATAGGCACTTGAAGTTTTGAAGTTATTTATTTTTTATTTCAGAAACTACTTGAGCGATTGGATTCAAACTTGGCAAAAGTGGAGTATAACGACGCGTTACTTTGAGCCAAATTTCATCAGGATCATATTGTCAGTAAATAAAAAACAATTTTTTTTCGAAATTTTTTTCCAAAACATTTTTTTTCGGTTACCATTCATTATATCCAAAAAAAAGTTCCACTCGCACTTTGAGCTTCATATTTCACAGCAGTGTACCAAATTTCAGTTCGATACGATCATAAGTTTTGGAGATATCGGGCAAAAATATGTCAAATTTCGAGGTTTTCTTGTCGATATCATTGTTTTTTCGGTATATCTCGAGGAATACTGATTCAGTCATGATAAAACTTCGCAGCTAGTTTGAAGATGCTGAAAGACAACTTTTTGCAAAATTTCGTGATAAAAATTCTGTGATTTTCTTATCTTATCATCCCCATTAAATTCTGTATGAACCTTCGAACTGTAATTTTTCGATGAAGTACTGGATTTCAATTCGATCTGATCTGTATTTTTGGAAATATTGGAAAAATAAAATTTTGAATGGGTATATCTGCGGAATCATTGGGTGGATTTTAACCATTCACGAATTCGGCCTTCGTAATTAAGGTCCAAACCTTCTCTACAAAAATCGAGTTTCTAAGTTGTTTCTCTTGAAAGTTATTGTATTTACGAAGTCGGCCGTTAGGCTGGCCGTAAACACAAGAAAAGAAACGACTTAGAAACTCTATATTTGTAGAGTAGGTTTGGGGCTCAATTACGAAGGTCGAATTCGTGAATGGGTAAAATCCGCCCAATGATTCCGTAGATATACCCATTCAAAATTGTATTTTTCTAATATTTCCAAAAATACAGATAAGATCGAATTGAAATCCAGTAATTTATCAAAAAAAAAATTCAAAAAGCACTGCCGTGAAGGCAGCAGCTTTTGCGTGCATGTTCAAATTCGTTGATCATTATATGCCAGTTGATATAATAATTTTGTCATTGAAGACGTAGTACGTCGAAGACATAAAAGTATATCGTAAGATATCAAATCAATATCGAAAGATATTATGTAAAGGTAATACAGAAAAATCTGTATTTAATTGTTGATACGAAATGACTTGCAAAGCGATTGGGCAGGTGTTTACACCTTTCTACTATTACACACGTAAATTTTGGGTTCAAAACGCGGAACAAGAATTGGCAAATATTGTTCTATTTCTCTCTCTAAACGATGATGGAACTAAAGCGCCTTGTCAAGCCTATACAAATAATAATTCTTGATAAAAATGAATTGAGCTATTTCCCAAAAAATAAAATCGATAATTTCAAATAATCATTATTATTATTAAACTGCTCCACATGAGTTAGGGATATTGATTTAAATTCCAAAAAAAATATAGTTAAAATAAGATTTTTGTGATGAAAATTCATATTAATATGATTTCAAGTTGCAAATTAATTTTAGCCTGTAGGTCTGCAGCGTATACAGGGTGGTTAAGAAAAAACGAGTAAAATAACGAAATTTTATTTCCAGAGAATTCAAGCATTTTAAGACTATCAATACAATGTATGGCCTCCACGGGCATTCATAACAGCTTGACATCTTCTTTACATACTACACACGAGGTTGTTGAACACTTCTTGAGGAATTTGGTTCCATAAAGGGGGCAGAAGCTCTCTCAGATCATTTAAGGATTCTGGGGTAGGTTGATGATTATCTAATCTTTTTGGAGCATATCCCATGCATGTTCTATGCAATTCAAATCTGGTGAGTGCGGAGGTATTGGTAAATGTGGAATACCAAGCTCCTCGCGCTCATTCTCAACTATGGCTGCACGGTGCGGTCTAGCGTTATCGTCTAGAAATTTAAAAGTTTCACCAATAGCAGCGTGAAAATTTGGCACAACATTGTCAATGACATGCTCCCTATAGTGTAAGGCGGTCATATTCCCAGGACAAATGTGTAGATCTGTGCGCCCGTTGAAACATATCCCGGCCCATACCATAACACTACCCCTTCCGAATGGATGGACTTCTTGGACATAGCGACGATTACGGGGTATGCGTGGGATTGTCCATACCCTTATTCTTCGAGAATCTGAAAATAGTCCATATCTGGATTCATCAGTGAAAAGGACACTACGCCATTGATCGTTCCAATTGATATGTTGCATTGCCCATTCCAGTCTTTGACGCTTATGGTCACGTGTTAATGGAACTCCTTTTAATGGACGTCTAGAACCTAGATTCACCTCTCTCAAACGTCGTCTGATGGTTTCGATGGAAACTTGGACCCCATCTGCATTTTGAAGAGTATTCCGTAGCATTCTACACGTAGATGTAGGCTTTCTTCTCGCCGAAACAGTGATGGAACGATCCTGAGCAGGTGTTGTTTTTCGTCGCCCACAAAGCCTTGGTCTTTCCAACACGGAACTTGTCAGCCTGAACCTATTCCAAAGTCGAGATATCACACTTTGGCTGACTTGGAGCCTTTCCGCTACAACAACCTGAGTTAGGCCACCCTGTAGCATTCCGATAGCCCTATTAGCCCCAGCGTTTGTTAATTTTATGTCTTGGCATATTCATAAAACTCGTTTCAAATCGAAGCCGTTGATAAACTGACTTCATTTCAAAATAAGAACATTCATGAAGCATATGCAAAGGAGCAAACTTCAGAAAAAAGGCGACCAGATTGACGAAATGTCTCATACTGATTTTTGCACGCATGTTCTAGGGGAACAGCGTGCTATCGTTTCGTCCATATGTCTGTAATTTTTTATGATTGAGCCGAAAATGGTCTCGATCGACTAGGTTGGACTCTCAGATGACGAATCCGGCAAAATCGATTCTGTCCGGCCGAGGACACCATAACTGTCGACAGAAGCAAGCTAGCAAGTTGAAACTTTCATGATAGGTCGCGCATCAGAATGCCGCGGTTAAGTTCGTTAATGGGCCAAATCGGTCGAATAGTTTCGGAGTTATAGGCACTTGAAGTTTTGAAGTTATTTATTTTTTATTTCAGAAACTACTTGAGCGATTGGATTCAAACTTGGCAAAAGTGGAGTATAACGACGCGTTACTTTGAGCCAAATTTCATCAGGATCATATTGTCAGTAAATAAAAAACAATTTTTTTTCGAAATTTTTTTCCAAAACATTTTTTTTCGGTTACCATTCATTATATCCAAAAAAAAGTTCCACTCGCACTTTGAGCTTTATATTTCACAGCAGTGTACCAAATTTCAGTTCGATACGATCATAAGTTTTGGAGATATCGGGCAAAAATATGTCAAATTTCGAGGTTTTCTTGTCGATATCATTGTTTTTTCGGTATATCTCGAGGAATACTGATTCAGTCATGATAAAACTTCGCAGCTAGTTTGAAGATGCTGAAAGACAACTTTTTGCAAAATTTCGTGATAAAAATTCTGTGATTTTCTTATCATATCATCCCCATTAAATTCTGTATGAACCTTCGAACTGTAATTTTTCGATGAAGTACTGGATTTCAATTCGATCTGATCTGTATTTTTGGAAATATTGGAAAAATAAAATTTTGAATGGGTATATCTGCGGAATCATTGGGTGGATTTTAACCATTCACGAATTCGGCCTTCGTAATTAAGGTCCAAACCTTCTCTACAAAAATCGAGTTTCTAAGTTGTTTCTCTTGAAAGTTATTGTATTTACGAAGTCGGCCGTTAGGCTGGCCGTAAACACAAGAAAAGAAACGACTTAGAAACTCTATATTTGTAGAGTAGGTTTGGGGCTCAATTACGAAGGTCGAATTCGTGAATGGGTAAAATCCGCCCAATGATTCCGTAGATATACCCATTCAAAATTGTATTTTTCTAATATTTCCAAAAATACAGATAAGATCGAATTGAAATCCAGTAATTTATCAAAAAAAAAATTCAAAAAGCACTGCCGTGAAGGCAGCAGCTTTTGCGTGCATGTTCAAATTCGTTGCTGAAGCGGTGATGACCGCATCTACATTGAACATGCGCGCAAAAGCTGCTGCCTTCACGGCAGTGCTTTTTGAAATATTTTATCGGATCGATTCAAGTTGTTATTGAGTTTTAAATGATTTTACAGCGAAAAGCTTGAAAATGAACTCCAAAAGTAAGCACATCACGTTAGAATAACAGGCACGTCGAGAAACAACTAGCTTGGAAGTGTTCGAATTTCTATCGCCAGAGGGCGTATCGCTTAGCAGTAGTTGCGAATATTACCAATAAATATAGTCACTGTACGCAGAAGTTCCCAATATGTTTGTTATAAATAAAAAGTCTCTAGTTAGTATGAATCTGAATGGATATCAATGTAAAAATGTAAAATTGAAAGCATGGCCAAAGGAGCTTATGTCTATGATGTTCTGTGGTCTTGCCCTTCTGTTGCTTGGCGATTGTGACATTTCGAATTTTTCATTTTCTAGCTAAATCTATTATTCTTAAAACAACAATGAGTCGCTATTGTTCAGTTCCTCAGTGTTTTTCGGAGAAAAAAAATTCAAGTATTCATTTCCACAAATTCCCAGAGCCTGGTGACAAATTCCGAGTATGGGTTGAAGGGAACTCTGGCATGAGAGTATTAACAGATCGACGAAAAGCTTGGCAACAAAAACTCAAAATTGGTAAACCAATTACAAAATTTATGATAGTGTGTTCCCGGCACTTTACGGATGATGATTATTTTAATAGAGGTAAGTACGAATTGCTCATGGAATATCAGGTTGTCATTGAGTTAATCGATTGTAGGCCCCAGTTCTAATCAGAGAAAGTTACTGAAAAGGAATGCTGTGCCTTCGTTGAATCTTCCTGGTGGATCAGTGGTCAAGAAACAACCTGAATGTAGAAGTGGTGGAGTTGATAGATTAGAGCAAAGGTGTATAAAAAAAGAAATGAATGATGAAGAAACTATGCCAGCCGCACAAGCTGCTTCTGATGATGTAATCGAAGCCGCACAAAGATTATTAGAGCTTCTTCAAGGTCATTTTATGGCTCAAAACTTCCAATGATTTTTGAAGAGAAGGTTGATACATATAAAGTGTCTAATTAATGTGAACTCACAACAACTGATGGTGCTTTGAACAGTTTTACTAGTCAAAATGGTAAATATTGAAATTTTGGACCCCACTGATATTGATTCAAAATTGGTTATCACCTACTGAATTTAGTCCCTTGAACATCGGAGATATGGGTCCCAAAAATTCCAAAAATGTCCTTTTTCAGATCACTTTTTCCACTAACTAACTGAAATCACAAACCACCGTTTGTTAGTTAACATATCAATGAACCTTCTTCTAACTGTTCACTACGATTTTTTTCGGGAATATTCGTTATTTATTGATTAAAAAAGAAATTATAGAACTGCTATTCTACCTCAAAATGTACTTACTTTCGCTCATTCACAAATCAAAGTTTTTCAATGGTGCTAAGCCAGTAAAAATCGTTGTGACTAGTTGGGCGGAGGTTCATAGATAATTTATGGACAAATTGAAAGTGAGCGATTGTTTTTATATTTGAAAAAATGATCTTAAAACGGGCATTTTTGGAACCGTGGGGGCCGATATCTTCATAAATAAGGTAGACCGCCAAGGTTTGACTGCAGATTCATGTTCAGGGGACTAAATTATTTAGTGAAACCAAATTTCAACTCAATATTAGCGGTGACCCAAAAATTACTATTTACCGTCTTAATAATATAAAATTATTAGATTGTTTATAGTGATCGGAGTTAACATCCTTTAAATATCAATCAGTGTATTGTTTTGGTATTGGCAAAGATGAAATGTGCTATACCATCATCAGATTCATGTTAATCTATTTCCATTCGTTCACAAAATGTATAAATTGAGTACACCCCTCAATAAACATGAAAATAATTTATGAGTATTCAGTTCATTTGTGTATTATTCCATAAATTATGTGATACAATACTATTAGCGAATGAAGATAAGTGCTACTCCCTCTGGTGGCTATCCGAGTAACCCGAGGTACAGACATTATCATTGACAAGTTAAAAGAAATGTTAAGAAAATGAGAAAGTTTATGCATTTTTCTTGGCGTTTGTGTGATCTTTCAAGTGCTTCTACTGAGGAAAAGCAAACTCAAATGTCCCTTCCCATAGATTTCCACAGCCCGGTGAAAAATTTCGAGTTAGGGTAAAAGAAACTTCCTTTAACAAGTCAGGCCTGAAAGTGTTGAAGAATCGATAAAAACCAAAAAACAAGATTTATGAGAGTCTGTTACCTGCCTTTTACTGATGATGATCATTTTTATAGAGGTAAGCACAAATTGCTCCTGAAATATTAGATCAGATTCATGAAGACAATTTTTTTCCAGGCCCCTAATCCAAGCAGAGAAATTTACTTAAGAGGAATGCTCTGCCTTCCAGAAATCTGCCTGTTGAACTGATCATTAAGGAACAACGTAAATGTTTTAGTGATAGAACTGACTATGGAAAAAAAAAGAGTCTCAACAAGGAAATATCTGATGATGAATACTGTTTGCTAAAAGTGCTTCTGCCGATGAGAGCAAAGTTGTACAAGGCTTATTTATTACAGCTTTTTCAAGACCAATCATATGTGTTGGAAAATTTATTTGTCAATCCATAATGAATAAGACTCACGATAAAAGTAGCATTAGTTTTATGTGAATGCATTCATTTCATTCACAATATACTGAGTATTTAGTCCTTCGCTATAAAAATAGTAAAGTTATAAGTGTGTGTCTATTATTCCAAAAAGTATGTTCTACAATAATATCTGTTTTTCAACTTTCAAGACAGCCTAAGGAATCCACCAAAGTCAATCTTCCCATTTGGATCTGAAAATAAATAATATTAAAATGCTGTCTAACTTTGGAGATATCCCCGTAATTTTAGAGTTGCTACACTCAATAAGATTGAAGAATGATACATACCTACTTTATAAGAATGGAATACTCTCGTCAGCTATAAAAGTCTAAAAAGTCTTTGAATAAATCGTGAAATCAAAAATTATCAAACCAAACACTAACAAACAGTACAAAATCGACTATCAAAACAAAATCTATGTCTGTATCTAAGGTTCTGAAACTGGCCACCGTGGCGTTGCGATCTTAAATTCAGGGGCCAATATCAATTAGAACTTTCTGACTAGTACTGGGAAAAGATGGTATTGGCTTAAGGACTCTTGGGTGAATTAAACACTCTTTATCGAATTGTCGACGTTTCAAAACATTTATTGGGATCTTTTTCAGGACTGCATTATAATTTATTTTCAATCTTGAAACATTGGACAATTTCAAATATATATGAACTTAAATACAAATACTCTAATATATAGGTCTGGTTGAAGGACACATAAAATAATTACTCTGAAACATAAAATGATCTACACTCAGGTGGGATTTATTATTGATCACTATCACTGTTTATTTTTATTTTTTTGTTATACTTATTGTGATTTATTGAGTTAGTTCATTTCTAAGTTTTTCCTCTAAGTTGATTCTTACCAATTTTGTCAGGTGTATAAAGATGTAGTGGTAAATGTTGAACTTAATTGGAATCTCAAAGTTTGGTTCTGCATCAGTTCTGTACGTGTATCATATAACAATAATAACAATAATTTTATTGATCCTTTTAGACATTCAACAATGTATAGGATAAGTCATATTGAAGATAGAAATGAAACATTTGTAAATAATCAAGATAAAAAAATCAAGTGAAAAATAATTATGAATTATATAAAATTATCAGAGAGGTATTCCTCAATACTATAGAAACACTTGTCTATCAACAGGGTCTTAACATTAATCTTGAATTGAATATCTTTCATTGACTTGAACATGTTTGGCAAATGATTATAAAGTTTAGTCCCTATGAAAGATGGTGTGGATTCATATTTTGTAGTGTGGTGTCTAGGGATACAAATAACATCCACATGCCTAGTCTTATAATTGTGGAAATCAGAACATTTTTTCAAAGTGGACTTATTTCGATGGATATATAATAGACAATTCAAAATAAAAATACATGGGAAGGTCAAAATTTTATACTTATGGAAAAACGAACGACAAGAATCACGAGGTTTGATACCAAATAGGAGTCTAATTATTTTCTTCTGACAAACAAATACTCGCCCTGCATCTACAGACGATCCCCACAGTACGATGTTATAGCAGAGGTGAGTATACACCATACTGTAGTATATCCCGAGGAGGGAATCCATCGGAAGTGAATCCCTGAGACGCGATAACGCCTAAAAAGAATTATTTAACTTTTTACACACGTGATCAACCTGATAATGCCATTTCAAATTCCGATCCACATACAGCCCAAGGAACCTGACAAACTCTGTTGAGACTAATGTCCTCTCAGGATGTTGAACGGAAAATGCATCACCAGGATCAGTAGTACGATTCTGAAATCTTATTATTTGGGTTTTTCCCAAATTTACTATTAGGGAGTTACGGTGGCACCAGTCAAGAAAACGCTGAATGATGGACTCACACAGATTCTTCAGTTCCTGCAGACTACTAGCCTTGACTGCGATAGATGCATCGTCAGCAAAAAGAACCAGAATGCAGGCTAAAATGTACTCTGGCAAATCGTTTATAAACAACAAAAATAGGAGAGGTCCCAACACCAATCCTTGGGGAACTCCTAAGTTGCTGGCATATTCCCGAGAGCTGAACTCACCCATTCGGACATATATTCTGCGATTCGTTAGGAAACTATGAATCCATTCAAGAAACACTCCTCTGAATCCTACCTGGTACATTTTATCCAGAATAAACGTATGTTGAAGAGTGTCAAATGCACGAGATAAGTCGAAAAAAATACCCGCTACATGAGTACCATCATCCAAACAAGTGAACACAAACTCCAGGAACTCGCAGCAAGCAGTTTGAGTCGACTTTCCAGATCTAAACCCGTGTTGACTACTGGATAGAATGGAAAACTTGGATAGGTAGTCGTGTTGTTATAGACATCAATACAGTTTGAATTTCGCGGTAGTTGACTAAAGATTTTTGTTTGATGTTCTCAAAATCAGAAGAAGGTTTACAGGGTTTCGTTGACGCAGACTGGGGTAATGATAAACAAGATCGAAAATCTTGTACAGGTTTTGTTTTCAAAATGTCGAATGGGGTTATATCTTGGGAAAGTAGGAAACAGAGAACTGTAGCACTTTCTAGTACAGAGGCTGAATATGTGGCAGTGGCTGAAGCAACCAAAGAAGCAATTTATTTGAAAAATTTGAATTTTGAAATTACTGGTCAGATGAATTGTGTAAGTTTGTTCAATGACAATATGGGAGCTCAGGCATTGGCAAATAATCCAGTCTATCATAAGCGCACCAAGCATATCGATATACGTCATCATTTTGTCAGGGATGCTGTGTCAAATAATCAAATCAAATTATTGTATTTACCTACTGATAAAATGACAGCTGACATATTTACCAAAAGTTTAACAGCTGATAAACATGATAGATGTATTAAAGAATTGAATATGTCTGTATTGATGTAGTGGGGGTGTTGTTATAGACATCAATACAGTTTGAATTTCGCGGTAGTTTGTGGAAGCGCCCTCTATTTCCGGCGCAGATGTCATGTAGTGGAACATGAAATGAATAAAGTAGTACTTGTTGAAAAGTCAAGCTGAGTGTATCTCTTATATTTCCTTCCTTTTGTTCACCATTTTGCACACTGCAAATCTGCATTACAACAAGTCGTACATTCGGCTGTATATAATTTTCTCGACTACCTTGGATAACTGGCTGAGAATTGAAATAGGGCGATAATTCGAAATATCATGTATGTCCTCCCTTTTGTGAACTGGTATGACTCTTGCCAACTTGAGTGCAGATGGAAAATGACCTACAGAGACAGATTCATTAATAAGGAACGCAATGTGTTCGGAAATCAAAGGGGATAACAATTTTAAAATTTTTGCTGATACCATATCCGAACCAGCGGCACCATCAGCGCTCAAACCGCCAATGGTGGACACGATCTCATCCGGAGTTACAGGAAAAAAGAAAAAGTTGGAACTCATCAAGCAATGTGTGGTGCACATTTTAGATACACCGTTATGATAAAAGTTTTGTATGGAAAGTTGAGCAACCTCAGCAAAATACTTGCCAAAGGCATCAGCCACCTTTTGAGGACAAGAAGTATGCTCACCATTAACATGTAGAGATATTGGTCTACTTTTCCTCACTTTATTTCCGAGTTCATTGTTAACAAGGCTCCAAACCGCTTTATTTGGGTTTGTGGATTCAATTAAGATGTTCTTATTAAATTCTTGTTTGGAACATTTCAAAAATCTATTATACTCCGATTTAGCATTTTTGTACATTTCTCTGATTTCTGGATGTTTGAGATTTTGGACAAGCCAGTGCAAATTCTTCAAGCGATTTCGGTTCTCCACTATAGTGGGTGTAATCCATCTTGGTTGACTGCTAGTATTGGAGCGAACGAGTTTTTGAGGACATGAAACATCGATTGAATATCTCAACAGGTCAACAAATCTTTGAAATTTATCTTCCACTGAAGAGCAGGAAAGAACAGTGTTGAAGTTAGTACTGGAGATCAAGGTAAAAAGATCGCTCAAATTATTTTTCGACATTATTCGGATAAGTTGCCTGCCGGGAGCAGCGCCTGAAGAATCACGGTAAGGGTAATCGAGTATAATCGCTCTATGGTCACCTATGAGTGGATCAAAAACATCCAAGCTGACGGAAAGCTTATTAGCGTCACACACAATATAATCAACTTTACTGAAAGAAGTTCGACCGTTCTTATTGGTGAACACTCGGATTGGTTCAACTGAGTTCACTTTTAAATGGAAACTCATGAAGAGATCATCAAGGAATCTTCTATAGGGATCGTCTGTAGACAAATGGTTTACATTAAGATCACCTCACAAAAAAAAATTTTCAGAGATGGAGGAACAGTAGGTGATGACATATTGAAGAGTTTTCAGAAATATTTGAAAATCTCCGGAAGGTGGCCTATATACACTAAGTACACAAAACTTTACCTTACCCACCTTCACTCTGGTAGCACAAAGTTCACAGTGCATCTCCACAGAAAACTTGTCTGTATTCAAACACTGTACAATATGATCAGACTTCACGTAGATGGCACAACCTCCGTGCTCACGATTCGGTCTACAGTAGTTCGCGACCCATTGGTAACCGGACAGGGTCATGAACTTGATCTGCTCTGATGAGCACCAATGCTCCGCTATACTCACACAATCAGGATTTCTGGAATAGCAAAGTACTTCCAATCTATTCAGTTTATTGGAGATGCATTGAGCATTTAACTGCATTATTCTGAAGTTCTTGATCTGGTGCTCTAAATCAGTTCTGGATGAAGATTCGGCATTAATTATGATATTGGAATTGTTCCTTGGCGGCGCTTCGAAAAAAATTTGTTGATGGTCACTCCCTCAGGCCACAGAGCAGAATCCATAACCTGGTTGAGGAATTGGGAGGGAACTGTTAGCTTGAAAGAGGAGTATATATTTGGTTGTTTAGATATTAGTTTCTCACAGGTGGTGTTAGCGGTTATATCATTCAGAAACTTCACTATTTCATCAGATTCAGTTCTGGGACAAAGCCTCGAGACATGAATATAGGACAATGCTTTTTTTGGTGCACTGACTAGAACACTGGATTTAGATGATCCAATAATTAAAGGTGACCTGGGCTTCATTTTCTTGGATTTCGGAACAGTCGAATTCATATCAGGTGTAATATTCTCTGGATTATCCTCCCGACTCTGAGACTTTTTCTTCTTTTTTTCCACCAGTGTCCATTCCGATTTCGAAGACGTGGAATTGGAAATTATCTTTGCAGGTTTTATTGAATTATCTTCCATGGAGCACTTACTTTGTGAACCAGCTGTAGTTGGGAGAACCGAAGACACAGCATCTTTAACATTTGCCGGCATGTGTTTCTTCGAGTTATCAGCAAGGGAATTCCGATCAGCTGTAATCGATAATTTATTGATCTTGTTTATAATTCTTATCCCTTCCATGAGGGTTTCTATTTGTTTACTTTGATGATTAATTACATTCTTTAGATTGGCGACTTCTGAATGAAGAGGGATTAGTGCTTCCTCAATAGCTTTTTTGATAGTTCGAGTTAATTCGGCATTATTTGTAGTGCTGCAATCCACGTCGCATGTTGGGGAAGAATCAGTTTCAGTTTTGTTCAGCATTCCACAAGAGTCACAAATCCACCCATCAGAGGATAAACGGATTTTGTTAAAATCTTCCATGCTTATATTAACACACTTTGAATGAAAACTTCTAGCACAAATTTTACAATCAATAGGCTCATCGTATCTATCAATTTTGTTTGTACATAGACAGCAACTAATTCCACGTACTCGCGACATGATAGCTCGCTTAGCAATATGATTCCGGTGATTCCGGAGGAGACCGTCAGATTTTAGGATAAGTTTACACTAGTCAAGACAATGTTTGGTTCATGGTTGGGGGACTCTATTGAGAATCTACAGGGTGATTTGTCCGATTCGATCGATTTTACTTTTATTGATAACTTTGGTATGACTCATTCGATTTTAATAACATTTTCAGCGAAGTACAGAATTGATGAGAAAATTCATTAATTCCAAATTTTTTCATAATAAGTGGTTGTTATTTTGATAATTCCAGATTAATTGTGCAGGTTGAAAAACTGTACATGGCGTTTCCAAAACTATCAGTTTACCATTCTACTATAATAAGTCATTATTTGAGAGTTTCTAATTTTTTTGGCACACTTCTAGTTTTCAGAGGTGACAAAAAAAAGACAATGTGGAAATTTCGCTCTAATTGATTCTACTTTTATTAATAACTTTGTTATGGCTCATTTTGATGAAATTCTCAGTGTAGAACAATCTGAATGAGTACATTCAATAATTGCAACAAATCTCTAAAATACAGTGTTGCAATTGTGATAACTTCAGAATTTCAGGTTAATTGTACAGTAGAAAAAAAACACACTGTGCCTTGCTTTTCCAAAACTTTCTTATTCGTTTCAGATTCTACAATAATATGTCATTATCCAGAGGTTTTTAATTTCATTGGCCCACCTCCGGTTTTGCGAGAAACAATGTTTGAAGAAGAGCATAATCGAAATTTGGCGCAAAAGCAGTGAGAATATATTCTCAAAATATATCAAAATATATTTTGTACTAGGTAGTAAAGCTGTATATTCCAAGGATGCAAAGCAGATCTTAGGTTCTAAAATTTTCTTTCAAATTCCAAATTCATATTTAATTGCTCATAATCTGAAAAACATTCAATTCAGAATATTACTTCATGTGCACATAAACCAAATAAATCTACACACATGAAAACAAATATTGAACAAACATACGAAATAAATGACAAGTGAACTTCAGGATCAATAGAAAATAAATTTTGAATTTAAAAAGAATATTTTTGAAGTGACTAACAACTTTGCATCCTTGGACAATACAGCTTTCCTACCTATTGCAGAATACTCTCACTGCTTGTGAGCTAAATTTCGATTATTCTTTTCTTCAAAAATGTGTTCTAGGAAAACCGGAGGTGTACCAAAGAAATTAAAAACCTCTCAATAATGACGTATTATGGTAAAATCTGAAACGAATAAAAATTTTTTGGAAAAGCAATGTACAGGGTGTTTTTTTCAACTGCACAAGTGATCTGAAATTATCGCAATTACAACCCTGTATTTTGAGAGATTGTTACAATTATTGAATGAACTCATTCAGATTGCTCTACACTCCAAATTTCATCAAAATTGTATGAGCCATACCAGAGTTATTGATAAAAGTAGATTCGATTGGAGCGAAATTTCGACATTATCTTTTTTTGAAAAAATTTTTTCGAAAAACTAGAAATATGCCAAAAAAATTAGAAACTCTCAAATAATGTTTTATTATAGTAGAATCGTTAAGAGATAGCGTATTTTAGGAAACGCGATGTACAGGGTGTTTTTTCAACCTGCAAAATTGATCTGGGATTATCACAATAACAGCCACTTATTTTGAAAAAAATTTTGAAATTAATGAATGTGCCCATCAATATTGTACTTCGCTGAAAATTTCATTAAAATTGAATTAGCCATACAAAAGTTATCAATAAAAGTAAAATAGGTCGAATCGGACGAATCCCCCTGTATATTCTCAAAAGTGACCCCCAACCATAAACCAAACATTGTTTCGAGGCTGTCTTGACTACTGTAAACTTATCCTAAAATCTGACGGTCTCCTCCGGAATCACCCTGTATATATATAAAGAAGAATCCGAATTCTGTCACTAAAAGAACATACATAGACGGTTCGAGCACGACTTATTATAATTTATTATGATGCATAACAACTAGATTTGTTTTATGGATCGACATCTTCGAGATTTTGTCTTCGCCCCTGCATGTGTAAAGGCAATCGTTTTATTCTCTCCTGGGTATCCGCTTTGTGAGTTGGGTCTCTGTTTCCTGCTATGGTATGTTTCGATTAATTATTTTGTAATATTCGACAAAATAAAACATTCCTGTGAAAGTCAGTATTCCATCATTATTAAGATTGTATGTTATCATCCCAAAATCTGACGGTCTCCTCCGGAATCACCCTGTATATCATCGTTAATTCATTCGGATACGATTTTTTGTGTTGTCAATATGGTACTGACTGGTGACTGCCAGTGTTTTGCTTTCGGATGATAACTTGTGAATAACTACTTAGGTTTGGATGGAATTCCCTGATGACTCAATTTAATTGATCTCCTTCAGCAGGCCGCTATAAATTGTACTCAATTTTCCCATATTTACTGTATCGTTTATGGATATGTAAATAATTTCACTTATACACCTTTTATTGCAATTAACTTCTTTGTGTAATATTTTTACTACATCAAAGTCAAAATTATGCTTTTCATTGAAATGGTGCGTCGCGAGGGCAGTTTTCTTATTTTTGTCTTTGTTACTTTCTTTGCAATCCGATTTTTGCACGAATGTTCTAGGGGAACAGCGTGCTATCGTTTTAAATGAATGTCTGTAATTTTAGATGACTTAGCCGAAAATGGTCTCTAACGACTAGGTTGGACTCACTAAGCGATACGCCCTCTGGCGATAGATATTCGAACACTTCCAAGCTAGTAGTTTTTCCACGTGCCCGTTATTCTAAAGTATTTTCCTTACTTTTAAAGTTCATTCAGCTTTTCTGTTGTTGTTCGAGTTGAAATTTCGGTATACCGAAACTGTTTGTAATATTCATCAATCGATTCCTTTCTTTCCGATTAAAATTCTCGATTGTATTAATTCGAAATGGCATCCTCCTGAAATGACTATTGTTTTGTGCCTCAAATCAAAGTTATTCATGGTCAGAAAGGAAAGTATCATCTACTGCCTGAAGTTTTCATTTCTTCCAAAGCCAAATGAAAGTAAAGTTAATTTGGAAACAGCACTTGGCAGGGAACTCAATGATAGAAGAAAGGCCTGGATTTTGAAATAGATGATTAATGAACAGGTTACGAAATACATGGAAGTGTGTTCACTGCATTTCTCTGAAGTTTTTAGGTGTAAATGAAATTGAGAGAATTTTGATGAAAAATGCTGTTTCTGCAGTGAAACTACCGAACACTTCTGTAGCTACCTACTTCACATTCTACACAAAATCATATTCAAAGAGAGTGATCTGGTTGAAATCTTGACGAAAACTAGATATACTGTTATAGTTGATAATAGCTGAAGTAATGCATATAAATACATTAATATTTTTCATTTCTATAAAGGAAGGTTGAACCAGCTCTGACATTTTTCATTTTGTATGTGAATCTTGAGCAGTTGTGATATGAAAATAAAATCAGTTATATGTCTATTTGTTTCGTTTCCTTTCGAAATACGATGTAAAAGAACTAAAACAGAACAGCTGTTTTTTCATTTTATTGATTCACTCGTTTTTCAACAAAGAACAAGTCATATCATTTGGACTGATTCTAGATTTACCACATAATATGGCCTGCATTGAGCACTCAATTCATAAATAAGAGTCCTTAAATTACTTATTGAAGTGCCTGTTTTTCCAGATATTCAGGTAAACTTAGTTATTGGTTCATTTTGATCCACCATCCACCAAGCAACAGGCACTAAAATAACATAGAAATTATCCTCCAGGAACAATTTAAAGCACGATTTTATATCGTGATCCAAACGAAAAGTTCCTTCTCAAGAAATCTTACACAAAATTAAAATAATTTATTTAAATATTTTAACTCTGCTTAATAAATATTCGTTCTCCACTATATTTCTACGGTTTGTTTACATGAAACAACTAGCTTGATCAGGTTCCAAATTTAACCGTTAGGGCGCTGGTATCTTCGCAGAACTTACCAATCTTACGTGAAAATGTATGATACTCTGTTTTCATTTCCCCTGTTAATACTGTGATTTCTTAGAAGAAGATATATTATTTGGTTTACCAAAAAATATGACGCTCGTTCTCAAAAGAATATTATACAGGGTGTTCTACAAGCTCTATGACAAACTTTGACAGATGGTAGCTGTGCTTATTCTGCACATTTTTTTTCCTATAAATATATATCCGATTAGTTTTTGTTGAGAAGATACAAGCATTTGAAAAATTATATTTTCATGTTCAAATCATAATTATAAATGGGAATTTTGATACTATAAAAATTGTTCAAAATGTCCACCTTCGGCTTGAACGCAAGCTTCACATCGACGAACTAAAGATGCCGTTACTCGGCAGATCAGATTTGGGTCGTTTCGTATTTGGTTTGCTGCATCTTGAATTCTATCAAGCAATTGTTGATGAGATTCGATTTCAACATGATAACCAAGCTGCTTCATATGGGCCCATAAATAAAATCTAATTGTTTTAGATCAGGCGAACGAGGTGGCCATTGTATTGGTCTTTTCCATTTATTCGGGAAATGTTCATTCAGCCAACTGACTACTTGTCTCCCTCTATGTGGTGGTGCACCATCGTGCTGATACCACATATTTCCTACAATGTTTAGCTCTAAGTCATCAATGAAATCAAAAAGGTTGTGCTCAAAATATTTGTATACAAATCTGCATTTAAACGGTCATTTATAACATGTACTAGCATCAAATCATTGTTGAAAATCCCACCCCAATCGTTTACACCGAAACGTTGCTGATATCTTGGGTACCTATGTTGTTAAAGTAACCATCTACAAAATTCTAACCTTCGTAACACATCGTCAGCATGTAAAGCTTGTACCTTTCGTCTATGAAATGGATGCAACATTTCTTCTTTCAAAGCACGCCATACGAAATTTGGTGATGAATGAAGATTAGTAGCTATACGTCGAACACTTATCGAAAGGTTGCCACGGACAGCATCTATTACATTTTCCTCATTTTCTACGTTTACTTCAGTTGGCCGAATGGCTTTCTTTGGAGCAGGATTGCCTGTTTCTCGAAGTCTTCGGAATGATGCACAAAATACTGTGTGACCAGGTTGCTGTCTATTAGGATATTTTCTTCGGTATTCACGAGCTGCTTTTCTGAAGTTACCATTTAGAATACCCATGTTCAAATACAATATCTGCATTTTCCTGACTCGTGAAAGAATGCATTGTCATTCAAAACCAACCGATATTTTATGTCGGTCTACTTGATCAAAACATGGAAATCAATTTTTTCAAATGCTTGTAACTTCGAAACGAGAACGAATCAGACCTATGTTCATAGGAAAAAAATGTTCAGAATAAGCACAGCTACCTTCTGTCAAAGTTTGTCATAGAGCTTGTAGAACACCCTGTATATTATACTGGTCTGGCCAGGACACTCGGCACTATGCGAAACTACGTTAATCTAGATGAGTTGAGAATATACTCCGCCAGTGGAAGATTCAAAACCTCAGCGCCATGCTATATGAAATTAACGACTGTTCTTTTGCGCAGCTTGGTGGGGGGTCTCCAATTCCCCGATATACGCAATCCAAGCCAAGAAAGAATTGCCAGTCGCACTCCAAACTTGAGGTGCTTAAGAACAAATCGGTTGAAAATAAAGTAGATTCTTCGTAAATCTAAATGATTCGCGTGAAAAAAATAATTCAAATCATGAAATGGTATTTTGGTGGTCATTAAATTCAAGAAAGAGTGAATTCATTTATTGTTGCCTCTGAAGATAGTCCTATACCTACCTACCTATTGCAAGATTGATAAACCACCAACAACCATTAGTGAAAATCATCTGAAAAAAGAAGATGTGTGCGCTTTTGTTGAGACCAGTGCACCTCGTTTGAGTAGACAAATTGCTGAACGAGTCGATAAGAGCGATAGAAGTGTTCGGGAATATTTCGAAAAGGACCATTTTTATAGAGAATTTTAAGATCTACAACTTTGCTCTGACGTACTTTTTTCGATAAAACTTACCGTTTTCGAGAAAAATCCCAAAAACCTAAAACTTTGACCTTGGGCCCCGAATAAGTCCCTTAGCGCACATGGGACTGATTGGGACTTTTGACACTTTGTTCCTTGTGGTAAACCTAAGGTCTCTACGAAGATTTGGCTCTGTCGGAATTTTCTTTATTTCAATTGTGTAAATTGACCGGACTATATAGTTTTCAGAGTTCGAGCCGAAAATTGCCTTAAATGATTAGGCTGGACTTCCTGAAGGAGAAACCGTGGTCGAATTGAATTCTGTCCGCCAGGCCACTTTTGAAGGAGAGGTCCTAAAGTATTTAAATGTCGATGTTTGATTTGGAATATCTCGGTTGAATTCGTTAGTTCAAAATGGGCCGAACACTTTCGGAGTTATATCAATATGAACTTTCGAGGTTCATTCCTAAATACCTCATAAAGAACTGACTCGATTATAGATTGAAACTTTGTGTTTAGATGTGGTAACTTTATAAATACCAACTCGCAACTTAATGCCAATTCTTCGTGTAGATCCAGCGTTTAGAAAAATTCAAAAAATGTTTTTTCCAAAATTTTTTTTTGAAATTTTTTTTTCTCGGAAATTAATGATCAGATTCCAAAACTTCGAGTCAGTATTCAACAACAAGTTTCAATTCGATTCTATGCTTACTTGCGGATATATCAGGAAATAATCTAGAAAAGCAATGACGCCGTGAGGTCAGGAGCTTCTACGCGCTTGTTGGGATGGGGGTTTTTCCTTTGAACGAAACTGCAGTATTTTCATGGAAAACCTTTAGAACATCACATTTCAAACATATAATTTCAATATTATATTTCAAAAAAAAGTTTGATCACCTAAAACTGAGAAATAAAAATGGGGATTTGCATTTAGAGCGATTTGTCTTGAGTGCACGATACGGCAACGTCGAATTCAGCTTTTTCGGAAAGAAAAGGACGTCTAATGTGTTACTTTGCTTAGGAAAACAGAGATAGCTATACTTCGATCTGGTTTGAGTAGAAGACAACGACCAAGGAATAGAAAAAGAAGAGCACATACTGTTATATTACTGACAAATCGCAAAAGGAAATTCTTTGGTTATATTGACAAAGAACACGTGTGTACCATAGCATAGGAATAAATAATTCATTATTATATAGCAGAAAAAGCTATTCTACAAAACACCGTGCATGCCTGGCAAATCCCAAACCCCAATTTTGAAATCTGATTTTGAATACTTTCTGAAGGTAATTTGGTAAAAATGATGAATCAAACCCATAATAATTATGTTCAAATTTGCATTTGCAGTAATAACCCAAATTCAGAAAAAACCCAATTCTAACTATTGAATGAACACGAAATTTTGCATCTTGTTGTGCGTTGGTTCGTATCCTTCACCTGATTAACAACTTCCCACCTGGTTGCGTTCGTACTTCTTAAGATATTGCAGAAATAACATTGAAATTCAAAATAACAATGTAATTTAATCTCCAAAAATAAATATCGCATCGAATTTCAGGAACATTTTTGTGTGATACTAACGGATTTTTCCAAAATCGAATCAAAATTTTTCATCGAAAGTTTGAAAATTTTTCTGATAAACAGTTTTTTCAATTTTCTAACCATTGAGTCCACACGAAATTCAGCCTTAAGTTGCGTGTTAGTATTCCAAAACTGTTCACAAAGTTTCAATCTGATTCAGTATTTCATGATATATCGAAAAATCAACCTTAAAATTTCAAATCGGCCTTACTTCGATAATATTTAACGGATTTAACCCATTTACGAACGCAACCAGGGTATTTGGACTATGTACCTAAAATGACAATTTTGAGTAGCTAGGTCCTTTCCTTCGAAAGTTAGAGCACATACGGACGGACGGACAGAATTGAATTTGACCACGGGGGCGTCTTCAGGGTGTTCAACCCAATCTTTTGAGACCATTTTCGGCTCAAAACTCGAAAATAACAGACATTTTGACGAAACGATAATTTGGTGTTCCCTAGTACAAGCGCGTCAAAATACGTCAAATTTCCTTGGTTTTTGAAAGTTTGACGTTATTTCCTCAATACCTCAGGAAGTACAGATGCGATTCGTAATCAAATGAAAAATACCAACCTGCAACGAAATTTTTCCAGTTTTGTTTTAGGAAAAATTTTTCTTAAAAGCTTTCGATCAGATTTCAATAACAACGCTTCGAATTTCCCATTTTTATTCACGGAAATCATATTGAGATTTCGAGGTTATTTCCTCGATATTTCAAGAAAGACAGACGGAATCAAAAAAAATATTTCGATCAGAATATCGTAATTAGTTGGAGAATGCAAAATTTCCTGTGGACCCCGTAGCTAGAAAATTTCAAAAAAATATTTATTCGAAACTTTTCGAATTGTTCATGTTGAATAAATAAATTTTCTAGTCATCACTAAGGCCATTTGTCATGTCAGTACACATTGACACGTATGAATCCTTGTAAAATGATCAACATCTGTTTGACTACGCTGCTGTACTGACTAACGGATACGACCAACTGGAAGGGGCTCGTGAGCCAATGCGGCACTACTTGGCCACACATTTCGCTCAAGGTTGCCCCACTTTTTTTTTCGGAAGGTGGAGGCCGATTCTTGATCGAGAATTGAAAAGTATGACAATTCGCAACTACTGCTAAGCGATATGCCCTCTGGCGATATGAATTCGAACACTTCCAAGCTAGTAGTTTTTCGACGTGCCTTTTATTCTAACGTGTTTTTCTTACTTTTTAGAGTTCAATTTCGAGTTTTGTGTCGTTTTCCGAGTTGAAATTTCGGTATACCGAAATTGTTTGAAATATTCATCAATCGATTCCTTTCTTTCCGATAAAAATTTTCGATCGTATTTATTATCAATTATTATTATTATTCATGATCAAAGAAGAAAAGATCATCTACAGCCTCAAGTTTTCATTTTTCCCAAAGTCAAATGAAATTGAAGTTAATTTGGAAACAGCATTTGACAGGAAACTCAATGATAGAAGAAAGGCCTAGATTTAGAAATTGAAGATTGGAAATCAGGTCACGAAATACATGAAAGTATATTCACTGCATTTCTCTGAAGATGATTATTTTCACAAAGGTAAATTACAATGTATTCATTTAGAAACAACTTCATGTCCTGATGTTTTTAGGTGTAAATGAAAATAAGAGAATTTTGATGAAGAATTCTGCAGAGAAACAACCGAGCACTTCTGCAGCTACCTTACTCACATGCTACACAAAATACACTGTTATAGTTGATAATAGCTGAAATTATTCATATAAATACATAAATATTTTCCATTTTTATAAAGGAGGTTAAACCAGCTGTGACATTTTTCATTATGTATGTGTATCTTGAGCTGTTGTAATATGAAGATAAAATCAATTATATGTCTATCTGTTTCCTTTTCTTTCGAAATACGATTCGAAAGAACTAAAGCAGAAAATCCGTTTACATTTTATTGATTCACTCGTTTGTAAACAAGTTGAGAACAAGTTATGTCATTTGGACTGATTCTAGATTTACCACATAATATAGCCTGCATTCAGCACTTCTTCACATTAATAAGAGTCCTTCAATTACTTATCGAGGTGCCTATTTTTCCAGAAACTTGAGTATACTTGGATATTGGTTCATTTTGATCCACCAAGCAATAGACACTAAAACAACTTCAAAATTATCCTGCAGGAACGATTTAAAGCACGATTTTATATCGTGATCCACACGAAAAGTTCCTTCTCAAGAAATCCTTCCCAAAATTATAATAATTTCTCTAAATATTCAAGCTCTGCTCAATAAATATTCGTTCTCCACCACATTTCTACGGTTTGTTTACATAAAACTACTAGCTTGGACAGGTTCCAAATTTAACCGCTAGGGCGCTGGAAACTTCTGCGAAGGTGCCATATCCGCTCCGATTTTTTAAGTTAAATATTAACAACAAGTAGACATGACCTGCGAATGGAACCGAATGTCACTCGACAATCGAATGTTATATTTGTTATACTCCGTACCACTCGTTGTCGAAGGAAACGATGATAGGGTTATGTTTATATTCCGATTTGAAATTTCTCGATATCTTGCATTCAGTTTATTTCTTGAATGTTTGCTTGTAAATAAAGTCGAAATGGCGAATAGAACTCTCACAAATTTTACTCGAGAAAACTTAGAAAATCGACATAAACATATGACAATTGTCATACCCTGCAATTCTTGATTGAGATTCAAGAATCGGCCCTCTGCTCTACTCCCGTGTCTGTACGCGGCTTTATGGCTATTTGAAAATCGTTCATCCATTTGAGAAATTATATATATTCGATTCTAAATGAATCGTTTAAAATTGAACGTTTCAAATATGCCTCCTCATCTCCGCACTGAACATTTCCGCAAATTACAAACTTAAACTGTTCTAGTCACTTACGATTGTAAAGTTTTATTGATTAACTCTAGTAAAGTTAGTGCAATTAGTGGGATATCCAGTCATATTATTAAATTCTGCTCAAACTATTCGTTTAATCGCGTATTCACGTTCACATTGGTATACAATTTGAAAGTGAATAATCGTGCACTATTGGCGTCTTGTTTAAGATTGCAGCGCCACGGTGGCCAGTTTTAGAACCTTAGATACAGATATAGATTTTGTTTTGATAGTCGATTTTGTACTGTTTGTTATTGTTTGGTTTGATAATTTTTGATTTCACGATTTATTCGAAGACTTTTATAGTTGACGAGAGTATTACTGGGAGTACAAATTCCATTCTTTTGAAGTAGGTATGTATCATTCTTCAATCTTATTGAGAGTAGCAACTCTGAAATTACGAGGATATCTCCAAGGTTAGACAGTTTTTTAATATTATTTATTTTCAGATCCAAATAAGGCAAGATTGACATTGGTGGATTTCTTAGGCTGTCTTGAAAGTTGAGAAACAGATAGTATTGTAAAACATACTTTTTGGAATAATAGACAAATACTCATAACTTTACTATTTTTATAGCGAAGAACTAAATATTCAATATATTGTGAATAAAATGAATACATTCACATAAAACTAATGCTACTTGAATCGTAAGTGTTATTCATTATGGATCGACAAATAAATTTTCCAACTCTCATATGATTGGTCTTGAAAAAACTGTAATAAATATGCCTTGTACAACTTTGCTTTGATAGGCAGAACACTTTGAGGGAACAGTATTCATCATCAGATATTTCCTTGTTGAGACTCTTTTTTTTCAATAGTCAGTTCTATCACTAAAACATTTACGTTGTTCCTTAATGATCAGTTCAACAGGCAGATTTCTGGAAGGCATAGCTTTCCCCCTCAAGTAAAGTTCTCTGCTTGGATTAAGGACCTGGAAAAAAATTGTCTTCATGAATGTGATCTAATATTTCATGAGCAATTCGTGCTTACCTCTATAGAAATGATCATCATCGGAAAAAGCAGGTAACAGACTCTCATAAATCTCGTTTTTTGGTTTTTATCGATTCTTCAACACTTTCAGGCCTGACTTGTTAAAGGAAGTTTCTTTTACCCTAACTCGAAATTTTTCACCGGGCTGTGGAAATCTATGAGAAGGGATATTAGAGTTTGCTTTTCCTCAGAAGAAGCACTTGTAAAATCACACAAAGCCAAGAAAAATGAATTAACTTTTTCATTTTCTTAACATTTCTTTTAACTTGTCAATGATAATGTCTGTACGTCGGGTTAGTCTGATAGTCAGCAGAGGGAGTAGCGCTTATCTTCATTCGCCAATATTGGTACACGTGTTTGAAATATAACCGGTTACTAATAGGACCGATTAGCTATCGATTGTGTCTTCAGTTAGTTAAATTTCCTACTGATTATTCTACCTCGAATATATCGTTGCACTTTCAAATTAGTTCGATTCAAATAGAAGCCATGGATATTTCCCTCATATTTCAGGAACTACTCGAGCGATTGGATTGAAACTTGGCAGTTAGTTGGAGCATAACGCCGCGCAACTTTTAGCAGAATTTCGTTGAAATTGTACGGTCAGTCAATTTGAAAAAAAAATTTCAAACTGTTTTCGATTTTTTTTTCTGAAACTATTCTTCATATCCGAGAACAATTTTAGGCTTATCTTGAACTTCATATTTCACAGCAGTGTGCCAAATTTCAATTCGATACGGCTATTAGTTTTGGAGGTTTTAGGAAAAAATATGTAGAATTTCGTAGTTTTCTTCTCGATATCGTTTTGTTTTTCGGTACAACTCAAGAAATACTGATTCAATCGTGATTACACTTCGCAGCTAGTTCGAAGATGTTGAAGGACAATATTGTGCAAAATTTCGTGATGATCGTGTCATTAGAACAATTTGAAAAAAAATTAAATTTTTTTTTTTCAATATTTAACATTCTGCGATTTTCTCATCATATTATCCTCATTAAATTCTGTATGAACCTTCAAACTGTAATTTTGCGATGAAGTACTGTATCTCAATTCGATCTTATCTGTATTTTTGGAAATATTTGGAAAATAACATTTGGAATGGGTATACCTACGGAATCACTGGGTGGATTTTATCCATTCACGAATTCGGCATTCGGAATTGAGGACCAATCCTTCTCTACAATTATCGAGTTTCTAAGTTATTTCATTCGGAAGTTATTGTGTTTACGGTCGGCCGTTAGGCGGCACTTCGGTAGTGCTTTTCTAGGTTTTTTCTTATCCATTGAATATCTGAATTATTCACTTCTTATTGCAGTGACGTTTGTACACCCGATCTTACATCCCTGAATTTCTGATTCAGTTTTCGTGAATTCATACTCAATTAGATTTCCCCACATATTTTATCTGTTGACTGTGTTTTCATTTTTATTATTTTCATTTATTCAGGACTTTTCATTTTTGATGGTAAATAACTTAATGATTGCTTTAACTGTTAATCATCATGATTCATTTTTCCTGCTCCAATTATGTTCTGAAGATTGATATTTGTGAATTCATCATTAGCAACTAATATATCATGATTGCCTTATCTAATATTTCGGAATACAGTAACTTCTCCTTCAGTTTATGAATTTGTAGTTCCATATTAATTTGTTTATGAAATGTGTATTCACTTGCAGGTTTCCACTCACTTTGACTTAATTTTGTTGCATTCTTTTCGTCGACTCACATTTATGAGGCGCCAATATATTTATTAGTTGCAGCAATATATTCATTTTGTGTGCCGATATATTTATCTTTCGTTCCGATGTATTTACTTTCTATTAAACACAATATATTTATCAGTTGGATATTGCAAATATACAAATTCGTTGTGTCCAATATAATTGTTAATTCGACCTATTCCAAGTTGCCACGAGAGTGCGCGCTGGCAGCGTTCAGCACATTCCGATAGAGATGGGAATACCGGTTCCACCAGTGTCGCGGTATTTTCGCGACGGTTCCAGAAAAATACCGCGACAAAATACCGCGATTTTGGAACCGTCGTTCCAACGCTGAAACAAAATGAGTTAGTACGGCAATCTGTTTCTCAAATGATATAAATTCTCTTTCTATTCTGCATATTCTCGGTTTAAACCTGACGTATCTTCAAACTGTAATTGATTTTTCCAATTTTTGTTTCATATTTTCTTCACATTCGAGGTATATCATTTCAATTGAAAGGGAAGAATGCCTTGAGGATTAATATTTTCTCAATTGAGAAGATTATCATTTAAAATTACATATTTACAATAGACATTATCATTATAAAGGACGCAAACTGTATAAATATTATTTGAATATCTTGTTTTACATGAATACATGGTTTGCATAATAAATTTTCAATTCATATTATCCTTCAATAACTTCCACCAGCAGATTGAAATAATATCTACGGATATGCATAAAGTATTGATGAATATGGCAATTATCGAAAAGAAAGCATAACTTGCATAACACACAATCTGATGGAATATTATATTCCATCAGATTGTATGTTGAGAACTACTTGTCACAATATCACCTTCTGAAAGTAAACCATGTAACACCGTATCGGAAATGTAACAGCTGATAACGAAGTAGAAACATCTACAATTTCTAATGAGGCGCACTGCGCACTAGAGCTGTAACTCCTGTAACAGACGTAATCGCATTGCGATGGGTATTCTGTTCGCGGTATTCTGGAACCGAGGAACGTGGAGCGAGATAGGTATCCATCGCGACTGGAGCGAGGAACGAGTGGAGAGTTACACGGTATTTTGGAACGTCGGTTACTTTGGAACGTGGAGCGAGATAGGTATCGATCGCGACTGGAGCGAGGAACGAGTGGAGAGTTACACGGTATTTTGGAACGTCGGTTACTTTGGAACGCGTTACTTCTCTGTTTTGGAGCGCGACAGACGGTTCCAGAGAAATACCGTTCCAAAATCGCGGTATTTAAATACCGTCACATCTCTACATTCCGAGCATATGGCAACATAGCGTAGCCATTAGTACAACATATCACGTAGTTATCTTCTTAATGTGTTGTACCTACACTGACTGATAGATTACTTATAGATTGTCTATATTGAAAGCAGAAAACTAACGTTTTTGTAGCATATTGTGTATGAGGAGATGAGTAACAATCAATGCCTATCTATAATAACATAACCAAAGATATGATTCTTCAAGCGATGGAGCAAAAACTCTGGTTATAGTTACGGTTATCCCCATTGACAGATTTTCCTTTGCATATATGTCAGTTTGGATAACCGTAACTATAACCGGAGCTTTTGCTCCAACGCTTGAAATTGATTTTCGTTATCTATCTTGTAGATAACTAGATATTGTACGTTTTCTGGTTTTAGCAAAACGTTCAGAATAATTAAACTATTTATTTACACACTACTGTTCTATAACTAAACAACTTATTCCATCAAAGTCTATGCACAATTTATTTCCACACTATTTATTTTCACTGATCACTGTCCGCTACGAATAACTCTGCTGAATTAGTCCCTGGGCTGCTCCGCGCTTGCCCTTATATCGCCCGTGCAATTTCTAGCGATTAACGGAAGACTGAAAAGCGGGTGACTCACACTCGTCTGGAGTATTCGGCAACATTCTAGAATAGACAGGGCCGTACTCGTCACAATATTATTGTATTGGGGAATCCTAATAGCAGTTGATTTGTGTCTTTATACTAGGGTACAATTAAGATCATTTGGTTGGTAGTTTTCTACGGCAAGAAATGTGAAATTACGATTTTGTCAACGGTACTTCACGAAGTGAAATTTTACACAGGCTGATTTTAAGTTTTCACCGAAAAATTCAATCCGATATAACTTTTGAATGGTGTTCCCAAATCTATTGAAATTTTCAGGGAATATTGTCTTGAAGGACCTTCAGGTAACGACGCGTTCTTCATTCGAAATTTCATTTCATTTCAGTATTTTTCGAGTTAGTCTGTGAATAACAATACCGAGAAAATTATCAAAAAATTTGAAATATTTGTTCCAGACATCTCCGAAGATAAATATCGGATCAAACTGAACTTTGAAACACTGTCGTAAATAACTACTCTAGGTTTTTGCCGATCTCGTTGAAATCTGATGAATAGTTTCCGGTAAAAAATATTTTGCAACAAAAATTTCTGAAATTTTCGAATACTTGTCAACAACTGTTTACACCTTTACACTATCCTCACGAAATTTTGTATGAAGTCGTGCGTTGGTATGCTTCAATTCACTACATAGTGTTATGGTTTTTTCTAAATCGGTATCGAAGAAATAGAAAAAAATAACTTACCAATGAACACAAATTCTTATATTCAATCATTTATTATAATAATATACAATTAAGTTAATTACAGGCCTCAAACATAGTAAATTCTATCATAAAATATAAGATATGTCCAAATCAATCACGATCCAGTAACAAATCCAGAGAATTCATTCCAGTATTCAATAGTTTATTCAGGGCACATAATTCTTCCAAATTATTCTTCTCAACAGACTTCTCATGATCTGGAAGTACAAGAATTTGTATCAATACCTTGAATTTTATAAAATTGCCTTATCTAGTCAAAAAGTAGGAAATTATGAGGAATTTAAGTAATATTTTGTTGAAAGTTAATATGATAGGTTTGAATTGAAAAGAACTAGCAATTACAAGTAGAAATTAGATGTAGAATTTCAAAGAAAATGTAAATTCAGATAAAAGTTATGTCTCGACCCATAAGTTGCATATAATGTAATTATCAGGTTTCTGAAGAAACAAAATTGCAGCTATATTTAAGAAATAGGGTTTGCTCAATATAATGAAAGCATTTTTCGGCGATTGTAAGTAGAAATTCATGAACACAAGGCAAAATAAATATAAGCAAGAGGCACATCAAAATACGGAGAAAAAGACGACCGAATTTTCTAGATCAGGTTCGAAGAGGGAAAACTTACCTCTGAGGAGAAAACTGCGAAAGCATAATTTTGGAAGACATTTTGAAAATGCAAGGCCCACTGGTTTTTGGAGAAAATTTGAGGAAGGTATAAATACCGAAGTTCGAGCACAGAGAATTTAGTCCATTTTCAACCATCGTAAAGACTGTAGCTGCTCCTCGTAAAAAAGTTCTCGAAACATCGTAATATTCCAGTCAGAAACAAAAGTAAACCAAAATTGAACCAAAGTGACTGGCATCCTGAAAGCATATTAGAAAGTAAATACATGGAATATTGAAACAAAACAAAATAAACTTACCAAGAAAGAAAATCAAGAAGTGATCAAATCCATTCAAGTGAATTAGAGCCAGATAAACTTCATTTCAAGAGTCAACCCTTGGAGATTTGTAACTTGCAGTGAATAAACCTTTGAATAAAGAACAATGTTCTTTTTATAAGTTTTTAAATTTCATTCAATTAGTTGAGTTGAGTAATTAGTTAGTTTGTCATATAAATTCATTACCATATATTATTTTCATTAAATATTATAATTCAAAATTCCACAAACATTTATTATTTCACATCATAGAATCCACCTGAAAAAGAGACAGAAAGCCGCGGTAAATTTAAATCAAATTCAAAATTTATATTTTATTGGATCCTGTTAGAAATTCAAAATTTTTCAATTCAAAACAACAGTTAGATTCATAACAATAGATTAAATCTGATCGCGTCAGTTCTTCTTGATATATTGAGGAAATGACCTAAATAATCTTTCAATATTTCCCGATGGAATATTAGAGTAAACTGAATTTTGAAGAGCTGTTTTTGAATATTGACTGCAAGGAATATCTCAAGTTTGAGTCTGATAGTTGTCCGAGATATTGAAGAAATATTCTAAAATTTTCAAATAACAACGAAATTTCAAATCAGGGAAACTTCCGTCAAAACCAACTTCAAGCTCTGTACCCAGTTTCATTAAAATCTGGCCAATAAATTTAGAAAAAAATATTTTTTTTTCGATGAAGATATTTCAATTTGAAGTTTTTTAAATGAAACCATACCTATCAATTTCTGATTCAGAACTTTGCATTACGAAAAGTTCCTAGTTTGATTGTTATTTATCAGTTTTTTTTTTTTGATGATTAGCGAGAAATCAGTTTTTACGCGCTTGTTCTGGGGAATCTGGGATCATTTCGTCACAATGTTTGTAACTTTCGAATTTTGAGCCAAACTTGGTATCAAATGACTAGGTTTGACTCACTGATGAAGAATCCGTGGTCAAAATTGATTTCGTTCGTCCGGCCGTGTGCTCTCTAACTTCCGAAAGAAAAAACTTAGTCTTGAAATTCTCAGGTTAAGGTTCAAATCCTTAATCTGTCGGTAAAGTTCGTCAATGGGTAAAATCTGCTGAATGGTTTTTGTGTTGTAGCCATACGAAATTTTGATTTTCCAATAACGCGGAGAATATTTATCCAATCGAAATGGAATTTGTTGGTTGGAAGATTTACAGTTTCAATAAAAAGAACTATGCAATATTTAGTGAAGAAACTATTTATACAAAAAAAAAATTTGAAAAATTTTAAATCACGTTTAAATTTCACTGAAATCTCCAGGTCGCCATTACATTTCCGAGTACTTCATTTCAGCCTGATCAGATTTATATTTTTTGAATTATAAGAAAAATAAAATCTCCAATTAACGGAGTTCCTCGGCGCGTTTGTAGGTGGCGTAGACTGCTTTAGGTAACTGTTGTCCGTAGGTAGATATCTACGGTCTAAGCCATAGAATACAAATAAATGAGAAGTACTAACTTCCTACTAAACCAGAGAAACAAAGCGGGAATAATTTTTTATTCCGTGGGAATCTTGTTTCATTGAATTCTGGATTATTCAGTAATAGGGTTATATTTCGAAATTAAACGGAAAGTTTTATTTCAGAAATGTATTCAAGTGATCGTATTACATATATTTTATATAGAATGATAATTACATATGAAACAATTCTCAAATTATGGATTTTTACATATTTTTCTGCATTCAACGATTTAATTGATTCTCTATCAATACAAAAGATTTCATTTGAATAATGAGTGTCTTACTTCAAAAATGTGTGATTTTGCTTTTGGCTTTCTGGGCATTGTTTCAAAATAATATATTTAGCTTCAATGAACAGACATCATTACCTCGAATATAATATAGGAAAGTTTCAGTGCTTGAAATAATAAATATATACAGGTATTTTTGTGAAGTATTCCATATGGATCTTCAAGGGATTATTCCACATAACAGTTTGAAATGAAATACTCCTATTCACCTTTTACCCACAGAATTTAAGAAAAAACACATGTGAATGGAATTCGCACCACAGACCAACAAGACAAATCACTTCATCGTTTGCGGGAATCGCGTCTTTCCGACCTTGAGAAATACAACAGACATAACCACACTTTCTTCTCCCTCGGAACAGCTGTCAAATTAAATACTTGACTTGGGAATATCTAAAATCGAAATGTAAAAACGGATTTGTCGGGATTCAGGAATCACAAGATTAAAATCAGACTAAGATTTTTCGATGAAACCATTTAAAAAGCAAATTTCCAATACCAAAGCGAGTGTTTCCTCATAGCTTGAACTCCTATAGAAGAACTCGGTTGGAGTCAATAAAAAATTTGGAAAAATGATATGGAAAACCAGTTTATCTTAATCAGAGAATCTTTGTAGCGACACTTATAGGTCTCTAGGAAAACCCCCAAAATCTTCTGGGAGTTTGGGTGTGTTCTATTACATTGCAAACCTTTTACAAATATGTGTGAATACAATCGAATTAATGTGTAAGAAATGAAGAAACTTTAAAAATTTATAAACAGGAAATAGACTTCCTTTAAAAACTACATTGTCTTATCGTTTCCATAACACTATCAATTATTACTCATATAAATATGTTATTCGTTAAGTTCTCAGTAACTATATTGTAGTAAGTATACCATGTTTACGTCAAGTATGCCAAACTGTTTCAGACACTGGTTTTTACATAATTTAATTCGGCAAGTTGAGTATAATCCATAATTGCTTCACTATTTTATCAATAAAGAATATATACAACAGTAATTCATTAAAAGAGGTATTTTTTTGGCGAAAACTTGTTCCTTGAAATAAATTTATCAAGCAAACAGAAACATACTATTGTATTAAATGGAAAATGTATAGGTTGTGATACTTTCACATCAAATGAGATTCATTTCAATATAAAATCAAACTATGAATAGACCAACTTTGTTCGTTTCCAATCCTTGTGGTTGTGCAATCATATACAATTTTATTAAACATCCCATCGTTTTAATTGAATAATGGAGGTTGTAATTCTTTTACTTCAGTTGCGATTCCTTTATATTATATAAAATAAACATTATGAATGAGTCCACCCAAGTTCGATTCCAATTCTTGTTGTTATAAAATAAAAGCATATAATGAGGACTATCATCATAAAATAGAACCTCAGAGTTGACTAAACAATTGATTTTGTTGTAAAAACTGTTTGGATTATATTCTCAAATGGAACAGATACGAAATTATTCATCAAATAAATAGGACAAAAAATTAATTTCAGTTTGTTTACATGTTTATAACCTCTTCGAGGGAGTCCAAAAGCGGCGAGAGTGACGTAATCCTATTCCTGCAATCTGATTGGCACCCCAAACGCCTGCCAAAATTCTGATTAGCTCGATTCAGGGTCATATCTGCGTTTACATAGATTTCCTAAGTAAATGACGCGAGTGGTTTATCTGGTTAGTCTGTGTTCGCACTCTTCAACAGAGCGGATAGGAGCCAAGCAGAGAAATTACATGGAACTCCTTGTTATTTGAAAATCACTTGGAAATACCTACATATATACAGATCAACTAAATGAATAATATCTTCATAAACTATGAATATAATAATTCTAATATACAAAATATTCTTGTGAAAATTGAAAAAATTTTGTCCTTTGGTTTCTCAGGTACTTGGTTTCCAGCAGTCCATTTGGTAAGTTGAAGTATGAAACAAGAAAAAAATATTAGTGTTATTAATCGATTCCAAGTGTTTTCATCACAAAACACAAGGAAATATTTTTTCAAACATGAGAGCACAATATTTATATAAATCATCGATTTTGATCAACTCGTTTTAGAAGCCAATATTGAGCAGGTATTAATGGCTAACCTGTTTGTAAATCTCTTTGATGGCAACCAAAAAAAGAATCTGAGATACTCGTACAACTTTGACCTTGACTAGAAAATGGATAAAGCAATGGCTTTATCATTTATTGTCCAACTTCTGCCAGTAGAGATTTTTTTCTCCATTGAGCATTTGAATGCTAAAACGAGTTTGAATAATTTGGCTAATAAATTGACAGATTATGCGGTAAATATTGTACTGTACCCGGTTTTTAATTCATAATATTTCCCTATATTCAAATACTACGCCTATGTGCTAAACCGTGCTTCATTCATTCATTTATTTACGGTTCATCCATTCCCCCAATCATAGATAAACGGAACGCGGGAAATTATTCAGCTCTTGGAAATTCACAATTGAATGAAGTAAGTCTAGACAGACCTTTTGAAATTACGAGGAACAAAGGATTTTTTTAGAAGGCAGCCATCTTGGAATAGTGTACTTGTTCAATATTTGCTTTTAACCAAGTAAGTCTTTGTTACATTATTACGATTCATTCTGATTGCCCTTATAAAATCTCCACTATTATGTAGTGGCACCAGTACATTTCGAAATTGTAATCTAAATGGATATCGGTCATCCTATTCAAGGTGGTTCTACGATCGTTAAGGATTTCATCAGTTTTCATTATGAGTGAAGGGTCAGTGCTTGTTCAGAACACTAAACAATCGATCCAAGGTCTGGTAAGTCTTTAGGAGCGAGCCTTATTTGAGTTGCCCAGCTTTCACCTATCGACTACTATTTAATTACCCAATATAATACACAACCTAGCTGTCATTCATTTCCCTTTCATTATGTTTGTTGATTCTTCAAATAATCAATTACTACAATATGTAGGCTTTGGCTCGACACTACCTACTTTCCTGTCTCGGGTTAACGCCGTATGGCGGGTTCGAGCCTCTTGTTGCGCCAGAGGGGTGAGGTAGGGACTAAATAAAAAGAACTCACTGATGGTGGTATTCCGAAATGTAACTGTTTCCACTATGTATCTGTTTAATGAATCCTTTTCATTGAGGTTATTTATACAAAGGTATATTTGACTCTATGTATCATAATAAGAGCCTAGAAGTACTGACAGCTGAGTATCTTCCCATAAACCTATTATACATCTACCTTTGCCATTTATTGGCGTCCGAATGGCGGAGGTATTCCTATGAATGAGGTTTGTGAAGGAAACTTATCTGTTGGACCACCTTCATGGTTCTTTGCTTCATCCATTAGAGATTTGATATCATCGATTGCCTGATCTCAATTAACTCCCACATTTACTGCCAATTGTTCCTGATGTTACATTTTAATAAATATCGGTTTGGAGTGTTTCTCAGGCATTATTTTTCCTTCTGCATGTGAACCGCACCGAATAGCCAAATTGTTGTTTTATTTATTCTAACCTGAACTTCCCATCAATCTTCTCTCTCATTCTCTGAGTATAAAAGTATTTTGGGTTGCGAACACAACGTAGAGTCCTATTCCTTTTACTAGACGATCACAGCGTATTGGCCATGGGTGGGGTTTAAGTGTAGGTAGATGGGTCCAAAAAGGTTGGGATAGTACAATATGAGAAAAGCTGACGGAACTGAATAAAAAGTGTAAAGTTATAATATGCTACTCATTATTATATTTATACCATGGACATGTAATTGTGTGAGAGACATGAATCTGTAAGCATCGCGTATCTGAGCTCTCATTTAATAATCGATTCAAGTTGTAATCTTACTGTGAAAGTCGTTTATTCAATATCAGTGAATTTATGAAAGAATGATCATTTTATTTTAAGTCATTTGGAATACCTGAAATTGTAAAGAAAACCTTACATCTGAGATCCAATTATTCGTGCTGTGTTGCCGTGTCTATTTCGGCTTCCTGGTAAAATGAGTCAGAAAAATCTCAGAAATACAGGCACCGCAGCCCTGCTGGACGAGGGGACGTTGGAATGTGTAATTAATAAACTTGCACCGAAGCTCACTGCTAAGATTGAAGAACAGATTAATAAAATAGATAGAAAAATTGATGGCGTGAAAAAAAGCTTAGATGATGTGATATTACAACTCTCATGTTTAAGAGAAAAAGTAGATACTAATAAACAGAGTATTGAAAGAGTGAACAACGAAATTGCAATAATACAACGAGACAATAGGGAAAATTCTATAACATTAATGGGAATTGAGGAGGAAATTGATGAGAGCATATTATCCAAAGTAATTGTATTTTTCAAAGATGTTATGGGTGTCGAGTGCTGTCCAATGGATGTTTACAATGCTTATAGGGTAGGAAGAAGGAATGAGAATAGGTCAAGAACTATAGTCGTGATTTTTGTGACGAAATGGAAAAGAGATGCAGTATATACCGCTCGTGCAACGCTGAGGAAAACTAGGGTGTATATGAACGAGAATCTTACAGAAAAAGCCTACAAATTATTGCTGAAAGCCAAGGGAAAATATGGTAAACAGGCGGCATGGTCGAGCAGTGGAAGAATTTTTGTGAGAGATGGCAACACCGTCAAACAGATTCAATCAGAATGCGAGTTAGATTGATATTTAACACACCTTGAGTTTTGTTTGCTTGTTTACTAACGCTTTTTGTATATCTCTTTGTTTTTATTTGTGGGTGCCTATGCTTGTATTATTGAGGGAATCGAGAATTTTGGGTAATAGTAACTGAACTTTGCATTCATTAGATGCACATGGGTCAATTTTTGTTTATTTCATTCAGTTGGTTAGATTGAGTTGAATACACGATTTAATAAAATGGTTATTTAATTGATGTAACATTGAATTTCGTAGATGAAGGGTGCTACTTTGCAATAGCAATTAGAATTTACACATTTGTGAGGGCTCGCATCATTCAACATATCCACGCTTACTGTTTATTACCAAAATTGCAGAGGATTGAACACTAAAGTTAACGAGTTTTTCAGGAGTTGTACCAATGATGATTTTGATGTTATTATTGCTGTAGAGACGTGGCTGCAGGATGGGGTTCTGGACGGTGAGATAGTAAATAGTCAGATGTTTAATTTGGTCAGAGCGAAAAGAGATCTGGAATTCACGAAGAAGTCAACGGGGGGAGGAGTTTTGGTTGCGGTGAAGAAAAATTATAAAATTTTGAATGTAATTAGGCAGAGTACATGTTTTGAGGCCATTATAGTTGAGATCAAGGGTAAGGGTTATAAACTGAATTTATGTGGTTTATATATTCCATCCGGAAGTGGGAATCTCGTATATGAATCTGTCTTCGAATTTCTTCAAGGCAATATAAGAGATATGAGTAAAGCGTATATATTTGGAGATTTCAATATTGGACATATAACTGGTAGCAACTCTGACATCAAAATTTCAAATGGTTTATCGGATAATTTACATGACTTTATGGAATTCAATGGTCTTCGATTATTTAACAATATTAAAAACTCTCAAGGGAGAACGTTGGATTTGGTTGTTGGTCCAGATACTGATACTATTAATTGTTCAGTGAGTAGGGAAGACACGCCATTTGTTCCGGAAGATTTGTATCATCCTGCGTTGAGTATAAACATGAGAATAAACAAAAGTAAACCACATAAAAATAATTCAAAAGTATATACGTATAACTACAAAAAAGCTGATTTTCTGACTATGAGCCAACGAATCCGTGATGCTGATTGGAATGACGTTTTAAATGAGAAATGTGATGTTAACGCGGCATTATTTGAGTTTTATAAAATATGGCAAGAGGTTGTAGATGAATGTGTGCCGAAATATTCTTTGTATGAAGAACATAAATGTTTTCCAATTTGGTTCACAAAGGAAATGAAGATACTTTTGAGAGAAAAGAATAAATATCGGAAACTTCGATTCGTGTCTGATTTTCATGAAGAAAAGTTTAGGGTTGCAAGGAAAAAATTGAAAAGACTTATTAAATTTGAAGAAAAAATATATATTAGGAAATTAGAAAAAGAATTATGTGGAAATATAGACAACTTTTGGAAGTTTGTGAATAGTAAAAGAAACAGTGCTTTAGATGTTGGGTTGTTTAAGTATAATGGCATAGAAGTTGCCGAGGAAAAAACTGCGGATGCCTTCGCAGATTATTTTTCTTCTGTGTTTGATCCACATAAATCTACCTACGGAATTAACTTCCCCATAGATGGAAATATATGCAATGATAGTTTTTCATTAGATGCAATTACAGAACTCGATTTTTATAATGGCATTAAAAAACTGAAACCCAAAAAATCAGCAGGTAGCGATGGTATGCCACCGTATATTCTCAAGGCTTGTGGTGACTGGTTGAAGCACCCATTAATTCACATATTCAATCTGATCCTCTCCACTAGCGTATTTCCAATTGAGTGGAAAACGGGTATAGTTACACCAATCTACAAATCTGGTGATAAGACGTTTGTTGAGAACTACAGACCAATTTCTATCATGTGCGCCCCAGCTAAGCTTTTCGAGCAGATAATTTACAGCAATCTCTATCAATATGTTGAAAAATTTATCTGTTCGGAACAACACGGTTTTGTAACTAATAAATCTATAGATACGAACCTTTTCACTTTTAGTAACTCAGCATATGAGGAAATACAAAATAAATCTCAGCTCGACACTCTATATACAGACTTTCAGAAGGCTTTTGATAAGGTCAATCACGATGTGCTTCTGTTCAAGCTTAGTCGTTTCGGATTGACGGATAGTTTCCTGAGGCTGTTTGGTAGTTATTTGGAGGGTCGCTTTTTGATTGTTAAGCATCATGGGAACTGGTCGGGAAAGTTCGAAGCTAATTCAGGGGTGCCCCAAGGTTCCAACTTGGGACCACTCTTATTTGTTCTATTCATTAATGACTTGCCCACAATAATCAAGTTCTCGAAATGTCTCATGTATGCTGATGATTTCAAGATTTTCAGGTCAATTCGAACAATAAGGGATTGTATTTTATTGCAGAAGGATTTGAACAGTGTCTACAGATGGAGCTGTAGGAATAAGTTACAATTTAATATAAAAAAATGCAGTGTTATGTCTGTAACACGTTCAAGGGAGCCAATATTTTTCGAATATACACTGAATGGGGCGGTTCTGATCCGAAATACGGAGGTAAGAGATCTCGGACTTGCTTACGATCAGGCAATGTCTTACAAAACTCACATTAGAAATGTTACAAAATCTGCCAATAGAATGTTGGGGTTTGTTATTAGGCAAACATCGAATTTCATGAACATCAGTACTATTAAGCTATTGTATTATTGTTTCGTCAGAAGTAAATTAGAATTTGCATCACATATATGGTTTGGTGATTACCAGACCACATTAGGACAAGTCGAAAAGGTTCAGAATAGATTTCTGCGATATCTCTATTTCAGGAAACATCATGTATGGCCGGACTATATGATAGTCAGAACAGTTCATCTAAGACGAGAATTTAAGATTTTATCTCTAGATAATAGAAGAAAGGTGAGATTGTTAATTTTCTTATTCAAGATACTGAATAATGGAATTAATTCACCTGAAATTTTATCTCTTATACGATTCCATGTACCCGCCAGGAGAACTCGCTCCTCCATAATGTTCAACTTGCCGTTGATCTCCTGCACCGCCAGATCCCCTCTTGCATGCATGCTCAGTTTAGCTAATGAAATCAATGTATTTGTTGATATAAATTGGAATCAATCACAGGATGCTTTCAGAAGATCAGTAATAAACCATCTGGTCAATTTTTCATTATAGTGTTAGTATTTCTATCTTTCAGAATTTCAAAAACAAAATGTGAATACGGTCAGTCCTCTGTAAGGGTATTGTTGCGGGGTTATTTTTTGTTCTCTCTTTTTTTGTGATATGATGCAATTAGGAAATAGTTATCCATGTAAAAAGACTAATATGGTCTGTTTGGGTAAATAAATAAATAAATAATGTATCATAGAGATAGTAAAATGTCAATGCTTCCCTATGCTCGGAGAGTTGACCTAATGAAGATGATTTGCTTTTTGGGTGGCGTGGTTCAACAAGGAGGAAGCACGTTATATCATCGATTCGTTAGTGAAATAAATCAATTAGTAAAACCTCGTTGCATTATAATTTCTCATAGAGAAGCGACTGTGAAAACAATTTCGAATACTACGGGTAAGCTACTGCAGGAAAAATACTTCAATGACTTCAAAATTGTATTCGATCCGTTTACCAGTGTGATATTCAAAAATGCGAGAGATGCAAGAAATGCAAAACGTAAAAGATTACAGCAGGATCCAAACAAGCGAAAATGCAGTTCAGCAAATTTGAGTCCAAGTGATTTGGATAGAATCATTGAATTGTGGGATGAAAGTACACCAGAAGGTTCACAGAAATTTTTTTACCATCTAGTATCTGGTGAGTTAGCATGGCGAGGTGGTGAACCAGCTGATTGCCTTATAGATTATTTCAAGATTGACAAAAATAATGATGGAACATAAAACATGCTAAGAAGGATCGAAAAATTGTACAATAAGTAAGTGGCTTATTCCTAATATTGCAAACGAAAGTGCCCTGTTCGGTTGTTCCATAAATTATTGTCAAAAAGAGGGAAAAACATTACTTCCAGACGCCTTTTCTCGAGACCAAATCGTTTCTGGAAAGCTGAAAGTGACACATCGTTTGACAATATTCCTGTAGGCAAGAACACAATTTATATGTGGACCAAATCATCCGCGCAAGCTATTGTTTTGGACACTAAGTATAAAAAGATATCCAATCGTTCGAAAATATCAACTGCAGTTAGCCATTTGGCAAATAAAGAAATTCCCCCAACAGCAATTAATAAGAATAACCGGACATAGAAGCTCTAATTCAATAAAACCTTACTTAAATATTGACCAAGAATGCCACGTTCAAATAATCAACACCATGGGAGGAATTTCTTCAATAGTGGAAATTAACAATCAGTCAACTTCAGCGAACTCTTTTTCCAATTTAACATTTACCAATTGCACTTTTCATGACTGTAGTTTTTTTTTAAATAAAAATGAATAAATATTAAACGTCAGATTGACGATCAATTTTTCGAAATCTACAAAGTAAAAAATTATCATTTGTCATAGAGAATCCTTTAAGCGTGTTGATTAAAGATAATAGCTTTCAGCATTCTCTATCATATCTCGGTATTATCAAGACCCTAGGGGTATTACCACTAATTATAGCTTTCTTTTGCCTACAACCCCATCCCTGAATTTCAGCTATGAGGCATCACATCGGGATATCTTTGCCGACTGTGATTAATTGGAGCAATCAACAAATCAAAAATATATTTTGTTTGAGTTTGCAGTAATCAATTGCACTTAAATTTGAAGAAAAAAATTGAACTATTTTGTATCCTGTCTGATGCAGATGCGATCTTCCTCCAAGAACCACCTTTCAAATGGATTTAAAATGTGAATACACCGTCTTAGTTGTTTTATGTCGATTACAATTGTAGCTTAAACGTGTTCGATCGAATAGCCCAAGTGAAGTTTATACAAAGATTTTATTTAGTTCATTGGGAATGGATGTCTCATCCATCGTACTGGATACATTAAACCCAAACATTGTCGAACTCACGGACCAGTAATATTATAATGTCACTTTACTAAAAAAAGAACAGGTTCCTCTTGCGAAATCACTAGATATTATAGAACCACAGGTTCGTAATATCTGGGTCTGAAGTACTCAAAACAATGGGTTGGAGACACTAAACCAATCTTGCTGCCGCCAAGTTCATCCGAGTGCAATTATGTGACTTGGAACAATTGAGATGGTGTATTTTCATGTATACTGAGAGTATCGTTGGTGCGGTGACAAAGCATTGTTCTGAAAGATTCTTCTTGAAAATTGTATCTTTTTGGCATCATAACGAAACAATTCCATTTTCATTTCAACTAATTAGTGGATTTCAGTTGCTTAAACTGTTGTTTGAAGATATTATTCAAGAGAAGATTTGAAATTGTATTTTTTTTATTTTTCTGAAAAGTTTCAAGCAATGAATTAATACCTAACAAGTATTAGTTCATCATTTTATTCTGTTTAATTCGCAAGCGAATACTGTTTTCGCCAAAATTATGAAAGTTTAGGATAGACCAAATTATCTCCGCATTCTCTAGTAACGAATATATCACCCCTTTCAGAAACAATGAAAGTATGTTTTATACAATTCTGGAGATCGGACAAATTGCGCATCTTTTTGCAGTAAATGATCACATTCATGTGATCATATTTTTTTCAGATAATCGGATTAAAGTTACGAGGATAAGAATGAGTGAAATTCAAATCTGTCAACCCCATTTTTCGCGAAATGAAAACAATTTTTGAAAATAGTTTCACACATCCAAAGAGCAGCACTCATCAGCAATGTTTAGTAAAAGACGCTTCCGAATCAGTACGAATTTAGAGACATTGTATCCAAAATATCGAGGAGAGGTATCGATTTTTCACGAATTTCCAAAATGCCCATCATTTCTATAACGGTGAAAATTTTAACTAAAAATTTTTCGATATTCTGAGTGGTCATAATCTAGTTAATCATTCATTCGAATATTGTTCAAGGTGTACTGGACACCCTGTATGAATCTAATTGTTAATATTACGTAAATGTTATATTAATCTTAGCATCCTTCAGGTATATCTCTGAGTTGCAAATAACATAGAGGAACTGTATATGCAGTTCTTGGACGTTCGCAACATTCTTTTTCGACGAAGTCTGATATATTTGGAAATGTGCAAAGATATTAATGTAATTGTATATTAAATAGAATAAAATATTAATTTCAACAATTCTCGGTCAAATATGTGAATTTGAACAATTAATAATCGAAATTTTTGCCTTTTTCAGTATCTACCTGCTGAAATCGATCCGCATTACTCCCATACCGCCGGTCAATCTGTCATCAGTTGTTTCGGTGAGTTTGTAGATATTTCTAGCTGTTTAATTCAAAATTTTTTGAATTATTACAATATTTTAATTTACTATTGTGCGTAAGAAGTGTTGTTGTTTGTGGAGAATCCCGTGAATTGAGTGAAATATCGTATCACAGGTTGGTAACTTCTTTTCATCGATTGCGGTCAAATTGTCAAATTTTTTAATTCATATTGCAGACAGCAATCGCCTTCAAAATATGACGTACGCTACCACTATGTTGTTGGTTACTCTGAAGGGTATATCAATCAGTTCTGCCAAGTATCCATATGTACCGTATATCACCATGGTTAACCCGGTTACTGAAATCCTGTCCCGTAAATGTCAGATTTACAGAATTGCATGTTTACGGGACAACGATCCTGAAAGCTGGTTAACTGAAATCTGTCACCAGAACAACCGGCGATTTGTGTCGGTTGTAGCGGTAAACTTAAAACCATAGACCAGGTTCTGTAAAGTTATAGTTATAATATGCAACTCATTATTATATTTTTAAGTTGACCTGAAGATCAGTAACAACTGTGAAACAGCTGTGGTCATTCTTCTTGGATCCGCTTCTTCGGTGTAGATGTTTAGGTTGATCGGATGATTAGCTCTGATCAAGGGGAAATATTTGTTGATTTATCGACGGATATTTGTCCTTGTGATTATGATAATTCATTATTACTGGAGCTCTTTCTCCTCCGTTAAAGCAAGTCATATCTTTATTAGATGTTGGACGTTTTTGTCTTGTGAGAATCCACATGAACAGAGCGATTTCATGTCGTGATGGTGTTTGTAAAACTGCAATATCGCAGATACAGCGACCATGATGCGACTAAAGGATAAACGTCACGCACATCCATCAAAGTATTCTGCACTCGAAGGTGGGATTCGCAAGATGCTCCCAAAAGATGGCGCGCTGTACGTTGTTAAACTGCAGGGGTCCATCTGAAAGGTGACAAGTATCGGGATTCCCTCTGCGGTTTTATCCAAGATAAGTTGACCTGAAGATTAGTAACAACTGTGAAACAGCTGTGGTTATTCTCCTCGGATCTGCTTCTTCGGTGTAGATGTTTTGGTTGGTTGGATGATTAGCTTCGATCAAGGGGTAATATTTGTTAATTTTTCGACGGATATTTGTCTTTGTGATTATTATAATTTGTTATTATATTTACACCATGGACATGTATCATAGAGATAGGTAAATGTCAATGTTTCTCTATGCCCAGAGAGTTAACCTAATGAAGATAATTTGCCTTTATTTAGGCGTGGTTCAACAAGGAGGAAAAACGTTGTATGTTGTATCATTGATAAGTTGGTGAAATAAATCAATTCGTAAAAAACTCGGTTCATTATAATTTCACAGATTCTAATGGTTATGTTATGGTGGAAGTGAATATTTACGTTTGCTGTTTCAAACTTTAAAAAAATTTGCGGAGCATTTTGTTCTAAAATCACATCTAATATCATAGGCAAGATATGCTTATACCATATGCTCATATCATAATGGAACTACAGGTATTGTTGATGATAGTTATTGTCCGGGGACGATAAATTCATTAAAATCATTTTTTGGATGTTTTTTCTTGTCGACACTGCAAAATGGTCTCGGGAACTCTAGAAAAGATTCTTGAAGACATGGTCACAGAACAGCATGTTTGTTTTGACGGTACGTCTAACGTGAATTTGGATGTGAATAGCCATTACATGTTTGCGGAAGATGCAGCTGAAGAAGTTCAACATCCAATAACAGCAACCCTCCCGTCATTTTCGTCTGTAAAAATTAATTGGAAAGAAGACGAGGTACTTCTTCTTATAGCTACCTATAAGAAACATCTAGAAAAATTCGCGAGCACAATGAATATAAAAAAATTCTGGGTGATAATTAGTGACGAAATGAAGAGGCATGGGGTGAACAAAGACGCCACTAATTCTGACGAAAAGCTGCGAAATTTGAAAAAGGCATACGATAAAATTAAAATGTAGAATGAAAAATCAGGAAATGGAAATACAAATTGGAAGTATTTTTCACAATTCCAGGAAATTTACCATGAAGATCCACGATTCACTCCAGTATGTACTGCCTCAAGTAGTGGTGTGATAAAAGGTTCGGGAATGGACCAACAAAAGGTATCGAACAATAGTAGGAAATTTTCATCAGATGAAAGAAAAAGAGCAAAGTCTATATCTCTTAAAGACATGGACGATAGAATCCAAAAAAGACATGAGGAAAAAATGGAATTCAAAAACAGATGGTTTTTAATGGCTCAAAAGCAATATGAAAAAAAAAAGATTGAATATCTAGGGAGATTTATGTCTGAGCCTAGATGTACAGTTCACCTGAACATATTCATTTCTCATTTTATTTGTTATTCAGAATATTTATTTTATATATATATATATATAATCTGATTTTTTAACAGTCTCAGTATATTAAATATATATATATATATATATTAAATATATATATATCTTTTCGGTAACATGACAAAGCAATTGATATTCAAAGTCATAGAACACAATTGGCACAAAATAGAACCTCAAACAGGGGGTATCAGTAAAAAAGAATTTGTGAAGATGTTGGAGTTTGTTATAGATAATAATGTATGCGTTTATCAGGGAATATACTTCCGACAAAAGAAAGGCTGTGCAATGGGTTCAAAACTTAGTCCCATTTTGGCTCAATATTGCATGGACTATGTTTTAGATAAGAACCTACCAAAATTGAAATACAAGCCCTTTTTCTTGAAAAAATTTGTCGATGATATCATAATGTCAATACATGAAGACGAAATTGAAGAGCTAATGAAAATATTCAATAATGGCCAAATTGACCAAAATTTAAATTTCACTATAGAGAAGGAAAATGAGGAACGGTGGGTGCCTTTTTTGGACACTAAGGTAATAAGAGGTGATGCGCAATGTGTAATATTAGACTGTTATAAAAAACCAACAGCATCAAACAGGATCATACACTACAATTCTAGCCACAACATGAAAATAAAGATTAATACAATAACACAAATGAAACAAAGGATAGAATTGATTTGCCATCAATCACTGATAAAAAAGAATATTAAACAATTAGAAAAAACACTACTAGAAAACGGTTATCCAAAAAACATGATAAAAAGGACTTTATATTCAACAACAACATTGCAACAAAGTTCTGAGATGAGAAGGGAACAGAGTAACACAGAAAATCAGGAAGTACTTTACTGTTCATTACCAAACATTGAACAATTGACTGATAAGTTGGAGAGAGAACTCAGGAGCGATAATACCAAGATAGCTAGGAAATATACACATACAGTTAGAGAATTATTTACGAGAACAAAAGATAAGGTGAAAGTGCATGAGCAGTCAGATGTTGTGTATAAAATACCATGCACACAATGTGAACAAACATATGTGGGTCACACATCACAACTAGTGAAAAATAGAATCTCAGGACATAAAAGTGACATCAAGCATCATCCTGAGAGATGTGCTTTAGCCAAACATAGTAATGATGAAGACCACCAAATAAACTTCGAATCGGTGGCCATAATGGCAAAAGAAAAGAACTACAAAAAACGCACTTTCTTGGAAATGTACTACATAAATAAGGAGATAAATTCAATGAATAAAAGAACTGACACCAATGGACTGAATAATATTTACACTTATCTGATTTCGCAGAACTGGCGACGACCCAGAGACACATATATGGGACCACTAGATGAATAAGGACTTAATAGTGTTCGATGACATGACAGAAAGAAGGTGACAATTTGACATTTCAACTTAATATTATTTAAATAGAAAAAGGCGTGAAAATTCAGAAAACAAGAGTTAAATTCCAAATGAACTCATAAAAATAATCTCATTTTGTGTAAGTAGATAAGTTTTTTAATGAGTTAAAAATGTGATTTACATAAATGTTGATGTTTGTGATGTAAAAGATTTCAATTTGTATTTACAGAAAGACCCCGAAGAAGAATAAAATATTATTCGAAAGCTAGGTTAAAACAAAGAAGAGTAGTTCATTAATTCTCCACAATCCAGTCTATATCCCATCAAAAAACAAACTTTTATATATATATATATATATATATATATATATATGGCTAGTACTGCCCCCTGATTGTTCAGAAAATTCACCATAACAAATAGATCCACTGGCCATTCCCGTATTAATTTGTTGATGGATAAATTTCATTTGTATCTGTCAGAAAAACTATTTGTCTAACTAAAAAACTTTATTATTAATTCTTTACTGTTAATTTGTAGGGGAAGATAGGTCCAAATCACGATAGGCACAATCAAACAACAGTAGACCCAGAGTGACTTGTCATTCTTGTCTATGATTGTAACCTAAAATAAAAAAACCTGAATGATTATTGCCACCGAGTAATTGATAGAAATATCCCTTCTCCTTCTGCATTTTTGACGAATATTGAAAAAGGCTTATGAGCAATTACCCCAGCCAGAGATTGAGAATGTATAAATGCCTACTAACAACATAGAAAGCAGTAAAGTAACCTCGCATTGTTATGAGTATCTAAATTGTTGGAGCTTGACTCCTCTTGTCTTTGTTCAATGTTTTTGTATCTTGTCCGGTTGTCATTCGAGAATTTTACACCTGTTCAAAATTTTAGATGTCTGATGAAGCAGCTGAAAGCCGCGAAAGCTAACATGAAACAATAAAGAGTACACTAGAATACACTGTGGTGGGGGCATCACCAGCCATATTGTCATGATATAGATTATAATGTACTATCTAAAACATTATTACGCATGTGTTAACCCTACTCATGTACTGTAAATAATCGATTTTCAATAAAGAAGAAGTTTCCGTTTAGACTTGATTGATCAATAACAACACATGGCGCTGCGAACATAAGTGATAAGTCAGTCGAAAATTCGTAAAAATTAAAAACTGCAAATTCCGTAAGAAAATTCACACCTTTGAAATAACGCTGAATATTCAAAAATTCGAGGTGAAAAATTCTACAACTACAACTACATCAAGCTGAAGTTGATAAATTCAAAACGCTCCAATATGGCGACTGGAATCACGCCACCAACACATATGAATTTCAATGGTTCACTGGATGAAAATTGGACCTTCTTTAAACAAAAATTCGAGCTGTATTTGAAGGCCACAGATCTCACAAAAAAATCTTCGGAGACAAAATCTTCAATTCTATTGAGCGTTATTGGCGATGAAGCTTTAAAAATATATAATAATTTCACATACGAAGATGAAGATGAAAATAAAATGGACTATGAAACGATTCTACGCAAATTTGATGAACATTTCAAACCACAAAAAAATATCACATATGAACGATATATATTCTTCACGAGGAATCAACAAGATGACGAGTCCATCGATGCATATATTGTGGAATTGCGCCAACTTAGTGCTACATGTGAATTTGGTGACCTTCGTGACAGTTTAATCAAAGACCGACTGGTTTTGGGAATACAAAATTCGAAAATCAGGCAAAATCTGCTTCAAACGAAAGATCTAACTCTTGAAAAAGCAATGGAATTATGTAAGATATCAGAAAGAACGGAAAAACAAATGAGATCTCTTGCGAATGAAGTAGCTGGATCGTCGATACATAAGATAAACAAATCTCGAAATGACAACAATACCACACAGTCCAACAAATATAATCCAAAATTTCAGGGAGAGAAAAAATTCCACTTCAATGAACGAAAACACAAAAACAAATCGAAACCAAACACTGGACGACATCAAGGATCTTCGAACTACAGCAAAGTTTTCACATGCAGAAATTGTGGTAATAAACATTCAATAAACGAGTGTCCGGCTTATGGAAAGAATTGTGCAAAGTGTGGTAAAGTGAATCATTTCGCGAAATATTGTCGATCAGTGAAAGAAATTTCTCTAAACAATTCAGGCTCTACTGATGTAATTTCTGATGAATCATGTTCTTTTTCAGATTTTTTCGTAAATTCAGTTGGTAAGCAGAATGAGAATTCCAACTCACAATGGAACATAAATTTAAAATTCGAAAATAATATTCTGCTCAACTTCAAACTTGATACTGGTGCTGAAATTAATGCCATACCGGCAAGATATTTGAAAGTATTGAATATCAATGTGAATAATTTAATACCATGTAATTTGAAAATCTCGACTTATACTGGTACTAGAATTGATATTTTGGGTAAGTGCAACTTACTATGTCATCATAACGATTTTCATGGATATGTTGAATTTCATGTTGTGAATAACAAATATTCTCCTGCTATTTTGGGAAAACAAGAATGCGAGAGAATGAAATTACTTAAATTCATTGGATCTATCCAACAAAAAATATTTGATAAAAAGGAAATAATTGGTCAATTCAAGGATGTATTTCAAGGGGTCGGAGCTCTTAAATGTCAAGAATATTCTTTTAAAATAAATAATTCTATTCAACCGGTGATAAATCCTCCAAGAAAAGTTCCGTTTTCGTTGCAAAATAAATTAAAGAACCAGCTTAATGATCTTGAGAAAAAGGAAATTATAGCTAAAGTCAATGAACCAACTGAATGGGTCAATAGTTTGGTTTTAGTACACAAACCGAATGGTGATCTCAGAATTTGCATGCAATTGAACAAAGCCATAATTTCTGAAAATTTTCCTCTTCCTACAGTGGATGAAATAATTGCTTCTTTGTCACATGCAAAATTTTTCTCAAAACTTGATGCTAGTCAGGCCTTCTGGCAAATTAAATTAAGTGAGGAGAGTTCCTTCAGATGTACGTTTAATTCACCCTTTGGTAGATACAGATTTTTGCGTTTGCCTTATGGAGTTAAGCCTGCGTCTGAAGTTTTTCAAAAATACATAAAACAAAATTTCGACGATATGGAAGGCGTTTTATCATATGTTGATGATTTTTTAATTTGGGGATCCACCCGAGAGCAACACGATATGCGATTAAAAAAAGTATTAGAGAGAGCTCGTGAAATTAATTTGAAGCTGAATTTGGAAAAATGTGAGTTTGGGGTAGATAAACTAAAATTTATGGGTCATATAATTTCAAGAAACGGCGTTGAACCTGATGAGGAGAAGATTTGTGCGATAAAAAATTTCAAAAAACCAGAATGTAAAAAAGATGTCGAAAGATTTTTGGGTATGGTTACTTATATTTCGAAATTCGTACCAAAAATGTCATTTGAAACCGAAAATTTACGAATCCTTCTTAAAAAAGATGTTTTATGGCACTGGGGTCATCAGCAGGAAGAAAATTTCGAAAAACTCAAAAATATTTTAATGAATAAGCCAGTACTACAATTTTTCAATAACGAACTACCTATTACGTTATCTGTGGATGCATCTCAAAATGCTATTGGTGCTGTTTTACTACAGAATAATTTGCCTGTTTATTATATTTCCAAATCATTATCAGATACGCAAAAGAATTGGGCGCAAATTGAAAAAGAAATGTACGCGATAACTTATTCATGTTTACGTTTCCATCAGTATATATATGGAAAACATGTTACAGTCGAAACAGATCACAAACCTTTAATTTCAATAATTAAAAAACCTCTCAATGCTTGTCCCATGCGTTTACAACGAATGTTGATATCCATTCAGCCATATGACATAAAATTAATTTATAAACCTGGTACAAAATTGGTATTAGCAGATGCTCTTTCTCGCGCCTATGACTCGAATAAATGTTCTTATGATAAAGATGGAACATTGTTGAATGAAAATATAGAATATCAAGTTCTAGCTATAGAAAAAAACCTACCTATTTCTACTACGAATTTAGAAAATATCAAATCTGAAATTAAAAAAGATTTGAACCTGTTGAAGGTTCTTGGTTTTATGAAGGATGGTTGGCCATGTAAAAAGAAAATTCCTGATAATTTAAAATCATACTTTATAAATAGAGATAATTTATCATTCTCGAATGGATTGTTGTTTTTCAATAACAGATTAATTATTCCACAAAGTCTACAGAGAGATATGCTTTCAAAATTACATTTGAGTCACCTGGGTAGAGAAAAAACTAAATATCGCGCACGAACACTATTTTATTGGCCGAATATGTCGCTTGATATTGATAATTTAATTTCAAAATGTAAGTCTTGCATACTTTTTTCGAAAACTCCACAAAAAGAACCATTAATCAATCATGAAATTCCTGGGAGAGCATGGCAAAAAATCGGTATAGATCTTTTTGAATTGAAAGGTAGGTATTACATAGCTTTGGTTGACTATTTTTCAAAGTTCATGGACGTGAAATGTTTGAATAGAAATTCTTCTTCAGAAAGTGTGATAGACTACTTAAAACATATATTTTCTTTATTTGGAATACCAGATGAAGTTTTCTCAGATAACGGTCCACAATTCGCATCAAATGCTTTCAGATCTTTTGCCAAGGAATGGGAATTTCAGCACACAACAAGCAGTCCTTATTTTCCACAATCTAATGGTCAAATAGAGAGAACAATAGGGACTCTTAAATCAATTTTGAAAAAATGTCTATATGATAACACAGATTTCAATTTAGCTTTGTTAGAACTTAGAAATACACCCATTGACAATAATTTATATTCACCTGCACAAATCCTGATGCACAGAAATTTGAAAAGTATTTTGCCTGTTACTTCAGAATATCTTAAACCTAAAATAATAAATAACAAACATCACAGTACTAATTTACGTCAAAAACAAAAAAATTATAAACGATATTTCGACAGAAACTCAAAAAATTTACCTAAACTCGAACTCGAGCAAAAAGTGTTCATTCAGAATAATGGTTTTTATAATTTACCTGGAATAATAACAAATATTGATGAACGTTATAGGAGATACAGTATAAAATTGAGTGATGTAAATAAAATAGTAACTAGAAATCGGCATCAGATAAAACCCGATTTAACTAATTCTAGAATTATTGAGAACACAAATGCACAATTACAAAATCCTCATTACATCACAAGGTTCGGAAGAATGTCCAAACCTCCAGATAGATTTACACCATAGGGTACTAAAAATTTTAAGGTTTCAACATTGTAAATTCTCTGAATTGTAAAAACTTTTATATTTTGTAAATTTTCTGTCCATAGATTAATAAGCTTATAGAAATTGTTTAGAAAGGGAGATTGTTGGGATTTGAGAAAAACATTATTTTGCAAAAAGGGGAGATGTCATGATATAGATTATAATGTACTATCTAAAACATTATTACGCATGTGTTAACCCTACTCATGTACTGTAAATAATCGATTTTCAATAAAGAAGAAGTTTCCGTTTAGACTTGATTGATCAATAACAACACACATATCTCCAAATATGTGACAGACGTGTTAACAACTGCATACAACCAGAACAACGCATTTTATGTGTCTGATTCTTTCTCATTTTCAGTATTCGTCAATAATTTTGAGTATCCACCTAACCACGTTTTAGTCAGCTTGGATGTGGTCTCTCTGTTTACCAACATACCTACCGAACTAGTAATAAAAAGCATCACGAACCATTGGAATGAAATATCACAACATACTCAAATGACACAAAGAGAACTTATAGAACTAGTCACCTTCTTATTCGATAATACCTACTTCTCCAGTGAGCAACGATACTATAAGCAAACCCTAGGAACTCCTATGGGAGGAAAAATCTCCAACATCTTGGCCCAATACGTGATGGATGACCTGATTAAAGCAATACTACCAAAACTGTCATTCATCATACCATTCCTAAAGAAATTCGTTGACGATATAGTCTGTATGATCCCAGAGGGATCAATGGATCTGGTTCTTCACTGCTTCAACAGTTACAATACTCACATACAGTTCACATCAGAAGAAGAAGACAATAACAGCCTTCCCTTCCTGGACATGAGAATCATAAGATCGGACAAAACACTAAAAACAAAATGGTACATGAAACCCACCAGCTCCGGTAGGTACATCCATTTCAAATCCTGCCACACTTACAACATGAAAGTTGACCTGATTACAGGGATGAAAAATAGAATACTGAGACTAACACACCCCACCTACCAAAAGGAAAGTATCAATGTCGAATGTGTCGAGGTGTATCGCGATTCTTGACTCCTGAGTAAATACGTGAAAATCAGTGGATATCAAGCGATTAAATTTTTCGAAGCCAGGTGTTATGCCATTTGTGTAGCTGTGCTTTCTGAAGGCTGTTTTAGATTGTGACAATAATCGTTCAATAATGAGTCATCAGTGCGTTTCTTGTATTAAACCACTGTCAAAGAAGTTCCCAGGCCTTCCATGTGGTGTTTGCGAGCGATATTATCACGCAAATTCCGTATGCTCCGATATGAATAAACAGCATTTGTCAATAATCGGTGAGTTACCTGGGGGTCGATGGCCCTGCGGCGGCTGCCGCACAAATTCGCCCACACCACATCGCAATACTCGATCGCGGACGGGTGTCGCAGCATCTCTTTCCCGGGACAATGAAGTCCGCGAGATGAGGAGGAGCGTGGATTTCTGTTCTAATAAAATTTCCGATTTTGAGGACTTGGTGAGAACTCTCAACGGTTTGAGCAAACTTGTTGAAGATTTGAGGTCAGAAAACAAGCATCTTAAAGAACAGATGTCGTCTCTGAATTTTAAACTGAATGCAATGGAACAGCATACGAAATCTAACAGTGTTGAAATTCAAGATATCCCAGAAAGTAAGGGTGAAAACTTATTTCAGATAGTTAATTGCATTGGAAATTTTCTTGGTTACCCGTTAAAAAGGGAGAAGATCGATAGTATAGTACGAGTGCCCACTAGAGTACCCTTAAAGCCGAAACACATAATTGTTAGGTTTGTATCAAAGTTGGATAGAGATGAGTTCCTGTCAAAGGCGAAAGATAAGCGTGTCCAATCGAATAATCGATGTTTGAGTATTGATGGAATTTCCAATAAGTTCTTCGTCAATGAACATCTCACCACTACGAATAGACTTTTGCATAAAAGAGCTCGTGATGCAGCAAGGGAGCACAAATATAAGTTCCTTTGGATTCAGAATGGGAATATCCTCGTACGTAAAGATGATAAAAGTAAAATAATTCAAATATCGAGTGAAATCGATATCTCAAAAATAAATTAACATCCTGATATGTATTTTCATTATTTTCTGTACGGTGAATATTGATTTGCTGTATCCTCATGGCACTTCTTATTTTTTATCAGAATGTAAGAGGTTTAAAAACTAAACTCAATGAATTCAAGTAAAATATATCTTCCAATGATCATGACATTATATTCATAACCGAATCATGGCTCAATGACTCTGTGTTTGATTCCGAACTTATCGATTCTGGAGTATACTCAGTGTTCCGCCGCGATCGCGAAACAACAACCAGTGATAAAAGAACTGGCGGTGGTGTTTTAATTGCCGTGAAAAATAGGTTTGGTGACTTTTCGATTCCCAAGTTCCAGAGTGATGCTGATGGCCTATGGGTTAGGATGACGATTGGATCCACGAAAATTTTTCTGTGCTGCGTCTACCTGCCTCCTGGAGATTCCGAGGCCAGTGCAAGCTTTTCTTCAAAGTTGAGTTTTCTAAAGAATAATATAGAACATGGTGTGGTTGTTATGTGCGGAGACTTCAATTGTTCCACCATTAGATGGATAGGTAATCCAGACGCGAACGAATCATATTTTGAACCAAACAATGTAGAGGCAAAATATTCTGATCTCATAGATGCTCTCTCCGTATGCGAACTGATGCAGTTCAATAGTGTTGTCAACAGTAATCATAGAATTTTGGACCTGATCTTATGTAATCAGTTTCTTTTGTCTCAGGTTACTCCATATAACAGTCCATTGGTGGAAGAAGACAAACACCATCCTTCATTAGAATTTATGCTGCGATTGAGTATCAAATATCTCACCAAACCAAGTACTTGTATCTATAACTTTAAAAAAGGTAATTACGATAGCATAAACAATGAACTGTCTTCCGTACCGTGGTCTGATTTTCTTTGTAGTGGAGACGTTGACCTTGATCTCGACTTATTTTATGGCATAATTGATCGTATTGTTGAGGATTTTCTTCCTAAAAGATACTTCAATTCTAGGTTTCCCGCATACTTTTCTAAACATACCATAAAATTAGTGAAAAAAAAGAATAAAATTCATAAAAAATTGAAAATCTATAATAATACAAAAGATTTGCTAGAGTTCCGGCGTCTCCGGGCATTGTCAAAGATCATGATCAAATGTGATTATTCTAATTATATTAAATTTGTGGAAAGTGAACTACCCAATAATCCCAAGCTGTTTTTCAATATTGCATCATCTAAGAGTAAACATGGCAAACTTCCCTCTTCGATGAGGTACAAGGATGAAGTCAGTACGGGCGGAGTAGACATTAGTAACAGTTTTGCTCGGTATTTCCATAGTGTTTTTGTTGATCCATTGAACTCACCCAACAGTATAGATTCCACTGTAGCCGATTCTCCTACTTACCTCTCGAAAATCGTTATTACTGCTAAGGAAATCGAAAAATCCATAAGGTCCCTGAATCAAAGTAAGGGTGCTGGATCTGACAGTATTCCATCATATTTTGTACGTAATTGTCCCGCTTTATGCCTTCCACTTGAGCATATCTTCAATCTATCTCTCCGCACGGGCAGATATCCTCGGCGCTGGAAGATTGCATCGGTTGTCCCAATTTTCAAGGGTGGTGGTAAAAGTAATGTTGAAAACTACCGACCCATCAGCAAATTATGCGCTTTTTCTAAACTTTTTGAAAAACTTGTTTACGACCATTTATATAATTTAGTGAAAAATCAGATAATTCCAGAACAGCACGGGTTTTTGAAGGGAAAGTCCATAGAGACTAATCTTTTGTTATTTATGACCTTTTTGGAAAGGGCAATGGATGAGCGTTTGCAGGTTGACGCTGTTTACACCGACTTCAGTAAGGCATTTGATAAAATTTCACATAGAATTCTCATTCGTCGTCTTTCTGAGGTCGGTGTGGGGGTTGTCTTTTGCGTTGGTGCGAATCCTATATGACTGATAGAGTGCAATTCGTTTCTGTGGACGGTTGTAGGTCGGCTGAGTTCAAATGTCCATCTGGTGTGCCACAAGGCTCTCACCTCGGTCCTTTGTTTTTCTTGATTTATATCAATAATATTATTTCTGTCACAATTACATTTTCAGATATGTAAAGTGCTCCTCTATGCGGACGATTTGAAAATTTTTTACGTTATCAGATCTATGAGGGACTGTAAGATCGTGCAAGAGGAATTGGAAAGGTTCTCGGAGTTTTGTCGTTCGAACGATTTATTTTTCACACGTAACGGGAGTCCTATTCTTTTCCAATACAGTATCGATCAAGCGACGTTGGGGAGAGTTGATCATATCAGGGATTTGGGCGTAATTCTGGATGGAAAGTTAATTTTCGCATTTCATATTGAAAATATTGTTAATTCTGCTAGTAGAACGTTGGGATTTTTGTTTAGGATATGTAGGGATTTCAAAGGTATCAGGCCGGTTCTCAGTGTGTACTATACTTACGTTTTAAGCAGACTAAATTTCGCTTCGGTCGTTTAGAATCCACAATATAAAATTTACATTGAAAGAATCGAACGAGTACAGAATGAATTGCTCAAATATTTAAGTTTTAGAGGTAATTTCTCTGTTCCAGATGAAAATGTCAGTTTTTATTATATGGCCAGAAAACATTTTAATTTGATCTCTCTAGTATAGGCGATGTAGTTATATTGAGTAAGATTGTAAGTGGTGAGTTGCAGGTACCGGATTTATTGCAAGAAGTACACATTAATGTCCCGAATTTCAATCTAAGATCTTTTGAAATTTTCCATGTACCTTTTAGAAGGACAAATGCATCCAAAAACTCTCCGTTAGTGAGAATGTACCGAACCTGCAATGAGCTACGAATTGTCGATGTATTTCATTGTGCTAACATTAAGCTGCAACTCAAAAAACATTTTTTGATGCAGTGAGGTCCTCACTTTCGGTTTGATTTGGTGTAGAAGTTTTCTTTGATTTTCTATTTTTGATTTTCATCTCAATGTAATTTGTGGATACTCTTCATGGGTCTTTGACCTGTTTGTGTCCCTAATGTTAAATAAATAAATAAATAAAATAAATAAATAAATCATCAAACTCAAGAAACTACTCTTGCTGAATGGATACCCGAATAAACTTCTGAACCGACTACTTTACAACGTGGCCCACCACCCGCCTTCTGCTACCGACACCATACAAGTTGCTGCTTACACGACCGAACAACCTATCAACACCATCTACACCACCCTACCATACATACCTGCTATTTCCAACAAGATCTCCACGATATTCAGGGACTATAAAAATGTGAAAATAGTCCACACAATGAAACACACCCTGCACACACTAGTCTTCAGCAAACTCAAGGACAGAGAAAAAGAGGAATATGCATCAGGGGTTGGCTACAGCATACCCTGTGGGAGCTGTGAGAAAACATACATAGGACAAACTTCACGATGGATTAAGGCAAGAATTACTTCTCATAAATGTGACGCAAAAAGGGACACAAGAACTTGTGCTCTGGCTCTGCACACAAACAATAACGATCATATAATGAAGTATTCAGAAACAAAAATACTATTTAAGGAACCTCACTACAACAAAAGACTCTTCCTTGAGATGCTATCCATAGCAACATCTGAAAATACAATGAACACAAAACAAGATACCAACAACCTTAACACCATATAATCCTACTTGATGGAGCTATCGAAAAGATCGCATCCACCATTCCAAGAATCAACATCACAACAGGCTACCATCGATGAAGAATAAGAAAACTATGTGAAATCTAACAAACTATTTGACATCCCAATGACAAGGGAATGTCAAAACTTAATAATGCGCAATTCTCCAAAATCATCAATGCTACAATTAAATAATAAAACTGTCTCGAAGTCTAGTAAAATTAAGCATCGAGAAACGTTCATCTCAGTGAGAGTAAAATCAACCCAACTCGGCAAGAAATCTATTCATGCAATTTGAAATCACGAGGAATAAAACCACAATATATGTATGTTTCAGCTGTATTTCTAGTTCAATGTTAATCACATGTAAACTTTCATGTTACAGATCCTTGAGAAAGGTAATAAAAATTACCGAAAGCTTGGATGATATAAAAGTGTATTACTAATCCTTTAAGACCAAGAAACCCTGATAACCTCTCCTATATATATGTATATCTATATAAATAAAAAAGGATCTATGGTCTATCGATATTTTGAACAAGCACTACGTTCAAACGACTGCACCAAATTGGATAATTTTTTTTTTGTTGTGTTCATCATTCTCAGGTCAAGGTTTGTGTAACGGAATATTCCCGAAAAAAATGCACGGAAAAAAGAACGAAGCCTTCCTTTTTCCTCAAACCATAGAACTCTATTAAACGTAAGTATGAAGTATTCGACAAAGCGAGCAATCATACATAAATTACTTTGACACTTCGACGTTCGACACTTAGGTTGTTAGGTTACCGTTACTTCAATCTGCATTTATATAAACAAACCACCTGTGTTATTTGTTATTTTCAGTAGAACGTATTTCTTGAAAGTGTTTAATAGCATTGTGCTTGATATCAATCGTTGTGTTGTGTGTTTGTGTTACGCATTATCATTTATAAAAATGCCATCAATGAGGCGTCCAAATATTGGTCGACGGACGCGTAACGCAAGACGACTTTCAAATCAGCGATTGGACAACAGAATGAAAGGCTCTCAAGCAAGATCTGTATCAGCTTCCAATGAATCCATACTATCGATCTCAGGCGAGGTACAAGAAAATATAATATATGATATGATCCCACAGTCGATTATGCTGGCAATATAATTGCCACAACTGACAACGCCACCAGAACCTGTGAATTCGTTACTTTCAAGCCAAGAACCTCTATCAAAACATTTTTTGTAGAATATTCAGCATTACAATAGTGTGTTCCAAATGACATCTTTTGGTTCAAACCTAATTGAGGAACGAGGTTCCAACCCAACTTTTAAGGTATTTCATTTTCTAATATTACATAACATATTACACATTGATTATAACATTACTTGCAAACATGAAAATTCTATTAACACTCATTTACAAAACTTTTCTAATTTTTTTCACCAGATTCTAGAACAAATTCACCATCGTGCAGGAGCATTGTTACCACCAGTTAATGGTGAATAGAAGTTCCTCCAGATTTATTTCCTTAGAAATTCTGAGGATGAAATGAATCAACGTTGTGCCATCAATCGTGCAGCAAGACAAGAAATCATCGTGCAATTGCAATAACTTTGGCATGAACATAATCAGTTGGTACAATTGTTCAAAACAGCCTTAGAAATAATGCCATCAAACATAAATTAGTGATCAGAGCAGATAAAATGCCAGCAGGGGAACATGGGAGACGTTTCAATGCACCAACGTTAAATGAAGTTGCTATTGTGGTAGTTAGAGAAAATATGGAGTCTCGCGACATTGTTTTTCAACGACATGATGGTGGCAACCTCAAACGTATCAGTGATCACTAATATTCTGCTGGGGACCCAGCGACTGGTGAGTATTGATAAATTATATTATGGAAGAATATAGTAAGAATGCATTTCAATAAGATATCTTCAGAGAATAAGTTCCTTAGATTTGTGCACCATTTATTATTTTCTACTACGTTTTCGTAGCTTTTACCACCAGTTCGTCAGAGTAATATTGTTTCAAAAATTCTATGTTTCAATTCCTTATTAATGTTGATTATTCTCTTACAGGTAAGGAAACAAACAAGAAGGTCAGCTCGATGAATTTTTATTCATATCGTTGTTCCATCAATTCGCCGTTGATTTGTATGTCAAAATTGAAATGGAATGTCTAACATATATACGTTTGGATCAGAGAAAGTTGCGTTCAGAGGATTATATTCATTTGCGCGATGCCATGAACGCCGATGGAAATGGAAATAATGTCGGTCGACTTACTATTTTACCAGCAACATCTGTGGGAAGCCCCAGACACATGCACGAATATGCGCAAGATGCTATGACTTAAGTGCTTCATTATGGTCGACCAAATTTGTTTATTACTTTCACGTGCAACCCAAAATGGTTCGAAGGGGTTGACTCAGGCTCACATTCTCCTGTGGATGGCTGAAAAAAGCAGACCCAATGTATTCGACTCAATCATCAGTGCAGAAATTCCTGATCCAGATGTAGATCCAGAATTGCATGAAATAGTGATAAAAAACATGATTCATGGACCGTGTGGTGAACACAATCGAGAATCACCATGTATGATCGACAACAAATGCTCCAAGCGTTATCCATGTGCTTTATTGGAAGAGACAATAACAGGTAATGATGGTTACCCCCTGTACCGTCGTCTGTCTGTTGAAGATGGCGGTAGAACAATAGCGTTGAAAGTTAAGAATAAGGATGTTGAAGTCAACAACACCTGGGTTGTTCCATATTCGCCGCTGCTGTCAAAAACATTCAAGGCACATTGCAATGTTGAGTACTGTAATTCGGAAAAAACTATTAAATATGTTTGCAAGTACGTCACGAAAGGCAGCGACATGGCTGTTTTTGGTATTACAGCTCCAAATAGTAACGATGAGGTGTCACAATATCAGATGGGAAGATATGTTAGTAGTAATGAATCTATTTGGAGAATTTCTTCATTTGCCATACATGAACGTTATCTCACAGTAGTTCATTTAGCCGTCCATTTAGAGAATAGACAACGAGTTTATTTCACCAGCCACAACGTTGACAAGCTTTTTTGAGACATGCATAAGAAATTCATTTGCAAGAACATTGCTTTACTCAGAAATGCAAAAATACTTCACATGGAATGCATCATCCAAAAAATTCCAACGGCAAAAACGAGGACAGTCCGTACTAGGATACGTGAATGTATATTCAACCAATGCATTGGGGCGCATTTACACAATTCACCCTAGCAATGAAGAATGTTTTTACTTGCGTTTATTATTGCTGAATTTTCGTGGACCAACTTCCTTCGAATATTTGCGAACCATTGATGGTGGATAAGCGCAACATATCGAGAAGCCTGTCAACGTTTACATTTATTAGAGAATGATACTATAGGATAATACACTCTCTGATTCTGATATTTCTCCTACTTCATATCAAATAATGTCATCTTTTGCCATCATAATTTCAACATGCTCTCCATCGAACCCTCATCATTTGGCCCATATGGCTGAAGAAATTTTGCATTGAGTACGATCAACAACAGCAATTCCAGAACTAGAAATTAGAGCTGAGATACATAATCAGGTATTGATATCTTTAGAGGAATTGTGTACATAATTTGCAGCTGAAAGTTGGCTCTGAAATTATCATGTTACGCAACCTTAATCAGCCAAAATTGTGTAACGGAACTAGACTTTCTGTTGAAAGAGTTTTTACAAACTTGATAGAAGGTACTATTATCATAGGAAAGTTCAAAGGTGAGGATGTCCTTTAAATTGAAGTAGCACTCACCTTCACATATGTTTCATTTTTTTTGTAGATTCTTTAGGATTTTGAAAACATAATTATCACTCACACGTAAATATCTCAGAAATTCATATTTACCACGCACAAGTGCCTGGCACTTTTGCGGTCATTTTTGTGTTTGTTAAATTCACGGATTATTTGTGATTATCTGTCGTTATAATATTTTTGTTGTCCTTTGATTATCTTAATGAACATCATTATTATTATCATTATTATTATTATTCCGAGGATTCCACTAATGCCATCTAATTTTCCTAATGAATTTAAGCGAGTCCAGTTTCCAGTGCGACTTCCATTTGCAATGACAATAAATAAATCACAAAGTTAATCGTTACAAGTTTGTGGAATAAAACTTGAATTGACCATTTTTTCGCATGGGCAGTAGTATATCCCTGCTCGAGAGTTGGTAATCCATCTGCTCTATTTGTTTTCTGGCAAGAAGGAAAAACCAAAAATATTGTACATAATAGGGCATTGCAATAAAGTATAATTTAGACATTTGGGTGTTTTTTTTACTGCATAATATATTTTATCTTAGTGTTTTTCTTTAGTTACACCTCCCGTGCGGAGCCGGGCGGGGCAGCTAGTATATATATAAATACATATTGTATTATATTGTTGTCAATAAGGGATATCGAACAGAATAAACTCAAATTGATAATCTACTCTTTATTCATAGCCGAGCTTTCGAAACTTTAATTTTGTTTCTTCCTCAGGGCAGCTGTAAAACAATACAATCATGAAAACATAACAATCAGGAACTTTCACACTATTTCTTACCGAATGTGAGGTTCAACTATAATATTGATGAATATTCAATATTTAACGATCATTATCTGAAACAATATATAAAAACATAGATATCTCCGTTTAGAATGTGCGACAACTTTGTTCGATATTTAGGTTCCACTTATGCGTTCTTCCCATTTTTATTCATTTTGTATATGTGTTATCTGGACTATGTCTATGAATTTAAAAGGGTTGTTTTATTTCATTTGTTTATATTTAAAAGTTTGTTAAGTCTAATAAACATGCTTGTCATATTCCAGCAAGGTTTATTTTTGAAAATTCTTATTGAATTTTGAAATTATCAGTTAGTTGGTCGTTTCACTGAAAGGGCTATCAGTACACAGAAAGATGAGAGGAAAAAAGAGGAAGAGGTCGATACCGAGGTAACAATTTTGAAATATATTGTTAACTCAAATATAATTTCTATTGGCGAATGAAGATAAGCGCTTCTCCCTCTGGTGGCTATCAGCGTAACCCGAGATACAGACATCATGATTGAAAAGTTAAAAGAAATGTCAAGAAAATGAAGAAGTTTATGTATTTTTCTTGGCGATTGTGTGATGTTACAAGTGTTTCTACTGAGAAAAAGCAAACTCAAATGTTCCTGCCCATAGATTTTCACAGCCCGGTGAAAAATTTCGAGTTTGGGTGAAAGAAACTTCCTTTAGCAAGTCGGACCAGAAAGTGTTGAAGAATCGATAAAAACCTTGGCAACTTGTAACTCAAAATTGGTAAACCAGCAAACAAGATTTATGAGAGTCCGTTACCTGCATTTTCCCGATGATCATTTTTATAGAGGTTACTTTAAAGATTATCGGGTGTAATAATCACAACTTGCCAACTATCTCTTAATTATATCATACCAAGCTTTCGGTCGACGGTGGTAGAGCCATCATTCGACATGACTGATTTGGCCCCCCTAATGACACAGTGTATTGTATTGTTCTCTACCGTTGTATAACAACTTAACAGAGAATATGTGTAATCTTTTTAGAAAATACCAGAGTGAGAACATTAGGAACTATGAACTAAGGATAGCCTGAAGGGTGCCGTGCACTGTTGGTAACACAGTGTTTACGAGAACGAAAGATAAAGTGGAGTCAGAATAGAAGACTAACGTAGTTTATAAGATAAGTGAAGTGGTTGTGATTGTTTTTATGTTGGCCAAACTGGCAGAAGTGTTGAAACTCGCATATACTTCATTCACTTTTATAAAGTATCCCGGTTTGCCATGACATCCTGACAGATTTCATCGTGTATATTTTGAAAATGTTAGGTTATAGTCATTTTCCTGTCAGATAACTACACAACGTTGTCCTCTCTACAAAGAGGTTGTAGTAATTACTTATTTTTCAAAATGTCAATCTATATTTGGAAAGTAATGAATTTGAGAAAATATTATGTGAATTCAATAATTCCAAAGACCTGACGTATGTTGAAGAAACTTTTTTCTCTGTTAATATTGGAAATATTTCACGTGTGTAAACATGGATGGAAGATTCAGTAATGCTTTTTTCTGGTACGGAAATAAATAATCGAGTGTTTTGGAATTTTACTGAAAAATTATGGCTAGAGTAGTCCGTTACTTCGAATTCCCTACTTTTCTAAATTCTCAAGAAATAAGCGTACAGAAGCCATTTAAATACCTTGTTGCACAACTTGAAATATTCCAGTATGAAAATGTAGTAGTACTTCGAAACCTGTGTCACAGTTAACCTCAAAAGAACTAACTTCATTTACAAAGGTCTTCGGAATCTACGTGAATGATACATACACTGGATTGGGATCAACATATTTCTAAACTGGGATGTAGGTTAGCTTCAGTCTGTTATCTTTGGGTGTAATGACAAGATATCTGGATAAATTCTCCATGAAAACTACCTATCATGCAGTATTCGAGTCAAAAGCAAGATATGGAATTATGTTTTATGGACATACTTTGAAGTCAACTCAAATATTCAATTCCCAGAAAAAAGCAATTCCTAAAATATTAGAAAAAATAGTATTGAACGAGATATTGTATAATTCATGATATTTTCGTGCATAAAAATTCAATGTTCTGCCAACATAGGATATACCAAGTTCATTTTCAATGTACTACTTCCTATCGAAACAATTCCACGAAATATATAACTTTTGAAATTATTCGTTAAGGAATTTGTTCAATTCAAACATGACTACCTACTTAAGGCTCAATACAATACAATCAAGGGGAAATGTTAATATATTAGTTTATTATGGCTGAAGCTGAATTGTTATTGAAAGAGAGTAGAAATTGGCAACCTCGCGTCGAATTATTTTGACATTGTCGATATTTCAGGAGCGCCAACCTGCCTTGGTTTTAGTTACAAAAACATGATAGACCTAAATCGTGGCCAACCGGGATACTTTATAAAAGTGAATGGAGTATAGGTGAACACCAGACGGACTGTAGACATAGGAAGCAGACTTGTGGTTTGTCAAAGCATGTCTATGACACTGGACATGAAATGAATTTTAATGAACCTATCATTTGCTAAAGTGGAAAAAAATAAATATAAACGATCGTTTTTAGAGAATGCTGACTCATACAGACTGAATCCCAGTTACACATATTTAGTTCATACTATTAAGAATAAGAGTGAAGTGTCAGCTTCTCAGACTAATTTCTGTGTCTGATTGATGTTGAGGTTATTCTGGAATGTTCTGTGTTTGGCGTGCTTCTAGTTTTTGAGAGATTTTCAAAATCAGAGGGAAATTAGAAAACTTGAATTTAGTTCAACTATATATTGTTCCAAAAATTTTCAAAAAAAAAAAACCGGTTCACCATCCTGAATGACAGGCTAAGGAAAGCCATCCCACATTATTGTGAGTTTCTATGAGTGTTTTTTGCTACATTTCGTCTAATTAAATAATATTTCAGCTCCCTGAAGATGGTCGCATTGCCGACCGAAAGCTTGGTATGATATAATAAAGAGATAGTTGGCAAGTTGCGATTATTACACCCGATAATCTTTAAAGTTTATTGTTCGTAATCGATATAAAACATATTATTTTAAGTGATTTTAAGTTTATAGAGGTGAGCTCATGGAATATTAGATTACATTCATAAAGACAATTTTTTACTTAAGAGGAATGCTCTGCCTTCCAGAAATCTTCCCGTTGAACTGATCATTAAGGAACAACAACTTATATGATTTAGTGATAGAACTGACTGATTCAAACAAGAGTCTCGACAAGGAAATATCTGGTGAAGAATACTCTTTGCTCAAAGTGCTTCTGCCGATGAAGCAAAGTTGTACAAGGCCTATTTATTACTGCTTTTTCAAGAACAATCATATGAATGTTGAAAGAATTTATTTGTCAATCCATAATGAATAAGGCTTACGGTACAAGTAGCATTAGTTTTATGTGGATGTATTAATTTCATTCACAATATATAGGGTAAATTAAGTCCTTTCCTAAATAAATAGTTAAGTTATGAGTAATTGTCTATTATTTCAAAAATTACGTTTGACAATACTAACTGATATACAACTTTTTGAGCAGTAGATCTGAGGGGGCATTTGATCAATAATAAAGTTGGGTAGGTCTAAAGTTTATTATTTTTTCAAATAACATGCAACATAATATCACATGCATCTTCCTGAACACTTCTAGCTTCTATGCCTTAAAGATATTTCTAATAGTAATTGTAGCATTGCTTCTCTGATTCAGAATAGATGATACATAACTCTTTCATAAATATGAAATATGTATACACAGAATCACTTCTGTTAACTGAAAAAATCTTCGAACGAATTGTAAAATCGAAATTTAATCGAATACACTTGAAAACCTAACTTTTATCCCTCCACCTAAGGTTCTTAAACTGGCCACCGTAGCACTGCAATCTTAAATTAAGATGCCAATACCGCTCTTCAAACTAAGCGATGAAAATTTGGCTATATGGAAATTCCAAACAATCGTTATGGTGAAAGGGCGGGAACTGTATAAAATTCTAACGGGAAACGTTCAAAAACCCGATAGTGGTGCGAAAGAAATTAATGAATGGAAAAAGAAGGATGCTAAAGCCCAAGAAATAATAGTATCAAGAATGGATCAAGAACCAATATTTTATCATGCGACACTGCGAATGAAATGTGGGAAAAGTTGAAGTTGATCTATAAAAATTTCAAAAAGCACTGCCGTGAAGGCAGCAACTTTTGCGCGCATGTTCAATGTAGATGACTGCTTCTGCAACGAATTTGAACATGCACGCAAAAGCTGCTGCCTTCACGGCAGTGCTTTTTGAAATTTTTACTGATAAATTACTGGATTTCAATTCGATCAAATCTGTATTTTTGGAAATATTGGAAAAATAAAATTTTTAATGGGTATATCTACGGAATCATTGGGCGGATTTTACCCATTCACGAATTCGACCTTCGTAACTAAGCCCCAAACCTATTCTACAAATATCGAGTTTCTAAGTCGTTTCTTCCGGAAGTTATAGTGTTTACGGTCAGCCTAACGGCCGACTGAGTAAACACAATAACTTCCGAAAGAAACAACTTAGAAACTCGATATTTGTATAGAAGGTTTGGACCTTAATAACGAAGGCCGAATTCGTGAATGGGTAAAATCCAAACAATGAGATGGAGATTGGAGATGGTACAGTGTCAAGATAAATAAGCGCAAACTGGCCAAATAAGAAATGACGAAGATTTTGATGTCTCTTTCAGACATGTTAAAACACTTCAGATCTGCCTGGAAATGGGTACCTGAAACGAATCAAATGTTAAAGGAACTAACCTGGAGACTACTCAGTGAAGAAGGGAGAACCAAGTCAAGCGAAGAAAGTACCACAGCTTCAACGGGTACAAGTATCAAAGGAGGAAGCCAAAGTATTAAAACTGGAAAAGTTATTTGCCATAAATGCCACAACCAGGACACAAAGCTAGAAACTGCTATGCAAGAAAACCAAGGATTTGCACATACTGCAAGTCGACAGGACATGATGCCTCTATATGCTGGTTCAAAAAGGGCAAAGAGGAAATAAAAGGGAGACCCACTAATGAAGAGAGCTCTAATGCATTTATTGGTGAGTCAAGTAGCAAAATGAAACCGAACGACTGGATAATGGACTCAGGGGCGAGCGAAAATATGTGCTGGGATAAATCGTTATTCAATGAAATTATCGAAGAATCAGATAAGACAGTCAAGGCAGGAAATGGAAATATATTGAAGGTAAGAGGAAAAGGAAAAGTTGAATTGTTTGCAATAATTGGTGGAGGAGCAATAAAAACTACTCTCATAGATGTTCTATATGCGCCACAGTTAAAGTTCAATTTATTCTCTGTGAGTAATGCTTTAGATAAGGATTACAATAACGTTATGGATAACGAACAGTCTTTAAAGACGGAAACACTAGGGCATTAGCAACAAGAAGTAGCAAACTATTTAAAATGATTTTTAAAAATTGCACCGAAAAACCGAAACTCAACCTGAAATTTTCAAGACTCTAGGTCCTTCCTTCCAAAAGTTAGAGCACATACGGACGGATACAATTGAATTTGACCACGAATTCTTCTTCGGGGAATTCAACCCAATCGTTTAAGACCACTTTTGGCTAAATATTCGAAAATTACAGACATCGTGACGAAATGATAACGCGCTGTTTCCTAAAACAAGCGTGTAAAAGCATTATTCAAATAAATGCAATTCTGAAAGGGCTAGAGGAAAACTGATAGATAAGTATAGGAATAGACTGCATAAATTAAGAGAATTAAGGCTCGAAGTGAATCGTTTATAGTTTGGTAAGGGGTTACATTTCACTGCGGATAAGTTCTCATTCCTCCTATAATGCTCCTGTCCAAGATTTTTCTCAGTCTAAAAATGAACCATTTGGATATTCAGACGCTGATTGAGCTGATGCTAAAAATGACCGAAAATCAATTAGTGGTTATTGTTTGAACTATTTGGATATTTAATGAGTTGCGGTTCAAAGAAACAGTCTATAGTGGCACTCTCAACAACTGAGTCAGAATTTATAGCAATAGGTTTGTTCCAGAACTGTGAAAGGAGTTCGGACGTGAGAGTCCGAACTGTTTCAGAATTGGGTAGTTCGCACAAGCGTAGACTGGCTGTCAACGATTTAAATGGTTAACCTGACGTCGTGTTGATTTGGTTTTTGATTGTTTTATTTGTTGAGAAAACGGTTAACTGTTAAATTTAAACTTTTGCTATTGAGGATAATTCCTTCGCTACGACCTCATAGGATAATCTAATGGATTTTATTTCTATTGATTAAACCTGGGATGTATTTTTTTAAATGAATCTATGAATGCAAGAGTCATCTTCCTCTATTGAATAATAATGTTTCGAATTAATTTTTCTCTGAAGAGCACATATCTGAAATACGTTCGTCATTAAATTCATTATTATATAAACCAATAATTTGTTGGTTCATTTCGTAATATAATTGAAGTAATGAAGAGAATTCAGAAAAAAAAAGGAAGTGGAAGCAAGTATTCCCAAAAATATTTTTATATTAGATGGTGCGACACGGACTTTCGCATATTTTTAATTAAACCACACACAATATAATATAATATATATCTTGATTTGTGTTTTGGTTTCATCGCTTCTAGAACTGTTCTAGGATAGTTCAGAATCGGGCTTCCACAGCGCATTGATTCTGCGCAGTTCTAGGACAGTTCTGAATTTCGGAACCAAAACAAACCTAATATGTCATGCAATGTGTGAACTATTACATATTAAAAATGTTCAAGAGGATCTAGCTGTTCAATGTACACTTCCATACACTTTGTATGACAGTAATCAAAGCAAAATCAAATTGTTGAGAGACTTTGAAAATAACAAACGTTGTGAATACATAGATATCAAGTATCATTTTATGTTAGATGTTATAACTAAAAGCTTTGTAAAGCTTGACATATGTAGTAATGAAAAGTTGGGTGATGTATTCACAAAACTTTTGTCCTCAGTAAAATTTATTAACTTGGTTAAAATGTTGAACTGGGTAGTTTGAAGGAGGGTGTTAAGATAGTGTTTATAACCTCTTATTGTTTGAGTGGGTATTACGCTTTAACCGCAAACCACCAAGTTAGGTTCAGTGAGTTCTATTGCTCTAAATTTAGACAAATTGAGAAAATTGTGTCTCTATTGTAGAAGTTATTATTTATTTTGTTCTTCCAAATAAAGACAATAAATTAAGATAAGAGTTCCGCTTCAATCGTAACAGTTTAATCGATGAATTTTCGATTACTAATCGGATACATCGTACTCTGAGGTCGATCGAACTGATTAGATGGTTACTTCTAACCCCACTCTAAGGTTTTGGAGTGATGTTTTCATATTTATTTTGTTTTGTTTGTTGAAAATTGAAAAATGTATAATATAATAGTATGTATATATATAGTATGGTTAAGATGATTCAACGCCTACTGAAGAGTCTACCTCTAAAATGGTGTGGAACTATGTTATAATATTACTAGCACAGATGTTCTATTATATCAATGCGCTGCTTCACTAAACATCCTCTATGCAGTTTCTTCATTCCTTACTTTTTTTGGGTGGAGCTGTGTATTCTCTTTTGATATGATTATAATTTTCGTTTATTGATGAATGTTTTCTTTATTCTAGAAAAGAAGCAGAGACGTTTCAGAAAACGTACTGAAAGTTCTCCATACAAGGCATATGTCGAGGAGGATCTTCCAGCTACGTCTTCAGTAGAGGTGAGCGTGGTTATGACTTATTTCGATTTTTTATTTTATGGTTTGAATTTTTCTGCTTACAAATTAGGATTCATTCGGTTAGGTATAAGTATTTATATCTGTGCACTGCTTCACAAAACATCCTCTATACAGTTTCTTCATTCCTTACTTATTTTGGGTGGAGCTATGTAGGCTGTATCGTCGTACGCCTCAATTGTTATTCTCTTATGACATGCTTGTAATTTTCGTTTATTGATGAATGTTTTCTTTATTCTAAAAAAGAAGCAGAGGCGTTTCAGAAAGCGTACTGAAAGTTCTCCATACAAGGCATATGTCGAGGAGGATCTTCCAGCTACGTCTTCAGTAGAGGTGTGCGTCGTTATGACTTATTTCGATTTTTTATTTTATGGTTTGAATTTTTCTGCTTACAAATTAGGATTCTTTCGGTTAGGTATAAGTAATTACATCTGTGCACTGCTTCACTAAACATCCTCTATACAGTTTCTTCATTCCTTACTTATTTTGGGTGGAGCTATGTAGGCTGTATCGTCGTACGCCTCAATGGTCATTCTCTTTTGATATGCTTATAATTTTCGTTTATTGATGAATGTTTTCTTTATTCTAGGAAAGAAGCAGAGATGTTTCAGAAAGCGTACTGAAAGTTCTCCATACAAGGCATATGTCGAGGAGGATCTTCCAACGACGTCTTCAGTAGAGGTGAGAGTCTTTATGACTGATTTCGATTTTTCATTCTATGGTCAAAGACCATTCCAATTTTTTAAGGGGGGGACTCTGATATGTCGAGAATTACAGACCCATTTCACTGGTTCTCATTTTCTCTAAAGTGCTTGAAAAGATATTGAATAAACAAATTGTTAGCTTTTTCGAAACGAATAATTTATATACATCTTTGCAATTCGCTTTTCGTAAAAATAGAAGTACCATAGATGCAGTAGTCAATTTCGTTGAATTCGTGGTACAGTGCCTTGAGGAGGGAAAGTGTTCACTGTCCTTGTTTTTAGATTTGACTAAGGCCTTTGACTGCGTGTCCCATGGGATTCTTTTGCAGAAGTTGAAATATTACGGATTTAATAAAAACAGTATAGAACTTATTCGGTCTTTTCTATCAAACAGATATCAGGTGGTTTCAGTGAACAACTGTAAGTCAGCGAAGGTACCGGTCACAGTGGGAGTGCCTCAAGGTTCCATATTGGGCCCGTTGTTGTTCCTTATTTTTATTAACGATTTCCCTGAATACATTAGGAAGTATTCGAGTCTGTTGTTCGCTGATGACTGTACAATATCCACATGTTGTGGCAGCCTATCGGATGCGGAGGATCTTTTGGGGACTATGGAGTCGGAGGCCTGCAAGTGGTTTGCTGGTAACGCCCTGTGTGTTAATAACGGGAAGACGGAGAGGATGGTGTTCGCGAATCGCGGGACTGAGACAAGAGATGTGAAGTTCTTGGGCATTCGAGTGGATTCGAAACTCACCTGGGCGGCTCACATCGACTCCTTGTGCAAAAAATTGGTTAAGAATACATTTCTCATTCGAAACTTGTCAGCAGCCGTTTCATTGCCCGTGTTAAGGACGGCTTACTTTGCTCTTTTTGAGTCACATGCGAGGTATGGTATCGTTGTCTGGGGATCGTGTAGTGGTTTTGAACGTATATTTCGAAATCAAAGGAAAATGATCAGAGTTATGGACAATTTGGGATATAGGGAATGTTGTAAATTATCTTTCAGGAAATTAAAAATATTAACTTTGCCCTCTCTATTTTTATATGAGATCCTATCGTATGCTCACAAAAATTATGCTTAGTGGAAACAGAACAAAGATGGTCACTCATATGATACTCGCGGAAAGTATGATCTACATGTACCTTATGCTAGATTCAGCGGGTCACAGAGGACTCCATTCTACTTGGCACCTAAATTATATAATAAATTACCGAATAATGTAGGAAGATTGTCAATGAAGATTTTCCAGCATAGATTGAAGTGTTTTCTCATTGAAAATGTGTTTTATTCAGTAAATGATTTTGTAAGATTGAAAGTGAGTCTTATCTGATGAGGGGTGATATTGTCTGTGATATTAGTGTATACATGTACACGTGGATATTTTTTTTTGTTGTTGAATTTTAATTGTATACATTGCTTTTGTGGCGAGTGTGAACCTATTTGGTATAAACATGAATAAATCTACTCTACTCTACTCTACCAATAAACTCTTTGATTAAAAAATACACACTATTGTATAGTTTTGAAAGCCGATCCTTTCAAGGGGGGGGGTGCATGTTTTGTTTCCTACAAATCAAATGCTATTTAATTATGCCATGCGCACGAGCTGCATTGCGCAAGCTTTACGGGACTACCTCATAAGATCAGTTCCGCTTGAGATAAGCAAGAAGCACGCTAATATACAGCATCGCACCATTCACTCATTAATTATTCATTTTTACCTTAAAGTTAATAAGCATGTGTGATATTATATCAATTCTACGCAGAGTGTGTTATCAGTGTCCACCTAACATCTCATTATCACCAGCCAACGAAAGATATTCATGCAATCAAAGTAAAACGAGTGAAAAATCTCACGAGATCGAACAGTGCAAGTAGTCAATGTGAAAACGGCTTATGGTGTTTTGAAAAGACCAGCGAGAGTTGAAACTGTAGTGCTGTACATGTATGCTCAATACTGCAATCGATTATGTCGTATTATAGAAACTTGCGTTAGAAGTTTTCACTTGATGGTTATAGTAATTAAACAACAGACTAAAATATTCATCTTATTCAAAATTATTTATCATTTAATACATTACTTCTTTTTCAATGTTAATATAAAATTTTGGGTTCAGTTCTTGAAAGATGTTCATTAAGGTATTGTTTTTTCTCTAAAAGTTATTTTGTTCAGAAATGATTTTATTTTGAATTATTGTTCTATTTTTGAGCATCAACTTTAATGTTCCAGAATTGTGTTTTATTTAGTTTTTAAGATTGTATTTTATTTCATTTTTTGGATTGTATTTTATTTAATTTTTAGTATTCTGTTTTATTTCATTTTTAGTATTGTATTTTATTTTCATTTTAGAGAATGGTTAATGGTTTGTTTCCGAGAATTTTTCATTTTTTTTTATATTTCTTTCACTATATTTAGTGGTAGTGGAAGTGTTGTTACAAAATATGGTAGTCATAAACAAGCCTTTGAGGTATACAAGTCAATTGTGATTTATTCCTACCAGAAAGAAAAATGTAATTTATTTATATTGGTAAAAGAAAGGGATGTGACATAATTGTATATTAAGTTATATGGAAGAAAAGTTAAGTTATATGTATATGATTTATTCTATTCTATTCTACCAGCCAACGAAAGATATTCATGCAATCAGAGTAAATCGAGTGAAAAATCTCACGAGATCGAACAGTGCAAGTAGTCAATGTGAAAACGGCTTATGGTGTTTTGAAAAGACCAGCGAGAGTTGAAACTGTAGTGCTGTACCTGTATGCTCAATAATGCAATAGATTTTGTCGTATTATAGAAACTTGCGTTAGAAGTTTTCACTTGATGGTTATAGTAATTAAACAACAGACTAAAATATTCATCATATTCAAAATTATTTATCATTTAATACATGACTTCTTTTTCAATGTTAATATAAAATTTTGGGTTCAGTTCTTGAAAGATACCTCCTGTTCATTAAGGTATTGTTTTTTTTTTCGAAAAGTTATTTTGTTCAGAAATGATTTTATTTTGAATTGTTGTTCTATTTTTGAGCATCAACTTTAATGTTCCAGAATTGTGTTTTATTTAGTTTTTAGGATTTTATTTCATTTCATTTTTAGGATTGTATTTTATTTAATTTTTAGGATTGTATTTTATTCTCATTTTAGAGAATGGTTAATGGTTTGTTTCCGAGAATTTTTCATTTTGTTTATATTTCTTTCACTATATTTAGTGGTAGTGGAAGTGTTGTTACAAGATATGGTAGTCATAAACAAGCCTTTGAGGTATACAAGGCAATTGTGATTTATTTCTACCAGAAAGAAAAATGTTATTTTTTTATATTGGTAAAAGAGAGGGATGTGACATAATTGTATATTAAGTTATATGTACAGGGTGATTCATTAAGGTTGGCCACCGGCCGTATCTCGGAAACCGTTTATCCTATGACTTCCGGAAAAAAAATCTAATGACAAACTCGGCCCCTAGAAAATGATTAAAAATATTTTCAAGTTCGTAGTTCCCCACTAGAGGGCGCAATCTATCACTTGTAAAATATAATCTCATTTTTTACTAAATATTCTCCAGCTGACAGTGGTAAACAATAATAAAATAAGAATCTACTCTTTCTATTCAACAACTTTTGTTTCAGTAATTTTTCTATATTTCCTTTTTTTTAGTGATGGGATGGATAAACTTTTCTTCACGAAAAAAACATTCTTACTCCTGTATGGGTGAACCGATTTTCACGTAATTAGATTTCATTCGAAGGCCATCGAAAGCAGATCACAGAAACATATGACAACAATATACCGGGTGGTCCAATTAAAAACTACAGATTGCTTTATGTCACTTCGCCCTGTTTGTGCGTTTTACTGGAAAATTTCAAATGCAATGCCATGATTCTAACCGAGTGAGAATAAGCCAAGCATTATCACCTACTGACTTTTTAAAATCGCAGACAGATATCATTGGTCGTTTCGGAGTTATTGACATTTTTGTAAATTTTGATAAGTATTGATCAACCCTGTGAAATGCAGGAGGAATTGAGTTATTTCATCTCTAAACAATTAGATGAAAGGAAAAAACTCATCAAAACAACGAAACAAGCTGATTTAGAACCAGTAAGCTTTGGCGATACTGTTCATTTTCGGTATCTATAGCTGTAAAAGTTTTTTAGGACGATTGCAAACCACTATTTTATGATGCCCCATTATTCAAATGAAGAAGCATATGATATGCTTAATGTTCATTATGAATGTTTAGAAAATGCAGTAGCTGAAAGGGAATACCCGATACGATATTCTGAAAGACGTCGTCATTCCAAAAGGGTATTCAAAAGATTGACACGAAGAGTGCGAGAAACTGGTAAGGTTCAATTCTTGGAAGAAAAAATAGAAAACGTAGAAGCCGTAATGAGGATAATATCATAAAAGTTTTGGCCTATTAACAAGACAAAGGTGCTTGAAATTTTAACGGAAGATCTTCCAATTCTTTTAGAAAATATTGCTATTCAAACCAGGTTATATATGTGGTATCAACAAGATGGTTGCCCGGCGCATTATGCTGCTAATGTTAGAGAATATTCAAATAACGTCTTCTCAAAGAGGTATATTGGACAAGGGAGTATTTTTCCATGGCCAGAAAGATCACCCGACCTCACAGTATTAGATTTTTATTTTTGGGGGAGAATAAAAACTTAGTTTTCCGAACACCCCCCACTACAAGTGAGGATATTCAAAATAGATTTCGACAGGCAGCTTCTTCTCATACTGAAATTGTGGCCAGTGTCAACTCGACGAAAGAAAGACTAAATTTATGTGTGTAAAATATTTTTTTTAAAAATTTTAAATATTTGAATTGATTAGGTGTAAGTGTTGTTTTTCTGTTCAAATATTTTCGTTGTTGCTGATTTTTGTTTTATTTTATCGCATCATTGTTATTTCATGTGTGTTGAGTATTTTGCTGCGTTGTCATGACGCATAAAGTCACTTCCTTGTTAATTCAAGCTCACAGAAAGGATCAACATTGATCAAAATTTACAAAAATGTCAATAACTCCGAAACGACCTATGATATCTGTCTGCGATTTTAAAAAGTCAGTAGGTGATAATGCTTGGCTTATTCTCACTCGGTTAGAATCATAGCATTGCATTTGAAATTTTCCAGTAAAACGCACAAATAGGGCGAAGTGACATAAAGCAATCTGTAGTTTTTAATTGGACCACCCGGTATATTGTTGTCATATGTTTCTGTGATCTGCTTTCGATGGCCTTCGAATGAAATCTAATTACATGAAAATCGGTTCACCCATACAGGAGTAAGAATGTTTTTTTCGTGAAGAAAAGTTAATCCATCCCATCACTAATAAATAGGAAATATAGAAAAATTACTGAAACAAAAGTTGTTGAATAGAAAGAGTAGATTCTCATTTTATTATTCTTTACCACTGTTAGCAGGAGAATATTTCGTAAAAAATGAGATTATATTTTGCAAGTGATAGATTGCGCCCTCTAGTGGGGAACAACGAACTTGAAAATATTTTTAATCATTTTCTAGGGGCCGAATTTGTCATAAGATTTTTTTCCGGAAGTCATAGGATAAACGGTTTCCGAGATACGGCCGGTGGCCACCCTTAATGAATCACCCTGTATATGATTTATTCTATGGTTTTGACATTGACGTGTAGGAATGTCAGTTGTAAGACACATGCACATGGGACAATCAGATGCTGTTAAATTGGAAGAAGAAACGTAATAAATAAAACATAAAACGATACAGTGATTGCTAGCACAATAAGATACAGATGACCATTATGATAAAGTTGTGAAGAATAAGAGTAAGTGAATGCTTCCACTGATATTTTATAGTTGTTTCGTTTTACTTTTGTTTATAAATTAGGCTCTTGCTGCAGTTCTTATCGAAATAGAACAAGAGAAGGAGAAATTCAAAGCTGCTGTTAATATGATTCCAAGTTTCAAACGCAAACGTCAATATTTTCTGAAGCTGAAAATGATGGTGAAGTTTATTTTTATCAATAGTTTTTCTTACATTTTTGTTGGTTGACTCAGACTTGAAACGCTAGACGATTTTCGTAGTCGAGCATGTGAGTGGACTTGAAAAATAATTTGCAGATTCCGAAATTGAGACTGAGACACCCAGTAAATTCTGCTAATGCGGCAACTGATGCCAGCTTCAATGCAGACTTTGTACTGATGAATCTAGTAACCTGCTGATCAGGTTATACCGAAAATATGAACCTGAATTCGAGAAAGGCATAAAAATTTATGTATGGCAAAAAGTTGCAAGTGAAATGAATGATAATTTCAATCAATTGTACAACGCTCAGCAGTGCGATACGAAATGGAAGGTACTGAAGAATATATATAAACAGATTCAAAATCAAAGTAACCAGTCAGGAACAATATAAAAAGATGGACGTACTTTGATACAATGGACGAGATATTGTTCAGCAGTCCAGAAATTAATGCGGTTTTTACCTGCTCCAGTAAAAGGGGACTAAGTACTGCACCTACACTTGAGATGAATGGTACGACACATGGTAGGTTTCTACTGAAGCGAGTAAATTGGTGTATTCAAGATTTTTGAAACATTCGAATAGTCTATTCATAACTTTTCAGTCAGAGTCCTTTTTTCAGATCTGCTGAATCGATATCTTTGCGTGGATGAGCAAAGATGTGCACCAAAAGGCAGACATTACATAAAACAATATTTACAAGCAAAGCCCCACAAATGGGGTTACAAGGTCCATGTGCTCTTTGGAACCGATGGGTTTGCACATACGTTTGAAATTTTCACTGGCAATGAGAATAATCTGAAAAACAAGTAACCAGACGAACCAGATTTGGGATCGATTGCAAATATGGTGCTTCGTTTATGTAGAAATGAACCCCTGAACCAAAATTATCAAATATATTTATAATGATAATGAAGCTGACTACACATACGCTGCTTCCATCTTCCCCACCGCTCCACATATCCTATTGAGATCCGTACACCTATGGTCCTCTTACAGATACGTCGCCAGATCAAACACCTCCAGAAGAAAGGTTTACCAATATTTCACACTCCGTCAATTCTACGGTGAAAATGTAATCTTATCAAGAACACGCAATCCCGTTCTTTTTCTACCCTAGTCACCCCTTCCCCCCCTGCAGATTCCAAAATTGAGACTGAGACACCAGTACCTTCTGCTAGTGCGGCAACTGATGCCAGCTTTACAGCAAACAGTAGTCAAATTTTGGGGGATGAGGCTAGTAACCAGCTGATCAGGTTATACCAAAAATATGAAGCTGAATTTGAGAAAGGCATACAAAAATATGTGTGGCAAAAAGTTGCAGGTGGAACGAATGCTATTTTCAATCGATTGTCCAACGCTCAGCAGTGCGATACAAAATGGAAGGTACTGAAGAATATGTATAAACAGATTCAAAAACAAAGTAACCAGTCAGGAACAATATAAAAAGATGGACGTACTTTGATACAATGGACGAGCTTTTGTTCAGCAGTCCAGAAATTAATGCGGTTGTTACCTGCTCCAGCAAAAGGGGACTAAGTACAGCACCTACACTTAAGATGGAGGGTACGATACATGGTAGATTTCTATTTGAGCAAATAATTTGGTATAATCAAGATTTTGACACATTCCAATGGTCTATTCATAACTTTCCAGTCAGAGTCCTTTTTTCAGTTCTGCTGAATCGATATCTTTGAGTGGATGAGCAAATATGTGCAACAAAAGGCAGGCATTACATAAAACAATATTTACAAGCCGAGCCCCACAAATGGGGTTACAAGCTTTATGAGCTCTTTGGAACCGATGGATTTGCACATAGGTTTGAAATATTCAATGGCAATGAGAATAATCTGAAATAAATGCAATCAGACGAACTAGACTTGGTATCTGTTAGGATATGATGGAACACATCCCTTAAAATAACTGTCTATGATCATGTACATAAACACAGAGCTGCGTCACATAACCTAGAACGGTAGAAGACACGTGAAGAAGCGTCCCAGATGTAAATACTAATAATTAAGAATAAAGTAATTTAAAATAAGTTGTGCTTTTATAAATATATCCACCCAAGCAGTAAATAACTTTTACATGGCGCTGCGAACAGGATACGAAGAGCACAAGTGAATAATTATAATTAAGAATAATCATGGGTGATAATCGAGGAATTTCTCAAATGAAGTTGGAAGGAAACGTGGCCGAGAACTGGAAGATGTGGAGAAGCCGTTTCGAAAATTACCTGGTAGCCAGTGAAGTCAATTTAAAAAGTGAGTCAACACAATGTGCACAATTGTTGCATTATATTGGGGAAGAATGTTTCCGAGTGTATACAACATTCACATTCCAAGAAGACGAGAAAAACAAACTCTCAATATTATTAAATAAATTTGAACAACATTTTCTACCAAAAGAAAATGTTACTTATGAGAGGTACAAATTTTTTTCAAGTCGACAGCATAGTGGACAGTCACTTGAAAAGTTCGTAACAGAACTAAAAGAAGCGGCCTTAAAATGTAAGCTTGGAAGCTTACAGGAGAGTTTAACTAAAACTGTCTTGATTTGTGGTATAAGCAATAACAACATTAGAGAAAAATTGCTGCAAGAGGATCAGGATGACAAAATGACCTTAGAAGAAGCAGTCCAAATTTGCAGAATTTTGGAAACGTCCAAACAAAGAAGTGATGTAATTCAAGGAGTCGAGACGCAAGAAGTACATGCTGTGAAAAGAGAAAATATTAAGTTCATCAAAGCCTGCAAGAGATGCGGTGGCAACCACCAGATAAACAAGTGTCCAGCCTATGGAAAAGAGTGCTTCAAGTGAAAAAAGAAGAATCACTTCGCAGATTGGTGTACCCGAGGCAACACGAGAACAGTGAGTCAAATGGAACAAGACGTTAACGAGGTAAAAACAGTCCGGTGTAATATATCTGATTCATTGTTTATAGGAAATATTGAAGTCAATGCATTAAGTAATGAGTGGATTACAGAGATGAAAATTCAAAACAAATTAGTGAAATTCAAAATTGATACTGGAGCTATGGTAAATGTTTTGCCATATTTCATATTTAATAGTTTAGGTTTGCATGATGAAATGATTCAGAAAACAAATCAGAGATTAACTTCTTATACTGGGGATATGCTAGATGTAAAGGGCACTTGTATATTGAAGTGTGAAAAACGAAATTCTGTTTATGATGTTGAGTTCTTTGTTGTAAATAATAATTCTCAAACTATATTAGGATTAAGAGATAGTGAAAGAATGAATTTGGTGAAAAGAGTTGATAATATACATATTGCAAATTATGAAGATTTAATTAAGGAATACGAAGATAGATTTAGTGGCATAGGATGTTTGAATTCCAGACCGTATCACATAGAAATTGAAAGAAATGCTGAGCCAGTGGTGCACCCTGTTAGAAGAGTCCCTATTCCGTTACTGGATAGTTTAAAGAACAGTCTTGATGAATTATCAAGCAATAATATTATTGAAAAAGTGGAGGGACCTTCTGATTGGGTGAATCCGCTGGTAATTGTTAAAAAGCCCAGTGGTAAATTAAGGATATGTTTAGACCCAAAAGATTTAAATAAAGTATTGAAAAGGGAACATTGCCAAATTCCTACACTAGAACAAATTACATGTGATATGGCTGGAGCAACAGTATTCAGTACTTTAGATGCTGCTCAGGGATTTTACCAGATAAAATTAGATAAGGAAAGTTCTGATCTTTGTACATTTGGTACTCCATTCGGTAGGTACAAATTTTTAAGATTACCTTATGGACTAAAGCCTGCACCAGAAGTTTTTCAACATAGATTCCAAAATTTATTTAAATCAACAGGTGTTAAGGTATATATTGATGATATCATTGTGTGGGGTAGAACAAAAGAAGAACATGACCAAAGACTAAGAGATGTATTAGAGATAGCTCGAAAAAACAATGTTACATTTAATTTAGATAAGTGTAGTTTTGGAAAAAAAAAAATTAAGTTTCTGGGTCAAGAAATAAGTAATGCAGGAGTAAAACTAACAAATGAGAGAATACAAGCTATATTAGAAATGCCAGAACCAAAAGATAAAAAAGGAGTTCAACGCTTATTAGGAATTTTAACTTACATAAGTAAATACATAAAAAACTTTTCTCACAATACATGGCCATTGCGTCAACTCTTGAAAAAAGATGTGGAATTTATGTGGTTGGATGATCAGAAAAAAGCGTTCGATAGTTTAAAGAAAATACTAGTATCAAGTCCAATACTGCAATTTTATGATCGAAATAAACCAATAGTATTATCAGTAGATAGTTCGAGAAATGGACTTGGTGCTGTTCTTCTTCAAGACAATTTACCGTGTGCATATGCCTCAAAATCACTAACAGAAACACAGATTCATTACGCACAAATTGAGAAAGAACTATTGGCAATTTGTTTTGGAATGTCAAAATTTTATGAATACATATATGGTAAAAAAATTACGGTAGAAACTGATCATCAGCCATTATTGCAAATTTTCAAAAAACCAATCAATAGTTGTCCTGCTAGATTGCAAAGAATGCTACTGCAATTACAAAAATTTGATTTTGAAGTAGTGTACAAAAGAGGCAAAGACTTAATTTTGGCTGATGCATTATCTAGGGCATACTTATCAGACACATATACTATATTGGATTCAGAAGTTCAAGTTTGTTTGTTGAAATGTAGTGTAAATGCCACACCTGAAAAAATTGAAGAGTTGAAATTAGAAACAGAAAAAGATCAGGAACTTCAAGAATTGATACAAATCATCAAAAGTGGGTGGCCAAATATCAGCAAAAAGTTAAATGAAAAATTGAAATCGTACTTCCCCTATAGGAGTGAACTGCATGTAGTTGATGGTATGGTTTTTAAAGGGGGGGCAATTGTAATTCCTAAAACATTGAGAAATGAAATGATGGAAAGGGCACATTATAGTCATCTTGGAATCAATAAAACAATAAGTTTAGTTAGGGACTCAATATTTTGGCCAGGAATGATTAATAATTTAAAACAAAAGATAACTCAATGTCATTTATGTTTGAAATATGCGAATTCTCAAAGTTCAGAACCTTTGAATTCGCATAACATACCTGATTTGAGGTGGAATAAGGTGGGCTGTGACATTTTTGAAATTGAGGGGCAAAAATTCTTGGTAGTTGTGGATTATTTTTCAAAATTCGTAGAAGTGGTAATTCTAGGTAATAACACTACAAGTAGAAATGTTATTAATTCGTTAAAATCAATATTTTGTACTCATGGAATACCATTAACATTGATATCAGATGGGGGTCCACAGTTTACATCAGAAGAATTTAAAAAATTTACAAATGCGTGGGAATTCACACACATTATGTCTTCTCCAACATATGCTCAAAGTAATGGTATGGCGGAAAGACATATACAGACAGTTAAGAAAATAATTAAGAAAACCATTGAAGAAAAAAAAGATATCTATTTAGCATTATTAAATTTCAAAAATGCGTGTGTAGAAACAGGATACTCATCATCACAAATGTTGATGTCAAGAAACATCAGGTCGAATATAATAAGTAACAAAAGCTTGTTTCACCCGAAAATAAACAATGATATCAGAAGAAAATTGGAAGATTCTCGAGTGAAGCAAGCGAAATATTATAATAAAGGCGTTAAACAATTGCCAGAAATTCCAGTAAATACAAAAGTTTATATTCAGACCAAACCAAGGTCAAATTGGACACCAGGGGTTGTTATAGAAAAGATAAGGGATAGGGTCTATAGAGTTGAACTGGAGAATGGGGCAAAGCTTTACAGGAACAGGAAATTCATAAAAATTATACAAGGTGATATATTTTCAAAAAAGGAAGAACAACATTCTCTGTTGAACTCAAAGGAGAATGAAGATGTTAATAAAAGTATTCCATATTATATAGATATAGAAAATAGTATGAACAGCCCGGAAAATACAAGTGTAAATAATAGAACTGTAACAGGAAATGATAGTCCAGATAATTCGAGCGTGAGCACAAATAATTGTAATTCAGACTCGATCTCAGAGTCACTAAGAAAAACATTATCAGGCAGAGTGGTCAAGCCTCCAAATAGACTGGATTTATGATTTGTTTTGTATGTTTAGTGATTGTATTTTGTTTATCTATTGAAGTGGGAGATGTTAGGATATGATGGAACACATCCCTTAAAATAACTGTCTATGATCATGTACATAAACACAGAGCTGCGTCACATAACCTAGAACGGTAGAAGACACGTGAAGAAGCGTCCCAGATGTAAATACTAATAATTAAGAATAAAGTAATTTAAAATAAGTTGTGCTTTTATAAATATTTCCACCCAAGCAGTAAATAACTTTTACAGTATCAATAGCAAATATGGTTTTTCGTTTATGTAGAAATGAACCCCAGACCCAAAATTATCAAATATATTTTGATACTTTCTACACCTTCCATACGCCTTATGGTTCACTTGGGTAAAAATGGTATATATTTGCGTCTGAATTTAAGATTGCAGCGCCACGGTGGCCAGTTTTAGAACCTTAGATACAGACATAGATTTTGTACTGTTTGTTAGTGTTTGGTGTGATAATTTTTGATTTCACGATTTATTCAAAGACTTTTCAGACTTTTTTAGTTGACGAGAGTATTACTGGGAGTACATATTCCATTCTTATAAAGTAGGTATGTATCATTCTTCAATTTTATTGAGTGTAGCAACTCTAAAATTACGAGGATATCTCCAAGGTCAGACAGTTTTTTTATATTATTTATTTTCAGATCCAAATATGGCAGGATTGACATTAGTGGATTTCTTAGGCTGTCTTGAAAGTTGAAAAACATATAGTATTGTAAAACATACTTTATAGAATAATAGACAAATTTTCATAACTCCATTGTGGATAAAAAGGATACATTCACATAAAACTAATGCTACTAGTACCGTGAGCCTTATTCATTATGGATTGACAAATAAATTTTCCAACTCTCATATGAAAGGTCTTGAAAAAGCTGTAATAAATAAGCCTTGTACAACTTTACTTCCATCGGCAGAATCACTTTGAACGAACAGTCTGTCATCACCAGATATTTCCTTGTTGAGACTCTTTCTTTTCAATAGTCAGTTCTATCACTGAAACATTTACGTTGTTCCTCAATGATCAGTCCAACAGATAGATTTCTGGAACGCCAAGCATACCTCTTAAGTAAATTTCTCTGCTTGGATTAGGGGCTTGGAAAAAAATTGTCTTCATGAATGTGATCTAATATTTCATGAGCAATTCGTGCTTACCTCTATAAAATGATCATCATCGGTAAAATGCAGGTAACAGACTCTCATAAATCTTGTTCGTTGGTTTTTATTGATTCTCAAACACTATCAGGCCCGACTGGTTAAAGGAAGTTTCTTTCATCCTAACTCGAAATTTTTCACCGGGCTGTGGAAATCTATGGAAAGGGACATTTGAGTTTGCTTTTCTCAGAAGAAGCACTTGTAAAATCACACAAACGCCTAGAAAAATGCATAAACTTCCTCAATTTCTCGACATTTCTTTTAACTTGTCAATGATAATGTCTGTACCTAAGGTTACTCGGATAGCCACCAGAGGGAGTAGCGCTAATCTTCATTCGCCAATTGTCTCGGAACTGTTAGGAGACCTAGAATTTCGAATCGTAAATTGCGAAATGAAAAAAATATGGCGAAAGAGAAACGTGGAATATCATTAGAATTTGTGAGCGATATAAAAGGGGTGGAAATTTGATTTGTGGTGTGAATAAACAACAAATTTGTTACTCTCTTTTCTGGAGAATTTTCCCCGGCCCAATCGAAAGGATATGATAAAAAAACAAAACGAACATATCGATGTACTATGTCATAATTGTCGACTTGTTCGATAGTCTGATCAGACGATACAAAATTGTGATGAGAACGAAAAATGGAACATGAGATTGTTTCTTTCATCTGGTAGATATAACAATAAAAATGCTTGATATTGTACAGGAATAGCGAAAAAAAAAAGGAAACTGCCTCCCGCAAGTTCCGTTCGGAAATTATTGTTTATGTAATCAGGACTCTTATCAATGCACCAGAAAAAAGGGAAGACCTAGCGATCTTGGAAATTAAAAAAAAATTCTGGAACTACAGCATATACAGGGTGATTCATTAAGGTTGGCCACCGGCCGTAACTCGGAAATCGTTAGTCCTATGACTTCCGGAAAAAAAATCTAATGACAAACTCGGCCCCTAGAAAATGATTAAAAATATTTTCAAGTTCGTAGTTCCCCACTAGAGGGCGCAATCTATCACTTGTAAAATATAATCTCATTTTTTACGAAATATTCTCCAGCTGACAGTGGTAAAGAATAATAAAATAAAAATCTACTCTTTCTATTCAACAACTTTTGTTTCAGTAATTTTTCTATATTTCCTATTTTTTAGTGATGGGATGGATAAACTTTTCTTCACGAAAAAAACATTCTTACTCCTGTATGGGTGAACCGATTTTCACGTAATTAGATTTCATTCAAAGGCAATCGAAGGCAGATCACAGGTACATATGACAACAATATACCGGGTGGTCCAATTAAAAACTACAGATTGCTTTATGTCACTTCGCCCTATTTGTGCGTTTTACTGGAAAATTTCAAATGCAATGCTATGATGCTAACCGAGTGAGAATAAGCCAAGCATTATCACCTACTGACTTTTTAAAATCGCAGACAGATATCATTGGTCGTTTCGGAGTTATTGACATTTTTGTAAATTTTGATAAGTATTGATCAACCCTGTGAAATGCAGGAGGAATTGAGTTATTTCATCTCTAAACAATTAGATGAAAGGAAAAAACTCATCAAAACAACGAAACAAGCTGATTTAGAACCAGTAAGCTTTGGCGATACTGTTCATTTTCGGTATCTATAGCTGTAAAGTTTTTAGGACGATTGCAAACCACTATTTTATGATGCCCCATTATTCAAATGAAGAAGCATATGATATGCTTGATGTTCATTTTGAATGTTTAGAAAATGCAGTAGCTGAAAGGGAATACCCGATACGATATTCTGAAAGACGTCGTCATTCCAAAAGGGTATTCGAAAGATTGACACGAAGAGTGCGAGAAACTGGTAAGGTTCAATTCTTGGAAGAAAAAATAGAAAACGTAGAAGCCGTAATGAGGATAATATCATAAAAGTTTTGGCTTATTAACAAGACAAAGGTGCTTGAAATTTTAACGGAAGATCTTCCAATTCTTTTAGAAAATATTGCTATTCAAACCAGGTTAGATATGTGGTATCAACAAGATGGTTGCCCGGCGCATTATGCTGCTAATGTTAGAGAATATTCAAATAACGTCTTCTCAAAGAGGTATATTGGACAAGGGAGTATTTTTCCATGGCCAGAAAGATCACCCGACCTCACAGTATTAGATTTTTATTTTTGGGGGAGGATAAAGACTTAATTTTCTGAACACCCCCCCCCTACAAGTGAGGATATTCAAAATAGATTTCGACAGGCAGCTTCTTCTCATACTGAAATTGTGGCCAGTGTCAACTCGACGAAAGAAAGACTAAATTTATGTGTGTAAAATATTTTTTTTTTTTAATTTTAAATATTTGAATTCATTAGGTGTAAGTGTTGTTTTTCTGTTCAAATATTTTCGTTGTTGCTGATTTTTGTTTTATTTTATCGCATCATTGTTATTTCATGTGTGTTGAGTATTTTGCTGCGTTGTCATGACGCATAAAGTCACTTCCTTGTTAATTCAAGCTCACAGAAAGGATCAACATTGATCAAAATTTACAAAAATGTCAATAACTCCGAAACGACCTATGATATCTGTCTGCGATTTCAAAAAGTCAGTAGGTGATAATGCTTGGCTTATTCTCACTCGGTTAGAATCATAGCATTGCATTTGAAATTTTCCAGTAAAACGCACAAATAGGGCGAAGTGACATAAAACAGTCTGTAGTTTTCAATTGGATCACCCGGTATATTGTTGTCATATGTTTCTGTGATCTGCTTTCGATGGCCTTCGAATGAAATTTAATTACGTGAAAATCGGTTCACCCATACAGGAGTAAGAATGTTTTTTTCGTGAAGAAAAGTTAATCCATCCCATCACTAAAAAATAGGAAATATAGAAAAATTACTGAAACAAAAGTTGTTGAATAGAAAGAGTAGATTCTCATTTTATTATTCTTTACCACTGTTAGCAGGAGAATATTTCGTAAAAAATGAGATTATATTTTGCAAGTGATAGATTGCGCCCTCTAGTGGGGAACTACGAACTTGAAAATATTTTTAATCATTTTCTAGAGGCTGAATTTGTCATAAGATTTTTTTTCCGGAAGTCATAGGATAAACGGTTTCCGAGATACGGCCGGTGGCCACCCTTAATGAATCACCCTGTATACCCCCCGAAGATGTGCGGTAGGATGTCTATAATCACTGGACAGATTTTGAAGAAAAAAAGACAACGATGCACACAGAAAAAAATATTCTTATGTCAGTTGGAACTCACTTAGTTGAGTTCTAGAGAAGTCATCCGAATCAAGAAAAACAGAAAAAGGGTGGAGTCAAAACACGAAATTCAAATCTTCGAAAAATCGTTTAAATATATTCCGCTCCGCCCTCAAAAATGACCCCGCTGGTTTACTTCATCGATCCATCTGCACTAATCGTTAACCTTAACGCTACGAAGGAATTCAAGAAGATTCAGCGTTCCAAGAAACATCTGGCCCTTACCACCATCGAAGAAGGAAGCACCATGGGCAGTATCCGGCGCCTAAGCATCTGTAGGAGGCGTAGTTTGACTGAGTTGCCAGAGGGTGGCACCACTGACCGACGCACGCTAGCTACTTCATTCCAACAAGGCATAAGCGCGTAGGTCGTGGTCGCTCACTACGCCGCTTCTGCGGTTGTCATAGGCAGGTGCCAGAGGATTCGGCCTATCTGATGAGTCCACCACTGGCACTGGGACGAAACAACTTTCCCTAAGAGCGCGCCGTCCTTCAGATGGCGGAAACTCACGAGAACCGCCAAACATTCCTCACTGCACGATCGAACCCGGCCTGGCGTCAACGAAAATCTACCTGTCAGCGCTAACGGAGATTTACGACAAGAATTGTTAGCCTGTATCTTTCAACAAAAAAGATTTCATTGCATTCGAATTCACTTTTGTTGCAAGTGTTGAGAGAAAAATAATACAGGCTAATTCCTTTTCTTCATTGCGTATTTGAGTCAAGCAGGGTCAAACAAATAGTAATTCTTATGAATCAAAGTCTTCAAATCATAGAAACAATTCATTCGTTACAATCGTGCATCTGATTTCTTCAACCAAAGAAGCTTTTCTCTCAATAAATTTGAGACTGTATTATTTTTGATGCATTGGTTCAGGTATCGATTCACTTATCGTGATCGTACTATTCGAATTCATACAAGATTGAGGTCGAATCTTTGTTCAAACAAATTGCTACTTTTCTTGATATCAACATATTTCTTCAGGTAAATTAGTTTTGTTTAGCGCTATTTAAATCAGAGTTGAAGTGACGCTTCTCAGCATTAGAAATCTTCATTTTTAATGCGCTTTTTCCTGTTGAAACTCGAATATCGAAACTACCTCGTTGTTGATTCAAGAAGCGACATATACACAGGTGTGACTGGAGCAGAAGGTCGTTTTCTGGCAGCGTGAATTAAGTAGGTACCTGTAGTAAAAAGTGCGTTGTTTGTTCAACTGAAATTCCTATGATAAAAATTGGTATCGATTCTTATGAATATCAACAATTATGGCTGTCTGCGGGGGGACTGGATGATATCTTCACTATTTTGAAAGGTAGGTTCTAAAATTTGCATAATTCAGCTGATTATTTTTCGTATGAAGGTCCAGCTGGATGAATTCACAAAAGTTAAAATAATTATTTTTTAGTTTCCTTCTGAGTTTTCACTAGCAATATCTAACACAGAACTATTAAAAATTTTAAAAAAATGTTTTTCCATGGAAAATTCATCAAGGGCGGTGGCTTGGAAGTTTTCCAAGTAACTGCCCTTGAATCTGAAGTCGAACTGTGTTGGTGAACTCATCAACGGAATTCAATTTTACTACCAAAATACCGAAATTATTTGTAGGTGTTATTATCACCCACATCCTGAGCAACAAGGTCAAATATGGGATAGAGAATTTGTTTTCGCTAACTTGAATTTTTTAATTCATTTAATCAATATCAAATGAAATATGATAGAAAATATTCGAATTTCCAATGATATAATCACCCATATGACAAACGAGTGCTTCAACATCATGGCAAATAAAATCATCGAAATTTTACAAGGGAAAGAGAAATCTTCTTTTTATTTCGCCCCTGTTGAAAAAATTAGGCATTGAACAATGTACCTACTATTTCTAAAGAAGAATACTCGATAAATATAAAAATAAATTGGCTCTCCTGAAGGAATCGAGAGTAATTTCAAAAAAACAATCAGTTTCATCCTATACCTTATGAAATATTTTCAGATAATCAACCATTTAATTGCGAAGATTTTGTGAAGAATGCAATTGTCATATATGATCGCCACGCCTGTGACAGTTGACAAATAACGACATGATTTGTTCCTGTAATTACATTTAAGAGGTTATAAGAATTCGCAACTACTGCTAAGCGATACGCCCTCTGGCGATAGAAATTCGAACACTTCCGAGCTAGTAGTTTTTCGACGTGCCTGTTATTCTAACGTAATTTGCTTACTTTTGGAGTTCATTTTCGAGCTTTTGTGGTGTTCTCCGAGTTGAAATTTTGGTATACCGAAAGTGTTTGTAATATTCATCAATCGATTCCTTTCTTTCCGATTAAAATTTTCGATTGTATTAATTCGAAATGGCATCCTCCCGAAATTACTATTGTTGTGTGCCTCAACTCAATGTTATTCATGGTCAAAGAAGAAAGGATCATCTAAGGCCTCTTGTTTTCATTTTTTCCAAAGCCAAATGAAAGTAAAGTTAATTTGGAGACAACATTTAGCAGGGAACTCAATGATAGAAGAAAGGCTAGCTATAGAAATTGAAGATTGGAAAACAGGTCACGAAATACATGAACGTATGTTCACTGCATTTCTCTGAAGATGTTTATTTTCATAAAGGTAAATTACCTACAATGTATTCATTTCGAAACCACCTCATGTCATGATGTTTTCAGGTGTAAATGAAAATAAGAGAATTTTGAAAATGCTGCAGAGAAACTACCGAGCACTTCTGCAGCTACCTAATTCACATATTACACAAAATCATATTCTAAAAGAGTGATCTGGTTGACAACCTGACAAAAACTAGATATACTATTAGAGTTGATAATACCTGAAGTTATTCATATAAATACATCAATACTTTTCATTTCTATATAATTATGTAATCGCACCCCATATTAATTCAACGTAACATACACAGAGTACCCATAAACATTTGTATATTACTATGTTGCAGCCTGCAAAGTCAGCAGTGAACACCTGCAGTGCTGAGTCACATCCTATAGATAAGATAGCTTATAAAAGCATCTTCTTCCTTGATTCAAGGGAAGAAATAGATCTAGAGCCTTAGTCGATAGTCATAGTTTACACAGAATTGTAATATTCTCTATTGTAAATAAAAGTGTTTTTTTAAAAACCAAGTCTTCAACCCAAAATACATAATTGGCGACGAGGATGGGATTGTGCCAGGCCTGAAGAGAAGTGTCCAGTGTACCAGCTCCATATCAGATACCTGTTGGTTTCAACCATCAAGCACACCCTTAAGAACCTGTGGTAGAAGACCAGAGAGTTCGATTGACGGAGTAGCGCCCGCAACGACTTCGAAGACTATCGGTGAGCATTTCCTATTTCTCCCCAGTTTCCCTAATCTGGTAAAAAATTAGTGAACTTGTATAGTTTTTCCTAGGTTTCTTTAAAAAAACCGAATTTTAAGAGTTTTTTCTAGGTTTCTTAAATAAAAAAACCGATTACTATTTCAATATTCATAATTTATAATATTTTTCTAGTTTTTTTTTTTTATATATATTTCACGATTACGTCGATTAAACATTTTTCGGGTCGTAAAAAGAAAATAAATAAGATGGCTCAAGAGAGAATAGATTTATCCCTAGCTGAAAAATTTGGTATGCTCTTGCCTAAATTTTCTGGCATTGAAAATGAACTTCATTCTTTCATTAAAAGTTCCGAACAATATCTATTGATGTTTGCGGATGAAAATCAAATAGTTAAGAATTATTGTTATGCTGTCGTTAAATCGAAACTGACTGATAGAGCCCTAGCTGAGGTTTCCACATCTGATATTCCTGATAATTGGGTATTATTAAAGAACTTTTTATATAGCAAATTTGGCGATAATATTAATTTAGATGTTTTGATACATAGTTTACAATTTTTGACCAAAAAACCAAACGAAGATTTATTAGCTTTCATTGATAAAATTATTGCTATGAAAATTCGAATAAATTATAGGATTGATGCTGATATAATGCCTGATCCTGAGAAACAAATGTATAAATCAAATATTCGTAAAATTTGTAAAACAGTGCTAATTTCTAATGCCCCCGTAGAACTGAGAACTTATTTAATTACCAACAATGAACTTTCCTTTGACGAAACAGTCAACGCCGTGAAAGATTATCTGTGCAACATGGCACAATACGAATTATTAGATAAGAGTCGTCGAAATAAAAATATGCAACCTTTGAATAAAGCATTCAATTATCAATCGACCTACCGAAATAATTATTCGTTCAATAATCAACCAACCTATTCACATTATAATAGATTTAATCAGCAACATTTTCCGTCTCAGCCGATTCAGTTTCAACAGCGGCAAGTGAAAACTCATTATCCTTCACATCGCGAAGTTTTCGAGAGATCAAATCCACAACGAAATCAAAATACTAATGTTTTTAAGCCCAATCCAAATTATAGAAATAATACTCCGCCTGAAAGAATGTCTATACAAACGAGAAATTACCCACAAAAACGAGCAAATTATTCCACACAATACAATGTTAATCCACAAAGAAACTTTTATAATAATCGCAATGATAATTACCCAAATAATAACCATCGTAATGAAAATACTCAGAATTTTACGTTTGAAGAATTAACGCACGTTGAACAGGAAAAACGAAAAGAGAATTTCTATAGCCAATCAAAACCATCTACGTCAAAGATGCGACCTAATGAAAATTTTCGTCAATCAGTCGAAAAACTCGAATTGACTTAAACCAAACGCTAGAATATCATAATCAATTACCCTATGTAGAATTTGAATATCCTAAGTGTAGATTATTGATTGATAGTGGATGTTCCGTTTGTCTGATTGATCCGAAGTTCGCTTATAATAATTTCAAAGAAAATATTTTTAGAGAAGATACTACCCTTACTGCATGTTTCAGATCACAAACGTCAAATGAAAAAGTGTTATTACCTTTATTTTCCGAATTAAAAATGAATGATTGTCATCCCTTTGTTCTTTACAAATTTCATAAAAATTATGATGGTCTAATAGGAGCAGATTTCCTCAATAAATACGATTTGAGAATTGATTTCAAAAATATGGTTTTAGAAAATGATTTTTGCCAAATACCTTTTAAATACCAACAAGTTTGTCAAAATCCTACAAGAATTCCTATAGATTTGAGTCATTTAGAACCCAAAATAAAAAGTCAACTTATCAAAATCTTTCAAACCAATGATAAAGTCCTTCAATTGCCGGGTCAACCATTGAATTTTTCAAGCAAAATAAAACACAAAATTAGAACGATTGATGAAAATCCAGTTCACTGTAAAATTTATCGTTACCCAGAGATACATCGTGAAGAAGTGAAAAATCAAATTGAAGATTTATTGGAAAAGAAAATAATCAGACCGAGTATATCTCCGTGGTCATTTCCCGTAGTAATTGTTCCAAAAAAAAACAAGACTTATCCGGAAAAACTAAATGGCGTATGGCCATAGATTACAGAAAGTTAAATGAAAAAACTATTGACGATAAGTATCCATTACCTCAAATTGACTCTATCTTAGACAAACTCGGTAATAAAAAATATTTCACAACCTTAGATTTAGCATCCGGATTCCATCAAATTGAGTTAGATGAAAATTCGATTGAAAAGACTGCTTTTACCGTGGAAAATGGTCATTATGAATTTTTAAGAATGCCTTTTGGACTTAAGAATGCGCCAGCAACATTTCAAAGATTGATGAACGAAGTTTTGAAAAATTTTATTGGAAAAATATGTTACATTTATATGGATGATATAATAATATTTTCAGAAACTATTGAACAACATTTAGCTGACATTCATAATATTTTAGAAATACTTGCGTCAGAAAATCTGAAAATTCAGTTAGACAAATGTCATTTCTTCAAAACAGAAATTGAATTTCTTGGTCATGTCATAACCCCTGAAGGTATAAAACCAAACCCGAATAAATTAGAAGCTATTCAAAATTATCCTATTCCGAAAACACAAAAGGAAATTAAATCTTTCCTTGGTCTTATAGGATATTACAGAAAATTTATTCCCAATTTTGCAAAAATTACCAAACCATTGACAATGTGTTTGAAAAAGAATGCAAAAATTAATATTGATGATCCTGATTACATTAAATCCTTTAAATTATGCAAAAACAATTTATTAAATCATCCAATTCTTCGATATCCCGATTTTAATGCGCCCTTTGTTTTGACAACTGATGCGTCAGGATTTGCGATAGGTTCAGTTTTATCCCAAGGAGAACCACCTGACGACCTTCCGATCGCCTACGCGAGTCGTACCTTAAATCCTGCAGAATTTCGATATAGCACGATAGAAAAAGAATTATTATCAATTGTTTGGTCGTGTAAACATTTTCGACCATACCTTTACGGAAAGAAATTCACGATCTATACAGATCATAAACCATTAATTTGGCTATTTTCATTAAAAGAACCGAATTCAAGATTAATGCGTTGGAGAATCAAGTTAGAAGAATACGATTACGAAATCAAGTATAGAAAAGGATCGATGAATAATGCAGATGCATTAAGTAGAATTATATGGAAAACTGACAATGCGAAAACGTATGAAAACTTTTTGAAACTTAATGAAAATAATGATATTCCCGAATCAAATAACGTTAAAGAAAGAGAAGGTAACTTATTTAAAGCCCCTAAAAAGTATTCATTTGCACATTGTGTATCTAGAGATCTAGAAATGAGTAAAGGAATCGCGACAATTTTTAAAAATAAATACGGAAATGTAGATGAATTGAAGTTACAAAATAAGGGTATAGGTGAAGTCGCATTTATTAGAAAAGACGACAAGAATATTTATTACTTAATAACAAAGGAATTTTATTATGATAAACCTAATTATGAAGATGTTTTTGAATGTTTAATTAAGCTTAAAGAATTATGCGAATATAATAATGAGAAATATTTAGCATTACCGCGAATAGCAAGTGGGTTAGATGGACTGAAATGGTCATGCATTTTCAATATGATCAAATATATTTTCAACGAATCGAAAATTAATGTGGTTATTTATTATTTATCAAGAACAAAAAATGAGTATATTGAAGATTTTAACGGAATCGAAGATGACGAAATTTCTTTGATTAATCATATATCAGACGATGAATTAGATGAATGTGTTGATCTTTTAACTAACCCTAACGAGGAATTACCAGTTTTAGATAATGCTGACTTAAGTGAATTAAAAACAGGAAATGTTATTATACATAGCGATATTACAGTACACAGTGGTATTGAAAATCCCATTTTAGAAATTCCTTACACTGAGAGAAGCGTAAATGCCTATCCGTTACAGATTATTTTCAAAACAGCAGCGAATTTTAATGTTATAAAAATCAAATTATTCGGAGACAAACTCAGATTCAGAGTGTCCATTAATTCAATTGATAAAGATATTTTTCAGTTTATTAAAGAATTCGTACAACCTAAAAAGTCATACGCAGTATATTTCGCGTCTCAGGAATTGGAAAAACCCTTTATAACCATCTTACAGAATAAATTCGATTATAAAACCCTTAATTTCAAAATTTCAAATATTTTGCTAGAAGACGTAGAAGATAAAGAAGAACAACTTTTGAGAATTCAACAATATCATGAAACAAAGACTATTCATCGTGGCTTAAGAGAAAATTTAATAAGTTTGAGAAAAAAGTATTATTGGCCTAATATGAATAAAGATGTTCAAAATTATATTAATGCATGTGAAATTTGCCAAAGGCATAAGTATGAAAGAACACCCATTGAATTACAGTTCAAGCCAAACCCGATAGGATCGAAACCTTTTACACACATCTATTGTGATACCATAAGATTTGGACAAAATTATTGTTTGAGCATTATAGACTCATTTTCAAGATTGGGTCAGTGTTACCCTTTACTTCAGAAAACAGGAACAGAAATTGTAGATAAATTAATAATGTTTTTCAGTCATTATGGCGTTCCTAAAAAAATAACTTGCGACAATGGACTTGAATTTAAAAATAGCGTTGTACAAGATTTTTGCAGAATTCATCAAATTGAAATTCATTACATTACTAATTACAATCCTAATTCAAATGCTTTAGTAGAAAGATTTCATTCAACCCTGATCGAACAAATAAGAACTATTGAATCTAAAAACTCTACATTCCAAAGTAAATTGGCACAAGCTTTGTTAAGTTATAATAATTCAAATCATTCTAGCCTAGAATTAACGCCCATGCAAATAATAAAGGCAGATCTAAATTATTCTTTACCGATCGAACAAACTCACAATGAGAAAATTCAAAATTACGTTGAGAATTATATTGAGAATTTAAATGATATAACAAAACACTTGGAGAAAAATCAAAAGAGGACAACCGAAAAGTTAGATAAATTAAATGAAAGACGTTTAGCAAAAAGTAGTTATGAACTGAATGAAAACCCCACTTTTATAAAAAATCCCATAACGCGTAAACTAGATCCCGTGTACAAAAAAGTAGATGCCCGTGAAATCGATACGCATAGAATTCAGGATAAGAAAAATAAACACATTTATCATAAGAAAATCTTAAAACAAAGAAAAAAGTAGTTGAATATTTTGTTTCAGATCAAGATGAAGTACGTCACATTTATTTTCATAATACTCGAGGCAGTAGAACTGATAACAAATCTCACAATTATTCCCTTAGAAAATAATATCCTTCCAATCTTGTTAGGAAAAGCCTATATTACAAAAAGGCATATACAATTGATTTATCATATTGATTTAAGCCAAATTGAAAACCTAATAATCCAATATCAAAAAGAGATTGATCATTTCAAAAATAAACAATTAGGGTTTTCTCAGACAGCTCATTATCAGTATTTACAACATTCAAATTTAATAAATGTAAAAACATTAGAAGAACTTCTAACTCAGAGAATTCGAGAAAAAAGAGGATTAATTAATGTTGGAGGCAAAATATCAAAGATATTGTTTGGAACATTAGATTCCGATGACGAAGAGCTTTACCAAGGTTATTTTGAAAGTATAAAGAAAAATGAAGAGACACTTATGAGGAATCAAAAACAGATTGCTACTATTATCAATGACTTGAAAAATAAGTACATTAATAAAATTCAGAAACTAACAGAAAACTTCAAATTGCTTCGTACTGTACCTCAATTAGAACGTATTGAACAAATGCATCTTATGACTTTTGAAATTAAAGATATCAAAAATATTTTAGATGAGATTCAGACAGCAGTGAGTTTTGCACGACTGCACATCCTGCATGAATCTATTCTCCCTTACACAAAATTTGCGGAAATTGTCAAAAACGATACTATCATTCCGATGCATCACTTGAAAGATTATTTTCAGATATGTCATACCAAAGTCATTTTCAAAGAAAAAACATTATTGTTTCTAATTTCAATTCCAACGGTTTATGAAGAAAAATATAACCTATACAAGTTTTACTATATACCTCAACGGAATTTGTCCCTTCCTTTCACAAACCCCTATATGCTCACTCGAGACGAGGAACTAAGATGGTCCACGAAACAATGTCATCAAGTAGAAGAAGACTACCTATGTGATCAAGATTCCCTCGACAAGCCTCCGGAATGCATGAAAAATGTTCTGAAAACTCATTTAGAAAGCTGTCCCAGAAAAGAATCACCCGCAACACCAAATTTAAAAACATTGGAAGATGGAAATATCTTGTCGATCAATAATTTGGAAATTCAAGAAAAATGCCCACAGCAAACCAAGTACCATTTTACCCCGCCAATGGCTATAATCCAGTCCAAATGTATCATAAGTAATAATCAAAAGGAAATTTACCCCATCCAAGTTAAAAACGAAGAAAAGTACATCGTTTTACCAAAACCTACAATTTTTACTAATCACTCCAAGGAAGAAGAAAAAGCAGACTTCGAGGATGAAAAGATTCCAGATATCCATCTAGAAGAAATTGAAGATTGGAAATGGAATTCATCGATATCAACATTTATGATTATTTTGATTCTTATAATAATTTTAACAGTAATTTGGGTTATTTGTAAAGTTTTTCATAATTTTAAAGCTACACCTCAAAGAGGTGATACCTTTATCCAAAAGGGGGGAGGAATTATGTAATCGCACCCCATATTAATTCAACGTAACATACACAGAGTACCCATAAACATTTGTATATTACTATGTTGCAGCCTGCAAAGTCAGCAGTGAACACCTGCAGTGCTGAGTCACATCCTATAGATAAGATAGCTTATAAAAGCATCTTCTTCCTTGATTCAAGGGAAGAAATAGATCTAGAGCCTTAGTCGATAGTCATAGTTTACACAGAATTGTAATATTCTCTATTGTAAATAAAAGTGTTTTTTTAAAAACCAAGTCTTCAACCCAAAATACATAATTATATATAGGTAGGTTGAACCAGCTGTGACATTTTTCATTTTGTATGTGCATCTTGAGCTACTGTAATATGGAAATAAAATCAATTATATTTCTTTTTGTTTTCTTTTATTTAGAAATACGATGCAAAAGAACTGAAGCAGAAAATCTGTTTTCATTTTATTGATTCACTCGTTTGTAAACAAAGAACAAGTCATATCATTTGGACTGATTCTAGATTTACCACATAATATAGCCTGCATTCAACACTTCTTCACATAAATAAGAGTCTTTGAATTACTTATTGAGGTATTTTTCCAGAAATTCAAGTTAACTTAGATATTGGTTCATTTTGATCCACCAACCAACATACACTAAAATATCACCGAAATTATACTCCAGGAACGATTTAAAGTACGATTTTATATCGTGATCCAAACGATAAGTTCCTTCTCAAGAAATCTTACACAAAATCATAATAATTTCTCTAAATTTTCAAGCTCCGCTTAATAAATATTCGTTCTCCCCCACATTTCTAAGGTTTGTTTACATGAAACTACTAGCCTCGACAGGTTCCAAATTTATCCGTTAGGGCGCTGGCATATTCGCAGAAGTTCCCAATACAGATACTCACGTTTAACTATCACAATAAGTAATGAATGCATAATTACAATTATAGCAAATTGTAACCCACTACAATTACAACAGTGGCAACGAGGATTGGTGAAACAAAACGAGAATGGATTTACTACAGATAAAACATTTTGATTGAAAGAACAGGGAAATAACTGCAATTACGTAGATTGAACGACCAAATTCGAGATGGGGCGATTGAAAAATGTTAATCGTCTGAATTGAGAAGGAAGTTCTTGAATGAAAGAGAAATAGAATAAGAATAAGTAAGGGAAATTGGCAAAGCTTACGAAGTAACTGAACTACAAATGAACGCCTTGAATGCGACAAATGAGGTTAAGGTTACCTATAGGAAATATAAGAGCAGTTCAAATTTCGCAATCGTACAAGAAGACTGTAGCCACTTCTACGAAGAGAAGATGCTTTCGGTGTGATGATATTGATCATTTGGCAAATTCTTGCAAATTCATAAGCTCATTTTATCATTTTTGTAATATCGAAGGACATTTACAAAAAGTTTGTTTCAAGTTTAAAAAATCAAATAATTTTAATGCAGATTCAGATTCAGTACAGTACAACGGAGTAAGTTTAGAGGGTTCGGGGGAGGATTTACAGGTTTGGGAAAAACAGTCGGTAAGATGCGAAACCCAGTGATGATCTGACGAGGTTCAGAATAAAAAGAACCAGTGTAAGGATCAAAATCCTAACACGATGTCATATCGAATAAAAGTTTCTCTTGCAATGGCAGGTTGAAAATGTGTGGTGGGAGCTGCAGTTCACGATACGCGATCCAAGGAAGCGCTTGCCAATAAGCAGTAGCTCTCTAAACGGGAGGTTCGTTAGATCATATCGGTCTCAGAAAACGTGTCCTGCAGGAATTACATATACACTAAAATGGAGCTACTAGCGCAAAGTTAATGTTGGTGGCCTCAGATAGGTAAGGATAATACAAATATGGCTGCTAACTGTTCGTCCTGTTGTAAAATACGGAATAATCCCCCAAAATCAAATCATCCTTGGATTCCATTCAGGAGACGATTTCAACTGTTTCACTGTGTTTATGTTCCATTTCAGGGGCATTATTTTTTTCTGTTGATTTGTATGTCAATAATTGCGAGGTTTGGTACACAAAACTATTTTGTTAGCGGCTGTGGAACTCAGTTCAAAACAGGCGAATTCGAAAGATTTTTGAAGTCGAACGGAACCATTTCAAAGTTAACTGCCCCTAATCATCATGCGACGTCAAGCTGGACGTTTTGTTCGGATCTTAATTATTTTTTTACGTGCAATGGACTATAATGGAATAACTATATCTAATTAAATTTTTCACTATCTCTTATCTTACTCTGTCGTGAAATTAAATCCAAGTCAGAATTATGCCAAATTCTACATGTGCAGATACTGTGATAGATTTTAAGAAAGAACAAATAGCAAGAACATTTGAAATAAATGCCTGTGTGGCAGTTGGAAACTCTATAGACGATAAATGGATTTTCGGCAATATTAAGGAGAAAGAAGGCTTATTTGATTATGTGGTTGAGTTGGATAATAAAAGAAAAGTCAGACAACATATCGATAGGATCATTGAGATAGCTGATCATGGAAGTAAGGAACATGTGACAAAAATTGTTCCACCGCCATTTTTCACAAACTGAAAATGAGCGTATTGTCTATGGCAAACTATAGACCAATCAGTTTGTTGGCTTCCTTTTCTAAGATTTTCGAACATGCTATGTGCTTCATATTATTGAGCTTCATTAAAGAAAGTAATATTCATAGGTGATTTTCTCTCTTCATAATTGAGATCCGGGGCAAGTTTCAAAACCATTGCTGGTCTCTTAAGAATTTCACCAACAGTTTGAACCAAAGGGACTAAAAGATCATATAACTCCTTTTTACCCTGCATATTCCTCAAACCTGGAGTGTTTGAACTGTAACAAGCGATCAAGTTCAGTATGATGAATTTTTCGAGAACAAACCCAAAACTGTATAAATCATATCGAAGAAGGTTCAAATCTAAGAAACGATTCATTCAATGAAATAACATTGATGAATAGGTATACAATGTAAGAAATCAAGTATTTAAATAGTAAACTCACCTATCAGAAAATTCTTCGAACAAATTCAATTGAAATCAAGTATTTGAACAAAAATTAAGCATCCAACTAATTCTAATGCAGTCAAGTATTTATGTTATGATAAATAGGCGACTGAAAACATCATTGTATAATCAAGAACCTTCATTGAGGAAATTATGAGGTTACTTGAAAAGAAAGAATTGGCTTTAGGGTTGTTTTTAGATCAATCAAGTGCATCTGATTGTCTGGTTAGAGAGCTGTTACTGAACTGGAGTGCATAGGGATAAAGGAAAGAGGTTTCAATCATACCTAACGGAACGCCAAATTTCGAGGTACCTCAAGGCAGCGTATTGGGACCAATTCTCTTCTTAATTTCCGTAAATGATTTGTTCTCTGTAAATTGAGATCTCATAACAGGTTCTGTAGAAGCCTCTAATGTTATTATCAGTGCTAGGGACTCACAAAAGCTAGAAATTAATGCGCTAGATTGTTAAGAAGAAATTACGTCCACGTTTGAAAAAAAAAACTCATTTTGAATAGAGATAAAACATATGCAATAATTTTTGACACATACAGATCGGGAATCTGAAAATAATTCATTGAGATGAATGAAAACATATGGAATAATTGGCAAACTGTGTTTTTTTTTCTATAAAGGTAAGATACTATAATATTATATCATTCAATTTCATCCTGTGATAATACTATATTCAACATTATCAGTCGTATCAAATTTGATACATACTGCATACAATCCAAAAAAAAGAGATTTTTCTGAAATATCTTTACATAATATGTTTTGATATTGATATCTTACGATATACTTTCATTGTCTTCAACGTACTACGAACGTATGAATGACAACGACATACAACGATTGGAGTAAAAGCCTTAAGAAAACGGTAACAAAATAAAATACAATACAAAAATAGTACTTAAAACGTGTTTCATTTCCTATCTTTCGATTAAGAATCATCAGTAGCATATATTCTATATTACAAGTCGAAATCTCACCGCGTGGTACCAACTAACACCTGATTACAAATGTAGCCATCTGATCTAAAACCTCTGGCAAGCTTGTAAGATGCGCATGTACATAGAACAATTTTAACAACAGGTATGAAATCATCTTCTTCCTTCGATAAAGGAAATGTAGTAAGCAATTAAACGTTTGACATACTGCATAATTGAATCGAATGTGATAATGTTATTTTTGCGTGTTCTTCTGGCTTAGTTATATTTTTTTTCTTTATAGATTCATAAATATGGAACAAAAAGACCTCTTACGCTCTTGAGTGATGAAACTCTATCATTTCTAGGGAATACGAGACTTTCGAGTTCGTTGTCTGAGCTTGAAACATCTTACGAAGCGTTTGAATATTTTTTCGTCGAAGAGTCTGTTCGAAATAGTAGCTGTTTAGTCAAATTGATACTCGACCCAAAAAAATCCTAACAAACCGGCAATGTTATCCGAAACTGACATAAAACAATTCCTAGGGATTTGTATGTAGATATTAGTTGTATATATGCCTAGTACAAGGAGTTACTGGTCTACAAAGCTAAGTTAACCTCAGATGAAAAATACAACGAGCCAAAACCGTTTCGAGTTGATCAGAAAAAATCTACATTTCAGTAGAAATGATGAAATGTTACCCCGTGAAAACCCTGGCCATGACCGCTTGCATAAATTGGGGCCCATCATTGATGCTTTGAACACAAAATTTCAGTCGGTGACTCTAGACAAATGCATCTCTGTTGATGAGCAACTTTGTACAACCAAAGCTCGCCATCATCTACAGCAGTATCTTCCAGTGAAGCCACATAAATGGGGTTACAAACTAAATGTTTCGTGCAGAACAGAAAGACATAAAGTTTTGAAATATACACGAAAACAATAAGATATTCCGCATACCTGAAGAGCCCTATTCAGGAAGTACTGCAAATACTGCCAGACTGTGCAGAAATAACCTCAAAATAAATATTAAAGGGTTTTCCAATAAGAGGTGGTATTTTGAATAGCCCGCTATTTCGGTAGATATCACTCTTGAAGCTGTCATTTTTTAACATTTGACAAGTAAAAACTACGTCATTAATAAAAATGGAACGATACACGCTTCAACAACGCATTAAAATTATTAAAATTCACTATAAAAATGGTAAAAATTTTGGCAGAGACGGTTCGTAAATCTCGAACATTTTTGGGTCGTCGTGAAGCACCTTGTCGGACCGCAATAAAGAAACTGGTGGAAAAATTCGAGCTGTTGGGATAATTAAGTGATGTGAAGAATAAAACCCGTGCACGTCGCTCAAGAACAGCCGAGAATATTGCTGCTGTAGCCGAAAGTGTTGAAGAAAACCCAGGTATATTCATTCCTCGTCGTTCTTTGGAATAGGCATTCCACAAACGTAATTACACCGTATTTTGCATAAAGATTTGGGTCTCAAGGCTTATAAAGTTCAGTTAACAAAAGAGCTCAAGCCGGCCGATCATCAAAAACGTCGTGTCTTTGCTGATTGGGTCGTTGAAATGCATGAAAATGATCCGGAATTCCATCGAAAAACCATCTTGAGTGATGAGGCCCATTGCCACCTCGGTGGCTTCGTCAATAAGCAAAATTGTCGCATCTGGGGCTCGGAAACCCCAGAGTTATTGTTGAAAGCCTCTCTATCCTCAACGTGCGACTGTTTGGTACGGTTTATGGTCCGGCGGAGTCATTGGACCTTACTTTTTCTAAAATGAGGCTGGAGCAACAGTAACGGTGAATGGATTGCGCTATCGAGAAATGATTAATGATATTTTATGGCCGGAATTGGATGGTATTGGTCTGGACAACGTTTACTTTCAACAAGACGGCGCTACGTGCCACACAAGCAACGAAACCATTGATCTTTTGCGGGAAAAGTTTCCGGACCGTGTTATCTCTCGAAGAGGTGATCACAATTGGCCACCGAGATCTTGTGATTTAACACCTTGCGACTTCTTCCTTTGGGGCGACGTGAAAGAGAAGGTCTACGCCAATAGCCCAGCTTCGATTCAAGACCTCAAAGATGGAATTTTGGTATGCAAATTCAACCCAAAGCAAACCGGAAAGCCCAGCAAAACCGTAGACTGTTACTTCCATCAGAAGGGCTACTGAAGAAATGGTGAGGATTGCAGATTTTGCCACGGTCCTCCGAGGAATTCATGGAATCTGTTCGGGGACAGAACAGGCTAAAGGAGGGAACAGTGTAACGAGTACGGCCCAGTCTGTGCGAGTGTCTTCCAGAAAACTCCAGAATCTTCTCGTAATCGCGAAGTTCCCCGAGTAATGTAAGTTCAAGCGCGGATCAGCACAGGGCCTTATTCGAAGCGGAAAGTGATCAGTGAAAATAAATTATGCACAGACTTTGATAGAATTAGTTGTTCATTTGTTAGAACAGTATTGTGTAAATGAGTGTAAATAAATAGTTTGGTTATTTTGAACGTTTCGATAAACAAAGAAAACGTTACAGTATCATCGAGGAAAAATATAACTAAAACTTAAACTATAAAACATCAACTCCGATTGACTTCGGGTCAAGTTTTGTGAAATATGTTCTCCAAAATAATACCGCAAAAAGTACCAAATCATAGGAATTAAGTGAGTGAATGAGAGCTTTCCCAATCATACTCCATTGAATTTCAAGCAATGGATCGTTAATTCTGCCATACAAATCACTGTAAGTGATATATGTATTGAATTCGCAAACAAAGTGCAAGAGTGTTTCAGCACATTGAGAAATATTTAAATGCTTATAGCTTTTTACCTGAGCCAAACCCGGAAAAATCGTAATTGAAAAGTGTTTTATTCGATGAGTGGAATAAATATGGTTAAAATTATTGTACAACTCGAAGACTCGCCATGTTCATTGATTGATATCAACATGATCGAATTTGTGGTGCAGCTAAAATTAATCAGTAATTGATTGGTGGAATCGACTGCCCGTATCGAATACCTTAAAGTACGATTCGGGTCTCCGTGCAGCGCTGCTTGCATCGGTAAGTGTCGCATGTAATTCCGTGGAAGCGGTATGGTAGTCGCTGCCGGGTCGCAACTGCCAGGCATCTACTGTCGAGATCCGAAACGTACCTTTAGGAGAATGTTCTCTTTCGAGTGTCTCGATTGCCTGAATTGACGCATGCCTAATGGGCACACCTTAAGTCAAATAGTGCACAATATTTATTCTTATTCAATAAGGAGCGAATTCACTAATTTGCAACGCTAAAGAATGGAACCGTTGGGCCCTCTGCACTGTCTGCAACGCTAAAGAATGGAACCGTTGGGCCCTTTGCACTGTCTGCAACGCTAAAGAACGGAACCGTTGGGCCCTCTGCACTGTCTGCAACGCTGAAGAAAGAAAACCGTTGGGCCCTCTGCAATGTCTGCTCGTTTTATATAAGTTGAAAAATCGAAGGAATTCACATATTAAATTTTCAGATCTGGTAGGAAACATAGATCAATATCCTACACCATTATACAGGGTGTTTCCAAATCGCAGGTATCATGCACTACATTCATTTTAATTCAATAATGAGAGCATTCACTATTTTGCAACGCGAAAGAATGGAACCGTTGGGCCCTCTGCACTACCTGCAGCGCTAAAGAATAGAACCGTTGGGCCCTCTGTACTGTCTGCTCGATTCATGAGTTGAAAAATCGAAGGAATTCACAAATTAAATTTTCAGATCTGGTAGGAAACATAGATCAATATCCTACACCATTATACAGGGTGTTTCCAAATAGCAGGTATCATGCACTACATTCATTTTAATTCAATAATGAGAGCATTCACTATTTTGCAACGCGAAAGAATGGAACCGTTGGGCCCTCTGCACTATCTGCAGCGCTAAAGAATGGAACCGTTGGGCCCTCTGTACTGTCTGCTCGATTTATGAGTTGAAAAATCGAAGGAATTCACAAATTAAATTTTCAGATCTGGTAGGAAACATAGATCAATATCCTACACTATTATACAGGGTGTTTCCAAATCGCAGGTATCATGCACTAAATTCATTTTAATTCAATAATGAGAGCATTCACTATTTTGCAACGCGAAAAAAAGGAACCGTTGGGCCCTCTGCACTATCTGCAGCGCTAAAGAATGGAACCGTTGGGCCCTCTGTACTGTCTGCTCGCTTTATGAGTTGAAAAATCGAAGGAATTCACAAATTAAATTTTCAGTTCTTGTAGGAAATAAGATCAATATCCTACACCATTATACAGGATGTTTCTAAATTGCAAGTAAAAATGAAGAGGGAAGAATCCTCACATTCAAGGTAAAAAAAACATCAGAATATATCCATGAAAAATAATTATGAAATATTCATCGCAGCTTACTAACTGGAATTCAGGGCCCTTCATAGTTTTCTGAGGATTTCGAAGGAATTGAATTTTTCCTCGACATCGGAATCAGATACGACGGAACCACAAAGAGCAATAAAGTTTAGTAGAACAACAGAGTGTCTGTTTGAAAATTTCCAAACTAACAGGGCTTAGTTTTCCGGAAAAAATATCACTCTGCGGATTTGCAATAGAAACTGGCATCCCGAATCGTGTGAACTCTAAAATGTAATATCTATAAATATTTTGTGATTTGCAGATACTATGAGAAAAAAACTTGAAGGAAATTCAAACTTTAAAGTATCTTGACAACTGAACATCTGCGATCCCATGTTTAAGAGACCTTTTTTTTAGAATTACACGTTCTCCCAAATCTCACCTTTCCGTTTTTACCTTCAATTTGAGAAAGAACACCCTGTAAACCAAGGAGGGGAACTATGACCAGTGTTTCACCTTCAGTCACAGCTGCACTCAAACAGCCCATATCCTGTATTCGAATGGTTTCAGGGATTTTGGAATTTCAAGAGGATCTGCGCTAGTCGCACAAGTGATCAACATAGTCAGCATAACAAGCAAAGAACCCTTAACCGAGTAAATGCATGAAAAAACGTAATAGAAATGAAAAGATTTGTAATTTTCTGAAGCTTATCGGTCGAGTTTAGAATCGAAAGCGGAAATGAACTATTGAAGAAGTTCGAGGAACATCTGAAGATCAACCCTTAGGTTTTTTTCATTCACACCAACTAAATTCCGTTTCGGTGTCCGCGATTACATTTGGACTACCTACAACATGAGTTTACCGAAGAACTATTCCGGGGGAAAATATAAATGAAAATATTCAAATTCCCAACTTTATGAATATTTCGGGTGAGATTTCAAGTTGTACATTAATTTCAACCATAGATTCCTCTCATAATATAAAACACTTTTTGTTCTAGGGGAACAGCGTGCTATCGTTTTTTCCATATGTCTGTAATTTCAGATGATTGAGCCGAAATGGTCTCAAACGACTAGGTTGAACTCAGTGATGAAGAATCCGGTGTGAAAATCGCTTCTGTCCGGCCGGCCGTGGACACGAAAACTGTCGAACGGAGCCAGCTAGCGACCCGAAATTTGTAGGGTGGTTCGCGCATCGGAATGCCGCGATTGAGTTTGCTAATGGGCCAAATCGGCCAAATAGTTTAGGAATTATAGCCCTTTGAAATTTTCAGGTTATTTCCCTCATATTTCAAAAACTACCAAAGCGATTGGATTGAAACTTGGCAGTTAGTTGAAGCATGACGACGCGCAACTTTAAACAGAATTTCGTTAAAATAATGAGGTCACTCATTAAAAAAAAAATTTGATTTTTTTTTCTGAAATCATTGTTCATATTCGAGAACAATTTCAGTCATAACTTGAACTTCATATTTCACAGCAGTGTGTCACATTTCAATTCGATACGGCTATTCGTTTTGTAGATATTGGAAAAATATATGTGGAATTTCGTGGTGTTGTAGCGAATTCATTCACTTCAAGAAAAACAGAGAAAGGGGCGGAGTCGAAACACGAAATTCAAATCTCCGAAAAATCGTATAAATATATTTCGCTCCGCTCTCAAAAATCACTCCAATCCAACTGCATTCACCGTTCACGTCGCCGCTAAGAAGATATTCTATACGCTGCATCCCTGGCTCCATCTGCATTAATCTTTATCCGTGTCAAAGCGAAGAAATTCAAGAAGATTCAACGCATCAACATCTGGTTGTTTACCACCCTCGTCGACAGAAGCGCCCCTGACAGTACCGACCGGCGCTTAAGCATAACTGGCTCCACGATCGACCCCGGCCCGGCAGCAGCAAAGAACTACCTGTCAACACTCAAGGAGATTTACAACAAGAATTTTTAGCCTGTGCCTTTCAACAAAAAGGATTTTATTGCCTTTCGAATTCACTTTCGTTGTAACACTCGAGAGTAAAATGAACAGGCTAATCCCTTTTCTTTATTGCGTGTTTGATTTCACAAGACACACGACCCCACAGTTTTCTTCTCGATATCGTTGTTTTTTCGGTAAAACTGAAGAAATACTGACTCTATCGTGATGAAACTTCAAAGCTAGTTTGAAGATGTTGGGGACAATATTGTGCAAAATTTCGTGATGATCGTGTCATAAGAACAATCTGAAAAAAATTTCTCTAGCGTTCCAATTACCGACGTTACGGATACATTCGTTCGAATCAAATGACCGATGATATAGAGTCGTATGACAGTGAGCAAACAATTATTGATGTACAAAGTGACTTTGGATTCACTACGTATTATTTCTTGACATCGGTTGTCTGTCTTTATCAGAAAAACTTGAAAAAACATTCACCTCCTTACTTGTACAATAAAATAACATTTCCTACTGATGTCATGACGTGAATATAAGGTTCTCACTCCTCCAAGGCACTCGACTGAATTGTTCAAATCGTCATTTTCATATATCAGATTACTCGAGTGAAGAATTTCTAATATAATTATACATTCTCCCCCAGCCATGTCAATTCATGTTGGAAAGGCTTATGAACGAGAATTAGGCTGGTCGTCCATTGCACGTGATTTAGAGAGGCGCGATAGAAGCGTAAATGAACAAACTTGCGCGACAGATTCAAATGAATGGAATTCTAGATACCCTCGTCGACTTGCAGCGAGTTCGTACGGGCGTTTTCGAGAGAATTTGAGCGGTGCAATCGTATCCCGATCAGTTTGGATCTGGGTTCAACACCGATTTAACTATGCAGACGAATTTACTTGGTTTGGACAGAAGGTATCATGGAAGTCACTATTATCTCCAGGGCGCACATATGGCATGGAGGTCCCTGTAGACGATAAATTCAAATTTTGGACTAGAAATACATTATCTCAAAATACAAAAGGTAAAATAACTACATAATATGTACTGATATTTCATCGTTTCTTTCAGATAGCGATATCACCGAAGACGATCCTCCACAAATAGCCACCGATTCGAAAGCTGTTGAACCATCTACACCGAATACTGCAAAAAAGCCTCGACTTGACGAGCATCTTTCACCTAAGGGAGAAGCTCCATCAGAAAGTAAAAAAGCTCCAAAGACGGCACCACCAGCTATAGCATCAGGTTCGAAAAGAAAATCGGCAGAAGAAAATCAAGTAGCAGCCAAAAGACCATTGAACCAGGCTACATCTGTGTCCACTATATCAAAGCAGCCAACTACTTCATCAACAGAAGAAGTGCAGCCTATGCAAATAGATAGTCCTGAAGGCAACGCAAGCAACCAAAAAGGCAGTGTTAGCGGAGAAAGCGGCTCAAGAAAACAACAAAAACTATCATACTTCTGGGGAGATATAGAGGTAATGGCGCATCCTGTAACCTTTATTCACTTGTTCGAGAAAAAAACCGATGCCGAAAATTTTTCGGAGTTAGTGGACGTCATTTATGACACCGCTGATATTCGTGTATTTAAACATAAAGGCATGTCAGTAGAAAAAAATGCAGACGATAATTGGGTTCGATATGACGAAGAAAAGGAATGTTTTATAGTTTGTGTAACGTTATCACAGGTATTTAATATAAAGTTTATCCATTCATTAGAAGACAAAAACGACGACGAGGAATTTCGTAAAGTGATGTCTTGCAAGTTGCGCATAATGTTTAATGCAGATATATTTGGAATTAATTGGAAAAAAGAATTTGCGAAGCTAGCAGAAAGAAATCAATATTCTAAAAACAGTAGTCAATCGAAAAAACGAAAATTGACTTTTGATTAATTACAGAGATCATGTCTACAATACGCCCAGCATCATCCACTGAGTTGTTTCGAACTGTCCAGGACGATGACTACAACATTAATCCTATTAAAATTTCTTATGTATACAGGGTCTTTCACGAGGAACCTCACCCATATTTATACGGGAAACTACTGAACGTATTTTCATGAAATTCAGCACTTATAAGAATTTCACGATGCTGATGAAATCTAAAATATTTTCAAGGCATGAGCACCTCCGGTTTTTCCGGAAATGACGTCAACTTCCGTTTTTCAAATTAGAACACCATTTTTTTATTGCAGAAAAAGATTCCTTAGAAATTTTCAATTTATTTTGATGTAACATTTTTCAGTCATGGTTGGAAAATTCTCTCTGAGCGGGAAAATTCGAAAAAAAAATCGAAAATAGAGCTCCGCTGAAACAAGAATAACTTCGAGGTTTTTGGATGGAAAATTTTCATTTTTGGGATTTTTCAACATGTAAGATTGATGTATCCACTTTAAAAATCGAAATCGCTATTCATGATACAGGGGGTGAAAAAATCGCTTTCAAAATTAGGGATGACAAAATCGTGAAAAATCAATTTTTTCAAATTAGAACCCCATTTTTTTATGGCAGATATTGAATCTACGTTAAAAAATAATGTGAGTGTATGCATCACACCCTTGCCCTAAAGTGGATATTTTCTGAGTTATTCACAAAAAACTGTTTTTCGTCTTGAATTTTCAGCTATTTCTTTTCCCTTCACGCCAAAAAGATGACATTTTCAGGAACTGTTACTTAAACCATGTTTTAGATTTTACTACCCTAATATGCAAGAGAAAAGAGTTACAGGTTGTTCCTAAATAGATGGCGAATTTGGATTCGAATTTGTATCGGAAACCTCTTTATTTCAACTAATCGGCCATCGGTTTTCTCTCCAGTGATAAATAAATAATTCCTTATGAACCATATGCAAAAACTTACCATGTTTTACATTATTTTTTTTTAATGATAGATATCATTAATTACATCTGCCAAATTCCTCTTTATTCAGTAGCATTTTGTGTTTACTATTAATTTGGTGATAATTCGTATTAAGTTATAAAATCGATCACTATGCCTAATTTTACCAATGAAGATTATTTAAATCTCATTCTACTTCATGGAGAATATAATAAAGTTGTAGATAGAACGATTCGACTGTTCATTGAGAGGTTTCCTGACCGACCCAGACCAACGAGAGATACCATTAACAGAACCATGACAAACTTGAGAAATGTCGGATCTTTCGTTAAGAAAACTACACACAGAGAAAAAAATGTAGTAGAAGATGAGAGCAACGAAATTACAGTTCTTGCATATTTTCGTGTGAATCCTCAAAATTCTCTCAAAGATGCCGAGATTGATCTGGGATTATCTCAATCGAGTGTTTGGAGAATATTAAAAAAACATAAAATGCACCCATATAAATTCAATAGGGTACAGCATTTGAAGGAAACTGATTTCGTCAGGAGAACAGAGTTTTGCGAAGCTATGATGATTCGATTTCAAGAGAATGAAAACTTTTTGGACTGTATAATTTGGACAGATGAATCTAAATTTACAAAGAATGGTTCTTTCAATAGGCATAACAGTCATTATTGGGATGAAGAGAACAACCACCACTTCAGACAATGGAACTTTCAAGAGACCTGGAGTTTCAATGTTTTTTGCGCCATCAAAAATAATGCAATTCTCGATGTTCACATTTATGATGGGACTTTAACTGGTAAGATAGAACACTACACATGTTTGCATTATTTAAAGAATGTTCTCCCTTAGGAGATAGATATTCTGACATATTGACTCAAATAATTGAGCCGCTAGTACAGAACCATAATGACTTATGGTATCAACAAGATGGCGCGCCTCCACACAATTCACTCAATGTGTCAAATATCCTCTACAGGCTATTTGAAGATCGATGGTTGGCGAACAATGGTCCACATCTTTGGCCACCACGTTCTCCCGATTTAACTCCTTTAGACTATTATGTTTGGGGTAGGATAAAAAATATTGTCTACTCAACTCCCCTGACTGATAAAGAGGACTGCATAGAACGAGTCAGAAATGCGTTCAGGTTTGTTTAGATTTTTAGATTCATAGTTTTGAAACTCAATTTGGTTTTTAAACACTTTTGCAGATCTCTTCCTCCCGATGAAATAAGAAGAGCAACGCACGAAGCATTCCTGAGACGTATAAATAAATGTCTAGAAATTAACGGTCAAAACTTTGAGCATCTTCTCTAGTTATAACTGCGAGAGTTTGCCATGGTTCTCCTAATAGTAACTTGAAGTCGGTTTCAAGAAGGGGTGAAAAATCTACAGCATGGTTCAAATAACAGTTCCTGAAAATTTCATCTTTTTGACGTGAAGGGAAAAGAAATAGCTGAAAATTCAAGACGAAAAACAGTTTTTTGTGAATAACTCAGAAAATATCCATTTTAGGGCAAGGGTGTGATGCATACACTCACATTATTTTTTAACGTAGATTCAATATCTGCCATAAAAAAATGGGGTTCTAATTAGAAAAAATTGATTTTTCACGATTTTGTCATCCCTAACTTTGAAAGCGATTTTTTCACCCCCTGTATCATGAATCGCGATTTCGATGTTTAAAGTGGATACATCAATCTTATATCTTGAAAAATCCCAAAAATGAAAATTTTCCATCCAAAAACCTCGAAGTTATTCTTGTTTCAGCGGAGCTCTATTTTCGATTTTTTTTTCGAATTTTCCCGCTCAGAGAGAATTTTCCAACCAAAACTGAAAAATGTTACATCAAAATAAATTGAAATTTTCTAAGGAATCTATTTCTGCAATAGAAAAATGGTGTTCTAATTTGAAAAACGGAAGTTGACGTCATTTCCGGAAAAACCGGAGGTGCTCATGCCTTGAAAATATTTTAGATTTCATCAGCATCGTGAAATACTTATAAGTGCTGAATTTCATGAAAATACGTTCAGTAGTTTCCCGTATAAATATGGGTAAGGTTCCTCGTGAAAGACCCTGTATATGGCGCGTCAGTGGTCAATGATAGACGCATTGGGCACTGAATTCGCCTTACAACCAGCTTCTTCAACTATGGAATTAAGTAAAACGTTTAACATATTGCATGCTGAGTCGTACGTAGTAACGTTCTCTCCGGTATCATTTCATCCTGTGCATAATTTACATATTGAATTAGCGACTATTGTTCTAGAGAAATTATATGCTGTTCTTAAAGATACAGATAAAATTTTAGCTGTAATGGAGTACTCTAATATTAGAAGATATCATTTTCATATTATTGTATTTAGTGGGGGTAAGGCTAATAAGGTAGATTTAGGCAATCAATTACTCGTATTTGGGACTATATTGGAATGTAAGAAGGGTGAAGATATAATTCCGGTAATGCCCGTAGTTACTCATCAGACTGTCAAGTCAGTTGCATCATACTTAAATTATATTAAAAAGGACCCTATTGCGATATTTGGTAGTAATATTGATACTATTAGAATGTTTCTTGGTTTCGATCGCGAACACATATTTTTGAAAGACTCTATTCCAAAACGTAAACGCGACACTAATGCATTGAAAATACAGTCTAATAATGAACTTGTATTATTTTATTACCAAATGTTTGAACGAAATATCCTAGCATATCAAGATATTTTACGATCTCCATCTATTCAAGCGTATTTACATGTTTCGAATATTCGTACTGTTTACGAAAACTGTAAAATGCAGTTTTTAGCTCAGGCAGATCATGAATATAACTTAATAAAAATCTTGCAGCGTAGTCAGGATTATGTCTGTTGGTGTCCTCTTAAGGAGTGGCTTCACTTTCATGAAATAGATTATCAACAGTTTGTATTATATGTTATGGAATGGATGTTAATGACAGAGAAGAAAAATACTTTATTATTTAAGGGTGCAGCTGACAGTGGCAAGTCTCATATAGCTAGATTAATGTGGAAATTATTTATTAATAATCAAAGGATTGTTCAGGACTCTATATTTACATTTGCTAATTTAGTCAACGCTGGTTGTGGTTTATGGGAGGAACCATTTATTACTCCGGAGAGTTCAGACACTTCTAAATTTATATTAGAAGGATATCCAGACGTACAGATAGCCATAAAAGGTCAGGGTTCTGTCAAATTAAATAAGAGAGTACCTATTATTGTAATCACCAATCATGACTTGCATAGGTATGTTAGTTCAGATAAAGATGCATTTGATGCTCGTTGTTTTATATTCGATAAATTTATTGACAAGTATCCAACTGATTTCTGTACTGCTAATGTTCATTATTGTAACAATATTGTTTCAGACTGCACCGATAGTGAGTGTGAAACATCTGCAGGGACTTCCAGTCAAAAGCATAAGAGGAGGAGGACTTCTCAATCTACTGACGAAGAAACGCGTTGCAACGGCCGTCACCGAGTTAATATAGGTCATATAATTGCATTCATAGCCCATTATTTAAGGCTCGAGCCAGGGCGTAGTTTTACTAAGTTTACTGATAAATTAATTGATGCCGTTAGAGACGTTTCATATCCTAAATCTTGCGATTTAAGCAGCCGCGAAGACCTCTGGGAAGAAATACACAGCGAATTGTTCTCACACTCACTATAAGCTGCAGCACATCACCATACTATACTTATTTGCTTATATTGAATAAATGGATTTGGAATTTTCTAAAACTCGTATTGTTTGTTATAATAATGAACCTAACACCCTTAACAAGTCCAACTGGACCAGTAATATATCTATTAGAGACGCTACTACTTCTGAAGCCAACAGGTGTATACGCATTGGTTCCATTAAAGGAGAAACACATGGATGGCACTTTGTACCTACTAATAATTGGGGTCTTTACACTACTTATAATGAATTTATTTCTCTTATTGAGAATTCATCACATGTGCAGCCAATTAGCATTGATGTCAGTATCAGTCACGCAATCCCTTTGGCAAAGTATCCAGGAACAGCAAACACGACACAATTAAGTTTTAATAACACTATATATAGCTTAATTTATGATCTAGTAGACACTGACTACGTGAGGGCGCCGAACCCTTATAATGACATAAATAACTATATCGATTTTACTAAGTCCTTTGATGGGTCATCATGGGCCGACAATAAAAGAGTCACCCTACCTTATCCTAGCATTGAGTTCAAAATTCCATTTACCGATGACAGAGATGACATTAAGACAGGTAACGATGACAGTAGTGCTAAAGTAAGACTTATTAGAGGAATTAACCCCACCCTATCAAGTACAGAAGGATTACGAGATGATGACGCTAACCAACCAGTCACATTAGATGAATTGAAGTTAGTCTATTTTCCAGAATTCCTGCAAGACAATACAAATGTTAAAGTTCTCTTTCCTGGGGAGAATATTGATAAGTATAACTTTAGTGATCCAGAAAATAAGTATGCTGGATTCTCCACAGATGGCATTATGTCAGGCGAACATTTTGCTAACTTAGATCTACGTAATTACTATATGAATAGTACATCCATTCCTCACAACCCATCATACATATTATCAGCGGACGTGTTTCCTGTGTTGCGTGGTCCAACGGATTATGATGCTAGTGACGGCATCTGTTGGCCAGACGACTGGAATGTGTTAGATAATACCCTAAATCGTAGTACATCAGAAGATATATCGGCATTAAACACAGGTTACAGGTTTAACAATCAATTTACTACAGCAGTACCTCAAAAATTCATCAAAGGTATACCTTTAATAGATCCTGATAATAATGTAATTAAGCATCAATTTTTCTGATACGCTCGAAAATAGGAGCTATCCGACGGCAAGCGGAATGTATGGTTTGTGAACGGAATATTTGTTGGAGCTCGATGTTTATTGTTGGTGAGTTTTAGATGGATCAGATTGAAAGGTTATGAATGCTGTCTTTTTTCTTACATTAAACTCACACCCAGAAGTTCGGTAGGTGAAGTAGCCTACCTGAAATTGGACTCTCTGGCAATAATCGGCTGTATAGCATTCTAAATATAATTAATCCAGCGCGTTTCGCCATTATCTCGGTTTTTATAGCTCTTTATCTCAATATCTATTATCAATTTGTTTTTAAGTCTGTGACCAATTTTATTTCGAACATTTTTCTATATGCCCAAGTGTTTTTGGTTCATACGTACTGTAATGATTCAACTACGTTCAAATCAATCTCATATGCAAAACGATCCTTCCGATCACATAATAAACATAGTTTTTCCTTTATCAAACGCTACGGATTTCTCTAAAATACGCGTTCACTTCTGCAAATTTCTAAGGATTCCTGAATATTTGTGTCATTTCTTTCGATGATTGCAGTTTTTGAAGTTTCGAAGTCACGTTCTGGATACATTAATAACATATTTCCCTTCTGAAGGTGACTTTTCACAAATAAAGCTCAGATTAGTCATAATTTCGAAGTTCCACATCCTTTTTTAACGAAGCAGCCAGGTCATCAACATTCACACTTCAACTTCCATTGCAGTATTATAAATGAGTATACGATAAAAATCTGTTTGGCGGTCATCTGAAAACTCAGTCAAACTACGCCGCCTACATCTGTAAAGTTTTGAAGGTGTTTCCGATTCATTATCAAGATGGTGAATTTTTCCCGATAATTTCATTTTTTCTAAATTTTAATCTACCTCGGCTCAAAAATTTTCCCCATTCCGTAGCTAACATACGGCTGATCAAGTAATATTTATCCAAGAAATTAATAATTAATTCTGAATCCATCCCGAATCACAATTTCTTCAATACACACGGAAATTCGAGGTGCAAACTCTCACTAACGTCTAGGGAGCATACGGTCACAAAATTTATCTGTGGTTTCTGTGGTTGGAGAAGGTGCTGCGTTGCCGACGTTCCGTGACAAAACAACATGTCTGTGTTGCCAACGTGCTTAGTTGAAACCGTCTGTTCTACTTTCTTCTACGTGTTTTGTTATATAACTATATTTGGAATAGGTTTTAATATTGAACATAAAGATAATTTGTATTCTCTAGTGTTGATATACGAGTAACTCTGGTAAGCTTTGTAGATATATTTTAATCGCCAGTGTAAAAACGGTGCATTTTGTTTTAGGTTAGGCAATGGAACAACATAATAACGTGGTCGGATCCAATTCTAATGAACGAAAAGAATATAATAATCCCTCTATGTATAATTTTAATTGCGAATCCGGAGAAAATTTCACTTTGAAGAAGCATTTCAATGCCCACATGAAATAATTTCATGATAAAAATGAACTTAGCGTCTCACTTAATTCAGTGAAAAATCCAAAAAATGTATGTTGTGTTATTACTCTACAAAATTTCGCAATGAAATAACAAAACATTATGAAATAAGTCATAATATTTCTATTGTTGATGAAATTTTCACATTTGGGAATGAACTAGAATTTCTGTTGTGGAAAGATAGAGGCTGATACAAACTCAAAATTTATCAGTAAAGGAACCCAAAAATATTCTAATCATAAAATTACAAATTTTTACTGTAATCGTTCAGGCCCTTATTCTCCTAGAGGAAAAGGTTTGAGGACGCATGGAAGTGTGAAGATAAACGGTTTCTGTCCTTCAAGAAGTAAGCAGAAATGTTTAAATGACGGTACATCTGTTGTTCACTTTTCTGGTACACATATTGGCCACCAAAATGAATTGAAACATTTAAATCTCACTCGCGTTTGATGATATTTTGGATGAAGTGAGAGATTCCATTCATCCAACTCGGATTTACAGAGAAAACACCTTCTAACCAGAAAAGATTAGTACAATATTGAAGCAGCATATAATTTATGATCTAAATCGAGGAAACATAATGATGCTATCAGTGTAGATATGGAAAAGATCGTGTATGTTTGGATGGTACCCATTGACTGAACAGCTATGACTTCGAATTGAATTCCTTTTTGGTATAAGACGAACTCAGATAAGTATTTCCCTGCGCTTTTTCGATATCCAGCAGATCAGACACACAAGTTCTAGAACTCTTTTTAGAACAGATAAAAGACCAGTTAGAAGGAGAGCTTAAACGAAAAGTTTTCATGTCAGATTTAGCCGATACCTTCTTCAATGCTTGGGTTAATGTAATGGGCATTCCAGAAAAAGGTACAGCTACCATTTTTATTGTCAGCTCAAGAATTTTGAATGATTTTAATTATATTTTCAGACTCTTTTGTACTTGGCATGTAGATCGATCATGGAGAAGGAACTTGAACAAGATCAAATCCCGAGAAACTCAGGTGGGTATTCCTCACATAATGTATGTCTCAGAGTTAAATAACGAAACCATTCTTTTTTCAGATTTTCATTTATAAACATTTACGGACACTTTTGATCGAACGTGATATGAACGCATTTCAGAAAATGCTTATAGAGTTCTGTTCCATTGATGACATTGAATGTGCAATGTTCATTAAATATTTTCAAGAGAATTATGTGAAAAATTGTGAATATTGGGCCTACTGTTACCGATTGCATGCTGGTATAAATACCAACATGCATTTAGAAAGAATGCATCGTTCATCGAAGTACATTTATTAGAAAGGAAAAAATGTGAGTTATTTGTAAGGATTTTTTTAAATTTTGTTCAATTTGTTTAAATTGATTCATTTTTAGCGAACAACAAAGGAAAAATTTGTACAAAAATTGCCAATATACGATCTAGACACCGCACGATGGAATAAATGGATCCGTCTAAACTGATACCATCAGAAGAAGGATGGGAAGTTCATGCAGAAAATTTCCAAAAAAATAAATTCAGTCCAAAAACAAAATATGAAGTGTATGCTTACATCAATTTCAATGTTCCTGTGTTTTGGACTCTGCCATTAAATATAATACGTGTAAACATATCCATCTGGTAGCCAAATCAATCAAGGATGAACCAATGCCACAAAAAACAGGTATAAGATTGTTCAAGTACTTCTTTTGAAAAATGTTGAATCACCTACAGATAATGTGCGACAACTTATTTTTATTGAGATGAATTTTAAGCTACAGTGAGTATATTTTCATATTAGTGGTGTGGTTTTTACATTAGTTGTTACAATTTGTTACCAAATTTCTCATCTCTAACCTGCTATTAGCACCTGTCTTTTTTCATTAAATTCAAATTTTTGTGAATATAAACACTATTTATAGTGCATATTACATATACTGTTAGATATGGCTGTTTTCAAATTTACTAGTAGCTCCTTATTCTGTGCAAGTTGATGGTCTTCTAGTTGTGCTGAAATATATAGCTGGGTTTTTAATTTTTGAATAATTATGAAGTATTGAGTACAACATACTTTCGTATTTTTAGATGATATTGAAGAAAATATGGATTCTCTGCTAAGCTCCCGTTTGTCATAATTTCCACGCAAAAAAGCAAATACTGCAAACTTCATTCCAGGTAATATTGGACTCCATTTCAAATACAGAAGAACTTGAGGTGATGGAAAGAATTCTATCTCAAGCTGGTCCGTCATTAGCAGCCGTTAGAGATAAACCAATATCATCTTTCCAAGTGCAAGAAGATTTCAATCCTAATAGAAATATTGCTCCACAAAGAAGGCTTTACTCCACAAAAAAGAAGAGAACGAAGAAACGAAGAGTCGCAGATGATTTAAACTTGAATGCAGTGGCACTCTTGAATGTTAGTAATGATTAAATCTGTGATATATCAGGGAAACAACTTGGCTAATACTGTGCCATTTTCATCATTATAAAAATTATTATTATTATAGTCAATGTTTTATTTTAACATACCTCTACCCATATTTCTTGTTACAATGAAATTAAACATTTTCTAAGCTTACTTAATGTTGTACCTACCAGATAGATGATAGCTGGAATGTTAATATGAGAAGTAAAAAGAGTTTTTCCCATATCATTAAACATTTTGATGGTTAAATAAGCACGAAACTTGCGTGTGATATTTCTGAAAATCATTTTTTGGAATTATAATGTAAATTTCGTTTTTACTTCTCGGGGGTCTGACACTCATTTTTTCGAATGTAGCCTATCTATCATAGGGGTAATTTTATTTCAGAGTTTTTTTTTCTGTTTCAATAACATTCGAATGCAATAATTCAATAACCGTAAGAAAATTGCATTACTCAAATAGTGAAAACAGTATCTACTATATCAAGTAAAAATTCACCCATGAACGCTTAGATGGGCTATATTTAGGATTTTGCTTTTATTTCTAGTATATGAAAACGGAAATGATACTATTATCATTGTTTAAACAATACTATTATCTTTATGAGGAAGAATGTGCTTATTTCCATGCATTAACAAATTATTCACTTTTTTTCATTAACGAATGTATTCGCGATTGCTTCTCTGCGCCTTGGAAATCCAAAAAATAAAATAAAATTTAACCTAAAAAACCATATCTTTTAATTATTCTTCAAACTACGGCGAATCAGTACAATTTGGCAACACAGCTGTGTTCGCTCTGAAGATATCGTTTTGTGACTTCAGCTCCCTATACGTTAGTCAGTAAGTAGGGTATGAAGATTCGGGATGTACGCCCGCGATTTTAGTCAAAGTGGGGAAAAACCGAGGTCGTACGCCAGAGAGAAAATTCGTTGAAATATGACAATATTTGTGAGTGAAAAAATATTTCCCGAACAGGAAACAGAAGTTGCTTCAAATAATAAGACAATTAGGCCATTGTTAGATTGTTCACGAATTGTGAATTTAGGTAACGTTCTTCAGGAATATGAGCGTATAATTAGGTATAGTGATAGAAGCACCATGAAGAAGATGGCATTCGTAAAAGAAAGGAGAGTTGGCACGAATTCCTATCATCATATCTTCTGCGGCGATTGTAACAATCTGCGGTTTTGTGCACTGATCCAGATCATAGGGAAAACAGTTTGTCTGATGCCGTCGTTGGAGCATAGGCATCGGAAAGAATCAATACGAAGAATTATTTGCTGTAATGGACGTAACTTTCATGTCACAGAAGACGTATAGCCGTAACAAGGCACATATTACAAAGGTGATGTTTGAAATAAAGGATTTTCCAATAAGAGGTGCTATTTTGAATAGCCCGCTATTACGGTAGATGAAGTTCGGTTAACACAAGAACTCAAGCCGGTCGATCTTCAACAACTTCGTGTCTTTGCTGATTGGGTCGTTGAAATGCATGAAAATGATCCGGAATTCCATCGAAAAATCCACTTGAGTGATGAGGCCTATGTCCACCTCAGTGGCTTCGTCAACAAGCAAAATTGTCGCCTTTGGGCTCTGAAAACCCGAGAGTTATTTTTGAAAAGACTCTCTATCCTCAATGTGTGACTGTTTGGTGCGGTTTATGGTCCGGCGGAGTCATTGGACCTTACTTTTTCGAAAATGAAGCTGGAGCAATAGTTACGGTGAATGGATCGCGCTATCGAGAGATGATTAATGATTTTTTATGGCCGTAATTCGATGGTATTGATCTGGACAACGTTTACTTTCAACAAGACGGCGCTACGTGCCACACACGGAACGAAACCATTGATCTTTTGCGGGAAAAGTTTCTGGACCGTGTTATCTCTCGAATAGGTAATCACAATTGACCACCGAGATCTTGTGGTTTAATACCTTGCGACTTCTTCCTTTGGGGCCAATAGCCCAGCGTCGATTCAAGACCTCAAAGATGGAATTCGTGAGGCTATCGAGGAGATATGGCAGTCACTTTGCGATTTGGATATGGAAAATTTCATTAAAAGGATATGATCCTGTAAGCGTGGTCGTGGTGGTCATTTGTCTGATGATATTTTCCACTATTAACGGCATAGCTTCTTCTTTATAATAAAATAAACATCCGATCATTTATATAGACAAATGTTATTTTTCTTCGAATATAAAAATAACTCCCCTTATTGGAAAACCCTTTATAATTGGTGCCGATACTGTTCCGTCCACCATGATTCGGAGGAATAATTTTTTCTATAACCCCGGTACATACAATTTTACGCGAAATCTCTGCAAGAGTCATGTGGTACATATCATATGGGGCTGGACAGAGAATAAAACATAGAAGAAAGACAATCGCCGATGGGCAAGGAGATCACGTTCGATCGTACCGCTAATTCGCCTTTTGAAAATTCGAAAGTTTTGAAAACTCGTCATCTGACTAATAGTTTAGTTTTAATTAACAAGAGACGCCATAAGTGACTCTATAAGTGACGCTATAGTGCACCTAAAGAAGTTGGGGAACGACCGACCAGTGAAAGGTGAAGGAAGGAGACGCTGGTGAGTTCAGCCCCAAAAGAAAGAATTAATCATACAGTCCATTAAAAATCGTAATTGATAGAGACCCAAAGAAGAACGGGATTGTGAAGATAAAGTGTTGTGTGAAGAAAAGTTAACGAGCAAAGTACTATATAATACTATAGGATATAATTCAAACGAGTTCTCATAATAGACATTTGTCTGAACACCATTTGGGCCCTACTGTCAGTGCATACGCACCAGTATATACACTATAGTATAATACATATATGAACTTTATTTTGGTAAGTAATACTGCTCTATCATATATCTCTATACTGAAGTTAATATATAGTTGCATTAAGGCTATTATATTAATATTAGTTGTAGTCTCAACTCTGAATAACCTGAATATTATGCTCACTAGTACATTATACCAAACCAAAATAAATATACATTGTCAAGCCACTATTAAAGAAACCATCTGCAATATCCAAATTCAGAAATCACTAAAAAAGTCCATCCTATATTATATTAACCAGAACTAGACATTATGAGATTGTTAATACTCTCGTCTATTCTCCTGTGGTTGCATTGTTTATCCGGGTACAATATATTACTCTCTCCTAAAGCTGATGAGATTGAAATTGTACTGGAGGAAATAGCCAACCTGAAAATAACCAACATAAGAAGCAATGATACTTTTGAGGATTATGTAATCAATATAGTGAAAATACTTGCTTCCCCTCAAAATACAATAACAGTAAGTTATTTACCCACAGATTCCATAATTATCAAAAGAAATGATGTACTTTATCATACAACTTATTTCAACCCAAAGAGAACAATACTAGAAGAGGTTACAGATATGACTATAGGACGGACAGTGGGCATTGATGTTTTCCCCTCTAGTTCAGCAAGGATAATTCTTACTATGATGGAAGAAATGTATTCAAAGTTGACTTATGTGAGGGATGAGGTTACATTAAAATGTCTTGAGAATACTTTTGGATCAGAGAAAATTGATTTTTTGGATGACTTTAGGAAATACCAACTAGGACAGATAAACCAGAAAACCCCAATAACCACAGAAGATCTAAGATATAGCATTAGAGACGAGAATGGTGTTGAGCAGCATCTTCATATCAAGCCCTCAATCAAAACTGAGAAATATATTAAGTTCAACCTTTCCACTAGTGGTTCACTCAATGACTTTATCACAACCTTTATTGACTTGAATAAAGATATTTATATAAAGTCTGATATAGATGCCAGAAGGAGAAAAGTTGCATTGTTTATCCGGGTACAATATATTACTCTCTCCTAAAGCTGATGAGATTGAAATTGTACTGGAGGAAATAGCCAACCTGAAAATAACCAACATAAGAAGCAATGATACTTTTGAGGATAATGTTATCAATATAGTGAAAATACTTGCTTCCCCTCAAAATACAATAACAGTAAGTTATTTACCCACAGATTCCATAATTATCAAAAGAAATGATGTACTTTATCATACAACTTATTTCAACCCAAAGAGAACAATACTAGAAGAGGTTACAGATATGACTATAGGACGGACAGTGGGCATTGATGTTTTCCCCTCTAGTTCAGCAAGGATAATTCTTACTATGATGGATGAAATGTATTCAAAGTTGACTTATGTGAGGGATGGAGTTACATTGAAATGTCTTGAGAATACTTTTGGATCAGAGAAAATTGATTTTTTGGATGACTTTAGGAAATACCAACTAGGACAGATAAACCAGAAAACCCCAATAACCACAGAAGATCTAAGATATAGCATTAGAGACGAGAATGGTGTTGAGCAGCATCTTCCTATCAAGCCCTCAATCAAAACTGAGAAATATATTAAGATCAACCTTTCCACTAGTGGTTCACTCAATGACTTTATCACAACCTTTATTGACTTGAATAAAGATATTTATATAAAGTCTGATATAGATGCCAGAAGGAGAAAAGTTGCATTGTTTATCCGGGTACAATATATTACTCTCTCCTAAAGCTGATGTGATTAAAATTGTACTGGAGGAAATAGCCAACCTGAAAATAACCAACATAAGAAGCAATTATACTTTTGAGGATTATGTAATCAATATAGTGAAAATACTTGCTTCCCCTCAAAATACAATAACAGTAAGTTATTTACCCACAGATTCCATAATTATCAAAAGAAATGATGTACTTCATCATACAACTTAATTCAACCCAAAGAGAACAATACTAGAAGAGGTTACAGATATGACTATAGGACGGACAGTGGGCATAGATGTTTTCCCCTCTAGTTCAGCAAGGATAATTCTTACTATGATGGATGAAATGTATTCAAAGTTGACTTATGTGAGGGATGGAGTTACATTGAAATGTCTTGAGAATACTTTTGGATCAGAGAAAATTGATTTTTTGGATGACTTTAGGAAATACCAACTAGGACAGATAAACCAGAAAACCCCAATAACCACAGAAGATCTAAGATATAGCATTAGAGACGAGAATGGTGTTGAGCAGCATCTTCCTATCAAGCCCTCAATCAAAACTGAGAAATATATAATATTAAGATCAACCTTTCCACTAGTGGTTCACTCAATGACTTTATCACAACCTTTATTGACTTGAATAAAGATATTTATATTTATAAAGTCTGATATAGATGCCAGAAGGAGAAAAGTTGCATTGTTTATCCGGGTACAATATATTACTCTCTCCTAAAGCTGATGTGATTAAAATTGTACTGGAGGAAATAGCCAACCTGAAAATAACCAACATAAGAAGCAATTATACTTTTGAGGATTATGTAATCAATATAGTGAAAATACTTGCTTCCCCTCAAAATACAATAACAGTAAGTTATTTACCCACAGATTCCATAATTATCAAAAGAAATGATGTACTTTATCATACAACTTATTTCAACCCAAAGAGAACAATACTAGAAGAGGTTACAGATATGACTATAGGACGGACAGTGGGCGTTGATGTTTTCCCCTCTAGTTCAGCAAGGATAATTCTTACTATGATGGATGAAATGTATTCAAAGTTGACTTATGTGAGGGATGAAGTTACATTAAAATGTCTTGAGAATACTTTTGGATTAGAGAAAATTGATTTTTTGGATGACTTTAGGAAATACCAACTAGGACAGATAAACCAGAAAACCCCAATAACCACAGAAGATCTAAGATATAGCATTAGAGACGAGAATGGTGTTGAGCAGCATCTTCCTATCAAGCCCTCAATCAAAACTGAGAAATATATAAAGTTCAACCTTTCCACTAGTGGTTCACTCAATGACTTTATCACAACCTTTATTGACTTGGATAATGATATTTATATAAAGTCTGATATAGATGCCAGAAGGAGAAAAGTTGCATTGTTTATCCGGGTACAATATATTACTCTCTCCTAAAGCTGATGAGATTGAAATTGTACTGGAGGAAAAAGCCAACCTGAAAATAACCAACATAAGAAGCAATGATACTTTTGAGGATTATGTAATCAATATAGTGAAAATACTTGCTTCCCCTCAAAATACAATAACAGTAAGTTATTTACCCACAGATTCCATAATTATCAAAAGAAATGATGTACTTTATCATACAACTTATTTCAACCCAAAGAGAACAATACTATAAGAGGTTACAGATATGACTATAGGACGGACAGTGGGCATTGATGTTTTCCCCTCTAGTTCAGCAAGGATAATTCTTACTTTGATGGAAGAAATGTATTCAAAGTTGACTTATGTGAGGGATGAGGTTACATTAAAATGTCTTGAGAATACTTTTGGATCAGAGAAAATTGATTTTTTGGATGACTTTAGGAAAAACCAACTAGGACAGATAAAGCAGAAAACCCCAATAACCACAGAAGATCTAAGATATAGCATTAGAGACGAGAATGGTGTTGAGCAGCATCTTCCTATCAAGCCCTCAATCAAAACTGAGAATTATATAAAGTTCAACCTTTCCACTAGTGGTTCACTCAATGACTTTATCACAACCTTTATTGACTTGAATAAAGATATTTATATAAAGTCTGATATAGATGCCAGAAGGAGAAAAGTTGCATTGTTTATCCGGGTACAATATATTACTCTCTCCTAAAGCTGATGAGATTGAAATTGTACTGGAGGAAATAGCCAACCTGAAAATAACCAACATAAGAAGCAATGATACTTTTGAGGATTATGTAATCAATATAGTGAAAATACTTGCTTCCCCTCAAAATACAATAACAGTAAGTTATTTCCCCACAGATTCCACAATTATCAAAAAAAATGATGTACTTTATCATACAACTTATTTCAACCCAAAAAGAACAATACTAGAAGAGGTTACAGATATGACTATAGGACGGACAGTGGGCATTGATGTTTTCCCCTCTAGTTCAGCAAGGATAATTCTTACTATGATGGATGAAATGTATTCAAAGTTGACTTATGTGAGGGATGAAGTTACATTAAAATGTCTTGAGAATACTTTTGGATTAGAGAAAATTGATTTTTTGGATGACTTTAGGAAATACCAACTAGGACAGATAAACCAGAAAACCCCAATAACCACAGAAGATCTAAGATATAGCATTAGAGACGAGAATGGTGTTGAGCAGCATCTTCCTATCAAGCCCTCAATCAAAACTGAGAAATATATAAAGTTCAACCTTTCCACTAGTGGTTCACTCAATGACTTTATCACAACCTTTATTGACTTGAATAATGATATTTATATAAAGTCTGATATAGATGCCAGAAGGAGAAAAGTTGCATTGTTTATCCGGGTACAATATATTACTCTCTCCTAAAGCTGATGAGATTGAAATTGTACTGGAGGAAAAAGCCAACCTGAAAATAACCAACATAAGAAGCAATGATACTTTTGAGGATTATGTAATCAATATAGTGAAAATACTTGCTTCCCCTCAAAATACAATAACAGTAAGTTATTTACCCACAGATTCCATAATTATCAAAAGAAATGATGTACTTTATCATACAACTTATTTCAACCCAAAGAGAACAATACTATAAGAGGTTACAGATATGACTATAGGACGGACAGTGGGCATTGATGTTTTCCCCTCTAGTTCAGCAAGGATAATTCTTACTTTGATGGAAGAAATGTATTCAAAGTTGACTTATGTGAGGGATGAGGTTACATTAAAATGTCTTGAGAATACTTTTGGATCAGAGAAAATTGATTTTTTGGATGACTTTAGGAAAAACCAACTAGGACAGATAAAGCAGAAAACCCCAATAACCACAGAAGATCTAAGATATAGCATTAGAGACGAGAATGGTGTTGAGCAGCATCTTCCTATCAAGCCCTCAATCAAAACTGAGAATTATATAAAGTTCAACCTTTCCACTAGTGGTTCACTCAATGACTTTATCACAACCTTTATTGACTTGAATAAAGATATTTATATAAAGTCTGATATAGATGCCAGAAGGAGAAAAGTTGCATTGTTTATCCGGGTACAATATATTACTCTCTCCTAAAGCTGATGAGATTGAAATTGTACTGGAGGAAATAGCCAACCTGAAAATAACCAACATAAGAAGCAATGATACTTTTGAGGATTATGTAATCAATATAGTGAAAATACTTGCTTCCCCTCAAAATACAATAACAGTAAGTTATTTACCCACAGATTCCATAATTATCAAAAGAAATGATGTACTTTATCATACAACTTAATTCAACCCAAAGAGAACAATACTAGAAGAGGTTACAGATATGACTATAGGACGGACAGTGGGCATTGATGTTTTCCCCTCTAGTTCAGCAAGGATAATTCTTACTATGATGGATGAAACGTATTCAAAGTTGACTTATGTGAGGGATGAAGTTACATTAAAATGTCTTGAGAATACTTTTGGATCAGAGAAAATTGATTTTTTGGATGACTTTAGGAAATACCAACTAGGACAGATAAACCAGAAAACCCCAATAACCACAGAAGATCTAAGATATAGTATTAGAGACGAGAATGGTGTTGAGCAGCATCTTCCTATCAAGCCCTCAATCAAAACTGAGAAATATATTAAGTTCAACCTTTCCACTAGTGATTCACTCAATGACTTTATCACAACCTTTATTGACTTGAATAAAGATATTTATATAAAGTCTGATATAGATGCCAGAAGGAGAAAAGTTGCATTGTTTATCCGGGTACAATATATTACTCTCTCCTAAAGCTAATGAGATTGAAATTGTACTGGAGGAAATAGCCAACCTGAAAATAACCAACATAAGAAGCAATGATACTTTTGAGGATTATGTAATCAATATAGTGAAAATACTTGCTTCCCCTCAAAATACAATAACAGTAAGTTATTTACCCACAGATTCCATAATTATCAAAAGAAATGATGTACTTTATCATACAACTTATTTCAACCCAAACAGAACAATACTAGAAGAGGTTACAGATATGACTATAGGACGGACAGTGGGCGTTGATGTTTTCCCCTCTAGTTCAGCAAGGATAATTCTTACTATGATGGATGAAATGTATTCAAAGTTGACTTTTGTGAGGGATGAAGTTACATTAAAATGTCTTGAGAATACTTTTGGATTAGAGAAAATTGATTTTTTGGATGACTTTAGGAAATATCAACTAGGACAGATAAACCAGAAAACCCCAATAACCACAGAAGATCTAAGATATAGCATTAGAGACGATAATGGTGTTGAGCAGCTTCCTATCAAGCCCTCAATCAAAACTGAGAAATATATAAAGTTCAACCTTTCCACTAGTGGTTCACTCAATGACTTTATCACAACCTTTATTGACTTGAATAAAGATATTTATATAAAGTCTGATATAGATGCCAGAAGAAGAAAAGTTGCATTGTTTATCCGGGTACAATATATTACTCTCTCCTAAAGCTGATGAGATTGAAATTGTACTGGAGGAAATAGCCAACCTGAAAATAACCAACATAAGAAGCAATGATACTTTTGAGGATTATGTAATCAATATAGTGAAAATACTTGCTTCCCCTCAAAATACAATAACAGTAAGTTATTTACCCACAGATTCCATAATTATCAAAAGAAATGATGTACTTCATCATACAACTTAATTCAACCCAAAGAGAACAATACTAGAAGAGGTTACAGATATGACTATAGGACGGACAGTGGGCATTGATGTTTTCCCCTCTAGTTCAGCAAGGATAATTCTTACTATGATGGATGAAATGTATTCAAAGTTGACTTATGTGAGGGACGAAGTTACATTAAAATGTCTTGAGAATACTTTTGGATCAGAGAAAATTGATTTTTTGGATGACTTTAGGAAATACCAACTAGGACAGATAAACCAGAAAACCCCAATAACCACAGAAGATCTAAGATATAGCATTAGAGACGAGAATGGTGTTGAGCAGCATCTTCCTATCAAGCCCTCAATCAAAACTGAGAAATATATTAAGTTCAACCTTTCCACTAGTGGTTCACTCAATGACTTTATCACAACGTTTATTGACTTGAATAAAGATATTTATATAAAGTCTGATATAGATGCCAGAAGGAGAAAAGTGAAACTACCCTCAGATATAAATCCTGAAGATGAAGAATGGGAAATGGTTGATCCCAGCCCTATCAAGCGGAATTATATAGGTTCTCTAGGTTTGATCCCCAATACTAGGTCTAAAACCAAAAAGATATTATCATCCTCCATTCGGATATCACATCGGACTTCACATGACAAAATATTGAAAGAAGGAAACTTCATAACATTGGAAAATGGCTTGAACAAGAGAGCTGGAGTCACTAGTGCTAGAAAAGATCCTATAAAATATCTTAATTCAAGACATGCCTCCCCTGATGGAATATCATTGAGTAACACCCTTAAGCGCCGATCCTAATGATATGAATCCGCTAACACCTGGCCATTTTCTGACCTTGGCCCCTCTCAATTCTCTGCCTGAACCAAATTTTCTAGATTCCAAAATTAACAGACTTACTCGGTGGCAGCTTGTGCAAAGATTAAGTCAGGAGTTTTGGGCACGAAGGCACAAAGAATATTTGCACACCTTACTGCAAAGGTCCAAATGGTGTTATCCGTCTGTACCTATTCAGGTAGATACGCTTGTTTTACTTAAGGATGAATTGTCTCCCCCTCTGAAATGGCATTTGGGAAGAGTTATTAAATTGCACAGTGGTTCAGATGCAGTAACTAGAGTCGTTACAGTGCGGACTACTAAAGGGATATTTAAGCGTCCTGTAAGCAAGGTTTGCCCGCTTCCCAATCAGTGATTTCGGAGTGAGAGGAGCATATGTATATAATGGTTTTTTTTTAAATAAAATTAATCATTTAATTTTAGATGGGCGGTATGTTCCGTCCACCATGATTCGGAGGAATAATTTTTTCTATAACCCCGGTACATACAATTTTACGCGAAATCTCTGCAAGAGTCATGTGGTACATATCATATGGGGCTGGACAGAGAATAAAACATAGAAGAAAGACAATCGCCGATGGGCAAGGAGATCACGTTCGATCGTACCGCTAATTCGCTTTTTGAAAATTCGAAAGTTTTGAAAACTCGTCATCTGACTAATAGTTTAGTTTTAATTATCAAGAGACGCCATAAGTGACGCTATAGTGCACCTAAAGACGTTGGGGAACGACCGACCAGTGAAAGGTGAAGGAAGGAGACGCTGGTGAGTTCAGCCCCAAAAGAAAGAGTTAATCATACAGTCCATTGAAAAACGTACAGTAAGTTCCTATTCATTGAAGTGAGGAATAAAACATGTTCTGCTTGTTCATTCTATAAGTAAAACAATATACCATCAAAGTCGCATAATTGTGCGCTGAATAAAAGTTACATCGTATCATTATATTTATGCCTGAAAAATATTAATAGGGGTATCAGTAAGTATACAAAACGATATATAATTATGTCAAATAGTAGAGATACTACTAATTATTGATATTGCAGATTATTGTACTTTCATGATAACATTCTTATGCACACAATTACATCGAAATCATAAACTACATTCCAGATTATTGTATCTTCATGTGTAAACATTCTTATGCAAACCATCATCGACTAGATGGACTCTTGAACATTACCATTTCATTATCTTGTATACATTTGATAGATCTGTATTTTTCCCATAATTTAGAAATCATTATAAATACTTTCATTGTAAATTCTAGAGTCAGTCTTCTTATTAGTTTCATACTAGAGAGAACTCATAATATTGTAAACTTGTGTCAAATAAATCATTTTTAAAGTGAATCCCACAAGCTTTTTCTTAATTATATGCACAACTTTATCGAAGTAGTTTGTCGATATATAGGAATACTAAGAAAAAAAAAGCGTGTATGTGTGTAAGAACTGAAGTACAAAAACATAAAAATTATGGCGCCTCCTTCACAAACAAGTATCATGTTGATAAATGCCTGAATGAGTTAGAGAAAAATTGCAGAATGACATAAAAAGGCCTGAGGTGATTAAACCCAGTTAAAAATATGCTATTTCAAATCAAAGGACTTTAAGTCCCCCGCCAGATTACATGCTGGAAAAAAATACTGATGAACCAACTAAACAAAATGAAATAAGAAGAACCGATGAATTGAAGACAAAATTCAACGATCGTACAAGAGAAGAAAAATCATCCTGGAAAGTGGATCATGCAATCATCCTGCTCCTGTAGATTAATGAAGTAGGCAAAAAATAATCACTCTTGGAAATTGGAAAGGCAGGTTTTCGGTTATCGACCGAGTAAAGAAATCGTCACCCCGCAGAATGACACAATAAAGCCCGAGGTGATAAAACCTAGTAAAAAAAATTCCATAGAGCCACCAAAAGGTTTGAAACAAGTGGAAAGGCACCGAACAGCGATTATATATATTCAATTCAGTAGGTAGTGAATTTCATGGGGTTTCTGAGTGAACAACTTAATTTTACCATATAATAAATAAGCAAAGTGAATAGGGTGAACACCATAGTTATCGGACTGTCTTTCTATAAGTCAATGAAACAAAATCTTTACTAATTGAAATAAACCATATGAACATGACAGATGTCGCGAACACTGAAGTTATGTCATGTAGGTTAGTCGTGCATTGTGCCTACTTGAGCTTTCTACTCTATGGTAATGTTAAGAGTACACGTGGTGACTGGGTATTTATGGCTTAAGATTTCGTTAAGAATTTAAAACGATTTTTTTAATCCTGCAGTTTTTTTTTTTCAGACCAGTTAAAGTTCCGAAGGAGGATTGCCATCATATTACTCATCCAGAATAAAAAAGAATACACTTTCCAACAAGGTTATTCGAGTAAACAATTATATTTGTTCATTGTTGTGTCTTAACAAACGTGTGTTACGCTAAATAAATAACTATTAGAACAATATAATATTTGATCAGGAGGTATAGAGACTGCGCAACAGATGATCATTTCAAGCATCTATTGGGGATGTTGAAATATTTTAAATCGACTTTCAATTATGAAGTTAATTTTCACCGTATAATTAATGATTGTCGGGTAGGTTATTCGGAAGTTATTGGGCGAATGGCTGTCAGGATAGAAATTCCACTTTTTGTAATTGTTTCAAGGTGTTTGGGAATACTATTGGTTGGAGTTCTAAGAAACAATCAGAAATGTCAGTCCAGTTCAGAGTCTTTAATTCGTTTCTATTCGCTCTGGTTCCCGTGAACTTTCACGTGTTAAAAATCCCTTGTCTGATTTGCATATTGATCGTAATTTTCCGTTGAAATTATTTGAAGATAATCAAAGTACAACAAAATTGTAAAAATTTCGAAAACAACAAAAGATGAAAAAGCATTGACGCGAAACTAATCTTCACATAAGATTCAGTTGATAAAGGAATTATAAATGTAGATTATACTTGTACTAATCAGATTGCTGATGTATCAACAAAATCATTAAGTTATGAATTATTTAAAAGATTTGTAAAATTACTTGGATTGTATTAATGTTATTAATATTGATGATGTGGACCACAGGTTTGAGGGCGGGTGTTAGTAAGAACCTAAACCTGTCATAGATCAATGAGTTGGCATTTCATTTATGCATCTACTTGCGCATGCGTAAAACTTAAAATGTCCTAGGTACTGCGCTCCCAACTATACTGTCGTTGTCAATAAGTCCTTAGATGTATGAATCTTGATAAACATTTCATGTTGTAGCTTGTAAGCTGTATTAATCGTTCTGATTGAAACCAAATACTATTTTGCAGCACTGCTTCTCATTTCACAAAACCTAACATTGGTTATGAGCCCAGAAGTTAAAAAAAACGTAAGTGTTATTTATGTTCGACAAAAGTTGAAAATAAATCGAATAAGGCCTTTTAGCGTTAGCGCTACTGGTTAAGTGTGGCTGTAGGCGTCCATTTTTAGGCAACCTCTCAATCGGACAACTGTCACCTTGTGAGCAGAAGTAGTTCGGCCTTCTATGTTCCGGTGGTGGTGGTACGCACGGGGGTGAAGCGATGGTAGGAAAAGTAGAAACAAGGACATACGTTTCCACTTAATTTTATCTGTCAGAAACGTATGTCGTGGATATATCGAAATGGAAGAATGACATGACATTATGTCAAATGATATGCCAATTTCATTTTTGGCGTGTTTTGTGGCAGTTTGTTATTGATATTCAAAATTGAAATTAAAATAATACCCCTGTAATATGAAGTTAACATCTTTTCAGGTGTAATATGTGTAACCATATTTATTTTCAGGATTCAGATAATGTTGAATTCGGAGGAATCATTTATGTATGAGCTCAAGCACTAATTTTTAACCATAAGATAAAAAAAGGGTAATTACATCGACTATCATTACCTATGCAGTACAAATAATCCATCATTTAGGCATGTGTATTCACCATTTTTCAATCTTAGATTCTAGTGAAAACAGTATGAAAGTCCATCTTAATACAAAGGCTGTGGCATAATGCCAGGTAATTAATTTGGACATTGTATATACGCATAGACCTAATTTGATATGTTATTAGGTGTATGTATAATACATTCGGCAATCAGCCTAAAAATCTATTCTGTTGAACCATCAGAAACATAACATATATTTCCCATATTCAAAGAATAATAATTACTGTCCGGGTGCGAAAGTTTTACCTTTTTGAGATTATATCACTTATTTATTCTCACAGTTCATAAATTTCATTCGTGTGAATATTCTACTAGCATTGTGCAGTACTACTCAATGAATTTCATTCAGGGAACTATCTTATTGGGAGTATTATCTTTGAAAGATTAATTCGGAGTATTTATAGTTAATCTTTATTTCATTATTCATCGTCTAATTGTTGATTGATTTTCTAGAAAAGTGGTATTGCCAGAAATGACTTGGACTGAAGATTTCTACATGATTTTGGCAGTTTTTTTATACTTTTGGATGCCGCTCCCCTCCCTTGATGAATCAGTGTTATTGTAAATTAGTGAAGTGAATATATTAATCTTTATGACAACATTAGGATTATTGTGAATCAGTGCTAACCTTCTCAGAAATATTTCTTCAACCCTTATTATGGATTTATTTGGTTTCTCTAGGAGCTAATTGTATTTGTTTGGTCCAGAAAACCGCAACCTATGTTATAAGTATGCATATTTCGTTAGGTAAAAGACAAATATCGGATACTTGTTTATCCTACAATTCAGTTTTTCACACACATGTAATTGCAAAAATTATTGTATTGAATAAAATATTATTTATAAAGCTTTCTTCTAATTGAAGACAAAAATCCCTTTCCATTCAATTCAAATTTAGAACACATAATCAGAAAAATTAACTGAACCACAGAACACCAATGTAATTTCAGAGAAAAATTACATATACTTCAACTGGCGGACATTTTATTGGAATACCCTGAATCTTATTCTAAACTGGGACCATCTCGAAGACAACAAAAAACGAAGTACATAACAACCTCCCTATTTTGAAGGGGATAGAGAGAAAGTTCAAACGAAAATATTGAGAGTGAAACCTTAAACAAATATTCTCAATGATTTTGTTTTGATGTTAGAATAATCACCTCTTCTTCGGTGACAGAAGCATTTTCCTTACAATCATATCCTTCAACTGTCCATCATTTCATATTTCCCGCCAGCAACTACTCTTCGGTCATAATACGTTGGCCAGCGATGAAAAGACGCTGTTGCCAAGCTCCGCTTTAACATTGAGAAGTATTTCGTAGAAATATAGGTTAAGTGGTTGTCTAATATTTTCACTTTTCTTCCTTTAAATAATGAATATTCTTGAAAGAAAGTGTCGCTATTCGTTGGTTGAAGGTTAAAAGATGATTTATGAACTAGATTTGAGAAGTGAGAGATCATTTTTATGGCGGAAAAAAGGATCTGAAAATGCAACAATTTGGAACTTTGGGGGCCCATATCTTCCAAACAAAGAGAGACCACCTATGTTGTTGGCCTTCATATTTTTTGTTCAGGAACTCACACTGCTTACAATGATGTGAATATCTTACTTATAGCTTCGCGACGGGAAATCTTGCGGGTTTACCATAAGATCAACTTGGCTACTGGTAAGTACCTAAAAGACGTTAACAATATTTTACTAGATGATTCGAAATAGAGTGCTATCGTTCATTTTGGGGTTATGTTCATCAATATTTTCAAACGATAAACGATGTAGTTTGCCTATGATTAAACGAAATTTTCATTTCTAGCCACTGTCTGTTCTATTCATTTCGATGAAAAATGTATGGAGATGTCACTAAAACACAGGTTATTGGAATATTCACCAAAGAATGCCAGAAATTTGAAAGCTGATGCTGTGCCCACTCTGAATCTTCCTAGAGGACCACCAAAAAATGATGAACTGCGAGCAGCAAGGGCAGCAAAACGTAGTATCCTAAAGGAACTACAAGCATCCATGATTGCAACGGCATCTACTAGTAAAATAACAGAGGACGTGGAAAGCCCTGTGGAAGAAGCAGCATATGAGGTAGAACTAGACTATATTGTGGATGCAGAACATGAGGTAGATCCCGAGTATGTTGTGGATGTAGAACATGAGGTAGATTCAGAGTGTATTGTGGATGTAGAATATGAAAATGAGCAGGAATCAAACATGACGTTGGATCACATAGATGAGTTATTACCTCAAGTTCATCATAGATCTCAGTCCTCTACATCTAGTGATCAGAAGGGTAGCCCATGAAGCTATCCTTAGAATCTCTAGGGAAGGTACAGGGAATGAGAGAATCAAAAGTCAGAGAGCTTGGTCCTGCCTGAACAAGTACATCTCATTAGCGAACCTACCTAGTGATGTTATGATTAAAAAAGTAAGCATCGAGAAGAACTTTGACTCAATGCTATTTAAAAGGGAAGAATGGGAAAAGGAATACACTACCCAAAACTTCAAAGCAAATACCGTTAAATGGTATACAGATGGTTCTAAAACCACGACGGGGGCCGGCGCTGGAGTATTCGGGCCTAGAACTAAGTGTGCACTATCGCTAGGCTCCTACTCGAGTGTTTTTCAGGCAGAAATACTTGCTATCGAAAGATACATAGACATAAACCTGGAAAGAAACTATCAAGGTTGTGACATAGTGATCCATTCTGATAGTCAGGCTGCTATTAAGCACTGAACTCCTATGTCATCGACTCAAAGCTGATATGGGAGTGCCGAAGGAAACTCAATGAAGTAGGCAAGAATAACAAGGTCTCCATAGTCTGGGTTCCTAGGCACTCATGAATCAAAGGAAATGAAGAGGCCAACACTCTAGCCAGAAAGGGAGCACAAACGCTACCTACTGGCCCTGAACCTTTCTGTGGTATAGGCAAATGTACCTATAAGAAAGACTTTTTGGAGAAAGAAGAAAATGAAAGAGGGGCTCTCTGGAGGAATTCTCCAGGAATGGAACACTCTAAAAAGTTCCTTCGGAACTTTGAAATTGCTAGATCCAAAAATTATCTGGATCTCAGTAAGAATAAGTTACGCCTCCTGACTGGTTTCCTCACAGGACACTGTCGCCTAAGGAAGCACATGATGAGAATGGGCTTATCAGAAACTGACGAGTGCAGATTTTGTGGGGAGGAGAAGGAAACCCCTGTTCACCTGATCACAGAATGCCTCGCCATTGTGAGCCTGCGCAAAAGATACCTTGGACAGGAGCATTATAGGAGGAATGAGAACTTAGCCTCCTTGAAGCCCTCACAGATATTAGAATTCATCAGAGCTCTAGAGCTGGAGGGCGAGCTGTAGGTTGCGAAAACAGCTCTGATAAGGGGGCACAATAAACCTTAAGGTCGCAGTGGAACGTAACCCCTTACCTGTCATATATTGTCATACTGCGCATGCCTGCGCTGCCGGACGCATTGTACTTGTGATGAAATAAATCAGTCATCCTTAAATCTGAGTTGTATCAACACGAGCCTACATACCTTGATATTCAAAAACCCTTATACGGAATACGATATTTAACATGGCGCAGTCGGTAGGATTCGAACCTACGCTCCCATGGGGAATCTGATTTCCAAAATTGCATGTATTACTGAGTTCTCTGAGACTGGTAACATATTCATTCACGGTTTCATTTATTTTCATATCTCTTGATAAAAAAACGTACCGTTCATATGTTTCATTTTTTGCAGGAGTGAAATATTCTTCAAATTTCTGAACAACAGTTTCGAATTTCTTTTCATCTCCTTTTTTGAGGAATTTGAAAGTATTATAAATCTTGAGTGCTTTGTCGCCTATTTGATTCAGCAAAAGAGCACATTTGAATTCTTCAGATTCTTCTTCACTTTTGGATGCAATCAAATACAGTTCGAATTTCTGCAGAAAAATTCGCCATGCTTCTGCTTGATTTATATCGAAATTCATCTGACTAGGCAAACTTGGCTTCAACATTTTAAGTTTGTTGATAATTACACTGATTAAATTTTATTCACTTTCTGATACCGACTGCGCCATGTTTCATTTTTTGCAGGAGTGATCATAAAGAAATTCAACACTAATTCATATCTTGTAAATGAAAATGATTCATGCTTGACCAAAAGGAGAAATAGATATTATCTTAAGCCATACTATCATGATTCAAACTCAAATTATTATGATGGTGAATCTTCAGAAATTGATGAATGTTCAGAATCTGGAGAAGAGATTGAAGATGGTCAGAATTCGTTACATACTGCCCGCTCTTTTTCAGAAGATGTATTGAAGGAAAATGAAAAGACAAATGCTTTATCTTCTCAACAAACATTTATGAAAACCAGATATGGTAGAGAAATTAAACAACCTGACCGTTTGTTAATGTAAATATTTATGTATCATATTTTTAGATATAAGTTTTGGAAAATATTAGAAATCATAAATTTATTTTAAAGCTTCAGGGATATGTCATATATTGTCATAATGCGCATGCCTGCGCTGCCGGACGCATTGTACTTGTGATGAAATAAATCAGTCATCCTTAAATCTGAGTTGTATCAACACGAGCCTACATACCTTGATATTCAAAAACCCTTATACGGAATACGATATAATAAATATTCTCAAAAAACATATTGAATCGATTCATTTGAATATCAAGAGTCATAAATGTGCTGCGTGTGAATTTGCTACACGCGATAAAGGAAGTCTTAAAAAGCATTTTGATGCAATTCACTTGAATTTAAAAAAAACATCGATGTGTTGAATGTCAATATGCTACAAACGATAAAGGATCTCTCAAAAAACATATTGAATCGATTCATTTGAATATCAAGAGTCATCCTTAAATCTGAGTTGTATCAACACGAGCCTACATACCTTGATATTCAAAAACCCTTATACGGAATACGATATTTAACAACCAACTATAACTATAGTACTATAACCTCAAGTTTCCACAGAGTAAGTAGTTTTTATCCATCATACGTAAAAATTGTATGTTGCCACAGCTTAAATTTCCTCTGCTACTACTGTCTTTTCTTTATACCATCCATCATATTGTATTTCACTTACAACCTTGTATATTGTTTTAGAACTGAAAATGAAGTTATCCAGCTCCAGAAACGGATACAGGAATTGGAAATCCAGAATAAGGACTTATCAGAAGATTTGAATAATCAAAAGGCAAAGATTAAACAATATGAGGACGCAATGGCGAAGATTTTTACCCGTGGACAAATAAAGAAACTGTCCACGGATAGAAACAAGAATCCGTTGGTCGCCAGATGATATAACTGCTGCTATTTCATGCACAGTGTGAGTCCAAAAACCTATCGATATTTACAGGCGAGTAATTATTCCTTGCCGGGTATGTCAACTTTGAGAAAGTGGGTCTCAAATATTGATATAGATAAGGGAATCATAAAAACTGTAATGAGGTAAATGGAAAAGAAGGCTGAATAAGAAGGCTGAATCCTTCAGAGAAAAAGATCGCCTCTGCGTATTAACATTTAATGAAATGTTCATTTCAAATCAAATTGAAATTGACAAAAAATATGAACAGGTTATAGGACCTCATTCTACTTGTCAAATTGTCAAGGTTTTTAGACTAATTTCAAAATGGAAACAACCTATTAACAATGATTTTGACCAGCCAATGACCAAGGAAATTTTTGAAAAAGGGATTTCCAAATGTTCCAATTGAACGTTTTGAATATGCCTCCAAATCTGCGCATTAAATATTTCCGCAAATTCAGTTGATCCTATTGGACCCACTACAGCTGGCGTTCTTCTACCAACCAGAGACTCAAGAAACCCGATGCGCAGCGATAATCAGCTGTTAGAAAACATGCTTCCGCTAATTCCGAGTAATTACTTCGTAAAAATTCATGATTCCCGAGTAGCTCTTCTTCAGACCGACATCGTTTTGCTTTGTTCTCCAAAAATCCAATTGTTCTACTCACATTAAATTACAAAGTATCGTTGATTAACTCCTGTTAAGTTAGTGAAATTAGTGTGATAACCAGGTAAACATCTCATATTCATTTCTGTTCAAACTACTCATTTTAATTTCTTATTGAAGTTCACATGAATATGGTGCACGTGTTCGAAATGAAACCGGCCGTTAGTAGGATCGATTAGATATCGATTGTATTCTTGTACACTCAATATTGACCTCTCTAAATTACTTGATTGTTGACTGTGATTTCACATTGTACAAGTCTCAGTTTATTCAGAACGTCTCACTTTTGATGGTGATAGTTGAAATTATTATTGCTTTAATTGATAATCATCATTATTCATTATTCCTGCTCCAATTTTGTTCTGAAAATTAATATTTGAAAATTCATTGTCAGTAACTCATATCTCAAAAGGACCTTATGTCAAAATGGCGGAATGCAGTAACTTCTCCTTTCAGTTTATGAATATGTAGTTTCATAATAATTTTGTGTACTATATCTCCATTTATTTGAAATGTATATTCATTTGTAAAATTAAGCTCACTTTGGTTTTATACAAACTCATTTTTACTGCATTCTTAATGACTACTCACATAAGCATACATACTTATTTTCAAACAGTACTCTCACAGTCTTAGCATTTTCTTTTGAGGTCATCACTGAAACCTTCTATTTTTCTGGTGGAATTTGCCGCACTCACTGATTTATTTGCACTTATAATCCATCACCGTAAATGTTGTGTTGTTTGATGACTAGTTTGACTCGAAACTTTGAAAAAACCGTTTTTAAACAATTTTATCCAACTCGATCATCTGTCACAGTCCACTGCTAATAAATTTGACAAAATCTGAACACCAAATTACATGAAGAAAATCTGAACACCAAATTACATGAAGCAAAGTTTACTTTTGTGGAAATTTCCAGTGACATGGCACTGGAAATGTTGGACTTTGGTCTGAGTTGGATGTAGGACATGATAGAAATTGTTTCTTTCAACATCCTTGTGATGAAGCATTAGATATTTATGTCAATGCATATGTCCCGCATTTGTTAAAACTTGTCAGGAATCACCTGCTTGATAATGGCTTCTGTGTGGAAAATGACATAATCAATAAGGATAACCTTGAAGCACTTCTCAATATTTCCACATCAGAATTGACATTGGCACATAAATAAACTCCACACCATCTTCTTCTTAAAGGATCAATGCGACAAAGAGTAAAGCCTGCTGTTCAGATATTTTCCAATACAGTTTCAAAAGCAATTGAATACTGCGGACAAAAGGGATTAATGCCCGCAGGAAGTAATTGGAAAAAAGCTGCCGAAGTTTTTCAGTTATTTAATGACTGGTTTGATCTGCTGAATTCCCGTTCCAAATTTGTAGGAAATTGCCCTGGACGAAATGCCTTAGGCACAGATTTGTTGTAGCAAAGAAATCTGCTCCTTAAAATGTCAGAATTAATTCATTCGATTAGAGTTGGTAAGCATAAGGGATTAATACCATTCCAGAAAGGTATATTGCTCACCAATAGATCCCTGAGTAATATGTATGATTATTTAAATGAAAAATATGATATTGATTGTGTATATACATCTCGTTTGAATCAGGATGTGCTGGATTCGCCTATTTGAGAGGAATGGGTGGAGCAAATGATCATCCTTCTCCATTAGACTTTAAATATCGCTTCCGTTGGTATATTGTGGGGAAACACTCAGCCGCTATTTTCACAAAAAATAGAAATACGGAAGAAAGCAGTGAAGCATGCCTTTTGACAATATTGGATGATGAGCATATCGAGAATGTTGAGAAAGATGAAGAAAACATCCTATCAAAACTGGTTGAAGATGGCGATCAGATGAATGAAATTTCTTTTGAAGAAGAAAGAGCAGCAACCTACTCTTTCCTGGAACCTCATTATGAAGAGGAAGAAATCGAGGAACCAATATCCACTCTGTTGAATTCTTTTGAATGCAAAGAGCAAGTCAATGAAGAATCCCTAATATATATTTCTGGATTTGTTGCTCACAAGTTCAAAAATAAATATGATTTGGGCATACCCACAAAGAATTTTGAGAAAAATATGGAGCCTGACTGGCTTCAAACAATTTCCCGGGGTTCACTTGTATACCCAAATGATGACCTTTGGGAAATTACCAAGAAACTGGATGAAGAATTCTACAAATAAGATGGAAGTAACTTATCTAAAGATAAAAAAATCTTCCAGCAGTTAGCGAATAGGACAATTGCTAAGTTCCTCAAAATTTTGTGCCATTTGAGGTAGTCATATGTCTGAGTAGGACACGTACTTACATTAGATTGCGGGAACTGAACAGGCAAATCAATTTTAGCAATTGCCAGAGGAAATTGGGTAAAAAACTATCGAAATCCACAAATAAAAAGAAATGAATATATTTATTTATTTATTCATGTATAATTAAAGATGTAATATAATTTTTTTTATGGACTGTTTTCATATTTCTATTCCCATTCTATTAGTGCAGTACATATGCATGAAAATATTGAATAACACCAAAAAAAATTCAAGCTTTGTTATGTTTGTTAAGGTAAATAACCTAAGAAGAAGAAGTGTTCTATGGTTGGAGTTAACCTTTCTGTCAAATAATCATTGTATTCATTCCATTGTAAAAATACGCACAATAAAGAGGTTATGAAATATACATACTTAATTGCTTGCTAACGAGATCATATGCAGTTATTAATATATTAATAGTGAAAATAATATACTTCACATTCCTTTCAAGAATTAATGTAATTCAGCGAATTACTTCCTACCAAAACCAACAAGCTCTGACTCGCCAATTTCAATTCCATTTTTTATTGTTAACTTTACCCCTTCAATGAAAATTTTATCTATAGCTCTGCAGTATTGTTACTTATCATGGTATCTTCTTTATTTTTGTACCTGATAACTGCTATTTCTGACGTACCTGTTAATTTACAATTTTTTCAACCATTAGTTTTTTCCTACACTGTTAGTGAAGTAATTTTTCAGCGAAATTCTGCACGAATATTCAGTTCATATATAATGTCACATCTTACTCACCAATCCAATTTCCAAAAATATCGTCGCTGAAAGACATTCAAATTTGAACATGAATGTTATTTATCAATAGTCAAATCCATATTAGTTTCAAAAGCGTGAAATACAAACATTTGAAAGGAACGTTGTATGAATCAAAAGTATAATGTTTTTATTAATTCATATGGATCTTCTAACGAACTTGTAGACCTTAATTGTAACCACATTCTGCTGACATAATTAAAAAAAGGGAAGAACTTATGAAAAAATGGGAATCTAATGTTAATATCAATGAAAAGAGGAGATTTTTGACAGGAGATGGTCCAACAATTGATCGACTATGCTACGAATGGTTTGTGGCTACTCGCAGTAAAGGAATTCCTTTAACAGGTAGGTTTCTTTTTCGGTCCAGTTTCATTATGTTTTACAATTATGCATTTTTTAGGTCCGCTTATTCGTGAAAAAGCTAAAGAGATCGAAAACTCACTGGGAAATACAACTTTCAGTGCTTCATCAGGATGGCTCGATAAATTTAGAATGCGACACAATATCAGTTTCAGAACCATATCTGGAGAAGCTGCATCTGTTAACCCTGAGGATGTTGCCTCGTTTTTAGAAAAACTTCCTTTTTTGGTTAAAGATTATTCACCGAGAGATATTTATAATGCGGACGAGACTGGCCTTTTTTTCAAAGCTCTACCGAATAAAACGCTCACCTTAACAAACGAAAAATGTACTGGTGGAAAACTTTCCAAAGAGAGATTAACAATTTCACATTGCGCAAATTTGGATGGTAATAAAGAAAAGCTTCTGGTCATTGGTCATCAGCTAAGCCAAGGGCCTTTAAAAATGTGAATTTGGATGAATTACCTGTTACCTGGAGGTCTAATGTGAAGGCCTGGATGACATCTGAGATTATGAGAGATTGGTTACACAAATTTGACAGGAAAATGGGTCACGAAAAAAGAAAAATTCTGCTGTTCCTAGACAATGCTGGATCTCATCCAAAAGACATCAATTTGAGAAACATTAAGTTCCTGTTTTTGCCACCTAACTGCACATCTATTTGTCAACCACTCGATCAAGGAATCATTAAAAATTTCAAAGGGCACTATAAAACTATGATACTTAAACATTTGATAGTCAATATTGAAACTGCCTGTTCTGTCAGCGATTTAGTTAAACAAATCAACTTATTAGATGCTTTGTATTCCATCAAACGTGCTTGGGACCAAGTTTCTTCAATGACAGAAAAAAATTGTTTTCAAAAGGCAGGATTCAAAAGTGACAACCATATTGGTCCGATGGAAACAGAAGAGGCCGATCCTGAAGAAAACTTACCACTTTCAATTCTCAGGGAAATTTACAGAGTAAAAGAGTTACTAGAAATCAATGAGCAGAATATTGATGATTTTTTCAGAATTGATGACAACCTCATTATTGAGAATCCAGATTCATCTCAAACGAATTTAATTAGTACGGAAATACTAGTGCGCCCAGATCTCTCTTAGTGATGGATATACCTAGGCGTAGATCTCATTTAATGATAGATCTACCTAGGTGGTAGAACTGCAGGACGAAAGATCCATGTTTTTGAATAGATGAAAGTATTTATTTACACGATAACTTTGCAAAGGAATAACTTAGAGACTCGAAATTTGCATAGGTTTAATGCTTGAATACAAAGATCAAGTTCAGAATAAACAACATCCGCCTAACGATTTAGTAGATGAACGCTTTTGAAATTTCGTCATCTCGATATTTACAAAAATGAAGAAACGATTCAGTCGAAATCCATCTTTTGGATAGACGATGACGGTGCTCACATTCAAAGACAAATTCCATGGATCAAATGAAAACACTCAGTACTTTGTAAACGACTTACAAACCCATAATACTAAATAGATCTGAATAGCTTGGTTTAATAAATTTTTTTATCACAATTCTATTTTCGGTAATTTGACGCTTAAGATGCCTAAGACGACTATTAACGTAATCGTAACAATCACCCTAATTAAAATTTCATAAAATCCACAGAAGAAATACAGAGTGTTTCACCATAAACTGGTCAAACATTTATAGCCGTATAGATGACATTGGGAAAGTCATTTTTGCCTTGTGAAATATACCTCGTTTTCGAAGCATAAGCGAGATACAGGGTGTTTAATGTCAACTTTGAGCAATATTCTGATAACTGTGGTAAGTTATGCGTGACCTTTGAAATAACGGTTTTTGGTCACACCTTAGTATTTTTTGGTGGTCGATTCAATTTTGGTGTAGAATTTATGAAAAAAAATTAAAAAATGGCGAAAAACCTACAAAGCTGGAATTTTTTGTTTTCGGTTGCCATATTGGATAGCATTATTTCAATGTACTTGATTTTCTAAGATTTTCGGTGAAAATTTTTTTCCAAAATTCAAACTCAATTTTTTTTTACATGTCTACAGTGAAAAAAAAATTTCACCTAAAATTGTTGAAATCTTTCGAGGTTGAACTCATTTCCATTCTGAACACTGGTGTGGAAACAGAATGAAAAAATATCCATTGGTTTTCATTTTATAGGCTTCCAAAGATCCCGCTCGGAGTACTTAAATAATGTTCATATAAGAAACTTGTGGCCTTACGGAGGCCAAAATTGACCTGGATAGAAATATGAATTTATAAAAAAAAATTTTTTTTAAAAAAAAAACTTCGATGGGATTCGAACTCGCTCCACTTACGGGCAATAAGGTCGCGTATAAATTGGATTTATTCTGATTACAAAGACGTCCGTTATCAAGCAACGGTAGTTCATCGAATGTGACTCGGTTTTCCGAAAGCGGAGAGAATTCGATTCCCACCAAAGTTTTTCAGAAAATATTTTTTTTTTTTGATAAATTCATATTTCTAACCAGGTCACTCTGGAGGCCTATTATCATAATTTTGGCATCTGTAGGGCCACCGCTTTCTTAAATAAAAATTATTTAAGTACTCTGAGCGGAGTCTTTGGAAGGCTGAAAATGAAAACCAATGAATATTTTTTCATTCTGTTTTCACCCCAGTATTCAGAATGAAGGTGAGTTCAATCTCGAAAGATTTCAATAATTTTTGGTGATTTTTTTTTCACTGTAGACATGTAAAAAAAAGCTGAGTTTGAATTTTGGAAAAATTTTTTCACAGATAATCTTAGAAAACCGAGTACATTGAAATAATGCTATCCAATTTGACAATCGAATACAAAAAATTCCAACTTTGTAGGTTTTCCGCCATTTTGAAATCTTTTTTCAAGAATTCTACACTAAAATTGAATTGACCACCAAAAAATACTAAGTAGTGACCAAAAACCGTTATTTCAAAGGTCACGCATAACTTACCACAGTTATCAGAATATTGCTCAAAGTTGACATTAAACACCATGTATCTCTCTTATGCTTCGAAAACGGGGTATATGTCATAAGACAAAAAATGACTTTCCCAATGTCATCTATATGGCTATATATGTTTGACCAGTTTATGGTGCAACAACCTGTATAATGTGAAAAATAATTTCATACAATATTCATGAAAAAAATGAATTTTTTTAGTTATACAACAGGGTTTAATGAATATTCATTTTTGAGAACATTTCCTTCATAGTCATTTGTATCGATCATATAGTCAGATTTATTATGTTCACATTGAAAGGAATTATAATCAATTCCTTCAGTCAGGTGTAAAACATTACTGTATTAGGAAAATAAAAATTTTCTGTTCAATTAATGAAGATGACCAATTCATATTTGACATCTAAATTTATCTGAATAATCATGATAAAATGTTCTCCATTTTGGATGAATGCAAAACTGCATATTTAATCAATTTTCTGTTTATCGATTATTGATTATGATATCAAAGTATAGTTCAATAGAATGAATACATATTGTAATACGAAAAAATAACAGGTTGCATTCAACACTTCAACGACAAATCCTATGCAACACTGGATTTCTGGCCGAATAATAAAACAATGCAATTATTAGCCCTGGTTAAAATTTTCCTTGAATTTAGGTTGTTCAATATAATTCAATGTGAATTCATCAGTGGAATCAATTAATGCTTTCAGATCATTCAAAACCCATGATTTACTTATTTCAGACACATTTCGATACAAAGGTAAATCATATTCAGCACTGTATTTCCTTTTGAATAAAAAACACTGCAATTATTAATCCTGGTTCATAGTTTCCTTATATTTTTAGTACATCAATATAGGAAGGACCTGGAGACTTCTTCTTGTTCTACATTATTCGATTGAATTTTTCATGTCAATTTATTGATGCTTTCAGATCATTCAGAACTTACGATTTTCTCATTTAAGACACATTTCCATGCAAAGGTAAATCTTGTTCAATACTGGATTTCCTTCTGAATGATAGAACCCTGCAATGATTATTTCTGGTTCTTTTTTGGTACGTCAATATAGAAAGGACCTGGAGACTTGTTTTTGTTCTATATTATTCGTTTCAATTTTCCATTTATTCCTTTTATCAATGGAATTAATTAGACCAGATCATATAAAACTTACTTCCAATACTAATGTAAATCTTATTCAATACTGGATTTACAGAACACTGCAATTATTAATCCTGGTTGAAATTTTCCTTATATTTTAAGTTGGTCAATATAGGAAGGTTCTGGAGACTTGTTCCATATTATTCGTTTCAATACACCTCCCAAGAAAAATTCGTTCCAATACACATCTCAAGAATAACCTCCAAATTTGTTTACCTTCCTTCACTTGAATTTCCTGGGTCAATTTATCAATCGAATTAATGCATCCAGATCGTTTAAAACTTACGATTAACTTATTCAAAACATATTTCGATGCATATTTTCACAAATAACATATATTCGTCTTATGAAATCTTGAATTTGCAACTGTAAAAGTAATATTATTTCTTATTTGACAAATGACAGTACTGACCGATGACCGTGAAGTTTGGTCGTATCTCAGGCCCCGCCCATAAAATGCAGTTATCCGATTGGTCGAATATATCTGAATTTGTGTTGAAATTTCACCATATTCTGGATTTTTATTAAAAATATTAGCAATTCGATTGAGATATCGTTTTTTTCAATGGAAGGTAGGGTGATATTTCATCTATCTATGTGAATTTACCGCTTCCTCCTAACTCTAACGGCTACGAAGGAGATCGCTGATAAGTGGGACGACCTTTTCGACCCAGCGTCACCTTATTCAATTAGTATAGTATAGAACTACAAGAAATTTCCGAAGAATCTGAAGGAGACCCCGAAGCCAAAGAAGAATTATCAAGTTATAATGAAGCTATGAATTTTACCAAACGTCTTAAACTATTTGCAGAATGCCATGGAGATAATGCAGCTCTGAATCTTCTTACCAGCCTGCAATTACATTTTCAAGATGTCATCTATAAGAAGAAGACCCGGCAGACCTCCATCGAAGAATATTTAGTCAGATAATGCATGTTTTTGGATATATGTCGCACAATTACTTATGATATAAACGTGAACGTATTTTGTATTATTTTTTTAATGTTCATATTATGTTATTTCTCTTCCTTGTGATATTGTACGTTATCCGATTGAATTAAATAGAAAAAAAATCAGAATTTCAATTTATTTCGGAGGATTTCTATTGACAGGACACCTCTCACGAATGGACAATTTTTTGGGGTCCCATTGGTGTCCGTCCAAGAGAGATTTCACTGTATAGAAGTCAGCCAAACCCAGAATTATTTAATTGTATTATCCTAAGGTCATGCCTGAGTATTTCCGAGGATCTATGCATTAAAATCATACTTCTAGCACATTTATCAGTGTTTTATAGCATGATGCATAAATGAGCCCATTTGAACGGGATTTCCTCTAAAAGAACAGATTCAACGGACTCAAAGTTCAATTCAAAATATTCAAATTATAAATTGAAGGTCTCTAGTTGATTCCGTTAGGCGATGAGAGATTGAGATTGTATCGAAGATGTATTAGTATTAATATTTATAGTTTCGTGCAGCTAAATTACGTCCCCCCATTTTCAACTGGTGATTCAATTCAAAGACCAGTCGGTAGCCAAAAAAGTATAAACTGCCATTGGTTCGGCAGAATTATTTACTCACTCAAATCCAGAATGAATTAACTGCGTTAACTCGATCTTCAGGCATTGTTTCAAGATATACAATGCGTCAGGACATACACAAGATATGGTTCAGGCCATGTCTAAATGTCTAAGGGTGTGTACATCAAACTCGTAATGCTGGCACACTATGTATCGAACTAATAAATAAAGCATGATGCAGAAATGATCCCATTGAAACACACAGTTTCAGTTTCATCTTATGTTTACGATTGCGACCACAATTATTTTGTATGACCCATGAAATAACTTCCTTTTACATCCGATTTATTCAACATTCGTAACATTTATCCTTGTTTATAGAAAATGATTCATTTAAATTTAACTTATCCTCGAATTGTACTGAAAAATAATATAAATTGGAAGTTTTCACTCGAACAGTCAGTCATGATGAATTCTAGTTGAATGGTAGTTATCTTGCGGTAATTGTAATTGATCTGATATGGTTTTTCACATTCTTGATCTTCATTTGATTTCAGGATCTTATTTCCAAGAATAGATCACTGGTATAAGTTAATGCTTTTGGGCAAGATGATATTTTTAATTGTTCTGATTCCTTACGTACGAATATTTACATTCTCTTGGATGTTGGTATCAAAAGAATCAAAAATAGTTCACTTGCCTGATTAATTTACATTCTCTTTGATGTTGGTATCAAAATAATTCAAAATATTTCACTTGCCTGTAAATTTTCTTCGATATTGCAGGCCAAATCGATGTTAGCAGCCATAATCACCAACAAATCGTCTTGATATCGTAGCTCCCACTCTGAAGGCCTTTCGAAATAACAAATCTTGAGGGTGATTTTCTGAAGATGGTTTTGACTCCAAAGATTTTCTTCTCTGAAAAAAAAAACACAGGTCTGATGGAGTTGCATCAATGGTGAAGTAAAATATTGATAGTACTTCGTCTTCAGTAAATTAAATTGTTGTTAGAGGGATATAATAGCTACCGGAGATATTTGTTTTCAAGGGATATTATTGAATCGTACAATTCTGCTCAATATATACTTTATAATAGAGAAAGACTGATGACAAGTGCCTATGATTTCATATTTCTACTTGCATTTGCTTAGAAGCTCATATTTCATATTCACCTTCATAAATAGTGTTGCATGAGTGCATTGAACAGCTGTCACCTTGTGCGCAGGGGTGTCTTAACTATTTATATTCTGTTGGTGGCAGTACGTCCATTCTGTTCTAAACAAATAAATAAATAATGTACTCTTTATAATCTCTGTAAGTTATTGAGAAGAGCTGTGGAAATATACACAAAGAGAAGTAGTTGGATGTGTTTTGACGAGGAATCAAATATATACACTGAAACTAATGAGTCCTCGGGAAAAATGGTCATACACTTGAAGGAAATTTTTTATTTGTGATAGGAATCTGGAATCGTCCAAGAATTTGGAAATCGTTTAATCGTTAGGAAATCAAATGAACCAAACTGTATTAATATTAAAGGAATAGTTTTTCTAATATAATGAGAGTATCAGTTGGTCTGAGTAGAAATGTATGAATTTTATGTGAACGATTGTTAAAACTATAAAAATTACCAAAAAAATACCAATTATAATATTCATGTAGACCTTTGTACATGTTAGAAATTGAAATGTGAAGAAAAATGTAACCGAATTTCGTAGAAGGAAAACTTACCTCTGAGAAGAAATGTTGAGAGGCAAGCAACTATGCTTTTGAGAAAAATTTGAAAAATTAGGATAGCTCTGGCACAGAAGTTCAATTCCAACCATCCTCCAAAATGTAGGTACTCCTCAAAAAAATTTCAACATCGTGGTATTCCAGTCACAGCACGAAACATCAAATCAAATATGACGGCACGGCAACTAAAGAAAGGAGCCACCATAGAATAATAATGATGGCGACGTTTATGCAACTACTGCTAAGCGATTGGGAACTTCTGCGTACAGTGACTATATTACCATTGTCCTTAAACAATGATATTACTAATGGTTACCAATGGTAATATAGTCACTGTACTTCTGCGAAGATGCCAGTGCCCTAACGATTAAAATAGGAAGCTGCCCAAGCTAGTAGCATTGTTTAAGCAATGCTAGTAACATTGTTTAAGCTGCTAGTAGTTTTATGTAAACAAACAGTAGAAATGTGGTGGAGAACGAATATTTATTGAGCAGAGCTGAAATATTTAAAGACATTATTATAATTTTGTGTAAGATTTCTTGAGAAGGCACTTTTCGTTTCCAATCTTCAATTCCAAAATCCAGGCCTTTTTTTTATCATTGAGTTCCCTTCCAAATGCTGTTTCCAAATCAACTTTACTATCATTTGGCTTTGGAAAAAATGAAAACTTGAGGCAGTAGATGATCCTTTCTTCTTTGGCCGTGGATAACATTGAGTTGGGGCACACAACAATAGTCATTTCGGGAGGATGCCACTTCGAATTGATACAATCGAGAATTTTAATCGGAAAGAAAGGAATTCGACTGATGAAGATTACAAACACTTTCGGTATACCAAAATTTCAACTCGGAGAACAACACAAAAGCTCAAAAATGAACTCTGAAAGTAAGCAAAATACGATAGAAGTTAGAATAACAAGGACGTCAAAAAACTACTAGCATTGTATAAAGACAACATAGTAGGTCAACCTCCCTGCTAATATCGTTACCCGAAAAAGATACTCGAACTAGATGGCGTCACCGTCGAAAGATACTCGACGTCAATAAGGTCGAGAATCGCATGCCATAGTATCACAGGGCCGGCAGATTAGAGATTCTGAGAATCTTGGTTTTCGGGTAGGCTATAGCCATTTGATATAACGAGTTTAGGCTTTAGTCTGTTTCTTTTCCGTCGCTTACTGTGAACTACGTATCGTTAATACGATTTTGAAGTTTATGGACAATATTATGTAGATTTTGAGGTTCGAACAGGAGGAAATATTTCTTGCTAATCACCTCTAAAATAAAATACCATTTGATTAAACGAATTTGTCTTCAAACCATTTCTTTTCCATCGCGCACTGTGAACTTCGTATCGTTAATATGATTTTGAAGATTAGGGGCAAAATTTTGTAAGTTTCGAAGATTGAAAAATATTTTAGTTTTCGCTGATCACCATTGCAATAAAAATTCTAGGCAAGTACTGACGTGAGGTCAGGAAATTTTCCTCATTTAAAATTTCATTTTGTTTTTTCGAAAATACAGATCGAATTGAAATCGAGTAGGTAGTTGATTGAAAAATGACAGCCAGAAGGTCCATACAAGATTTCGTGAGATTCATTTATATTATGATAGAAAGATGAATATATGATAAGTATTCAAAAAAAAATTTTTACGCGTTGGTTCTAGGGAACATCAGCGCGGTATTGTTTCCTTAAAATGTCTGTAATTTGCGAATTTCGAGCCGAAATTGGTCTGAACTACTCTGAACGATAATGTTGTACTCTCTGGAGAAGAATCGCTGGTCAAATTCAATTCTGTCCTCCGGCCGTTCGTCCGTATCTACTGTAACTTATTTCCAAGGAAACGACTGAGCGACTTGAAATTCTCGAATTTTGTTCGTAGTCCAAATATCTCGATTTAATTCGATTATAGGTGAAATCAGCCAGGCGGTTTCGGAGTTATGCCCATTAAAAATTTTGGAGTTTTTACGGGCTTGTTCTAGGAAACAGCACGTTATCATTTTGTTACGATGTCTGTAATTTTAGAATTGTTTTCTTCAATATCTCGAAACGTACTAATGCCAGCTTGGATCTCCGAAATTAGTTGAGGAATACCAACTTGCAACTTGGTGCGGAATGTTATGGGTATTCACAGGCTAGGAAATTAAAAAAAAAACTGATTTTTTTTTTTTGAAAAATCCCGGGTTTTCGGAGAGTGAATCAGATTAAAATGAAATTTGGCACATGCCAATTTTCAGTTCGATCCGTGATTTATTTTCAGGAATGTCAAACTACGTGGCTATTTGAAATTTTAACATAATTTCTTGAAATCTCTGTATGAAATGACGCTAATCAAGTTGAAACTTCATTATTAGTTCGAAAATACCGACGGGTAGAAAATACAAAAAAAATTGTTCTTCGGAGAATTTTTCATATATGTTTGTTGCAACATACTGTTCTTTTGAAAAACATTCATTCGGCTGCGATAGAGTTTGCCACAGACCTTGAGGTGTTCAAAATTTCAGTTTGATTGGCTATTTATATTCGGAGCTATTAGGAAAAAATATTTCAAATAATTTGCAGAAGCTGATTCGCAAACTTGTTCAAAATTTCTTGATGATCGTTTCATCAGAACAATTCACAGGAAGGAATAATTCCAAAATTTTGTTTTCAATTATTGTATTTTTTGCGATCATTTCGCGAGGACCACCTAATGGTCCTCGCGAAATTCTGCAGCAACCTTAACGCTGTCTTTTTGTGCGCATGTTCTAGAGGAACACCGTGCTATCGTTTTATCCACATGTGTGTAATTCTCAATGATTGAGCCGAAAATGGTCTCAAACGACTAGGCTGGACTCACTGATGACGAATCCGGTGTCAAAATCGATTCTGTCCGGCCGGCCGTGGACACGATAACTGTGAAACGCAGCCAGCTAGCAACTCGAAACTTGCAGGGTAGTTCGCGCATCGGAATGCCACAGTTAAGTTCGTTGATGGGCCAAATCGGCCAAACAGTTTCGGAGATATAGCCCTTTGAAATTTTGAGGTTATTTCCCTCATATTTCACAAACTACTGAAGCGATTAGATTGGAACTTGGCAGTTAGTTGGAGCATAACAACGCGCAACTTTCAGCAGAATTCCGTTGAAATCATAAGGTCACTCAATTCAAAAAAAAAAATTTCCAAATTTTTTTCGAAATTTTCTTTTTCTGAAACTTTCGTTCATATTCGAGAACAACTTCAGTCATACCTTGAACTCCATATTTTACAGCAGTGTACCAAATTTCAGTTCGATACGATCATAATTTTTTGAGATATTGGGAAAAAATATGTCGATTTTCGTGGTTTTCTTCTCGATATCGTTGTTTTTTTCGGTATAACTCAAGAAATACTCATTCCATCGTGATAAAACTTCGCAGCTAGTTTGAAGATGCTGGATGACAACCTTGTGCAGAATTTCGTGATGATCGTATCATTAGAATAATTAAAAAAAAATTCAAATGATTTTTCTGATCATATATTCAATATTCTGTGATCTTGATGGGGATGGCACAGGGTGCAACAAAAATCCTCCAGAAATACATATAAATTTGGTAAAAGTGAAACAAAAATTGACCTGTTTTAGGATTTTGTTGCGAAATATTTTTCTTCTGAGAAAATATTGTCATAACTAATCTTTGTCCATAAATCTTATTGGAAAAATTCACAAAATGATTGGTTTTTCTTTCAATAAATATTATTATATATCTATTTGAAATTTTATTTTCCAATTACCTATATTCAGAAATACTGATCTTAGCGAATCAAAATACGAGGCATATTCTCTGTGATATAAAATTTACAAAATATTGGTATTTTTCTCATTCGGCAGATAGACGTTACTCTGACTAATGGATGGCTTTTACTCATTGATGAACTCAACTAACACATAAACCACATGCCTACCCTCGATGTCTGATTGATTTTAACAGACATTATTGTATGTAGAGTCCCAGTTAAACGTGAAAAATCAAGAAAAGGACTGACGTGAAGTCAGCAGATTTTACGCGCTTGTCCACATTGCGAAATGGTGATTTGGAAATTTCAATGAAATGAAAATTTTCAAAAAAAAAAATTTGTTTTCGAATTTTTCCATGGACAATTCTTATTGACACTATTCACCTTCCAACCAAGTTTTATTTCGATCAGATTAATATTTTCCGAGTAATTGAAAAATCTAAATTTCGAATGGCTAGCACAAAAACCATTCGAGAGATTTGGCCCATTAACGAATTTAACCGATATATTCAGGACTTTGAATAAAGAACAGAGATTCAGGATCTTACTCTAACCTGAAATTTTCAAGACTCTAGGTCCTTCTTTTCGAAAGTTACAGCGCACACGGCCGGCTTGACAGACAGAATCAATTTTGACCGCGGATTCTTCATCAGTGAGTCCAACCTAGTCGTTTGAGACCCATTTCGGCTCAAAAATAACAGACATCGTGACGAAATGATATAGCGCTGTTCGCCAGAACAAGCGCGTAAAAACAAAAATTAACCAGTACGAATGTACATAATTTGAGGAAATATTGTCGAAAAGCAATCCACCATGATCGCTGTAAAATTAGTCAGCTGCTACATTAAAAAGATCGAAAGAATCTGCCCTGGGACTGGGTCTTTTTATGGCATCATAAATAAACACGTGCGCTCGATGTGGCGTTATCAGATCGCTTTGGGAATCCATCTGTTTGATATGAGTCACTAAACTAATTGAATGTAAGTGAACAGAAATTCCGGAACTCTTCTTGCTAGGACTTCAGGTGTAGTAAATAGGTATGATATTTTTGAAAGGAACAATTAGTAAAATCGAGAATATCCAGGTTCGAGCAAAAGTCTGAAATAAAATTAATATTTTTTAACCATTGACGAATAAAACTTCTAGAAATGCACTGAGGTGATGGCATGAAATTGTGCAAAGGCATTTGCCAACTAGTAACCAATTTTCATCATGATCGGATCAGTTCGATTCCGAATATTTTCCCAACTCCATTCAATTGGTTGTTCAATAAACTAATTGAATATAAGTATAACGAAATTCGGAAACACCTATTGTGGGAACTTCATTCAGATGTTGTAAGTGTGATATTTTTAATGGGAACGATCAATAAAATCCGGAATATCCTGGTTCGAACGATGATCTGGAATTAATTATTCGTATTTCTACCAATAGCTTGAAATAAAAACTCTAGAAAAGCACTAACATTTAATGGCACTGAAAAGTAAAATACGAAGAATTAGAAGGATTGGTGAACCTATTTTGAGAACTATATCCCGATAGTTCGGTTGAAATCCATTATTTAATGCAAAAATCTATTTTATATTTCGTACATAAGCTATCCTCAAGCCGACCCTGCATTTTCGAACGCAGTTCATATGAATTTATGATGAGGGCGCATCACTACGGTCGTTTTTTTACACGTTGTCAAGAATTTTCGCTAGATGTCGCTCAGAAACGTCGGAATTCGTTTTTCCATAAGGTTGTCCTACTATGTTGTCTTTATACAATGCTACTAGATTGGAAGTTTTCGAATATCTTTCGCCAGAGGTCGTATCGCTTAGCAACTACGTCCTCTGGCGACAGAAATCCGAACACTTTCAACCTAGTAGCACAACTAGCATGTTCATTATTCATCAGAAATTAATATCGGATATGTTGGGCCACATCATAATAGTAGTGTTCTTTCGTACTGATTGAACTGATGGAACTTGTTCCGCGATTAGAATAATCATTTGCAATCACTTTAGAGTTGTGGAAGGGGGAACTGATTGAAAACGAAAGAACCTGATCTTTCTGATTGAAGTTATATAAATCACTTCGTTCAGTACGAAAGAACATCAGTATTGTTACTTTAATTCCAATGAAACTAACACAATTATTCCTGTTGTTTTTTGACATTTCTTATGAATAAATATTTAATTCTATGATTTCCTTGACATAACCTCTTAAATTCGTGTGAAAAATGTCAAATTAGTATGAAAAGCTGCAAACTTTAAGAATTCATATCACCCAAACACGAAATCTTCTAGAATTGAGACTATTACCAATAAATTTCCAGTGAAATCAGCACATTCAAAATTATCTTCGTAAAAATCGGTCACTGGCCACGTGCGGAAGTGTTTAGATTATCTCAAGACCAGGTGCGTCTAATACACGGTTTGAATGGAAAATTCATAATGGAACGTTGAAACATTTCAAAACCACTTTTTTATGAACTGAAGAAATTTTTTACTGCATTTCAACATTATCTTATGTGTTGAATGGTACTATCGATCAGAACAATTTTGTGGTTTGTATTATAGTTAACAAAAAAGTTAATGAATTCATGTCTCTTCGTGGGACTCCACAACATAGAACCAAGCACCGACCATCATGAATACACCAATTTAACCTGAACCTTATGAAAATACCAAATGAATTTCTGGGTGCGCTGTTATGGAAACCTACTTATAATAAAGTTCATAGATAAGGTTTCGGGTCAATGACAAATATATAACTTTAAGATCAGTTAAAGGTGTTATTGTTCAAGCTAAGCAAGTCTACAACAATATTTCCTACCATGTCAGAAATGAACCAAAAACATCGAAAGGTATAAAGTAAGAATATATTGAGGATATAAAATATAACTTGGGTCTGTTGTGATGTGCATGGGTATATAAATATTGTGATAGGTTATTTGCTTACAAATTTCCCTCTATGATGGTTAATTTTGTTGAGGACAGTTTCATGTGATTGTGGATGGTGAATTAAGATTAATTGCATTGAATCTACATACAATATTTTTTATGTAATAATGATCTCAATGCCAGTGCTATAAACACTGTTCAGAGACTGTTGAATTATTATTAATAACAATCCAATGAGAACAATCCATTCATTTTATTGTTGTTACATTTCAAAATGTTTTCAAACATCCGAATGAATTCATTCGAAAGATTCTATGTCATCTTCAAACGGAGTTGGTATGTGACTGTAGAATAGCCCAAATATTACTGAACCAACAATCTACTCAACAATTGTGTTGTGACCTCTTGAATGGATGAAATGAGATGTTGGGATTTTAGCTTCGAGAGGTTGACAATCGATTCGTTCAATTCTCTTGCATTTCAGATTACTATTTAGTAATAGTTAAATAGATTTGATGGGTAGCGCTAAATTTTCAAGAAATTGGTTTGTCTTTCAAGCCAGTACATGTTCATGTTAATTTCAAACTTAGTATTTCGTGAGTAAATTGAGTTTTTCTCCAGAATTGTGCTAAAAATTCTTCGTTTGTTAAGATCAAAAAAAAAAATAGAATAACAACTTGTTAACAGTGCATTTGAAACAGATTACTTTTATAGGTGTGTCGCCTCCAGAAAAATGTACCAAATAGTCGACTTATAGCAAATGTTAATATTTGAAAAACCATATTTGGAGTTCAGAATTGGAAAGATGGAAGTTGACCCACGTTTGGATGTCAAAGAAGAAAAAGTTATTTTTACTGATTGGTGAGTTTTACCTCAACAATTCTGTAATAATTCCTTGCTGGTTTTTTGACATTTGATTTTGTCCAAATGGCGTCAAAACATTATATCAGACATTGTTAAGAATTCATGGCCTGATTCAATTTGTCTGGTAGTCTGTAAAAAAAAAATACCTTCTGGAGAACTTCATGTTTAGTGTTAATGATTATATCAAGTACATATATTAATAGTAGATAGAGGAAAGAGAAGATGCCGCATTCCCCTTCATCCTTCACTCAATGTTTGCAGCCAACATCTCTTGTGTTTGTTGTCAAATATTTGTTTACATTTCTCCACAGCGATCATTGGCGTACCCATAATAAGGTAGAAAGGCATCGGTCTAGTTAACGAAGTAATAATATAATTGTATAAAGAGATTTATACAATGGTAATATTGAGCAGTTCTTTGGTGGTATTCAACCCAAAAACTTGCTTTACTCACGCAAATTACACAAATAATGCTTCAAGTAAGCTTCAGAATCTGATTTAGGTTAATTTTTCAGACGAAACTAAGAGTCTAATGAGTTTATCTCCTGAAACCAAAATATTTTCATTGCTATGAATAAAATTCAGGAAGTGGATCGAATAATCAACTATATTCATTGCTGGATAACGTCTTATATCAATGCACCCAAATAATTGAATGGTTTCTAGATAAATTTCATGGTCGTATATTATTTATTTTTGAAAAGAGATAATTGTAAGGTTTCTTGTATTACTATAGGTATACTGAATATGGAAAATCTTCTGAGCTGATATCCAAGTATAATGAAGTATACCTTTAAATATTGAACTCCTCGCTCGGACAATAAGATATTTAATAAAAACCAAGTGTCCAATTCACTGAGGAAGATACTATGCTAACTATTTACTTTCAGTCTAGATTCGAAAGAGATTCATAATATCATTGAAAAATTGTTGGGAAACTCCTCTCCTGGTGAAGATCAAGCCACAAGAATAGTTCATTATATTGGTGCTATGAGAAGATTTGCTGTATTTTTGAACAAAAGATCCAAGGACCTATTGAGTAACTCATTAATAGCGCCACATCTTACGTATATCATACCTTGTTGGGGAAACTTCCTAAACGACCTTTTGATCCAAAATAAAGGAAAATAATATGCTGTTCAAGGATCATAAATAAATCTTTCAATGAATAAATATTGGTATCATTATGTATTGGATAAAATTGTATATTTCAGGAGCAGGTTCTTAAATAATGTTCACAATTTTCTCTCATTTATACAGTCATAGTAGATATAATTGTTTATTGGAAACGAATCGTACATATAAATATAACAAATATAATGCTAAAGAAACATACATAAGAGATGGTTTAAGAATAAATAGTTATATTATTGATGTCTGAATAATATCTGCATCCAAAATATTGACGACGTACGCCAATGGCGAGGAAAGCAAAATACTAACCTATGCACGGAACGATTATTTTCCTTTTCAGCATATTACCACACACTACATACTTTACTGGCATACTTAATACTATATAATTGTATTTCACTTGAAAATATTCAACTACTTCGATCGAAATAACACAAATAACTGAATAAACAATTTTGACGTTTTGGAGAAATGTAAATATAAACATAGAGATGTTTGCCACGCTTTTCTGTGTTGTTTACTTCATCTTCTCTTTCCTCTATCTACGATATTGATAGGTGAAATCCACTCATTGGTTATGCAGATGAGGAACCTTTTCCTCCAACATCTTATTTGTATCCACCGCTGGATGTGGGTGTGTCTATGATTTTACAGTTTTTTAAGCTGTCTCCATTGCCATTTATGTTCATTTAACTATTCTATCATGCCTCGTATGAGTTTCGAGTAGATGATGCAATAAACATTTCTTAGGTCAAGGAAAATTATGGAAAAATAATCAATAAAAAAAGCGAGAATAACACAGCTGTGAAGTGAGGTGCTATTGCGGTAACATAATAAAACACAATACAAAAATAATACTAGGCACAGTATTTTATTTTCTATCTTTCGATGCTACCGAGGATTCTTAAGCGAAAAATAGAAGATGGAATACTGTGTCTAGTATTATTTTTGAATTCTATTTCATTATGTTAACGTTTTCTCGAGTTTTTACCTCAATCATTGTATGTCAGTTCGAATAATAATTAAATTTGTCATCCATATGTGTACGTTGAAGGCAATAAAAGTATATTAATAGATATTATTACAAAAAAAATCTGTATTTTCAAAGAAAATCAAAAAAATTGATATTTTTTCCAACAATGTTCTATATCAAAGTCTATGGTTTTCTGGTATGCATTTTTCTCATCCTAAAACATTTATTTCATGTGAACACATTTTCCATTGGTGTTAACTAATTGATTATACTCTATTCACTTTTATAAAGTATCCCGGTTTGCCATGACATCCTGACAGATTTCATCGTGTATAGTTTGAAAATGTTAGGTTATAGTCATTTTCCTGTCAGATAACTACACAACGTTGCCCTCTCTACGAATAGGTCGTAGTAATCACTTATTTTTCAAAATGTGAATCTACATTGGGAAAGTAATGAATTTGAGAAAATAGAAAATATAATGTGAATTCAATAATCCAAAGAACTGGCGAATGTTGAAGAAACTTTTTTTCTCTGTTAATACTGGAAATATTTCACGTATATAAACATTGTAGGAAGATTCAGTAATGCTCTTTTCTTGTACGAAAATTGAGAATCGAGTGTTGGAGTTTTACTGAAAAATTATGTATAGAGAAGTCCTGTAATACCTGAGGTAGAAAATTTTCAAGTTTTCGATCGTAACAATGTAAGAGCTTAATATCCGTGTGAAATATATTTCGAATTGAGATGTCTGGAAAGGGTTGATAAGAAGTCGAAGCAATGAGACGAAGTAGCTTCGAATATTGTCTCGTTTTTATTTCAGACGGCCGGATGTCGTGAAAGAGAATATTGTTCTTAGGTCGAGTATCAATTTTCGTGCAGACCGGTATCGAAAGATAAGAGTATATTTTCCAACTAAAGCTCGAGATAAGAAAAATGTGGAGTTGAACTTTTGACTAACCTACGTGGGAGAAGTGAAGTTCTCTTTCAAAAAGCTGACTAAGAGAAATTGTTGAGAGGGGTGAAAGCCTCACTTTTTTGGTACGAAAGGCAGTTGCATATCGGAGATCGGCGGGAATAGCTCTAGAAAAAAAAGATGTAGATCGTATCGCGAGAACGGGCGGTCCTTCGGGACAAAATAATGTTAGGAAATTCGACGGCTGGGTTGATCAATAATAGTTAATAGTGAATTTGAAAAACCGATTCCTTCCTAGTAGAGTAGCGTTTTTGGTGACAGTGTATTTGCGAGGTTAGCTCGTGAGTTTTTTTTTGTTGTGCTGAGAAAAGTACGGAACCGATAGATTCGGTTATTAGAGAGTCCGAGCGAGAGACAAGCCGGAAGCTTGTGTTTTTTTTGTGTGCCGAGGAGGGTACGGAACCGATGGATTCGGTCATTGTAGAGTCAAAGTAAGGGACTCGTAGAAGTAGCTCCCGGTAAGAGTTTGAAAGAAGGGTTCATTTTATTCTTGGTAGGAAGGCCGTTTGAGTTCGCGGCGGAAATAGTGTATTCATGGAATAGAGGTCACTGTCGGAGGTGGTGTATGGTCTTCGGGTACACCTATTGGAATAAGCTTTCTACTAGTAAGGAAAAGGTAAATCGTTTTGGAAAATCTATGTTAATGTGATTAACCCACCGTATTTCGATTTCCTTTCATTTTCTTTTTGATAAGACACAATGAGTTAAAATTGATGGGTTTTACTGATGTCTCCTCAATGAAGGAAATCTGATTCGAAAAGTCTATTTGAGATATTTGTCTGTTGTTATGTTATAAACATGATAGTGAGAAACCTCTCGTTCAATTAATGAATTTTATTGTATTAAAGTATTGGTTGAAGTAATTTTTTGATAAAATTGACCTTTTTGTTTTCATTTTGATGAACACCTCGATCTGTGTAAGTAAGGAAATTTGAATATAGTTTATATAAGTGTACTCCATTTGGGTTTTTCTTTCTTGATTTCTTGTTCCTCAGAGAAATATTAAAACAAAAGACTCTATCCTAGTGCATAGAGCACGAACTCTCATTCCTTTCGGACAATTTCAGTAGAATAATGTAAGTTGAGATGAATTAGTTTCTTTGAGTGAAATTTAATCCTACTTTTATAAATGGTGACAGAGATTACAGTTTGTATTGTAAGTTCAATAATTTTGAAAAACGAAAAGCAAAGACCTATCCAGTTATTACAGTCCGTTACTTTGTGATAGTTCATTCAAAAAGAAAAGTACTCGAATAACCCGGCAGTAAAACTACTAAACGAATAGACGGACCTATGGAATTCCCTACTTTTCTAAATTCTCAAGAAATAAGCCAACAGAAGTAATTTAAATACTATTTCGCACAACTTGAAATATTCCAGTATGAAAATGTAGTAGTACTACGAAACCTGTGTCACAGTTAACCTCTAAAGAACTAACTCCATTCACAAAGTTCTTGGGAATCTAGGTGAATGATACATACACTAGATTGGATCAACATATTTCTAAACTGGGATATGCAGCTTAGCTTAGGTCTATTATCTTTGGTTGTAATGACAAGATATCTGGATAAATTCTCCATGAAAACTACCTATCATGTAGTATTCGAGTCAAAAGCAAGATATGGAATTATGTTTTATGGACATACTTTGAAGTCAACTCAAATATTCAATTTCCAGAAAAAAGCAATTCCTAAAAAATTAGAAAAAATAGAACTGAATGAGATATTGTATAATTATGTTATTTTCATACGTGAAATTTCAATGTTCTGCCAACATAGGATATACAAAGTTCATTTTCAATGTACTACTTCCTATCGAAAAAATTCCACGAAATATTTAATGTTTTAAATTATTCATTAAGGAATTTGTTCAATTCCAACATGACTACCTACAATCTTTGAATAATATATGGATTTTTCTGTGATTTCTTCTCGTTATATCTGTTGAGATTGATATTTCCCGATATACTTTCATTAAATTCAAAGTACCGATCAAGTCTTGAATTACTAATTTAATTATTATATCAACTGACAAATAATGATTGAAGTCAAAAACTTGAGAAACCATTAAGACAATAGAAAAAACTCTTTTGGATACATAAAATATCAATAATATGCAAGTAGGAGATATAACTTTCTAATATCATCAGATATTTACATTTTTATTGAAAAAGAGCAAATTCTTCGATACATTCAACAATACAGCATCACGGTATAAGCAAGAGGGAATGAACAGGGCACAATAAGTTGCTAACTATGATACAAGAGCATAAATATATAAACCTGAAAAAAATATAGTGTCCCCTTGCATAAGTGTTAAGAAATAGGCTGACATATTCATAATAGAAGGCCTCTATTTCAAAGACAGAATTTCTTTTTTCTTATGGGATTAAAACTGACAAAATATCTTGAAAACTTATCTGCAACAGAACAGAAGATAGAAAATCAGCAGAAAATTGAAAATAGTTTTACCTACATTTGGTACCTGACTTGGAAGGTCTTTCAACCAGATCTGGCTCGCCAAGCAATGATTTTTCAGATCCTCTCTGTATACGGAAAATCCTACATGCGCTCAATAATGAAGAATCTTCGCAATAACATGTTTTTGTTCACGTAAAATTATGTGTTCATTTACCCATTTTGTATTAGCAACCCATTGATTTTGTGTTTTGGAAAAGTGATTTACTTCCTTGATTATATTCCAAATGTTCCTTCACGAAAAAGAGTAGGGTGTTTTCCAAAATAAAATCTTCAGCGAGTTTCTTTTTAGGTGCACCAATAGAAGAAAACTGTAATACCAGAAACTCTTTGGCTTCCTTTTCATTATAAATCTTTCTGATCGTGGTGATGTGTAGCTAAAAAAGAAATATTTTTTCTTATATAATATAATATTTTGATTTTTACTCACATACATCATGATGTAAGATAGCTTCTGATGAATGATTGTTTCCAAAATATCAGTTACTATCGGAATGAGCGTAATTCTATATAGCACTTCCTGATACTCTGTCCTTGCTTCTTCAGATCACTTTCGTACTTTCGATTTCGAATCAAAGCAAAATGTTAATTTATTAGTTTATTATGGCTGGAGCTGAATTGTTATTTGTTATTGAAAGAAAGTAGAAATTGGCAACGTCGTGTCGAATTATTTTGACATTGTCTGTATTTCAGGAGCGCCAACCGGCCTTGGTTTTAGTTACAAAACATGATAGACCTAAATCATGGCCAACCGGGATACTTCATAAAAGTGAATGGAGAATATGTGAACATACTAAAATTTTTGGTTCCCACTAGTCTACTATAATACCTATTTTTTTTAAAACAGACCTATCTACTAATAGTAATCTCTGTAATAATTCAATGTAAAAATTGATTATGATAGTATGACTAAGTTTTTTTCAAATGCATAATTTCAACAGTTTTTATTTTGCTTCAATAAACATTATTATTATTATTATTATTATTAGTTTCAAGAAAATTCATAATTAAATGTCTCTTTGGGGTGGATATAGCAATTTATTATCGTCAACAATCAGAGGGACAAAATATTAAAAAGCATAATAATTCTTGTTTTGATGATTTAATTTTATTTTCAGTTCAGCAGCTGAGTTTGCAAAAGTAGAGCTTGAAGAAGCCGACATGATCTTCGGTGAAAATGATTCAGCTGAAGAGAAACACTGTTCAGTTACTAAATTTGAAGATGTGAAGATAGAAGAGCCTCTTATCAATGAATATGAAATCAACAACACAGAAACATTTTCAAATGAATTCAAGAATGACGAAAAGAATTATCTTGCTAATAAAGCAAATACAGCAAGTGAAAACAATCCCGAAGAAGATATAATGACTGTTCACTTGAATATAAAACAAATGCAGTGTCATCTTTGTGAATATGCTGCACGTACAAAGTCGCATCTCAAAAGGCATATAGAAGATGTCCACTTGAATATCAAGAACTATCAGTGTAACTTTTGTGGATATGATGCAGCTCGAAGGCCATCTCCAACGTCATATAGAATCTATTCACTTGAATGTCAAAAAGCAACAGTGTCATCTTTGTGAATATGTTGCAGGTACAAAGACGCATCTCAAGAGGCATATAGAATCGGTTCACTTGAATATTAAGAACTTTCAGTGTCACTTTTGTGGATATAATACAACTCGTAAAGGCCATCTCGAACGTCATATAGATTCTCTCCACTTGAATGTCAAAACACATCCGTGTGACAAATGTGAATATGTTGCAAATTGCAAGAAGGGTCTCAAAAAGCATATTGAAATTGTTCACTTGAATATGAAAAAATTTCAATGTGACGATTGTGAGTATGCTACAACTAGAAAGCACAGTCTGAAAACCCACAGAAAATCTGTTCACTTGATTTAAAAAAAACCAACAATGTCATCTCTGTGAATATGCTGCAGCTACAAAGACATATCTTTAAGTGCATAGATTTTATATCAAAAAACATCAGTGCGACAAATGTGAATATGCCACAACAACACAAGAGATGCTAAAAAAAAAGCATATAGAATTTGTTCATCTGAAAATAAAGAAATATAGATGGGATCAATGTGGATATGGTACAGCAGTGAAGACAAATCTCTAGATACATGTAGAATCTGTCCGCGTAAATATCAAACTTTGGTGTACTGAATGTGGATATGCTAAAACTAAATAGGCCCGTCTATAAAGTCATACAGAATCAGCTCATCTGGATACCAAGAAACATCAGTGTTCGTCATTGTGAATATGCGGCAACTACGAAGCGGATTCTATGAATTTTATAGATTCTGTTCTCATGAATATTAGAGAGGATTAAAGTGAATGATGTGAATATGTTACAAATGACAAAGGAACTCTTAAAATAAATATTAAACTGAGATAAAGTATATGATATTGTTTGGCACTTTGATAAGTCTTAAAGTGTTGCTAGATGAGATAAAGCCGAAATTTTACTAAATAATTATTTTAAAAAAACACGATAATATATGTGCTTTATTTTTCAGGTGTTTTCACCCCAAATATCTGAAAAAGAAAAGACCTGAAAAATAGTGTAAAATCCTCCCGAAATAACCCTCACTTGATAAATATACTGTGCTGTCAAAGAAGATCAGTAACCACCTCATTTATTGAAGAACCTTGTAAACGAGAATTTAACATAATTTAAAAAATGTTGGCATAGTGTATACAAAGGAACTACACTACAATATACTAAGTCATCACAATCGCTCTATGGTCTGGGGCTATGGCAATTTCGACATGACTTCGTAAAAATGCAAACAAATAAATGAACTCTTTGCAATGAATGAGGATTCCCACATCGTTTTGCTCTATATCTTTATAGGCGACGAAGGGTCACCAGACGCTTCCTCTAAGAATAAGCCCTATTCAAGCCAGCATAAACTTCTACAGCGCCTAGTGAATTAACCGATTTTTAATTTTATAAATGAGTTGGACATTATTTTGCTGGTTTGATTGAATTCAAATGCGATGATTTATTCGAAAGTTATTTGTTCAAAAATCGTGAGAATTGTTTTCTCATGCGTGAAATCGGAAACAAATTCGTGTAATCTCACGAATAATCGTGAGATCTGGCAACCCTGAGTCTTATTGCCTTAATTGGCTGTTAAATTTGATCCCCCAATCCTAAGGATTTAATCGACCCAATAAAAATTTAGGTGATTATCAACTCCTCGCCAAATTATTCTTCATTAATATTTATATCCTCTTCACTTACAAACACCCAGACAAAGAGAGGAATCGAACCTGCAACCTCACGATTACTGAGTCGATCACTAAATTAACTAACTATGAATGCACCGATCATGTACTTGACGAATTATACGTTTTTGCGCGCATGTTCTAGAGGAACAGCGTGCTATCGTTTTGTCCAAATGTCTGTAATTTTAGATGATTGAGCCGAAAATGGTCTCAAACGCCTAGATTGGACTCACTGATCACGAATCCGGTGTCAAAATCGATTCTTTCCGGCCGGCCGGCCGTGGACACGATAACTGTCGAACGAAGTGAGCTAGCTACTTGAAACATTCAGGGTAGGTCGCGCATTGGAATGCCGCGGTTAAGTTCGTTAATGGGCCAAATCGGTCGAATATTTTCGGAGTTATAGCCTCTTGAAATTTTGAAAATAAATATTTTTTAATTTCAGAAACTACTTGAGCGATTTGATTCAAACTTGGCAATTAAGTGGAGTATAACGACGCGCAACTTTGAGCCAACTTTTGTCAGGATCATATTGTCAGTAAATTGAAAAAAAAATTTTTTTCGGAAACTATTCATCATATCCAAGAAAAAATCCACTCACACTTTGTGCTCCATATCTCACAGCGGTGTACCAAATTTCAGTTCGATACGGTCATAAGTTTTGAAGATATCGGGAAAAAATATGTCAATTTTCGAGGTTTTCTTCTCGATATCGTTGTTTTTTTCGGTGTACCTCGAAAAATACTGATTCAATCCTGATAAAACTTCGCAGCTAGTTTGAAAATGCTGAAAGACAACTTTATGCGAAATTTCGTGATGATCGTGTCATTAGAACAATCTGAAAAAAAAAATTCTGTGATTTTCCTATCATACCATCCTTATTAAATTCTGTATGAACCTTCGAACTGTAATTTTTCGATGAAGTACTGGAATTCAATTCGATCTGATCTGTATTTGTGGAAATATTGGGAAAATAAAATTTTGAATGGGTATATCTGCGGAATCATTGGGTGGATTATACCCATTCACTAATTCGGCCTTCTTAATCAAGGTCCAAACGTTCTCTACAATATCGAGTTTCTAAGTTATTTCTTTCGGAAGTTAATGTGTTTACGCAGTCGGCCATTAGGCGGTTAAGCTCAAATAATCACCATCACAACGATGAAAAGTACGAATGAGTTGTCATTTGAAATAGTGCAAACTGGAGATGAACTTAACTTTTCCATTTTGTTAGAGAAAAATAGTATTGGTTCTGAAAGGGAATATCATATTCTTTTGATTCATTCAATCATTTACTGCGTTTTAATAGTGAAAAATTCCCAAAACAAATATTACTCTCCAACTTATCAGTTACCTCAGGAAGGACATATGGGTGGATTTTAGACTTCACAATAGAAAATCTTGAATTCGGTAGAGTTAATTCAAAGCGTTTTCATTCAGGTATGTGATTGATGCTGAGTATTGAATATACCTATTTGGAAATAATCAGTTCTGAAGAATGAGTGCATTTCTGACAATGAATTAATAATATTTTGATATAATATTTGTTTCGTTTGGTTAATTAACTTCAACCAAACCTTAACGTTGTCATTAGTCAAGTCGTCCAAAAAGGTCTCGAAACAATGTTTGGTTTATGGTTGGGGGTCTCTATTGAGAATATACAGGGTGATTTGTCCGATTCGACCGATTTTACTTTTATCGATAACTGTGGTATGGCTTATTCGATTTTAGAGAAATTTTCAGCGCAGTACAATATTGATGAGGACATTCATAAATTCAAAGTTTTTTTCAAAATGAGAGGTTGTTATTGTTATAATTCCAGGTTAATTGAGCAGGTTGAAAAAACACCCTGTACATCGCATTTCCAAAACTACGCTACCTGTTAACGATTCTTCTATAATAAGTCATTATTTGAGAGTTTCTAATTTTTTTTGCACACTTCTAGTTTTCTGAGAAAATTCCATCAAAAAAAGACAATGTCGAAATTTCGCTCCAATCGATTCTACTTTCATTGATAACTTTGGTATGGCTCATTCAATTTCGATCAAATTTGCAGTATAGAACAATCTGAACGAGTACATTCAATAATCGCAAAAGTCTCTCAAAATACAGTGTTGTATTTGTGATAATTTTAGAATTTCAGATTATTTGTGCAGTTGAAAAAAAACACATTGTACATTGCTTTTCCAAAAGTTTGTTATTCGTTTCAGATTCTACAATAATATGTCATCATTCAGAGGTTTTCAATTTCTTTGGCACACCTCCGATTTTCCTAGAAAACATTTTGAAGAAGAGCTTGATCGAAATTTGGCTCACAAGCAGTGAGAGTATTCCGCACTAGGTAGGAAAGCTGTATTGTCCAAGGATGCGAAGCAGTTCTTAAGTTCTAAAATATTCTTTTCAAATTCCAAATTCATATTTAATTACTAATATTTTGTATGAAATCATTCAATTCAGAATATATTTAGAATTTGAAAAGAATATTTTAGAAGTGACGAACAACTTTGCATCCTTGGAATATACAGCTTTCGTGCCTAGTGCGGAATACTCTCACTGCTTGTGAGCCAAATTTCGATGATGTTCTTTTTCAAAAATGTTTTCTAGGAAAACCGGAGGTGTGCCAAAGAAATGAAAAACCTCTGGGTGATGACATATTATTGTAGAATCTGCAACCAATAAGAAATTTTGGGAAAAGCAATGTACAGGGTGTTTTTTTTTCAACTGCACAATTAATCTGGATTTATTACAATAACAACCGCCCATATTGAAGAAAACTTTGAATGTGTTCAGCACCATTGTACTACGCTGAAAATTTCATTGAAATCGAGTAAGCCATACCAAAGTTATCAATAAAAGTAAAATCGGTCGAATCGGACAAATCACCCTGTATATTCTCAACAGAGACCCCCAACCATAAACCAAACAATGTTCCGAGATTGTCCTGACTAGTGTAAACTTATCCCAAAATCTGACGGTCTCCTCCGGAATCACCCTGTATGTTGAATTCACTTCAAAGCTAGGAAAGAGTTCGATGATAAATTATCAGTAGCGTTAAAAGGAAAAGAAAAACCGTTTTTGGTGACTTAATGATGATTAGGAAATCAAATTACCTGGCGCCTGCTTTAAACAACTCAAAGCTGGTCAATTTTGTCAGTGGGAACTCTCTGTTTTATGGAATTTCCTTTCACCCTATCTATAAGAGTGCAATATTGTCTCTCGATAAAAATATCGCTCTTGTTTCTAGAAACGAACACGCAAATACTAAACCATCATAGAAAACGCCATATTCTACCAAACTTATCTGCAAGTCATTTGATTTCTCAAAGACTAGTCGAATGCAGTCTGTAGTTGCGTTTCAAAAAAAATTCAAATTCTTATTGACTGTTGAGAAAAAAGACATTGGGAAATATAATTGAACGAACTCTGAAATTCAACTCACTTTATTGACTAGATTTAGGTGTAGAATCGATAACAATAACAGTGGCAGATGAGAAAGCGTGGTTTTGCATTCAATCAAATGTTTTTTCTCATATTTCGTCGTTTCCTCGTCATGGCACTCTGCTTCAAAAATGAATTAGTATCTTCTCCTATCTCTTCATTACTCCATAGCTTAAGTTTTATTGGGAAATATATGAGGCCCACCAATGTGATAACTAAAAAATAATTATTACTGAGATTGCATTGGTAATTACAAAATATCTATAATTATTAGTAAAAGAATCTAAGAAACCAGTGCATCTTTAGTCTACTGTGTAAGTTGGGGAGCTTGTCTCAAGCAACTACTCTATCTTCTTTCTCAATTCCAACATTTTTAAAAAAAAATTAAAAACTGAATTCTCATTAGTAAGAGATAATTTTTTAAGTGAATGAAGAAATATTAGCCAGGTCATCAGTCAGTCATAAATATATACTTTCAGATAGATTCAGTAAAAATTATATCGAACATAAGAAAACTAAGTAAACAAGATTTTCCTAAACTGGTGATTGGGATATTCATTATATAGGGTGGTCCAAGTAGTGAAGTGCAACGCTATTTTTTGTAGTTTTCGAGTTAAAATTTTTTTGTGTTTTATCGATTTATTATGCCAGCAAGGTTTCAAAAATTTATATATTTTTGTGTGTAGCCATTTTGCAGATTTTTTTTTGTAACAAGATCTCTCTGAATGTTGTTTTAAGTAAAAACAAATAACTCAGCTTCCTGTAATAACTTGAAGCTACTCAAAAAAGGCTTGAAAGTTAGAATTTTAGTTTTAAGTAGGAATTACCCAAACATTCAACATAAATTTAAAAATACAAAAAGGAGTTTTCATAGTCTGGATGAGTTTAAAAACTTCGCACAGTCCTAAACTATAAAAATCATAAGAAAAAAATAGTACTTTATTGGCCATTTTTTGCTGTAATCGGCAATCGAAGGCGGACAGGCTCAAAATCATTGAAACCCGAGTAAAGTTATTTTTCTACTTATTATCATTCCTAAGGCAAATTAACCTTGAAAATGTGACTCTGGAGTCATTTTAATTAAAATTCCTGTAAAATAATTGTGCTATTTTAACACTAAAATGGATTGGGCCTGCGCGCCCGCCAGACCTGAACCCCATCGCTTTTTCATTTGGTGGTTTTACCAAAGAGTTGGTGTGAGCAACGAAAAACAAAACAGAATTAAGGCAAAAACATTCAGAAGCGGAAATTTTTCTGTAATTTGTGCTTTTATTTCTCATCCAAATGCAAGTAATTTCACAACTACCAATTTTGAAATATGGTCACACTTTCAATCAGTGGCTATACCAAAATTATTATTAAAATTACATGAGCTACAGTTAGTTTACAGGAATTTAAATCAAAATTACGTAAGAAACACATTTTTGAGTTTTATTCATCATAAGAATGATAAAAAGTAGAAAAATAAATATATCATATAAGGCAAAAATTCCCACTGTAATCTGTACGGCTATATATGTTTGACCAGTTTATGGTGAAACACCCTGTATATCCATTTTTTATGATTTATAGCTTTCTGAATAATCTGAACAACAAATTGGGATGACAATATTGGTTGAAGAATCCTGAAATCACTAAAATTTCTCTAAAATGGATCAAACAACTGTGTATTAGAGTAAGCTCATGCCTTTTCGGTGTTTATAACCACATCTGCTAGATACTGGCAGTTGAAACAAAATTCAGTCATATACAGGGAGATACAAACGAAGAAACAAGATTAATAATTTCAAGGAAAAATATCTAGAAAAGCACTACCGTGAAGGCAGCAGCTTTTGCGCGCATGTTCAATGTAGATGACCGCTTCGGCAACGAATTGGAACATTTCAACAAAAGCTGCCGCCTTCACGGCAGTGCTTTTCTAGATTTTTTTTCGATGAATTACTGAATTTCAATTCGATCTAATCTGTATTTTTGGAAATATTGGATAGATAAAATAATGTATGGGTATATCTACGGAATCATTGGGCGGATTTTACCCATTCACGAATTCGACCTTCACAATCAACCCCCAAACCTACTCTACAAATATCGAGTTTCTAAGTCGTTTCTTCCGGAAGTTTTTGTGTTTACGGCGACCTACTGTTAGTTTTGCAGAAAGAAGTTTTATTGTTATACCATACTTTATGGTTTCTTGTATTGTTTTATTATCTGCTACAGGTTTTGAGAAAAAATGTAAACGTTTCTCTCCAAATTCTCACAAAAATCTAGTAAGCAAGCTTTGAGGAATAAATTCATTAGTTATCTATATTTTTAACAGATATTTTCCTGATCTGTAGCTGATGCTGTAAACTCGGATGATCGTCTTATAAAGTGCGGATACTATGAGAGAGAACTTGGAAAAAAATTCAAACTCTAATACCCTGTTTGATCTCATGTTTATGTGACTATTTTTTCTTGAAATAATGCAAGGAATCTCCTCTCTTCATCTGTACCTCCTTGAATTGTATACCTTTTTGAGATTTTTCAAATCATTAAGTAACTATTGATTTTCAAATCCTACACGCCAGTACAAAAAGAATTCAAGGATTAACTGAATAACAGAAATCTCTTTCAAAATCATACTTTCGCTCTGCTTATTTCTTCCCGAAAAAAGCTTTGAGATAAAAAAAATGAAATATTACGATCATAAGTGATTCATAAGTTCACAACATATACTGTTGTTGAAATATATTGAAAATTCAAATTCTTTTGTGACTGTATAGGTAATATTCAAAATGTCACACTAGAATTTTCGAAACAAAAGAGTAACTCAAAGGAAGAATCAGTATCACTCAAACACCATTATCGAAGAATTCTTCGTTATACTGAAATCTGTCAGCACAAAATAGAATGTCAAAAATGAAAATCAAACAGTAGCTCTACTTCCTGAATATTTTGATTTTTTCATAAATTAAGCCCCAATGTATGCATCACAGTCTCCATCTTAGTCATAAGTACAGTCTTAGTGGAGGACCATACCAGAGCAAGTAGCACAGACTATCGCTAATCTACACAAATTCAAACTATACCTGATTGTGCTATGCTAAAAAAATTTAAAATTAATTTCAAAGCTCGTGCTTTGATAGGTGCTATAGTCAGTAAAAACATCAATGCCTTGTACCAAGGAAATTTTCTTTGAAATACAAGGAACATATGTTCGTTTTCTTGATGCAATGCCAAGTATGGTGCTGCAACTGGGTGCACTGCTGTAGACGGCATTCAATTCTGTGCATTTCAATGGGTATATGCATCATAGTCATAGATAAGCACAACCCTAAGAATATGACTATGTTCAAAACTGAAACCGTGATGCATTAATTGGCATAAATAAACTAGTTAAGGAAAGCAATATTATATTCTCCAATTCTTTTCATACCATCATACACCCCTCATCTCATGCAAGCAAATTACTAAAAAAATTTCAGTATACTCACTATTCAAAACACAAGGAAAAATAACGTAAAAATTCAATGTTGCTGCTCGAAAATATATTGTTTCTGATATATAGAGAAATACCGTTATAAATAGTGAACAAATTCCAACACTCACTATCCTAAAAATCCTATCAATCATTTTCATATATCAATCTACAATGCCATGTACTAAGTATTGCTGTCTGAATTCAAGCATGAATGTAGAATTGTCATAATCAAATGTTTTAGTTACATAGAAGTAATAAAATATTATTCTGTGATGAATTTATATCTGGAATAACTAGATACTTTCGTTTACATGGAAAGTGCTACACTTCCAATGCAAACGAAAGGACCTACAGTATTTCTAATCCTGTCATAGTACTTCATATTACTACTAAGTCAAAAATCAATGTTACAAAAGTATCCAGATTAAATGGAATAATTTGTTCAGACAGATCAATAGTTAGCCAACCTCAAGTTAATTATTGTGAACTCACGGTTTGTAATGTATGTATAGGGTACAATGTATTAAAACCACTGCCTTCAATACAGAATATAGTCCTAACAGCCTTGAAGTGGTGAATTCACCTAAGAAATATTCATTTATTGTTGGAACATAAATATGAAATTTACCTATAGCTTTCACTCACCATCACTAAATTCATCAACAGAGGTTTTATCCAAAAAGGATCTTTTTTCGATGTAACTCCTAATAGCAGTTCCTAAATCCATAAACGCTACAAAAGCTATCCATCCTCGAAAGGCATAAAGCATTTTTTGCTCCATCCTGATACGATAAAAGTTCAATCTTTAGATTTGTGAAAATATTACAGCATATCTATATCTGCAGAATATATTGAGCAGAATTATTTCATCATTTTAATAATATTTAAATGAATTGGCTCATTTATTTCAGGAAAATATTAACGTTGTGAGTATGAAGTCTGACATTTTTACAAAACGACAAAGTCGATAATATAATCATAGATAAGATAATACAGGTTAAAGCATAGAACAAAATAAGAAGATTTGTTCTCTGAGCAGAGACACTTTCATGCATAGAAACACTGAAACACAACATTTCATGACTGCCTTTCACCTTCTACCCATGGAGGTAGGAAAAGAGTAAAAAATGGAAAAATAACTAACATTGCGCATTCTCATTGAAATTTTAAGTACATCCCAAAAATAAAATTTTCAAAAAAAATGACTGAAGCCTGTCGCACGACAACCAGTTTTCTCCTAAATTTCACGCATTTCCAATATTTATCGCGTCAACGTTAAATTAGGCAGACAGCGAGAACCTTGAGATAATAATGAGGTTTAATGAAACTTGCATGTGGCCGTGTTGCCGAGCCGTAATTCACCAAAGCGTGGTAATGTTTGCTCTTAAGGCAACAAATATAATCGATTGTTGAAGAAATGCCGCATTCTGAAATATTAACTCCCAACGAGGTGGCGGTCCCCCCCCACAACGCTACCATCATCAGGGATATTTCAACAGTAAATTATGGCAACAAAAGGATTGCCAACCATGGTCGAAACAGGTAGCCGGCTAGATCACCTTACCTAACACCTATGAACTTTTACTTGGAGATGATTAAAAATATCTTAATTATCGATTAAAGCTTATTTTGGAATTAATTTGGATCATTTTGTACATTTTCACTCCCAATATCTGAAACAGATCTATTAGAATTAAATCAAAAAAATATAATAGAGACATACGAATATCCCAAATAGCGAACCAATATCTGAAACAGAATTATCAAAATTAAATAAAAAAGGAAAAAATTGAATAGACATAGGAAAATCCCAAATAGCGAACCAGGTATGTCCTCACTCCTCATACGTCCAACGACCTGTCAAAATAATCCCACGTGGCGCTTGGAGGGCAAACAAGTTTGTTTACTTTGTAAACTAGTTCTATTTTGGAAGCTTTTTCAGAGTATTTCACACTGATTGGTGTATAATATCGTTTAGTTTTATTGAAAAATATAGTGAATAGTGAGAACTAAGTGAGAAAAATGCCTGTAACATGTATAATGGTCAATTGTGGAAGCCCTTCAAATCGGGACATTAGGAGTACCTACTGTGAAAAGCTCTTTGTATTACCCTCAGAGTAACTGTTACTGTGAGGCATTACCCACATATTAACGATCTTTCAAGGAAACTAAGGGAAATGTAGTTAGCAGCCATCAAGAGGGAAGATCTAACTGAATCAATTATTAGAAACCGAAGGGTCTGTAGCAGACATTTCACAACAGGTAGGTACCTAAGAAGAAAATAGATATTTCTATATGAGTGTAACTGATGTTTGATATTACAGTTTTATACAAGCTTGAAGGATAAAGCATATGTGTAAATGTTGTACTCTATTTCAGTTTATGTAAAGCATCCTATTTCCAATACAAACTTATAATTGATTCAATTTGTAAGAGAATCTAGTGCTTTTAGTGATGAAAATCATCCAGATTGGGTCCTATCACATCACCTGGATCATCAATTTAGTCCATTCTAAACGCAAGTGTTATGTAAATCTAAATTTGCGCAGACAAAAGAATGAAATTGAGTCATGAAGTATATGGTGCAAGCAAATAGGTAATGTCCTAAGGAAGAAGTTGTGATCTGCAAATTTTAGTTTTATAAGACATACGTAATGAAAAAATTTTCTATTTTTCAGTTCAATGAAGAAAGTGATTTGGGCGATACTGAGCAGGCATAGTGGAAGCATGGTGCTACATAAACAGACGTTACAATTACCATGTTGGCTACAAAACTTGAGCACCTCAACTTTGCCTCGTTGAAAATTAGATTTGGAAAAAAAAGCTAAAAACACTCCCCTGGGACTGATGAGAATTTCAAAATTGTATATAAGTGGGAATATTTCTATACTTCATACATCATTTTAAGCGTTGTAGTTTCTTGGAAATCGTGATCCACATATAAATCATAATTATTTTTAAGTGAAGTTATTCGTTTTGTAATTTGTTTGTAATTCTAATAATGTTTATTTTGTTATGGGAGTACGTTTCAGTAATAAAAAAAATATTTGAAAGAAACTAAAATGTGTTGTTCTGTATTTATTCACTATTAAATTCTCTAAATAAGTACTCTGCATGTTGAAACACCATAACAATTCGATTTAACACTTAAGATGCAAGAATAATTATCCAAAATGCTCAATAAATACAATAAAAGTAGCTTGAAACCTCAGCGCAAAATGCAACAAAACTTTTGTTTGCCCACCAAACGCAATATTTGAGGTTAAAAAGTCACGTGGTTTGGATTGCCTAATTGATCAATCAAATGATAGATTAGGACAATGCAAAAATTCTGATGTCAGAACCAGATAATTTCAAAAAAAAAAAATTAAAGTCTTCTTACATTCTGTTCAATGTAGAGTAATATTCTGTTCATTGTTCTGTAGAAATGGATCATTTGGCTGAATTTACTTAAAAAGAGGTAGAATTAAAAAACTTTCAAACAAAATGAATATGTGTTGCTGTGATTTCTCAACAATATCAATTTGACAAGTCTCAACTCAAAACGAAAGAAAATAATTCTGAAAATTTTCTCGTTTGATGAAAGTCATATTTGTGCTCTGAAACGTCATAGTCCCCTTTGTTTATCGTTTGTATTGTCCCATTAGGCAACCTTTTTTCCAAGAAACTGCCCTTGAAAGAATTTGAATCCTGCAATCCACAAGAGCTTTTTTCATAAAAAATTAATTTTTAATGGTTGTGTTTCAGATATTGTGAGTGGAAACCTAGAAAAACCTACGAAATGATATAAAATATCTTATCTATAAGAAGCTGATCTACTCCAGAGAAAAACGTCATTGATTTCACTGTAAAAAGTTGCTTTGGGAATGGTTTTAATACAGATATAAAAATTTTCAACAGAAGAAAAGTTTCTGAAATGAACATTTTCGAAAGTTACAGTTTTAGCCAATGAGTTCTCAATGAAAATTGGCCCTCAGATACAGACATCAGTTTTTGACAATCGGAGGAATAAAATCCAACATAAAGCTATAAAAAATCCAATGATTAAATGGTGTATCAAAACATTCAAAACTAATTCATTTTGTGTAGAACGTTCAATATTTATCATCATTATTTATCAACACCAAATAGCACTTAAATCAAATACAATAAAACTGATAAAAAAGAAGGTTATGCTAGCAAATGTGATGTGTAAAGAAAATATATTTTTTCCTGATTCAACAAAAAGTAGGATTGAACAACATAAAATTATAAAAAATCCAATGATTAAATGGTGTATCAAAACATTTAAAAATAATTCATTTTGTGTAGAACGTTCAATATTTATTATCATTATTTATCAACACCAAATAGCACTTAAATCAAATACAATAAAACTGATAAAAAAGAAGGTTATGCTAGCAAATGTGATGTGTAAAGAAAATATATTTTTTCCTGATTCAACAAAAATGAGGATTGAACAACATAAAATTATAAAAAATCCAATTATTAAATGGTGTATGAAAACATTTAAAAATAATTCATTTTGTGTAGAACGTTCAATATTTATTATCATTATTTATCAACACCAAATAGCACTTAAATCAAATACAATAAAACTGATAAAAAAGAAGGTTATGCTAGCAAATGTGATGTGTAAAGAAAATATATTTTTTCCTGATTCAACAAAAATGAGGATTGAACAACATAAAGTTATAAAAAATCCAATGACTAAATGGTGTATCAAAACATTTAAAACTAATTCATTTTGTTTAGAACGTTCAATATTTATTATCATTATTTATCAACACCAAATAGCACTTAAATCAAATACAATAAAACTGATAAAAAAGAAGGTTATGCTAGCAAATGTGATGTGTAAAGAAAATATATTTTTTCCTGTTTCAACAAAAAGTAGGATTGAACAACATAAAGTTATAAAAAATCCAATGACTAAATGGTGTATCAAAACATTTAATACTAATTCATTTTTTGTAGAACGTTCATATTTATTATCATTATTTATCAACACCAAATAGCACTTAAATCAAATACAATAAAACTGATAAAAAAGAAGGTTATGCTAGCAAATGTGATGTGTAAAGAAAATATATTTTTTCCTGATTCAACAAAAAGTAGGATTGAAGTTCAGTCAGAATATGAAATATGAATAGAATTCATTACAAAAAAACGAGCAGTTCTAATTATTTTACATTATTTAATACAGGAAATCACAGTATATAATCTTCAGCGAAATATAATAAAATACGAATAAAAACTTCATGAAGAATAAAGATTTGTACTATACATTTTTACATTCAATTTTGTCTATATGCATTATAAACAAAGGTCTTAATTCGGATCCAGTCATCGGTTTTGAATACTGTTGGATGTTTCGCAATCAGGTCAAGGCATTCATGTTTTTTGGGCGCCTTCTTAGATTCAACATGATTTTTGAAATGATTGAGAACATATCGCTTTTCCTCGTCTAACCAAGTATGGCGTTTCTGTTTTTTTCTTCTCGTAATTCTTTTGGTTTTTTCTTCTCTAGTTGGTTTACTCGTATAAAGCATATCCTTTCCGTCATCCTCTTCTTTTCGCGGTTTTAAAGGCTCTTCCGTATCATGTGATTCTTCCCAGATCATTTCTCTCGCAATATTACTTTCTTCTTGGGTTTGGTGATTTGATTTCACTTTCTGCTCTTCCATGTTCTCCTCTTGTTCCAGGGCCAGAAAGTCTTCCGCAATTTCAATGTCTGCTAAACTTTTACCTTTAAACTCTTTTCCCTTTCCCTCATTAAGCAATATAACCACTTTCGCAACCTTTGCCATTTGGTGAATATCTTCTGACATTCTGAAAAAAAAATATATAAGAGAAATTCAAGAGCACTTGTGCAACTGTTTACACCTTGATCTCACACGACGAAGGATGAGAATAACCTATTTTAGTACTCGTTGGCATCATTCTTAATAGGCGCTTTTTATTTGACGCTGTATAACTTCCAAACTGATGCAAAATCAGTTGATCTGCGTTCAATTTGACAATGTTGTGATTTTGAACTGATCATCAGTTCCAAGGGATGAATGTATCGATGGGTGTAATGCCATAGGACTTATTGGCTGTTGGGATGGGAGTGAGCTATAAACTGAACAAAGGGATAGCGCTGAATGGGTTTGACAGAAAATTTGTTGGTGAAAACGATTCTAGTCCCATGGAAGGTGCAGCTGGGTTGAAGAGAGCGCTGAGGCAGGCGCGGCAGGTAAGGTGGTGTGAAAGCAGTAAGGGCAGGGTCACATTACGGTTTATTCCTAGTGTTGATTCTGTCGAGGATAATGAATGGTTTTTCCCGGGGCTGTGTTTGGGTTATCTCATCACTGGTCACGGAAGTATGAACGAGTTCCTGTACAAGAGGGGTCTCAGCGAGAGCGACAGATGTGTTTGTGGTGCGACCGAATCTTAGGAACACATATTGTTTGACTGTGGTAATTACGATCATGAACGGGAGGTATATTTGGGGAAAATGCGTTCAAGAGCTGGCATACAGGAAAATTTTTGTTGGCTAATTGGATCGAATTGTTATGAGCAGATGGGTTGCTTCTCTCGAAAGGTCTACTGGAAGAGGACCTCAACTATAGGCTCGTTGAGGGATTTGACTTTAGGGAATGGACGTTAGCTCGGAGGAAGACTTCGTTGTATTGGCTCATCTGGGTGTCCGTCTCGGCTTGGAAATCTGAGGTTAGAAGGCTTTTGGTTTATTTGAAATCGAGGGAGGCGAGTAATGGTGCAGGGCGGCCGTTTGTGGCAGAAAAATGAGTTCAGCTGGTTTAGAAGGGTGGTGTGCCGGGTCCTACCGACATAATTCGGACTCCTTGGTGAACCCACACAGGTAACCCTAACCTGCTTCAGCAAGGCATGGATTCTCAAGATCCTAAATTTGCTAAGTAATACGTTCCCGAAGCATGTCTGACCGATGACGCTATGATTGGTAATACGGGAGGGCTTGCCCGCAGGTTCTGTGGTGTTTCAGTTAACTGGCAGGATCGTCATGTGGTGTACCCCGGTTGGGGTGGGTTCGTCCAGTTGGTTTGTACAGGAGAGGGTTGGAAATAACACTCGAAGAACTTGTTAGAGGGTTTAATTACTATGGGTAATTTCTAGGGCATAACACATCAATGAACGTACCGCTTCATTGTTCTCACTGTTTTCATAATACATAACAAAATATTATATATGTTTTGTCAAGGTGTTTACAATCATATTATGATAACAGACGTGGGAATTCAATATCAGTAGGTAATCCATCTGAGCACGTTTTATGGATGATGCGAGGTTCTCTGGACCTTGCTAGTCTTCAAGTAATAATTATACAGACTGTTTTGTCTGACATATGTTACAGTTCGCATCTTTGGGTTCGCCTGGAGGGGTGTGCCTGTGTGCCTTTTGGGATAGATTTCGTAGTTGTGGTGGTTGCAAACCCGCAAGCAGGACTAGAAGGGGACATTCCCCCTTCGGCGTGTGAGTTGCGTCTTCATCTCGTGTACTAGCCTGCAAAGCTAGTAGAGACTTGGATAGGGTCTCCTCCCGCCAGTGAGGGTGTATTACTTGAGATTTGAAACTATACACTTTGCGTGTTCTGTGCGCTGATTGGGCGTATCCTAATCCCGCGCTTATAGTGAGCGTGGCCATGAGCCCTCGGGTTGGTAGGTTACGTTAAACAAATCCCCCCTTGTTATTGATCATCACTTCCTACTGATGCTGCTCTCAGGCGGAATCAGTTTGATTTCAGTAATCACATCAGTTTAACATATCCTTGCTTTGTGGTAAATTAACCTGGAGGACCAACAATAACCATTGTCAACTATGGACAAAAGCGATTTGGCTCGTGATTTTTCAATTATTTGGATATTTTGGACTGTAATATTCACTTTTTTACAATAAATATGAACTATATTCGAGGTATTCAATATCTTGTTGCAGTAACAGCTTTCCTGAACATATCAAATCTCTCGAATAAAAAAATTCCTGATAGTTGATACCCACTTTGTATGTTGCTGGATTTACCAAGGCAGGAAATACAATTCAAAATCCAAGGTTTTCGGACTAATGAAGATATGTCAGCTCAAATAATCATCATCACAACGATGAAAAGTACGAATGAGTTGTCGTTTGATATGGTAGAGACTTCAAAATTATCCAAAACATTCCAAATTTAGTAATTTTCCTTCTAAACTGGGATCGAAATTAATCGTTCCTGAAGATTTCTGACTCAAATTTTCTCTCAAGTTTTTGCGCGCATGTTCTAGGGGAACAGCGTGCTATCGTTTTGATCAAATGTCTGTAATTTTGGATGATTGAGCCGAAAATGGTCTCAATCGACTAGGTTGGACTCACTGATGACGAATCCGGTGTCAAAATCGATTCTGTCCGGCCGGCCGGCCGGCCGGCCGTAGACACGATAACTGTCGAACGAAGTGAGCTAGCGACTTGAAACTTTCAGGGTAGGTCGCGCATTGGAATGCCGCGGTTAAGTTCGTTAATGGGCCAAATCGATTGAATAGTTTCGGAGTTATAGGCATTTGAAGTTTTGAAGTTATTTATTTTTTATTTCAGAAACTACTTGAGCGATTGGATTCAAACTTGGCAGTTTGGTGGAGTATAACGACGCGCAACTTTGAGCCAAATTTCGTCAAGATCATATTGTCAATAAATTTAAAAAAAAATTTTTTTCGAAATTTTTTTACAAAAAAATTTTTTTTTCGGAAACCATTCATCATATCCAAAAAAAAATATACTCACACTTTGACCTTCTAATTTCACAGCAGTGTACTAAATTTCAGCTCGATACGATCATAAGTTTTGGAGATATCGGGAAAAAATATGTCAAATTTCGAGGTTTTCTTCTCGATATCGTTGATTTTTTTGGCATTACTCGAGAAATACTGATTCAGTCCTGATTAAACTTCACAGCTAGTTTTAAGATGCTGAAAGACAACTTTGTGCAAAATTTCGTGATAATCGGGTTATTAGAACAATTTGAAAAAAAAAATTTATATGATTTTTTCATCATATCATCCTCATTAAATTCTGTATGAAACTTCGAACTGTTATTTTCGATGAAGTACTGGATTTCAATTCGATCTGGTCTGTATTTTTGGAAATATTGGAAAAATAAAATTTTGATTGGGTATATCTACGGAATCATTGGGTGGATTTTACCCATTCACGAATTCGGCCTTCGTAATTAAGGTCCAAACCTTCTCTACAAATATCGAGTTTCTAAGTTGTTTCTTTCGGAAGTTATTGTGTTTACGCAGTCGGCCGTTAGGCTGACCGTAAACACAATAACTTCCGGAAGAAACGACTTAGAAACTCGATATTTGTAGAGTAGGTTTGGGGCTTAATTACGAAGGTCGAATTCGTGAATGGGTAAAATCCGCCCAATGATTCCGTAGATATACCCAATCAAAATTTTATTTTTCCAATGTTTCCAAAAATACAGATCAGATCGAATTGAAATTCAGTACTTCATCGAAAATAACAGTTCGAAGTTTCATACAGAATTTAATGAGGATGATATGATGAGAAAATCATATAAATTTTTTTTTCAAATTGTTCTAATAACACGATTATCACGAAATTTTGCATAAAGTTGTCTTTTAGCATCTTAAAACTAGCTGTGAAGTTTAATCAGGACTGAATCAGTATTTCTCGACTAATACCGAAAAAATCAACGATATCGAGAAGAAAACCTCGAAATTTGACATATTTTTTCCCGATTTCTCCAGAACTTATGATCGTATCGAACTGAAATTTGGTACGCGCGCACGTTCAAATTCGTTGCTGAAGCGGTCATCTACATTGAACATGCGCGCAAAAGTTGCTGCCTTCACGGCAGTGCTTTTTGAACTTTTTTTTACTTTAAACTGACTCTGGTTGACACTCTTGATATATCGGCAATCAGGTCGATTCTGTTTGCGTATTGCTATGAACCTTGCTATTCTAGTCATATTGCTATCTTTCTAATTTATAGCAATATGGCCATGATGTTACGTATTCTGTTTCGAGTGTTATAGCACAGATCAACCAGATAAACCACTCGCGTCATTTACTTAGGAAATCTATGTCAACGCAGATATGACCCTGAATCGAGCTAATCAGAATTTCAGCAGGCATTTGGGGTGCCAATCAGATTGCAGGAATACGATTACGTCACTCTCGCCGTTTTCGGACTCGCTTGAAGAGGTTATAAACATGTAAACAAACTGAAATGAATTTTACATCCTATTAATTGATGAATAATTTCGCATCTGTTCCATTTAAGAATATAATCCAAATAGTTTTTTACAACCAAATAAATTGTTTAGTCATCTTTGAGGTTCTATTTTATGATGACAGTCCTCAACAACAAGAATTGGAATCGAACTTAGGTGGACTCATTCATAATGTTCATTTTATATAATATAAAGGAATTGCAACTGAAGTGAAAGCATTACAACCTCCATTTTTCAATTAAAACGATGGGATGTCTAATAAAATTGTATATGATTGCACAAACACTAGGATTGGAATCGAACAAAGTTGGTCTATTCATAATTTGATTTTATATTGAAATGAATCTCATTTGATGTGAAACTACAAAGATTCTCTGATTAAGGTAAACGGGTTTTCCATAACATTTTTCCAAAATTTTCATTTACTCCAACAGAGTTCTTCTACAGGAGTTTGAGGTGTGACAAAACACTCGCTTTGGTGTTGGAAATTTGCTTTTCAAATGGTTTCATCGAAAAATCTTAGTCTGATTCCCGACAAATCCGTTTTTACATTTCGATTTTAGATATTCCAAAATCAAGTATTCAATTTGACAGCTGTTTCGAGGAAGAAGAAAGTGTGGTTATGTCTGTTGTATTTCTCAAGGTCGGAGAGACGCGATTCCCGCAAACGATGAAGTGATTTGTCTTGTTGGTCTGTGGTTATAGTAATGTTTGTTATGAATTTTGTCATAAGAATATTGCTATCATAGACTTCCATAACTGGTGATTTTAGAGCTGACAACACTGTATTTTGTTACTTTAGAACTACAAGAAAGAAAAAAATTTCCCTAATTCGTGAGTTTTCTTTATGGTTTCGCATACATAAACCTCCATCTACGGCTTTCTTTATTCATGTAAACATCGACATAAAAAATGTTAGGAAACGAAACGAGTCAAATTGACCAATAACCAATTTCCTGGATACCAATAAAATATTGGTTATCAAAAATCGAATGCAGCAATTTTATTCAGGCGTTAATAATTCGAAATTCGATAAACTTTTTCGTTGGCACTTCAAAGGGATTGCTGTTGTTGAGATGATTAGAATAATCATCTCAGCTGTTGCCTATGCCTGTATCTTAGTCTAAGAATTTTCCTTGAAATTAAATAATATTCTAGAGAACCTTGAACAAATTTCCATTAGCATATACTTTTTGTTATTCATGTAAACATCGACTTATTCGAAAATGTTATGAAACAGAAAAACCAATTAAAGTCAAATTGACCTATTTCCCGGATACCGATAGAATTTTGGTTTCCAGAAATCAAATGCAATTTTATGCAGGCGATAATCATTCGAAATTCGATGAACTTTTCCGTTTGGAATTCAGAGGGATGGCTGTTGTTGAAATCATTAGAATAATCAGGTCAGCTGTTGCTTACTATGCCGGTGTTTTAGTCTAAGAATCCTCAAAATTAAATATTCTAGAAAACCTTGAACACATTTCTATTAGCACATTCTTCCCTATCTTCAATATTTTCGAATTCTTGGAAGAAATAATACTGAAACAAATGGATCTCTGAGAGATTCCTTTTCTAAACTTTCTTGTTATGAAGCATAGCAAGTACTATTTTGAGGTTGCTAAGATAGCAATGTTGTTAGCAAGATTCTTGTTAAAGTGACAGATCATATTGCTCAAAATGGTTGATCAGAATAGCAATAATTTCAATCTTGTTATGATAGCTATATCTTTTTCATAGCAATATTGCTATTTGCAAACAGAATCGACCTGAATGTCAAAATAATTCCCACAGACGTTGCCAAATACCAATGCCAATTTATACTCTCAATCCCAACATAATCATGACGTTTGGAAACTAAAAATGCCGAATGTAGTTTTAAACGAGCAGACACAAAGTATCAGGTGCTAGGTAGAATTGAAATCTGTTTTTTCTGATAGACCCCCTGATAATTTGGAATCCATAATTTATCACAAGCTATCCAACATTTTCATACTGGAGTAGTTAAAGCTGTGCAGCAAGGTATTTCAATGTCTTCTGTAGGCTTATTTCTTGAGAGTTTTGAAAAGTAGGGAGTTCCATAGGTTCATCCGTTCGTTTAGAAGTTTTACTGCAGAGTTATTCGAGTGGATACTTTTATTTTTTTTTCGAATGAACTACCACAAAGTAACGGACTACTCTATCCATTATTTTTCAGTAAAATTTCAATACTCCATTCTTGATTTCCGTACAAGAAAACAACATAACTGAATCTTTCAACCATGTTTATATACGTGAAATATTTCCAGCGTTAACAGAGAAAAAAATTTCTTCAACATTCGCCAGGTCTATGGAATTATTGAATTCACATAATATTTTCCCAAAGTAAATGAGCATTTTGCAAAATACGTAATTACTACGACCCCTATACAGGGTCTTTCACGAGGAACCTCACCCATATTTATACGGGAAACTACTGAACGTATTTTCATGAAATTCAGCACTTATAAATATTTCACGATGCTGATGAAATCTAAAATATTTTCAAGGCATGAGCACCTCCGGTTTTTCCGGAAATGACGTCAACTTCCGTTTTTCAAATTAGAACACCATTTTTTATTGCAGAAATAGATTCCTTAGAAAATTTCAATTTATTTTGATGTAACATTTTTCAGTTTTGGTTGGAAAATTCTCTCTGAGCGGGAAAATTCGAAAAAAAAATCGAAAATAGAGCTCCGCTGAAACAAGAATAACTTCGAGGTTTTTGGATGGAAAATTTTCATTTTTGGGATTTTTCAAGATGTAAGATTGATGTATCCACTTTAAAAATCGAAATCGCGATTCATGATACAGGGGGTGAAAAGATCGCTTTCAAAGTTAGGGATGACAAAATCGTGAAAAATCAATTTTTTCAAATTAGAACCCCATTTTTTTATGACAGATATTGAATCTACGTTAAAAAATAATGTGAGTGTATGCATCACACCCTTGCCCTAAAATGGATATTTTCTGAGTTATTCACAAAAAACTGTTTTTCGTCTTGAATTTTCAGCTATTTCTTTTCCCTTCACGCCAAAAAGATGACATTTTCAGGAACTGTTATTTGAACCATGCTGTAGATTTTTCACCCCTTCTTGAAACCGACTTCAAGTTACTATTAGGAGAACCATGGCAAACTCTCGCAGTTATAACTAGAGAAGATGCTCAAAGTTTTGACCGTTAATTTCTAGACATTTATTTATACGTCTCAGGAATGCTTCGTGCGTTGCTCTTCTTATTTCATCGGGAGGAAGAGATCTGCAAAAGTGTTTAAAAACCAAATTGAGTTTCAAAACTATGAATCTAAAAATCTAAACAAACCTGAACGCATTTCTGACTCGTTCTATGCAGTCCTCTTTATCAGTCAGGGGAGTTGAGTAGACAATATTTTTTATCCTACCCCAAACATAATAGTCTAAAGGAGTTAAATCGGGAGAACGTGGTGGCCAAAGATGTGGACCATTGTTCGCCAACCATCGATCTTCAAATAGCCTGTAGAGGATATTTGACACATTGAGTGAATTGTGTGGAGGCGCGCCATCTTGTTGATACCATAAGTCATTATGGTTCTGTACTAGCGCTCAATTATTTGAGTCAATATGACAGAATATCTATCTCCTAAGGGAGAACATTCTTTAAATAATGCAAACATGTGTAGTGTTCTATCTTACCAGTTAAAGTCCCATCATAAATGTGAACATCGAGAATTGCATTATTTTTGATGGCGCAAAAAACATTGAAACTCCAGGTCTCTTGAAAGTTCCATTGTCTAAGTGGTGGTTGTTCTCTTCATCCCAATAATGACTGTTATGCCTATTGAAAGAACCATTCTTTGTGAATTTAGATTCATCTGTCCAAATTATACAGTCCAAAAAGTTTTCATTCTCTTGAAATCGAATCATCATAGCTTCGCAAAACTCTGTTCTTCTGACGAAATCAGTTTCCTTCAAATGCTGTACCCTATTGAATTTATATGGGTGCATTTTATGTTTTTTTAATATTCTCCAAACACTCGATTGAGATAATCCCAGATCAATCTCGGCATCTTTGAGAGAATTTTGAGGATTCACACGAAAATATGCAAGAACTGTAATTTCGTTGTTCTCATCTTCTACTACACTTTTTTCTCTGTGTGTAGTTTTCTTAACGAAAGATCCGACATTTCTCAAGTTTGTCATGGTTCTGTTAATGGTATCTCTCGTTGGTCTGGGTCGGTCAGGAAACCTCTCAATGAACAGTCGAATCGTTCTATCTACAACTTTATTACATTCTCCATGAAGTAGAATGAGATTTAAATAATCTTCATTGGTAAAATTAGGCATAGTGATCGATTTTATAACTTAATACGAATTATCACCAAATTAATAGTAAACACAAAATGCTACTGAATAAAGAGGAATTTGGCAGATGTAATTAATTATATCTATCATTAAAAAAAAATAATGTAAAACATGGTAAGTTTTTGCATATGGTTCATAAGGAATTATTTATTTATCACTGGAGAGAAAACCGATGGCCGATTAGTTGAAATAAAGAGGTTTCCGATACAAATTCGAATCCAAATTCGCCATCTATTTAGGAACAACCTGTAACTTTTTTCTCTTGCATATTAGGGTAGTAAAATCTAAAACATGGTTTAAGTAACAGTTCCTGAAAATGTCATCTTTTTGGCGTGAAGGGAAAAGAAATAGCTGAAAATTCAAGACGAAAAACAGTTTTTTGTGAATAACTCAGAAAATATCCACTTTAGGGCAAGGGTGTGATGCATACACTCACATTATTTTTTAACGTAGATTCAATATCTGCCATGAAAAAATGGGGTTCTAATTTGAAAAAATTGATTTTTCACGATTTTGTCATCCCTAACTTTGAAAGCGATTTTTTCACCCCCTGTATCATGAATCGCGATTTCGATTTTTAAAGTGGATACATCAATCTTACATCTTGAAAAATCCCAAAAATGAAAATTTTCCATTCAAAAACCTCGAAGTTATTCTTGTTTCAGCGGAGCTCTATTTTCGATTTTTTTTCGAATTTTCCTGCTCAGAGAGAATTTTCCAACCAAAACTGAAAAATGTTACATCAAAATAAATTGAAATTTTCTAAGGAATCTATTTCTGCAATAAAAAAATGGTGTTCTAATTTGAAAAACGGAAGTTGACGTCATTTCTGGAAAAACCGGAGGTGCTGATGCCTTGAAAATATTTTAGATTTCATCAGCATCGTGAAATACTTATAAGTGCTGAATTTCATGAAAATACGTTCAGTAGTTTCCCGTATAAATATGGGTGAGGTTCCTCGTGAAAGACCCTGTATAGAGAGGACAACGTTGTGTAGTTATCTGACAGAAAAATGAAAGTCATTTTTGCCTTATGACATATACCCCGTTTTCGAAGCATAAGCGAGATACAGAGTGTTTAATGTCAAGTTTGAGCAATATTCCGAGAACTGTGGTGAGTTATGCGTGACCTTTTAAATAACGGTTTTTGGTCACATCTTAGTATTTTTTGGTGGTCAATTCAATTGTTGTGTAGAATTCGAGAAAATATATTTCAAAATGGCGGAAAACCAGCAAAGTTGGAATTTTTTGTATATGATTGCCAAATTGGATAGCAGTATTTTAATGTACTCAATTTTCTAAGATTTTCCGTGAAAAAATTTTTCCAAAATTCAAACTCAACTTTTTTTTTATGTCTACAGCGAAAAAAAAATTTCACCCAAAATGGTTGAAATCTTTTGAGGTTGAACTTTTCTTCATTCTGAACACTGGTGTGAAAACAGAATGAAAAAATATCCATTGGTTTTCGTGTTATAGCCTTACAAACATTCCACTCGGAGTACTTAAATAATTTTAATTCGTGAAACTGGTTACCCTACGGAGGCAAAAATTGTGCTAATGGGTCCCCAGAAAAACCCGCATAGAATGATAAATTTATCAAGAAAAAAATTTTTCTCGAAAAAACTTTGGTAGGAATCCAACTCTTTCCGCATTCGGAATATAGGGTCAAATTCGATGATCAACCGTTGCTTGGTAACGGACGTCATTATAAACAGAATAAATCCAATTTATACGCGACCATATTGTCCGTAAGTGGAGCGAGTTCGAATCCCATCGAAGTTTGTTTTTTGAAAATTTTTTGTTTTGATGAATCCATATTTCTATCCGGGTCATTCTGGGGACCCATTAGCACAATTTTTGCTTCCGTAGGGCCACCAGTTTCTCGAATAAAAATTATTTAAGTACTTCGAGTGGAATGTTTGGAAGGCTATAAAACGAAAACCGATGGATATTTTTTCATTCTGTTTTTACACCAGTGTTCAGAATGAAGAAAAGTTCAACCTCAAAAGATTTCAACAATTTTGGGTGAACATTTTTTTTCACTGTAGAAAAAAAAAGTTGAGTTCGAATTTTGGAAGAAATTTTTTCACGGAAAATCTTAGAAAATTGAGTACATTGAAATAATGCTATTCAATTTGGCAATCGAAAACAAAAAATTCCAACTTTGTAGGTTTTCCGCCATTTTGAAATATTTTTTCCCGAATTCTACATAACAATTGAATTGACCACCAAAAATTACTAAGATGTGATCAAAAACCGTTATTTAAAAGGTCACGCATAACTGACCACAGTTATCGGAATATTGCTCAAAGTTGACATTGAACACCCTGTATTTCGCTTATGCTTCGATAACGGGGTATATGTCATAAGGCAAAAATGACTTTCCCACTGTAATCTGTACGGCTATATATGTTTGACCAGTTTATGATGAAACACCCTGTATGCCAATGGAAATTGCTGCATTTAATTTAACCAATAACCAATATTCTATTGGTATCCAGGAAATTGGTTATTTTTCAATTTGGCTCTTATTTTTTTTTAATCAGTAATAATAATCAATCAATATAATATGAACGTAGAAAGAGGTTATGATCGCGAAATCATAGAAAACTGTAAAAAATGTTCATGAAGTATGGTTACTTTCTTCTTTCTTGTAGTTTTTTAGTCATAAAAAGTGTTGTCTGCTCTAAAATCGTCGATTATGGAAGTCCATGATAGCAATACTGCTATAACAAGATTCATTACAAACATTGCTAGATCACTCTGAACAGAATACGTAATATCATGGCCATATTCCAATAAACTAGAATAATAGCAAGGTTTATAGCAATACGCAAACATAATCGGCCTGATTGTTTGGTATCCGAACCAAATGTGAAGCTCAATTTCAAAAGAATAAATATTTCAATGAATTACTATACCTGCAGAACTCCTTATGAGTATGCTCTGTATGGCCCATGAATGTGGCAATTTGCTGCATTCCGTCTTCTTCGAAACTCATTATTTGCAGTATCGAAGCTACTTGTTTGCTGAATCTTGTGCAGGTTAATGCTTCCGGATTTTTGGCCTCGCAAAGATGTGCATATTGTCGCAACATATTTGGACCACTCATCCATCTGTCACTGAATCCAGGATTGGCAAAAAGGTAGGGATTGGCTTTTGGAACAATTTCAGTTCTTTCGCGTACTTCCAAAATAAGACTGATATATTTTTGCATCAGATTTGTGAACAGCAACGGAACTGCTCTACTGCCCCTACCAAATACTACTACGATTTTACACGAAGAACTCATCGCCATTTCAAAAGCGGTCAAGGCACACATCAACTCGTCTTGATTTATGGAATATGTTTTCTTTTTGTAGGTTCTAATCTCAAGGAACTGTATCTCTTCGACTCTTCGCCTGTTGAAAATCAGAACGTGCACCAACACACATTCAATCAACACCTTGTAATATTCGGATGAGTTGATGTTATTTTCCAAGTTTCTGTATGCCTCATCGGCCTTATTCTTGATGAAATCATTAAAGACTTTTACATCTTCTGTGACATTTAGCATCTTCGGTTTATTTACATTAATTTCTTTCAAAACCTTATTCGCCAAACTAGACACATCATCGCACCACTGACTAGCGATTACTTCTCTTGTTTTAATGATATTCTTAAGCCTACCCTCCTTTTCATTGTCTTCATAATTGAATAGAGGATCATTTGTAAGAAGGGCCCTTTTAGCGACATCACACAAAAATTTTAAATTAGTTCTGTAGTGTAAGGCTAGTGACGAAGACTTAAAAGTTCTTTCACTGGGGTCATACCCGCACACCACTTTAGCTGAAGCTACAAGATGTTCATAATGAGAGGGCTTCAAAACGTCAATTAATGATGTTATCATAATGGACTTCATTATTGATATTTTCAAACGAGCCATCTCACGCATCCGGATTGAAGCAACGATACTCATCTGCTTCCTCTTGTGCTTGTTGAGATAAGATTCGCCGTATAAGCAAATGAGAGGATCTGATTTCGCAATGTAACTTATATTATCTGGCCTCATAATGCTGAACACTTCTTTTCGAATTCTGCTCTTCTTCAAAAAATTCCCGAGAACTCCAGTTGTAACGAGAAATGTTTGGGCGTTAGTGGCGTGATTATTGGAATGGGAGAACTCATTGTTCCGATTCGCTTTACAATGCTTTCTATGCCTCCATAAATACGTTTTTCTGTAGAAGCCGAGGCAGTTGACACAAGGATAATAATCCTCATCAGCATCAAGGGGAGCATTGTTGATATTACGAATTTTTTTTAATTTTGTAGTTTCATTTTTCAACAGGTAGTTTCCTTTCTTCCTTAAAGCCATAAGTGCTGTCCTTCTTTCTATACTTCCGGGAGGCATTCTCATTATCTTTTTTACAGTTTCATCATCAGCATGTTTTCTCTCTAAATGCCTCGAAAAATGCCCAATCTCTTCGAAACATAACGGACAGAGAACTGGATTTTTATTTTTTGTCAAAGGTATCTGCTGTTGTGTATCCTCATTCATTTTATAATTTTCCTTTTGGTTATATACATTTAAAACTGTTGTTTCAGTAGATTTGCTTCCTTCTTGGATTCCACAATTTGTGACTTGGCATTTTTCTATATCACTATGCAAGTTCTGCAATACGAAAAACAACATGAAAAAATCAAAATACAGGGTTGGTGATAGTCAGGAATGAATGTTATAATTTTCAGACAATCTTTTTAAATGAAAACGTTGAAACCCGTTAATTTTTCAATTTCCCCTTTATTTGGCGATAAAATAGAATAGTACCACGATAAAATACCCGGTATTCTATTGGGCCTAGAAGAGAGATGAAAAATGATCTCTCTGGCAGAATATGTCGTAGAACTAGGGACCCAATCAAGTATTTACTAAGGGAATCCTAGTTTATTTATTTATTCGTCACAAGAAGATACAAACAGGTAAGAAACCCACTAAAGTATCCACATAATACAAAACTCAATTACGAAAATTTTAAATCATAGACACAATTTTTACAAAACTGAAACATTATTGCAATTCGCAACTACTGCTAAGCGATACGCCCTCTGGCGATAGAAATTCGAACACTTCCAAGGTAGTAGTTTTTCGGCGTGCCTGTTATTCTAACGTATTTTGCTTACTTTTGGAGTTCATTTTCGATCTTTTGTGTTGTTCCCCGAGTTGAAATTATGGTATACCGAAAGTGTTTGTAATATTCATCATTCGATTCCTTTCTTTCCGATTAAAAGTTTCGATTGTATTAATTCGAAATGGCATCCTCCCGAAATGACTATTGTTGTGTACCTCAACTGAATGTTATTCATGGTAAAAGAAGAAAGGATCATCTACTGCCTCAAGTTTTCATTTTTTTCCAAAGCCAAATGGAAGTAAGGTTAATCTGGAAACAGCATTTGGCAAGGAACTCAATGATAGAAGAAAGGCCTATATTTAGAAATTGAAGACAGGTCAAGAAATACATGAAAGTATGTTCACTGCAGTTCTCTGAAGATGTTTATTTTCATAAAGGAAAATTACAATGTATTCATTTCGAAACAACTTCGTGTCCAGATGTTATTAGGTGTAAATGAAGATAAGAGAATTTTGATGAAAAATGCTGCAGTGAAACTACCGAGCACTTCTGCAGATACCTAATTCACGTACTACACAAAATCATATTCAAAAATTCAAAAAGCACTGCCGTGAAGGCAGCAACTTTTGCGCGCATGTTCAATGTAGATGACCGCTTCAGCAACGAATTTGAACGTGCGCGCAAAAGCTGCTGCCTTCACGGCAGTGCTTTTTGAATTTTTTTTCTGATAAATTACTGGATTTCAATTCGATCATATCTGTATTTTTGGACATATTGTAAAAATAAAATTTTGAATGGGTATATCTACGGAATCATTGGGCGAATTTTACCCATTCACGAATTCGACCTTCGTAATTAAGCCCCAAACCTACTCTACAAATATCGAGTTTCTAAGTCGTTTCCTCCGGAAGTTATTGTGTTTACGGTCAGCCTAACGGCCGACTGCGTAAACACAATAACTTCCGAAAGAAACAACTTAGAAACTCGATATTTGTAGAGAAGGTTTGGACCTTAATTACGAAGGCCGAATTCGTGAATGGGTAAAATCCACCCAATGATTCCGTAGATATACCCAATCAAAATTTTATTTTTCCAATATTTCCAAAAATACAGATCAGATCGAATTGGAATCCAGTACTTCATCGAAAATAACAGTTCGAAGTTTCATACAGAATTTAATGAGGATGATATGATGAGAAAATCATAGAAATTTTTTTTTTCAAATTGTTCTAATAACACGATTATCACGAAATTTTGCATAAAATTGTCTTTCAGCATCTTAAAACTAGCTGTGAAGTTTAATCAGGACTGAATCAGTATTTCTCGAGTTATACCGAGAAAATCAACGATATCGAGAAGAAAACCTCGAAATTTGACATATTTTTTCCCGATATCTCCAAAACTCATGATCAAACCGAACTGAAATTTGGTACGCTGCTGTGAAATATGAAGCTCAAAGTGTGGGTGGAATTTTTTTTTGGATATGATGAATGTTTTCCGGAAAAAAAAATTTTTTGTAAAAAAATTTCGAAAAAATTTTTTTTTTTAATTTACTGACAATATGATCCTGACGAAATTTGGCTCAAAGTTGCGCGTCGTTATACTCCACAAAATTGCCAAGTTTGAATCCAATCGCTTCGGTAGTTTCTGAAATAAAAAATAAATAACTTCAAAACTTCAAGTGCCTATAACTCCGAAACTATTCGACCGATTTGGCCCATTAACGAACTTAACCGCGGCATTCTGATGCGCAACCTATCCTGAAAGTTTCAAGTAGCTAGCTTGCTTCTGTCGACAGTTATCTTGTCTACGGACGGCCGGCCGGACAGAATCAATTTTGACACCGGATTCGTCATCAGTGAGTCCAACCTATTCGATTGAGACCATTTTCGGCTCAATCATCCAAAATTACAGACATTTGGACAAAACGATAGCACGCTGTTCCCCTAGAACATGCGCGCAAAAAGAGTGATCTGCTTGAAAACCTGACGAAAACAAGATATACTGTTAAAGTTGATAATAGCTTTAGCAATTCATATAAATACATTAATATTTTCATTTCTATAAAGGAAGGTTGAACCAGCTGTGACACTTTTCATTTTGTATGTGTATCTTGAGCTGCTGTGATATGAAAATGAAATCAATTATATGTCTATCTGTTTCGTTTTTTCGAAACACGATGTAAAAGAACTAAAGCAGAAAATCTCTTTTCATTTTATTGATTCACTCGTTTGTAAACAAAGAGAACAAGTCGTATCATGTGGAGAGATTCTAGATTTACCACATAATATAGCCTGCATTCGGCACTTCTTCACATTAATAAGAATCCTTAAATTCCTTATTGAGGTGTCTATTTTGCCAGAAATTCAAGTAAACTTAGATACTTGTTCGTTTTGATCCACCAAGCAACATACGCTAAAATAACACGAAATTATCCTCCAGGAACGATTTAAAGCACGATTCTATATCATGATCTGAACGAAAAGTTCCTTCTCAAGAAATCTAACATAAAGTTATTATAAAATAACTCCTTCAAATATTCAAGCTTTGCTCAATAAATATTCGTTTTCCACCACATTCCTACGGTTTGCTTACATAAAACTACTAGCTTGGACAGGTTCCAAGTTTAACCGTTAGGGCGCTGGCATCTTCACAGAAGTTCCCAATAGCGAAAAAATACCTCTCCTAAAAAAAAACTAATGGCTTACAGTTCTCTTCAAGATATTTCTAACATGATCGAGAAACATAGAAAAATAATCTACCTGGTCAGTGAACATGTTGCCGGCTTGAGTTATGCAACACACAGGCGAGTTCTGGGGGCCGATTCTGTTTGACAATTTCCGTAAGTTCGCGTCGATTTTCTTAGTTAAATAGAAACAACATGTAGACATGACCTGCGCATGGAACCGAATGTCACTCGAAAATCGAGTGTTATATCTCCTGTACTCCGTACCACTCGTAGGTAAGTCGCAGGACACAGTGATAAGGTTATGTTTATATTCGGATTTGAAATTTCTCGATATCTTGCATTAAGGCGAATTTTGGCGCTGTAACCACAGGTAACCATAGTTAGTAGTTACCCGTGACGTCATAGTCACGTAGTTACTTCTCTCTGTCAACTCCAAAGAGAACTTCGATACTATCTTATATCGGAAGACTTCTTTTATTTAGAATAATGGAAATTGTATCCATTTTTATCAAACAAGCGTGCAAAAATAATAATAAAAAAACCTGCCTGATGTTTCAAAAATGAACATTAAAAAATTTCAAAAAGCACTGCCGTGAAGGCAGCAACTTTTGCGCGCCTGTTCAATGTAGATGACCGCTTCAGCAACGAATTTGAACATGCACGCAAAAGCTGCTGCCTTCACGGCAGTGCTTTTTGAAATTTTTACTGATAAATTACTGAATTTCAATTCGATCAAATCTGTATTTTTGGAAATATTGGAAAAATAAAATTTTGAATGGGTATATCTACGAAATCATTGGGCGGATTTTACCCATTCACGAATTCGACCTTCGTAATTAAGCCCCAAACCTTCTCTACAAATATCGAGTTTCTAAGTCGTTTCTTCCGGAAGTTATTGTGTTTACGCCTAACGGCCGACTGCGTAAACACAATAACTTCCGAAAGAAACAACTTAGGAACTCGATATTTGTAGAGAAGGTTTGGACCTAAATTACGAAGGCCGAATTCGTGAATGGGTAAAATCCACCCAATGATTCCGTAGATATACCCAATCAAAATTTCATTTTTTCAATATTTCCAAAAATACAGATCAGATCGAATTGAAATCCAGTACTTCATCGAAAGATAACAGTTCGAAGTTTCATACAGAACTCGATGAGGATGATATGATGAGAAAAATCATACAAATTTTTTTTTTCAAATTGTTCTAATGACACGATTATCACGAAATTTCGCATGAAATTGTCTTTCAGCATCTCAAAACTAGCTGTGAAGTTTCATCAGGACTGAATCAGTATTTCTCGAGTTATACCGAAAAAATAAACGATATCGAGAAGAAAACCTCGAAATTTGACACATTTTTTCCCGATATCTCCGAAACTTGTGATCGTATCGAACTGAAATTTGGTACACTGCTGTTAAATATGAAGTTCAAAGTGTTGGTGGACTTGTTTTTCGGATATGATAAATGGTTTCCGAAAAAAAAAATTTTTTGGAAAAAAATTTTTTTTTAAATTAAATGACAATCTGATCCTGACGAAATTTGGCTCAAAGTTGCGCGTCGTTATACTCCACCCAACTGCCAAGTTTGAATCCAATCTCTCAAGTAGTTTCTGAAATAAAAAATAAATAACTTCAAAACTTCAACTGCCCATAACTCCGAAACTATTCGACCGATTTGGCCCATTAACGAACTTAACCGCGGCATTCTGATGCGCAACCTATCCTGAAAGTTTCAAGTTGCTAGCTTGCTTCTGTCGACAGTTAGCGTGTCTACGGCCGGCCGGACAGAATCGATTTCGACACCGGATTCGTCATCAGTGAGTCCAACCTAGTCGATTGAGACCATTTTCGGCTCAATCATCCAAAATTACAGACATTTGATCAAAACGATAGCACGCTGTTCCCCTAGAACATGCGCGCAAAAATTGGGTAGAATTCTCGACTTCGTTGGATATTATTATATCGTTATCGGGAAAGAAGTCAAATAAGATAATAAGGACTACAACTGTAGTCTTTATTCATATTTCCTAGCTTTCGTTCCTACTTTTGGAACTTCTTCAGGGACTGAAAACAAAATGATGTTACTTGAAATGAGCATTCACTTATAGAAGTGCTAAAAAAACTTACATTCAATTTGAATTTTGAATACATAGGACCAATTACTATCTACCATATAATTTAATGTTTCATCAATAGCTGCAGCTTCTGAACCATAATTGGTTTCACAATAGTAAATTATTAATTAAAATTTCTTACACTTTCTTTTTGAAATCTAAAAACAACAACTAATACAAGCTTAAATGCAATCTAAAAAAATTTTTGCACCGGTACAAAACGACAGGAGGAGTGACTTCTTTCCCGATAACGATATATGAACATTAAAAATATTTGAAATTTCCATAGAATATGACCCCCAATGGCCCCAATTATTTTCATTCTCGAATCTATGTTCATAAACTCATTCCATTTCACTCTTTCGAAAGAGATAGAACTACATACTACACGAGTAACCCTGCTCAAGAGGAAGGTTACGCGGTATGGTATGCGTGACGTCATCAATACGTCATAGTTACATAGTTAGCTCCGCGAAAATGTGGTAACCCAAGTAACTACATGTAACCACAATCTGTAGTAAGCTGTGGTTACAGCGCCAAAATTCGCCTTTAGTTCATTTCTTGAATATTTGCTTGAAAACATAGTCTAAATTGCGAATAGAACTCTCACAAATTTAGCAGATGCTCGACAAAACTTAGAAAATTGACATAAACATATGACAACTATCATACCCTTCAATTCTTGATCGAGATCCAAGAATTGACCCTCTGGGCTGTGTATGTGTACCAAAATGGTAGACTGAAAAGCTCACCTCTTCTAAGAGATCTCTAGGGGATCTTAAAATAAATACTGCCCAGGAGATCTGGACTTTAAATTTTATTATTTGATAACTTAAACATGAAAAGTTCTTTGGAGACCACTCGTAAGCTAGACAACGACAGCAATCCAAACTGCAAGCGTGCAGAAACATAATCTCTATCGAGAATGACAACGTATGTCCTGAAAGCAAGAAACCTAATTATACAGGGTGGTCCAAGTAGTGACGCCAATAATTTTTTTTTAGATTCCACACAACTGGAGGTATTCAAAAATACCCCATGTACGTTACGTGATTTTTTGTAGTTTTCGAGTTTTAATGGGGGTTTTTCCTTTAAACGAAAATGCACTTATTTTCATGAAAAACCTTTAGAATACCACATTTCAAACATATAATTTCAATATTATATTTTTAAAAAAATGTTTGATCACCTAAAACTTAAATATAAAATGGGGATTTGCATTTAAAGGGATTTGTCATGAGTGCACGATATGGCAACATCGAATTCAGCTTTCTCGGAAAGAAAAGGACGCCAAATGTGTTACTTTGCTTAGGAAAACAGAGATAGCTATACCACTATCTGGTTAGAGTAGAAGACAACGACCAAGGAATAGAAAAAGAAGAGCACAGACTGTCATACTGTCATATTACTGACAAATCGCAAACGGAAATTGTTTGGTTTTATTGACAAAGAACACGTGTGTACCACAGAATATGAATATATATTTCATTATTCTATAGCAGAAAAAGCCATTCTACTAAACAACGTTGTCACTTCGCGCATGCATGACAAATCCCAAACCCCAATTTTGAAACCTGATTTTGAATACTTTCTGAAGGTAATTTGGGAAAATGATGAATCAAACCCATAATAATTATGTTCAAATTTGCATTGGCAGTAATAATCCAAATTCAGGAAAAACCCCCATTGTTTTTGTGTTTTTTCAATTTATTATGTCAGCGAGGTTTCACAAATTCATATCTTTTTATGTAGTAGATATTTTGCACATTTTTCTTGTAACGTAATATCCCTCAATGTTGTTTTAATAACATACATAACTCAGCTTCCTGAAATTACTCCAAGATACTCAAAAAAGGCTTGAAAGTTAGAACTTTAGTTTTCAGTAGGATTCATTAGTACATTCAACTTCAATTTAAAAATACAAAAAAAAGGGTTTTTATAGCTTCTGGCTGAGTTTAAGAACTTTGCACGGTCCTAAAATACCACGATCATAAGAACTAAATAGTACTTTATAACCTTTTTCTGCTGTAACCGGCCTTGTAAGATAGATATGCTAAAAATTTTTCTACTTTTTATCATTCTTATGGTAAATTAAACTCGAAAATGTGACTTTAGAGTAATTTTAAATTGAAATTTCTGTAAAATAATTTGTAGGTCGTGTAATTCTCACATTGAAATGGGTTGGGCGTACCTAAACCCCACCGATTTTTTTTCAGTTGGGGGTTTTACAAAGAACTGGTGTAAGTGACGGAAATCAACAACGAAACAAAATTAAGATAATAACTTTTAGAAGCGGAAAGAAAAATGAAACAAAAACGTTGACGATTATGTATTCAAGTTGGAGGAAGGAATTTCGAAGATTTATTGTGGTAAATAGTAATTTTTCAGTAATTTGTGCTTTAATTTCTCATCCAAAAGCAAGTAATTTCATAACTACCATTTTTGAAATATGCTCACATTTTCAAGCAGTGGTGAGACCAAAATTATGGTCAAAAGCACACCAGCTACAGTTAGATTACAGGAATTTCAATTGAAATCACTTCCAAATCACACTTTTGAGTCATTCACTATAAGAATGATAAAAAGTAGAAAAATAACTTTAATCGTTTTTCAATGATTTTTAGCCTATTGAAGGCTGATTATAACAAAAAGGCTATTACAGTACTATTTTTTTCTTATGATTTTGGTAGTGACTGTGCGAAGTTTTTTAACTCAACCAGAAGCTATGAAAACTCCTTTATGTAAATTTAAATTGAAGTTGAATGTTTGAGTATGCTGCTGACAAGTGAAATTCCAACTTTCAAGCCTTTTTTGGGTAACTTTGAGTAATTTTGGGGAGCTGAGTAATTTTGTTATTAAAAATTAAAATTCAGGGAGGTCATGTTACAATCCATCTTAATGTAAAAATAACACGAGCTTCAATTATTTTACAGGAATTTTCAATTAAAATTACTTAAGGGACGCATTTTTGAGTTGAATTTATCATAAAAATGATAAAAAGTACAAAATAACTTTACTCGTGTTTCCAATGATTTTCATCCTATCCGCCTTCGAAGGCTGAAGTACTATTTTTGCGCGCATGTTCTAGGGGAACAGCGTGCTATCGTTTTGATCAAATGTCTGTAATTTTGGATGATTGAGCCGAAAATGGTCTCAATCGACTAGGTTGGACTCACTGATGACGAATCCGGTGTCAAAATCGATTCTGTCCGGCCGGCCGGCCGTAGACACGCTAACTGTCGACAGAAGCAAGCTAGCAACTTGAAACTTTCAGGATAGGTTGCGCATCAGAATGCCGCGGTTAAGTTCGTTAATGGGCCAAATCGGTCGAATAGTTTCGGAGTTATAGGCAGTTGAAGTTTTGAAGTTATTTATTTTTTATTTCAGAAACTACTTGAGATTCAAACTTGGCAGTTGGGTGGAGTATAACGACGCGCAACTTTGAGCCAAATTTCGTCAGGATCAGATTGTCATTTAATTTAAAAAAAAATTTTTTTTTTCGGAAACCATTTATCATATCCGAAAAACAAGTCCACCAACACTTTGAACTTCATATTTAACAGCAGTGTACCAAATTTCAGTTCGATACGATCACAAGTTTCGGAGATATCGGGAAAAAATGTGTCAAATTTCGAGGTTTTCTTCTCGATATCGTTTATTTTTTCGGTATAACTCGAGAAATACTGATTCAGTCCTGATGAAACTTCACAGCTAGTTTTGAGATGCTGAAAGACAACTTCATGCGAAATTTCGTGATAATCGTGTCATTAGAACAATTTGAAAAAAAAAATTTGTATGATTTTTCTCATCATATCATCCTCATCAAATTCTGTATGAAACTTCGAACTGTTATTTTTCGATGAAGTACTGGATTTCAATTCGATCTGATCTGTATTTTTGGAAATATTGAAAAAATAAAATTTTGATTGGGTATATCTACGGAATCATTGGGTGGATTTTACCCATTCACGAATTCGGCCTCCGTAATTTAGGTCCAAACCTTCTCTACAAATATCGAGTTCCTAAGTTGTTTCTTTCGGAAGTTATTGTGTTTACGCAGTCGGCCGTTAGGCTGACCGTAAACACAATAACTTCCGGAAGAAACGACTTAGAAACTCGATATTTGTAGAGAAGGTTTGGGGCTTAATTACGAAGGTCGAATTCGTGAATGGGTAAAATCCGCCCAATGATTTCGTAGATATACCCATTCAAAATTTTATTTTTCCAATATTTCCAAAAATACAGATTTGATCGAATTGAAATTCAGTAATTTATCAGTAAAAATTTCAAAAAGCACTGCCGTGAAGGCAGCAGCTTTTGCGTGCATGTTCAAATTCGTTGCTGAAGCGGTCATCTACATTGAACATGCGCGCAAAAGTTGCTGCCTTCACGGCAGTGCTTTTTGAAATTTTTTTGTATGATTTTGGTAGTTTAGGACCGTCGAAGTTTTCAAACTCAGCCAGAAACTATTTGAACGCCTTTTGTTTTTTTAAATTGAAGTTGAAGGTTTCAGTGAATCTTACTGAAAACTTAAGTTCTAACTTATCACCAAATACAACCTACGCAGCCAGGATTTTTGATTTATAGTTGTATAACCTGAATAAATAATATCTTATGTTTGTTATTAAAACAACATTCAGGAAGATTATGGAGAAAAGTCTGCGAAATAGGTACTATGTAAAAAAATATGAATTTATGAAACCTCGCTGGCATAATAAGTTAAAAAAACACAAAAAAAAATATAACTTGAATACTCCCAGGTGTAAGGAATTTGAAGAAAATTTATTGGCGTCAGTACTTGGACCACCCCGTATATCCACATCCTTTACATCGACATTTTTTGACATTTGAGTGAACAGATGTTATTTAAGATTCCGCTTCATTTCTCTAGCGATGATTTTTCATATCCGAGTGTCTGTTTAGATCTTAGTTGACTGCTGTAACCTATTCATTCACAGTCGTCACAGATTCAATATGTGTTGTAGAATTTTCAAATTAATCACATTTGTAGTTGTAGTGTAGTTTTCGATATTCAAGTGGACACATTCAAAATGGGCTTTGAGATAGCCCTTGCTAGTTGTAGCATATTTACATTTACTGCACTGAAGTTTTTTCATTTTGTGACGAGTACGGCCCTGTCTGTGCGACAAAGTTCCCGAAAGCTCCAGACGTCTATAAGTCATTTGCCTGTGACTGGAGCACTCTGGTAAATTTTAGCAATGGGGGTTTTTCCTTTAACAGAAAATGCAGTAATTTTCATGAAAAACCTTCAGAACATCACATTTCAAACATATAATTTCAATATTATATTTTTAAAAAAATGTTTGATCACCTAAAACTGAAAAATAAAAATGGGGATTTGCATTTACAGGGATTTGTCTTGAGTGCACGATATGGCAACGTCGAATTCAGGTTTCTCGGAAAGAAAAGGACGTCAAATGTGTTACTTTGCTTAGGAAAACAGAGATAGCTATACTTCCATCTGGTTAAAGTAGAAGACAACGACCAAGGAATAGAAACAGAAGAGCACAGACTGTCATACTGTCATATTACTGACAAATCGCAAACGGAAATTGTTTGGGTATATTGACAAAGAACACGTGTGTACCACAGAATAGGAATAAATATTTCATTATTCTATAGCAGAAAAAGCTATTCTACTAAACAGCGTTGTCACTTCGTGCATGTCCTACAAATTCCAAATGCCAATTTTGAAACCTGATTTTGATTACTTTCTGAAGGTAATTTGGGAAAATGATGAATCAAACCCATAATAATTATGTCCAAATTTGCATTTTCAGTAATATCCCAAATTCAGGAAAAACCCCCATTGCTAGAAATCCCCTGATATATATAAGGCCGGGTGCGGAGCAGCATTGGGACTAATTCAGCGGAGTTATTCAAAGCGGAAAGCGATCAGTGAAAATAAATTGTGCATAGACTTTGATAGAATTAGTTGTTGAGTAATTCATAATTAGTGTAAATAAATAGTTAAATTATTCTGGACGTTTTGATAAATTAAGAAAACGTTACAATATTATGGTGAACAATTCCTATATGTTTTCAGAGTTCCCTTCATAGTTGCAGAATATTCACATATTTTATCATACATACATTTCCTCATATTCAAGTGGACAGATTCTATATGTGCTTTGAGATTGTCTTAATGTATTGAATCATAGTGACACAGATGAAACTGATATTTCTTTTGTTCAGAATGAACAATACTCACATCATTCTTCATTTCATCCTCCGAAATCGACCTATATTCACATGATTCCAATATATTGCTTCTTCCTATGTTTTCTTTGAAAGATGGTCCTGTAGAATGAATTCTGTTTTCATCCTTAATTTGCTCTTCAATGTCTGCATCTTCAGGCTTCATAAACGAAAAATTTTCATTTTCTTTCAAGGCATATTGGTAAATTTCTGATTTTTCCTGGGATTCTTTCTTTATCTTAAAAATAACAGAAATTGGTAGATTATCTTCATTTTCATTGATAAATGTTTGTCTATCATGAATTCCATTTTCATCGACAAATTGTTCTTGAATCTCCACCTCTTCAATCTTTACATCATTCACCGGATTCAGAGTACTGAAAAAGAGATAAATTCTTCAGAATGATATTCATTACCCCCATGAAATCAGCCAACCACTTGCATGCAAATATAAGAAACCTATTCTAAAAATTGTCCAGGATTGGGGTGAAAAATAAACTGGCGTGCTCTCGGTTTTTTATGAGGGAGTGGGGCACTGCTAACATCATATTGATTCATCAGTTCCAGCCACAAATAAACATTTATTGTCATCGCAATGTCTTTAAATAATTGCCCATATAAAGTAAAAAGACCCTAGCACACTAACAATAAAATATTTACGACCTAATGTTTGCAACTGACGAAATAGTGGAGTCCCTGAAAATTGTAAGTCATTGCCATAAATTTTAAATTATGATTAAAATTTTCGTCCATGCTGTACAATGACTTTCTTTCTTTCAGGTATTTGGACAGTTTATTGTTCGTTATTCCTCTCATGTCATGAAGTTTCAGTCACATATCGGACCTTCATCAAAATAAAAAAAAAAACCTAGAAAAGCACTGCCGTGAAGGCAGCAGCTTTTTCGCGCATGTTCAATGGAGATGACCGCTTTGGCAACGAATTTGAACAAGCGCGCAAGAGCTGCTGCCTTCACGGCAGTGCTTTTCTAGGTTTTTTCGATAAAGTACTGGATTTTAATTACATCTAATCTGTACTTTTGGAAATATTGGGAAAATAAAACTTTGAATGGGTATATCTACGGAATCATTGGGCGGATTTTACACATTCACGAATTCGAGCTTCGTTATTAAGCCTCAAACCTTCTCTACAAATATCGAGTTTTTAAGTCGTTTCTTCCGGAAGTTATTGTATTTACGGTGGCCGTTAGGCAGACTGTAAACACAATAATAATGACGGTTCGAAGATTCATACTGAATTTAATGAGGATAATATGATGAGAAAATCACAGAATGTTGAATATTTGAAAAAAAAATTTGATTTTTTTTTTCATTTGTTCATTGTTCTAATGACACAATCATCACGCAATTTTGCACAAGGTTCTCTTTCAGCATCTTAAAACTATCTGCGAAGTTTAATCATGATTGAAACAGTATTTCTTGAGTTATACCGAAAAATACAACGATATCGAGAAGAAAACCACGAAATTTGACATATTTTTTCCCAATACCTCCAAGAATCAGGTCGATTCTGTTTGCGTATTGCTATGAACCTTGCTATTCTAGTCATATTGCTATCTTTCTAATTTATAGCAATATGGCCATGATGTTACGTATTCTGTTTAGAGTGTTATAGCAATGTTTGTTATGAATTTTGTCATAACAATATTGCTATCATAGACTTCCATAATTGGTGATTTAAGAGCTGACAACACTGTATTTTGTGACTTTAGAACTACAAGGAAGAAGAAAATAACCCTAATTCGTGAGTTTTCTTTATGGTTTCGCATACATAACCTGTATGTACGGCTTTCTTTATTCATGTGAACATCGACATAAAAAATGTTAGGAAACTTTGAATAAAGAACCTTTTTATTCAAAGTTAGGAAACGAAACCAGTCAAATTTACCAATAACCAATTTCCTGGATACCAATAAAATATTGGTTATCAGAAATCGAATGCAGCAATTTTATTCAGGCGTTAATAATTCGAAATTCGATAAACCTTTTCGATGGCAATTCAAAGGGATAGCTGTTGTTGAGATGATTAGAATAATCATCTCAGCTGTTGCCTATGCCTCTATCTTAGTCTGAGAATTTTCCTTGAAATTAAATAATATTCTAGAGAACCTTGAACACATTTCCATTAGCATATACTTTTTTTATTCATGTAAACATCGACTTATTCGAAAATGTTATGAAACAGAAAAACCAATTAAAGTCAAATTGACCTATTTCCTGGATACCGATAGAATTTTGGTTTCCAGAAATCAAATTCAATTTTATGCAGGCGATAATAATTCGAAATTCGATGAACTTTTCCGTTTGGAATTCAAAGGAATGGCTGTTGTTGAAATCATTAGAATAATCAGGTCAGCTGTTGCTTACTATGCCGGTGTTTAAAATCAAATATTCTAGAGAACCTTGAACACATTTCTATTAGCACATTCTTCCCTATCTTCAATATTTTCGAATTCTTGGAAGAAATAATACTGAAACAAATGGATCTCTGAGAGATTCCTTTTCTAAACATTCCTGTTATGAAGCATAGCAAGTACTATTTTGAGGTTGCTAAGATAGCAATGTTGATAGCAAGATTCTTGTTAAGGTGACAGATCATATTGCTCAAAATGGTTGATCAGAATACCAATAATTCCAATCTTGTTATGATAGCCATATCTTTTTCATAGCAATATTGCTATTTGCAAACAGAATCGACCTGAATGTATGATCGTATCAAACTGAAATTTGGTCTACTGCTGTGAAATATGAAGCTCGAAGTCTTAATGGAACTTTTTTTGAATGTGATGAACGGTTTCCGAAAAAAATGTTTTCTGAATTTACCGACAGCATGACTTTGACGAAATTTAGCTTAAACTTGCGCGTCGTTTTACTACACCTTACTGCCAAGTTTCAATCCAATCGCTGCAGTAGCTTCTTAAATAAAAAATAAATAACTTCAAAATTTCAAATGGCTATAACTCCGAAACTATTCGACTTATTTGGCCCATTCACGAACTTAATCGCGGCATTTCAATACGCGACCTACCCTGAAAGTTTCAAGTCGCTAGCTCACTCCGTTCGACAGTTATCGTGTCCACGGCCGGCCAGTAGGAATAAGTTAATTTTGACACTGGATTCGTTATCAGGAAGTGCAATCTAGTCGTTTGAGACCAATTTCGGGAAAAATTCGACATTTGGACAAAACGGTAGCACGATGTTCCCCTGGAACATGCGCGCAAAAATTAGCATAATAAGATTTTCAAAAACATTACATGTTACTTGGCTATATTGGACTTTATTTGTGGTAAAGATGAATCAAACCCAATTGAATTTCGTCAACGATTCGGACATTTATTGTTCGATATTCACATATAAAACGATGGGGTTGCCCTTAATCGTGGCTGAAAAGAAGATATCCTATAATCATTTGTACAAAGTGGGCAAAATTCGTTGTCTACTTCGGAATCACCCTGTGTACAGGGTGGGCAAAATTCGTTGTCTACTGAAAGAATCTCGAGAACTATAGCAGCTAGAAGAAAACTGATAACACATTCTCTAGCTCTTTTTTCCTGACTAATCCGAATCTGAAAACAGATCCAGCTTATCGTTCATAGAACTTTAGTTATGAGCGAAAATTGAGAAATTGCCATTTTCAATAATGCTGAATAACTCGCTTGTTTGAACTCGTATTCGAAATCTGTTGATACATTCTACAGGCACTTTTTTAGGAGAAATTCAAATATAATATGACTGAATTTTTCAATCCACCTATTTTCGAAAGATGAGAAGGATTTTGGATTTTTTAAATGTAAACTATAGTCAAAAGATCTGCTACGAAATTTTTGCTGATTTCAAAAATGTATCATATGTCGCTATTCACAAGAATAATACATGAGAAAATATTCATTACTTTTTTCCTGTTTTTCTTTTCACTGTTGAATTATGAGTAGGCTGACGTTACCATAGCGACGACTCAATATGCATTATCTTTGTGTATGAACTTGCGCCTCCATGATTGGAATCAGCGATTGGCGTCTGAATTTAAGATTGCAGCGCCACGGTGGCCAGTTTTGGAACCTTAGATACAGACATAGATTTTGTTTTGATAGTCGATTTTGTACTGTTTGTTATTGTTTGGTTTGATAATTTTTGATTTCACGATTTATTCAAAGACTTTTTAGACTTTTGTAGTTGACGAGAATATTACTGGAGTACATATTCCATTCTTGTAAAATAGGTATGTATCAATCTTCAATCTTATTGAGTGTAGCAAGTCTTAAATAACGGGGATATCACCAAGGTTAAACAGTATTTTAATATTATTTATTTTCAGATCCAAATGGCAAAATTGACTTTGGTGGATTTCTTAGGCTGTCTTGAAAGTTGAAAAACAGATAGTATTGTAAAACATACTTTTTGGAATAATAGACAAATACTCATAACTTTACTATGTTTATAGCGAAGGACTAAATACTCAATATATTGTGAATAAAATGAATACTTTCACATAAAACTATCGTTAGTCTTATTCATTATGGATTGACAATTAAATTTTCCAACCCTCATATGATTGGTCTTGAAAAAGCTGTAATAAAAAAGCCTTGTACAACTTTGCTTTCATTGAAAAAGGCAGTTTGAACGAACAGTATTCATCACCAGGTATTTCCTTGTTGAGACTCTCTTTTTGCGCGCATGTTCTAGGGGAACAGCGTGCTATCGTTTTGTCCAAATGTCTGTAATTTTGGATGATTGAGCCGAAAATGGCAAGCTAGCAACTTGAAACTTTCAGGATAGGTTGCGCATCAGAATGCCGCGGTTAAGTTCGTTAATGGGCCAAATCGATCGAATAATTTCGGAGTTATAGGCATTTGAAGTTTTGAAGTTATTTATTTTTTATTTCAGAAACAACCTGAGCGATTGGATTCAAACTTTGCAGTTAGGTGGAGTACAACGACGCGCAACTTTGAGCTAAATTTCGTCAGGATCATATTGTCAGTAATTTAAAAAAAAAAAATTTATCGACATTTTTTTCCAAAAAAATTTTTTTTTCGGAAAATGTTCATCATATCCAAAAAAAATTATACTCACACTTTGACCTTCCAATTACACAGTAGTTTACCAAATTTCAGTTCGATACGATCAAAAGATTTGGAGATATCGGGAAAAAATATGTCAAATTTCGAGGTTTTCTTCTCGATATCGTTGATTTTTTCGGTATTACTCGAGAAATACTGATTCAGTCCTGATTAAACTTCACAGCTAGTTTAAGGATGCTGAAAGACAACTTTATGCAAAATCTCGTGATAATCGTGTTATTAGAACAATTTGAAAAAAAAAATTTCTATGATTTTCTCATCATATCACCCACATTAAAATCTGTATGAAACTTCGAACTGTTATTTTCGATGAAGTACTGGATTTCAATTCGATCTGATCTGTATTTTTGGAAATATTGGAAAAATAAAATTTTGATTGGGTATATCTACGGAATCATTGGGTGGATTTTACCCATTCACGAATTCGGCCTTCGTAATTAAGGTCCAAACCTTCTCTACAAATATCGAGTTTCTAAGTTGTTTCTTTCGGAAGTTATTGTGTTAACGCAGTCGGCCGTTAGGCTGACCGTAAACACAATAACTTCCGGAAGAAACGACTTAGAAACTCGATATTTGTAGAGTAGGTTTGGGGCTTAATTACGAAGGTCGAATTCGTGAATGGGTAAAATCCGCCCAATGATTCCGTAGATATACCCATTCAAAATATATAATATAATAAGATATAATCGAATTGAAATCCAGTTATTTATCAGAAAAAAATTTCAAACAGCACTGCCGTGAAGGCAGCAGCTTTAGCGCGCACGTTCAAATTCGTTGCTGAAGCGGTCATATACATTGAACATGCGCGCAAAAGTTCCTGCCTTCACGGCAGTGCTTTTTGAAATTTTTTCAATAGTCAGTTCTATCACTAAAACATTTACGTTGTTCCTTAATGATCAGTTCAACAGACAGATTTCTGGAAGGCATAGCATTCCTCTTAAGTGAATTTCTCTGCTTGGATTAGGGGCCTGGAAAAAATAGTCTTCATGAATGTGATATATTTCATGAGCAATTCGCAATTTTTCACCGGGCTGTGGAAATCTATGGGAAGGGACATTTGAGTTTGCTTTTCCTCAGTAGAAGCACTAGAAAAATCGCACAAACGCCAAGAAAAATGCATAAACTTTCTCATTTTCTTAACATTTCTTTCAACTTGTCAATGATAATGTCTGTACCTCGGGATACTCGGATAGCCACCAGAGAGAATAGAGCTTATCTTCATTCGCCAATTGCTGAATGAATATTTCTATGGTTAATTTGTGGATGTTCTTAAGATCAGCAATATTTCGGGTCATTAGGGATAATAAACAGATTTTCTATCGCTAATCTTAAGAACTATGACAAATTAACCATAGAAATATACATTTATTCAGCAATCACTGATTCCAATCATAGAGGCGCAAGTTCATACACAAAGATAATGCATATTCAATCGTCGCTATGGCAACGTCAGCCTACTCATAATTCAACAGTGAAAAGAACAGCAGGAAAAAAGTATTGACAATTGACAAGTAATATTCATGTGAATAGCGACATATGATACATTTTGAAATCAGCAAAAATTTTGTAGCAAGATAAGAGATCTTTCGATTCTAGTTAACATTTGAAAAATCCAAAATCTTTCTCATTTCTCGAAAATGGCTGGAATAAAATATTCAGTCATATTATATTTGAATTACTCCTAAAAAAGTGCCTGTAGAATGTATCAACAGATTTCGAATACGAGTTCAAACAAGCGAGTTATTCAGCATTATTGAAAATTACAATTTCTCAATTTTCGCTCATAACCCAAGTTCTATGAACGATAAGCTGGATCTGTTTTCAGATTCAGATTAGTCAGAAAAAAAGAGCTCGAGAATGTGTTATCAGTTTTCTTCTAGCTGCTATAGTTCTCGAGATTCTTTCAGTAGACAACGAATTTTGCCCACCCTGTACACAGGGTGATTCCGGAGAAGACCGTCAGATTTTGGGATAAGTTCACGCTTGTTAAGACAGTTTCGAAAAAATGTTTGCTTCAGGATTGGGGCTCTCTATTGAACCGATTTTACTTTTATTGATAACTTTGGTGTCGCTCATTCAATTAGTATGAAATTTTCAATGTATCACAATATGAATGATCGCATCCAAAAAATCGAAAAATGTTTTCAACATACGCGGTTGTTTTCACGATAATTTCAGATTGATTATGCAGGCTTAAAAGACGCCCTGTACGTTGCGTTTCCGAAACATTGCGATCCGTTTCAGATTCTACCATTAAGGGCCGGTATTATAAAACTTAACGGAAAGTTATCTTTAACTTTAACTGACAGTTAAACTTTTGCTCAAAAATGTCGGAATTATAAAAGTCTCATTTCTATCATAGACAAGAAATACTGTGATGATTTCTATGAAAAGGAAATAATTTAAGATTCTGTAATAAATCTAATTAAGCACCGATTTCTGGGTTGTAAAAGCTGGACTTTGGAAAAATGTCCCCTTTCAAAATATCATAGGAATAAACAAATCCTTTATTGACAAATATTCGCACTATGTATCAGGGAGCTTAATGGATTGTGGTTTCCATAAATATAGAATTACTGATTTGAGGGAGAGTTGCAATGATCAATTTTGAATTGTTATACTTTTTGCAATATGCAAGGGATGTTTGGGTATTTATTCGGTAACCTAACTAAAAAAACTACTTCCACTAATGAATATATCGGAAATGAATGCTTAAAAGGAAAAACTTTGGCAATAATGAGATACATTCAATTCAGGAATTATTGAACAATTACAATAAAATTTGTCCAATGCAAATTGGGTACAGAATTTTTTTTACAAATACTTCACTCTTCACCAACGGGCAAGTACTTTCAACTGACACTGGGAGTGGTAATAATCTCAACACTAAATTTGCAAAAATTGTCATTCAATTAAAAAATATGGTAATGTTTTGTGTGGCTCCGGGTTATCAAGCACTGATATCTAGAATTTATACACTGCTACCAGTTTGGTCATTATTATAAGAAAAGTATCCATTGCAATTGTGATGATTTTCTTTCATCTTAAAAGTTAAATAATGTGTATAAATTATTATATTATGCTTCATTATGCCTTTACAACTTTTATCTGTTATATTAGGCACCGAAAAGAATAAATGCCAATGATTTTTTTATTATTTACATCTTATAATAGTTGAACAGAAAGAGTAACTGACATTTTCATCATAATAATATGCCATGATGAACTATCGAGATTGGATTCTTACTCGAGTGAGGTTTATAGCAGGCCTTTTGATGTAAGTATTCCATTACAGGCGTACAGTGTCCAAATAAGCGAAATCGGTTTTTGAATTCCGTCTCTTCCCATAAGTTCAAATGGTTCAGCCGATTTCTAAATATCCTTTCTCAACAATAAGGATATTCAACAATTTTCATGGCATCATCGTCATAGTCACTTAAAAGTTCTTCAAAAATGAAGTGGATATCTCTCAACGAGGATGTTCAACAATATTCATGTCATCTTCGTCATCGTGAATTAAAAGTCCTTTAAAAATAAAGTGAATATATATCTTGCTAACATATTTCCGAAAATATCATAACAACAAACAAATCGAGGTTATATTCCCCTTATATCAGCCGAAAAGACAGAGAATCTGTGGAAAAAAACGATTTAACTTTAACTATAATTGATACCCTAACAACCAGATAAAGATAACCCTACAAATCTAACTTTAACTGGAAATTACTACTTAATTTTCAGTTGAAGTTAAAGTTAACTTTGCGTTAAGTTTTATAATACCGGCCCTAAGAGTAATTATTCAAGTATATCCAATTTTTTTTGGCACAACTCTGGTTTTCCTAAATAATCTTTCAAAAAGATGACAGTTTCGAAATTTCACTCCAACCGATTCTACTTTCTTTGATAACTTTAGTATGGCTTATTCAACTTCGGTGAAATTTCCAGTGTATTGCAAAATGAATGTAAATTGAAAAATTCCAACATTTTTTCAAAATACAGGGTTGTTATTGTTATAATTCCAGATTCTACCATGATGAGATATTATTCAGGTGTTTCTTATTTTTTAGGTGCACTTCCGATTATCCCAGAAATTTTTTTTTGAGAAGAGCATCATCGAAATTTCGATCAAAAGCAGTGAGAATACTCTGCATTAGGTAGTGAAGCTGTATCATCCAAGGATACAAAGCTGCTCGTTAGTGCTAAAATAATATTTTCAAATTCCAAACGAATATATAACCCCAATGGGGGTTTTTCCTTCAAACGAAAATGCAGCAATTTTCATGAAAAATCTCTAGAACATCACATTTCAAACATATAATTTCAATATAATATTTTCAAAAAAATGTTTGATCACCTAAAACTGAAAAATAAACATGGGGGTTTGTATTTAAAGGGATTTGTCTTGAGTTCACGATATGACAACGTCGAATTCAGCTTTCTTGGAAAGAAAAGGACGTCAAATGTGTTACTTTGCTTAGGAAAACAGAGATAGCTATACTTCGATCTGGTTAGTGTAGAAGACGACGACCAAGGAATAGAAAAAGAATAGAGTAGACTGTCATATTACTGACAAATCGCAAACGGAAATTGTTTGGTTATATCTTTGAATAAAGAACAACAGGAAAATGCATAACGCTTTTCTACTTCGTATATCAGTGGGACATAGGCGCCCATATTGAACCTCCAAATATGATTCATGTTAGTTAGTTTCTTCGGACAAAGAAGTCTCGGAACAAGTTGTTCTCTCTTCAAAGTGAAAATAAAGTCGGCCATATGCAACATCCATCCCGGACCGACTTTGTGAGGCATTATGCTCCTTCCTTATGTACTTTATTCAGAGGGTTATATTGACAAAGAACACGTGTGTACCACAGAATAGGAATAAATATTTCATTATTCTATAGCAGAAAAAGCTATTCTACTAAACACCGTTGTCACTTCGTGCATGCCTGGCAAATCCCAAACCCCAATTTTGAAATCTGATTTTGAATACTTTCCGAAGGTGATTTGGGAATATAATGAATCAAATCCATAATAATTATGTTCAAATTTATACTTGCAGTAATAACCCAAATTCAGGAAAAAACCCCATTCTCTTTGTTCATCGATATTTCAGAAGCCAATGGTCGCACAGAAATTCAATCGTGGTATTCAGAAACACAAGTGAATTCTCTACAAGGTCCTGGCACGGGTCTTTAGATTTTTTTTATCCTCACATAACTGAAAAATCGTAAAAAAATAGGAGGTTTTTCCTAATTGGCAATATTCGTTGGATGGTGAATTACCAATTATGAGAATTTTAAGATGGTGTTGATACAACATTAAGAAAGTCACAACTTCACTGTTTTGTTCTACTAAACAACGTTGTCACTTCGTGCATGCCTGGCAAATCCCAAACCCCAATTTTTGAAATCTGATTTTGAATACTTTCTGAAGGTAATTTGGAAAAATGATGAATCAAACCCATAATAATTATGTTCAAATTTGCATTTGCAGTAATTGCCCAAATTCAGTAAAAACCCCCAATGGGGTTTTTTCCATATTCTGTAGCGAATCATTCAATTCAGAAAATTGAATATATAAGAACTGCTTTGCATCCTAGGAATATACAGCTGTAGTACCAAATGCAAAATATTCCCACTATTTTGAAGCGAAATTTCGATAATGTTCTTCTTTGAACTTTTTTTTTAGAAAAACCGAAGGTACTCCAATAAAATTACAAACGCCAGAATAATGACTTATTGAAGTAGAATAGGAATCAGATAGCGAAGTGTTGGAAACGCAATGTATAGGATGTTTTACTCATTCATATTGTACTACACTGAAAATTTCATCAAAATTGAATGAGCTATACCAAAGTTATCCACAAAAGTATAATCGATTGGAGAAAAATATCGATATTGTCTTATTTAAATTTTTTTTTTCGAAAAACCAGAGGTGTACCCAAAAAATCAAAAACGTTTGAATAATGACTTGTTTTGGTAGAATCGTAAACAGAAAGAGACATTTTTTAAACGCAATGTACAAATAAACTGTTTCATGGAGAAAAAACAGCTTCGGTAGGAGGTATTAGGTATCTAGAATCCTCTGTGAGGTTCCAAGGTAAGTCGGTCTGATGATCGATAATGACCGTGAAACTGCAGTATCCGAGGTGAGCTAGAACCTTGAAACTTTCAGGGTAGGTCGCGCATTGGAATGCCGCGGTTAAGTTCGTTAATGGGCCAAATCGGTCGAATAGTTTCGGAGTTATAGGCACTTGAAATTGTGAAGTTATTTATTTTTTATTTCAGAAACTACTTGAGCGATTGGATTCAAACTTGGCAGTTAGGTGGAGTATAACGACGCGCAACTTTGAGCAAAATTTTGTCAAGATCATATTTTCAGTGAGTAAAAAAAAATTTTTTCGACATTTTTTTCCAAAAAATTTTATTTTCCGGAAACCATTAATCATACCGAGGAAAAAATTCCACTCACACTTTCAGCTTCATATTTCACAGCAGTGTACCAAACTTCAGTTCGATACGATCATAAGTTTTGGAGATATCGGGAAAGAATATGTCAAATTTCGAGGTTTTCTTCTCGGTATCGTTGTTTTTGTCAGTATAACTTGAGAAATACTGATTCAATCCTGATAAAACTTCGCAGCTAGTTTGAAGATGCTGAAAGACAATTTTAGGCAAAAATTCGTGATGATCGTGTCATTAGAACAATTTGGAAAAATAAAATTTCTGTGATTTTCTTATCGTATCATCCTCATTAAATTCCGTATGAACCTTCAAAATATAATTTTTCGATGAAGTACTGGATTTCAATTCGATCTGATATGTATTTTTGGAAATATTGGGAGAATAAAATTTCGAACGGGTATATCTGCGGAATCAATGGGTGGATTTTACCCATTCACGAATTCAGCCTTCGTAAATAAGGTCCAAACCTTCTCTACAAATATCGAGTTTCTAAGTTGTTTCTTTCGGAAGTTATTGTGTTTACGCAGTCGGCCGTTAGGCTGACAAACACAATAACTTCCGGAAGAAACGACTTAGAAACTCGATATTTGTAGAGAAGGTTTGGGGCTTAATTACGAAGGTCGAATTCGTGAATGGGTAAAATCCGCCCAATGATTCCGTAGATATACCCATTCAAAATTTTATTTTTCCAGTATGTTCAAATTCATTGCCGAAGCGGTCATCTACATTGAACATGCGCGCACAAGCGGCTGCCTTCACGGCAGTGCTTTTCTAGATTTTTTTCTGATAGTAACCCTGATAATATTGAATCAATAACTAATCACATGCTATCCAACATATTTGACGTATGTGACTGAAAACCCTATGTTTAGTTCACATAGATTCCCAAGAACTCTGTAACTTGAGTTAGTTCTTTTAAGGTGCCACAGATTTTGTAGTACTTCTACATTTTCATACTGGAGTATTTCAAGTTGTGCAACAAGGTTTTCAAATGTCTTCTGTAGACTTATTTCTTGAGAATTTCGAAAAGTAGAGAATTCCATAGGTTTGTCTGTTCGTTTAGAAGTTTTACTGCAGGGTCATTCGAGTACTTATATTTTTTTTGGAAAGAACTATCACGAAGTAACGGAATACTCTACCCATTAAATTTCAGTAAAATTTCAATACTCAAATCTTGCAACCATGTTTATATACTTGAAATATTTCCAGTATTAACAGAGAAAAAGGTTCCTTCAACATTCGCGAGGTCTTTGGAATTATTGAATTCACATAATATTTTCTTAAATTCATTATATTCCCAAAGTAAATTCACATTTTGAAAAATACGTAATTACTACGACCTCTATGTAGAGAGGACAACGATGTGTAGTTATCTGATAGGAAAATGACTATAACCTTACATTTTAAAAATATACACGGTGAAATGTGTCAGAATATCATGGCCAACCGGGAAAGTTTATAAAAGTGAAAGGAGTAGATGAAGAATTTGATGAGGAACCTTCACAGCAGTGGGCACATGTGGTTGATAGAGAAGGTGAAGAAGATATCTCGGGAAAAAATTAGCAGATTTTGTCTAACTACAAACTCTATCAGCCCACTTAGACCCTAAATTTTCTGAATATTTCAACTAACTGAGTTCTAAATTATGAGAGTTATTTTGTTTTGGGCAGACATCAGGTCTATTCTGTGTAAGTTTTGTTACAGTTTCCATATGCCATTTCAGTAACAGTGATGTGAATTGTTTACCAGCAGCAGATGGTTGTACAGTTCCCCAAACCAAAAAATTTCTTGGACAAAGAAACATCACTTGGAAACCTCGAAAAAATATTAAACTTGACTGTAGAAAGACTCACCAATCAGAAAAAATTAGATTTTCTTCTTTTACATCAATAGGCTGATCCTTGTCCATTGTTCAATTGAGATCTCCTGCAAAGATGAAACACTAATAATAAATTGAATATTTAGAATCATTTCTCCTGAATGAAACACACCTACAAAATATCCTATTTGAAAAAAAGCACTACGAACCAGTTGAGCTTGAAGAGCCATGGAATCCAAAAATTTTTTAATCCTAGAAAATGGTATCTACTCTTCCTCATCTTTTTCAAGATTCCATGCCTCTTCTAGCTTCATCCTTTTTACCCCTTTTCTCCTACATGTACGTTTACTATGTTTCAATTGGTTCTGTCTAAAAGTGACTTAAAGCTCCGTACATGTAATATTAGGTCTATATTTGAGAGTATCAAAGCCTACTAGTATATTAAGAGTTCACACCACCAACTCCATAAATGGCCAGTGGATAAAATTGGATCTAAATTGAATGCTAAATATACAGAACGCTATGCAGTATATAACAAGTTCTGCATCCCGTTATCAGATATCAGACTAAATATATACATTTTTTTGAAGTATATATTATAAATAAATATAGACTAAATACAACGGGCCAATTTGTGTATCACACTGATCATTTTATTCATAAGCATCGTATCCATATAATAGAAGTATTAATTAATATGCGATTGCTTCATTTTTCTTTTGAGATTAAAAAAGAAACCCAACTAATTCAGGTGAACAATGGATAGTTCAATTGAAACAAGCATACTTACTAATCATAATCAGTAAAAGCTAATAATTCTTCAAAACAACATTGAAAGAGCTCAACTAATAATGCTGAATTTCACAATTACACTCTATTTCGAACTGATATTGGTAGTGAATACAATAAAATGAAGATTCAAACCAATTTTTACCAGAAAATTGCGAGAAGAATTGATTAATATAAATATTATTTATTTTAACCCTCCTAATTCGTTTTTTCCATGACGATGACTCAATGTTTATTAATTAATTCTATTCTATTCTATGGTGACTCCCACAGAACATAAATATGGTGACTCCGTAAAATATTTTTATGTCGTCTGTGGTCGTTATGCCAAATGTCAAACTTTCAAGTGACAAGTAGCTAATAGCTAATTGTAAACAATGAAGAAATGAATGATTTAAAAAGAATATTCACAAATCACCGTAATTTTCTAGTGCAAATTGATTTAAATCTCCATTTCATAGTATCTACGACAAATATCAGTTCGAACTGTAAAATTGAAAGTTGAGCTCATTGAAGGTAGTTTTGGAAGAATCATTATCTCTTACTGATTAGTTTGAATTAGGTTCATCTACTGTTCACTTGAACTGATTAGGTTTTTTTTAATCTCGAAAGAAAAATAAAGTAGTCACACATTAATTATGATTTTAAATATTTACTGACTTAGTCTATGATGCATGAATCCTATGACTGAGATGCGGAGGCTTGAGACTAAGACTATGCTTATGAATACGATCAAGATTGCGATGCATGAATTGGCCCATTGTATTTAGTTTGATACTGGTACTGCAAACTGATGACGGGATGCAGAACTTGTTCCATCTTACATAGCGTTCTGTATATTCAGTATTTATTTTAGATTCAATCTTAACTCCACAGATGAATTTTGTAGTGTAAATTCTTAATTTACCGGTAGGCTTCGATGATCTCGATAGGTTTTATAATAGGATGTGTTTGTAGGTGTTTATCATCCACAAGAAATAGTTCCAAATGGTCAACTTATTATTAGGGTTTAATCTTTGAAGAACCTTGTTTGAAGGATATCCCAATTGAACAATGGATATGGACCAGTGTACTGATTTAAAAGAAGAAAACCTCAGTTCTTTTGATTGGTGAGTCTTTACCATAGCAAAGTTATATATTTTTTGGCCTTTTGAAGCACTTTCTTTGTACAAGAAATTTTTTGTTTTGAGTAACCCATAGACCTAAAATAACATGGACGGAGCTTTAGAAAGAGAGGATTGTAACGTACATAAGAGAGAGATGGAGTGCCTCTTCTAGCTCCATCCTCTTTTGAACTCTTCAAAATAGTATCCACTCTCCCACTCGTATTTTTTAAGATTCCAAGCCTCTTCTAGCTCCATCCTTTTTATCCCTAGAAAACACATATTCATTCTCTCTTGGATGTATATTTCAATCGATTCAGTCTAAAAGTGACGTAAAGCTGGGTCCATGTTATATTAGGTCTATGGAGGAACCGTACAACCATCCGATGTTGGTAAGCAATTTACATCCCTGTTACTGAAATGGAATAAGGAAACTGTAACAAAACTTCCACATTATAGTCCTGATTTTTCCAAAACATATTAACTTCCACTCGCCAAGTTGTAGTTATAAGTTGATAAGTGGGCTGATAGAGATTGTAGATAGACAAAATTTACTCATTAGTTCTGGAACGACCTTCTTCATTTTCTCTTTCAATCCTTTGTGCCCACTGCAGTAGAAGTTTCCCCATAAATATTGTCTCCAAAAATCTCCCCGGACCAGCAGAAGTTTGATGTGAGTTTATTTTATGTCTGCGCAAACAACAAACAAAGCCTTTTCAACTTCTGTAAATGGTTATGTTTATATGATGATAAATCTGTAAATTCATGATACAGAATGGAGCCCTTGAAGTAATTCATAATATCATTTACTTTTGTACCTATGTTCTTGGAAACGGCGTGCTATTATTCGCTCAAATGTTGAATTTAACTATTTGGCCTGCTGTTGGCATGGTAACTTACTAACGGAAAGCATCAGGAATCAGAACTTTTCAGGGAGGGTTGCTTGAATGCGTCGTCTAAGTAAGTAAATGAACCTAATCTGCCGAACGGGTTTCAAATTAAACCCATTTGCAATTTCATTGCTATTTACTCAAAAATCAAAAAAGTAGCCTCCTGAAGAATTGAAACTTGGTAATCATTTGTGAAATGACCATAGGCATAATTATGCTTCACGTCAGTGTTTTCTCGAAATATTTCAATCTATATACAGAGTGTAACAGCCAAATGGAATAAATTCGATAACGAATAAATGAGGGGGTGTTAGGAAAAACGCTCGGACACGTCGATTTGTAATTTTAAATGCGCATAGTTTTCAAGAAAATAAAATTATATAGGGTGTTCCATGCGACCGTGGCCTATACCAACTTTCTTATTTCAAATGTAACCCCCTGTATATTATTTATTTTTTGGATTCTTCAGAAAATTCTAGATATAATTCATGTACAATGTCCTATACCTATCCTCAACTTTTTCGGAAATATTAAGCGTTTTCAGAAATGTTGAGTAACGTTAGAAGACAATTCTACACCAGATTAGCATGTTGCCAAGACGTTCGCGGCGAGCATTTTGAACATTTCCTACATTGACATTAATGTTTTTTTTGTTTTTTTTTAATTATTAAGAAATAATCAGTATTACTTATTAGGTTTTAAGTGTAATGTACCGAATTTGTGAAATAAAATAATTTTTTTTATTCAAGACGTTGATTTTTGAAATAAATCTGAAAACACTTAATATTTCCGAAATAGTGAAAGATAGGTATAGGACATTGTGCATGAATTGTGTCTAGAATTCTCTGAAGAATCCAAAAAATAAATAATATACAGGGGGTTGCATTTGAAATAAGAAAGTTGGTATTGGCCACGGTCACATGGAACACCCTATATAATATTATTTTCTTGAGAAATATGCGCATTTAAAATTACAAATCGACGTGTCCGAGCGTTTTTCCCAACACGCCCTCATTTATTCCTTATCGTATTTATTCCATTTGGCTGTTACACTCTGTATATTTATCATGTAGAATCAGCCTCAAATTTATACAGGGTGATTCCGGAGGGGACTGTCAGATTTTGGGATAAGTTTACACTAGTCAAGACAGTCTCGGAACACTGTTTGGTTTATGGTTGGGGGTCTCTATTGAGAATATACAGGGTGATTTGTCCGATTTTACTTTTATTGGTAACTTTGGTATGGCTTATTCGATTTCGATGAAATTTTTAGCGTAGCACAATTGTGATGAACACATTCATTGATTTCAAATTGTTTTTCAAAATAAGCGGTTGTTATTGTGATAAACCCAGATTAATTGTGCAGGTTGAAAAAACACCCGGTACATAGCGTTTCCTAAACTACTCTATCTGTTTACGATTGTACTATAATAAGTCATTATTTATAATGATAATCGAAATTGATTCCTCACATAACCCTTGATGAAACATGATAAATCGATAGAATAGAAAAAACACAACTTGACAAAGTTTCACAATTTATTAAAATTTGTTGACACGCGTGTTTCGGGTTTTATCCCATTTTCAAAACTGAACACATATGAAAACAGAAAGAATACATTCATTATAATTATCAAATAACACATGCTAAAATCGGGGACAGGCGGAAATCTAACTGGTCGTTTACAATTGGGAGATTTTGTTTTTGGGCTGATGATATTTCTAGTATCTCTAAAAGATCTAAACGTTTACTTTTATCACCCTTATGTAGAATTTTTATATTATTAAAGTCTATGAAGTGGTTGAGAGTAATACAGTGAGTGGAGAAACCTGTTGTTGATTTATTTTGTAATATGGATCTTTTATGTTCATCAACTCTAACCCCGAGAGAACGACCAGTCTGGCCTACGTAAAATGCAGGGCACTCGTCACATGACAGCATATATACACCACTCAACTGTGAATTATTCAGTCGATCCTTCCCATTAAAAAATATAGATCTCAAATTCTTTTTATTGGTACATATAACATCAATTTCATTTTTTCTGATTCTTTTGCAAAGTTGTTCACTGAGAGATGGGATGTAATTGATGTACACAAATTTCTCAATTTCATCATTAACTTGAGGTGGATAAATTAAAGACAACAATTTTGTTTGTTGTTTTTTGAAAATTAATTTGTCTATTATGTTAGGAGAGTAGCCGTTGTTTTTGGCAAGTAATTTAAGAACTCTAACTTCATTTTCAAAATTATTTTTAGACAATGGGATCGAAGTTAACCTATGTACTAGGGCATGGAATGCCGACATTTTGATTTTTATAAGGGTGTGAACTACTGTTGTGAATAAGAATATCTGAGAAAGTGGGTTTTCTGTATATATCGAATTCGAGGTGGTCATTTACTCTTTTTATTTGAATATCTAAGAAATTTAAACACTTGTCGTCATTTTCCACCTCCAGAGAGGTGGAGTGCATGGAGGTGAAAGTGGCTTGACATCATCTATGAGTGAGACAAATATAACATTTTACGAAAAGGTGAAGAATTTCACAAATGTACATTTTGACGCATGTGAACTGAATTTGTTAGGGAAAGGTTTAAAGTACTGCCCGAATAATTTTAATCAAACTGACCACAAACACCTAGCTGTAAATGTAGAATTAGCTCTGAACAGAATCGAATCTCCAAACAAACAACACTTAGAAAAATCATTATGTGCGGAAATTATCTCTAATGCGACATTTATAAATGAAAAAACCGAGATGAAAATTGTGAAACAAATAAAGAAAAAAGCCTCAGATAATGAATTAATTATAACTAAAGCTGACAAAGGCAATACTGTTACCATTTTATATAAAAACGACTACTTAAGAAAAACGGAAAATTTGTTGACCCCTGACAATTTCAAGAAATTAAAATCTGACCCCACCTCAAAATTCCAATGTACAGTGAAAAAGACTATCAAGAATTGCCCTAACTTGTTATCTGATATGAATGCCCCTTTGATTGTGATGAACCCAACAATACCTTTATTATATGCTCTTCCGAAAATACACACGGAAAATTGTCCGATGAGACCCATTGTCTCCTACACAAATGCACCAGCCTCAAAATTATGTAAATATTTGAATTCTATACTACCTGATATGATTCAACATAGTCCAATATATTCCATCAAAAATAACATCGATTTGACCAATGAATTAAAAACTCTAATAATTCCCATGAATGCAAAACTCATTTGATGTAGTGAATCTGTTTCCATCCATACCGACTACAGAAGTCGAGTATTTAGTTAGCCAACAACTTAATGAAAACCCTTCAGTCACCATGGCTATGAAGGAAGAGGCAATGAGACTACTTAAGATATGTCTAGGTCAAAGTTATTTCAAATTCAACGATAATATTTATCAACAACTTGATGGTTTACCAATGGGTTCTCCCTCATCAAATTTTTTCAGTGAAATATTTATGACCGCTTTAGAGAAGAAAATATTTTCTCCTGTAAATGTTAGTCTGATTGTATCTGTATTGTACTGGAAACGATATGTAGATGATGTTTTTTGTATATGGACTGGCTCAAGTTCACAACTTGAATCATTTTTAGAATTTCTGAACTACTTTTATAATTCCATTTAGTTCACTCTGGAGGTGGAAAATGACAACATGTGTATAAATTTCTTAGATATTCAAATAAAAAGAGTGAATGAACACCTCGAATTCGATATATACAGAAAACCCACTTTCTCAGATATTCTTATTCACAACAGTAGTTCACACCCTTATAAAATCAAAATGTCGGCATTCCATGCCCTAGTACATAGGTTAACTTCGATTGTCTAAAAAAAAAATAGTAATTTTGAAAATGAAGTTAGAGTTCTTAAATTACTTGCCAAAAACAACGGCTACTCTCCTAACATAATAGACAAATTAATTTTCAAAAAACAACAAACAAAATTGTTGTCTTTAATTTATCCACCTCAAGTTAATGATGAAATTAAGAAATTTGTGTACATCAATTACATCCCATCTCTCAGTGAACAACTTTGCAAAAGAATCAGAAAAAATGAAATTGATGTTATATGTACCAATAAAAAGAATTTGAGATCTATATTTTTTAATGGGAAGGATCGACTGAATAATTCACAATTGAGTGGTGTATATATGCTGTCATGTGACGAGTGCCCTGCATTTTACGTAGGCCAGACTGGTCGTTCTCTCGGGGTTAGAGTTGATGAACATAAAAGATCCATATTACAAAATAAATCAACAACAGGTTTCTCCACTCACTGTATTACTCTCAACCACTTCATAGACTTTAATAATATAAAAATTCTACATAAGGGTGATAAAAGTAAACGTTTAGATCTTTTAGAGATACTAGAAATATCATCAGCCCAAAAACAAAATCTCCCAATTGTAAACGACCAGTTAGATTTCCGCCTGTCCCCGATTTTAGCATGTGTTATTTGATAATTATAATGAATGTATTCTTTCTGTTTTCATATGTGTTCAGTTTTGAAAATGGGATAAAACCCGAAACACGCGTGTCAACAAATTTTAATAAATTGTGAAACTTTGTCAAGTGTGTTTTTTCTATTCTATAATGATAATGTCGAAACTTCGCTCCAATCGATTCTACTTTTATTGATAACTTTGGTATGGCTCATCCAATTTTGATGAAATTTGCAGTGTAGAACAATCTTAATGAGTACATTCAATAATCGCAACAATCTTTCAAAATACGGTGTTGTAATTGTGATAATTTCAGAATTTCAGATTAATTGTGCAGTTGAATGATATGTCATCACCCAGAGGTTTTTGATTTCTTTGGCACACCTCCGGTTTTCCTAGAGAACATTTTTGAAGAAGAGCATTGTCGAAATTTGGCTCACAAGCAGTGAGAGTATTCCGCACTAGGTAGGAAAGCCGTATTGTCCAAGGATGCAAAGCAGTTATCAAGTTCTAAAATATTCTTTTCAAATTCCAAATTCATATTTAATTACTAATATTTTGTATGAAATCATTCAATTCAGAATATATTTAGAATTTGAAAAGAATATTTTAGAAGTGACGAACAACTTTGCATCCTTGGAATATACAGCTTTCGTGCCTAGTGCAGAATACTCTCACTGCTTGTGAGCCAAATTTCGATGATGTTCTTCAAAAATGTTTTCTAGGAAAACCGGAGGTGTGCCAAAGAAATGAAAAACCTCTGGGTTATGACATATTATTGTAGAATCTGCAACGAATAAGAAATTTTGGGAAAAGCAATGTACAGGGTGTTTTTTTCAACTGCACAATTAATCTGAAACTCTGAAATGATCACAATTACAACACTGTATTTTGAGAGATTGTTGCGATTATTAAATGTACTCATTCAAATTGTTCTACACTGCAAATTTCATCAAAATTGGATGAGCCATACCAAAGTTATCAATAAAAGTAGAATCGATTGGAGCGAAATTTCGACATTATCATTATTTGAAAAAATGTTCTCGGAAAACTAGAAGTGTGCCAAAAAATCAGAAACTCTCAAATAATGACTTATTACAGTACAATCGTGAACAGATAGCGTAGTTTAGGAAACGCTATGTACAGGGTGTTTTTTCAACCTGCACAATTAATCTGGATTTATTACAATAACCGCTTATTTTGAAGAAAACTTTGAAATTAATGAATGTGTTCCGCACTATTGTACTACGCTGAAAATTTCATTGAAATCGAGTAAGTCATACCAAAGTTATCAATAAAAGTAAAATCGGTCGAATCGGACAAATCACCCTGTATATTCTCAACAGAGACCCCGAACCATAAACCAAACAGTGTTCCGAGACTGTCTTGACTAGTGTAAACTTATCCCAAAATCTGACGGTCTCCTCCGGAATCACCCTGTATAAGAGGAATATTATAGAACAAAGAATAATTTCATGAATACTTTGGACTGTTCAATGAAAATGTATCAAATATTCGGAACTCTATTTTTTATTAATGGTCCCACGTTGAAGCTACATTGGGCTGAACTCATGAAAAATGATCAAAATCTGCTACATTATAGAATATAAGCTGATCAGACAGAGGTCCTGTCTCAACTATCTATGTTGAATTAGAATCGGTATGATGAATAAAAAAAAATTATTATTTTAAAATCACAGTATTTTCACGCGCTTGTTATGGGAAATATCGAGGTATCGTTTCGTCACAATGTCTGTAATTCTCGAATTTTGGGCCGAAAACTGTTGAAACGACTAGGTTGGTCTCCCTGTAGAAGAATACGTGGTCAAATTTAATTCTGTGCTCCTATCTTCGAAGGAAAGGACGAAGCGACTTGAAATTTTCAGATTAGGTTTGGAGTCCAAATGACTCGGTTGAGTTCGTAAATGGGTGAACTTGGCCGAAATGTTTTGAAGTTGTGCCAATTTGAAATTTTGACGTTAGCTCTTAAATGCCTCCAGAGGTAGTGATGCGATTAGTTTGAAACTTCTGAAGTTTGTGAAAATATCAACTCAAAACTTCGTTCAAAATTTTGTGAGGATTTATTCGTGAAAAAATGCGTTGAAAATTTTGTTGTTGAAAAAACTAGTTTTGTTCAGAAACCATAAACCAGATAACAATAAAAGTTGGGACAGACCTTGAAGTCAATATTTAAAAGCATTGGTTCAAATCTCAATTCGATCCGATATCCTTTTTAGAGTTATTAGGAAAAAAGTATGTAAAATTTTGTTGTCGATTTGAATTTTTCAGGTCATTTCCTTATTTCCTTGAGAGGTATCGATACGATCAGTTTCAAACATAGAAATTAGTTGAAAAATACCAACGCGCAACTTCGTGTAGAATTTTCTGTGGATTAATTCGATAGTAAATTGAAAAAAAATTTCCTGAGGGCACAGACCTTGGAGTCAATATTCAACAACAGTATTTCAAATTTCCATTCGATATTTATTGTCGGAGCGAGGCCTACGTGAATTAACAGGCCGGAAGGTTAGATGTTGCCGTTGTTACAAAGGAGTGTCACGAAGCAGGGAAAAAAGGAGATTGAGCACTGATGTCATAGTCACTTTACAGTTGACGGTGTGATTCTCGAAATGCTTTTAACGTGATATCAATAAGAACCTTTCGTGAAAAAAAATACACAGCATTTCGTTAATTTATGATTAGTTTAATAATCCATTATCGTAAATAATCCAGAACTCACCACGAGGAGGAGCTGTATTACTGAGTTCCAAAAGATTACCATCAGATAGGTATTATTCTAGATTCTGAAGCGTTTAATATCAATAAAACATAACGGCTATCGAAAGAGAAAAATAGAAAAGATATAATCCCTGAAACCGATCATGCATACTTTCACTGTTATGCACCTGGAAAATGGAAGAGAATTGAAGATGGCCACAAAAAGTCTGTAGAATAAATGGGGTTCGGGGAAACTGCTTATTTCATTTGTTCCCCATAAATTGTAGATTTCTTTAATCATTAGAGAGGTGCCAATGTCATCCGTATTAGTTTTTTTTCAGTGATTACTTATACAACTTTTGAAGAACTGCTGGTAGCATCAGACGAATCTGAAGTTAAATTGATCCTATTCATTATATTGAGTTTCCGAATTTCGAACATCTATAAATCGAATTTGGAAATGGGTATATTGACTTCTTCAAAATCATTCGTTCTCAAATTGCTAAAATTATTGAACCCCGACGATATTTTTGATACCTTTCCCTGGAAAAATGTATTTCATAAACTATAATAAATCATTTTCTTGAACTTTGAGGGAGAAGTTGGAAAAACCGTGTCTTTGAAATTGGCATAAAAGTGTGAAATCGATTTAATCTGAGCCTGATTGTGTCAATAGATATGAATTTTGTCATGGTGAACAACTAATTTTTGTCTTCGATGTTCAGAATCAGTTCTTTTGGAGGTATTTGTAGAAGCATTGTTTAACTAAACAATGGTAGAAGACATGTAACTAGGTTGACTTGGAAAAATTGAAGGAAAATGAATCATCAGTTAATTTGGGAATTTTTCTCGGTTTACTAATTAATCAACCATCTGAAGTTACAGAAGGTACAGAATAACAGTCCTTCTACAGTATGAGCATCTACAAAAATACCTACTACCATTGCTTACTTCAGTATCGTCGTTAATTTCGAAACTGTCTTTCTCTATGTAAATATTGTATTCAGCCATTGTCATCTTTTTTTACAGAATCTCTGGAAAATTAGAAAACGTAAACTTTTAAAGCATTTATAATAGGTCTAATAACCGGGTACTGCACAAGTACGAGCCATGATGAACCTCGTATCCAAGATTTTCAATTCTGGAAATATATAACCTGTTGATTTCTCTAAATATCGATTCTTCAAGTAGTATTCCAGAACGAAACGCACTCGAACAACACTTCACAAACATTAAGAAAGATTTAAACACTAATTTTCACCTAAAACACTAATAACACAACCGATCAGAGCGAAAAACTGGATAATGCGAACGTTTTATCTCGTTTCCCGGTGAAATAATGATGTAAAAAAAAGCGTGTATGGACGATCGCATAGCACTCTGTTGTCTATGACGCTCCATTGTAGAACTTGCAACATCGCAATTTCGGACATCCTTCTGGCCTTATAGATTACGTAGGCTACGGTCGGAGATATTGGGAAAAAAGTGCGTAAGATTTCGTTGTTAATTAAAAAAATTGTGTTTGTTTCCTGAATATTTCGAGACAGACTGCAGCATTACATTGGAAGTCTTTCTATGGTGATATTGCATCTTCATGTCGTTCTTCAACCATGTTTTCATTCCTTGCATTCGTCCTTGGATGGCTGCATAACTTCAATTCTGGGTTTTGAAGGTGATGTACTTGGGGAATTTTTTTAAATGCGGGCAAATGATTTGGGTATGTTCATTACTTCTTAGTAGAAGTTTGAAATACCATAAGACCAAGAAGCTAATTTCAGCTTTTAACAAATTTCTGATACTTTCGGTCTTGACTTGGTGGAAACTTATTTCAATTAAAAATGAAGGTCGATAAGGAATGAAATCAACCACTAATCGAAGGCAATAAAAAAAAATTCCAACCCACAATGGGGGTTTTTCCTTTAAACGAAAATGCAGGTATTTTCATGAAAAACCTTCAGAACATCACATTTCAAACATATAATTTCTAAATTATATTTTCAAAAAAATGTTTGATCACCTAAAACTGAAAAATAGAAAGGGGATTTGCATTCAAAGGGATTTGTCTTGAGTGCACGATATGGCAACGTCGAATTCAGCTTTCTTGGAAAGAAAAGGACGTCAAATGTGTTACTTTGCTTAGGAAAACAGAGATAGCTATACTTCGATCTGGTTAGTGTAGAAGACGACGACCAAGGAATAGAAAAAGAAGAGCGTAGACTGTCATATTACTGACAAATCGCAAACGGAAATTGTTTGGTTATATCTTTGAATAAAGAACAACAGGAAAAAGCATAACGCTTCTCTACTTCGTATATCAGTGGAACATAGGCGCCCATATTGAACCTCCAAGTATGATTCATGTTAGTTAGTTTCTTCGGACAATGAAGTCTCGGAACAAGTTGTTCTCTCTTCAAAGTGAAAATAAAGTCGGCCATATGCAACATCCATCCCGGACCGACTTTGTGAGGCATTATGCTCCTTCCTTATGTACTTTATTCAGAGGGTTATATTGACAAAGAACACGTGTGTACCACAAAATAGGAATAAATATTTCATTATTCTATAGCATAAAAAGCTATTCTACTAAACACCGTTGTCACTTCGTGCATGCCTGGCAATTCCCAAACCCCAATTTTCAAATCTGATTTTGAATACTTTCTGAAGGTGATCTGGGAATATGATGAATCAAACCCATAATAATTATGTTCAAATTTGTATTTGCAGTGATAACCCAAATTCAGGAAAACCCCCCATTCTCTTTGTTCATCGATATTTCAGAAGCCAATGGTAGCACAGAAATTCAACCGTGGTATTCAGAAACACGAGTGAATTCTCTACAAGGTTCTGGCACGGGTCTTAAGATTTTTTTTATCCTCACATGACTGAAAAATCGTAAAAAAATAGGAGGTTTTGTCCTAATTGGCAATATTTGTTGGATGGTGAATTACCAATTATGAGAATTTTAAGATGGTGTTGATACAACATTAAGAAAGTCACAACTTCACAGTTGCATGTAATAATCGATCACTCAGGGAATGATGACTGTACTGTACTAAATTCAAACGAGTCTGCTTGATTGCTATTAATACAATAGTTGAAAAATACAGATTTCTCTGGAAAACCGTTACATAACATCTTTCTATATTAATATCTTACGATATACTTTTATTGTCTTCAACGTATTACCTCTTCAATGACAAATTACTGTATTAACTGACATACAATGATTTAAGTAAAAAACTTGAGAAAACGGTAACATAATAAAATACAATCCAAAAACAATACTAGGCACAGTGTTTCAGCTCCTATTATTAGATTTAGAATCATCAGTAGCATTTATTCTACATCATATGTCAAAATCTTACCATATGTCTTCACGTACACTTCTCTTCGACGGAATGCAAAAGCTTATTGAATTGTGCATAGAAACAATATTACCACAAGTTGTATAGCTTCTTCTTTCCTTGACAAACGAAATGCGGTAAAAAACACTTGAATTGGGGTTTTTCCTTTAAACGAAAATGCAGTTATTTTAATGAAAAACCTTCAGAACATCACGTTTCAAACATATAATTTCAATATTATATTTTCAAAAAAATGTTTGATCACATAAAACTGAAAAATAGAAATGGGGATTTGCATTTAAACGGATTTGTCATGAGTGCACGATATGGCAACGTCGAATTTAGCTTTCTCGGAAAGAAAAGGACGTCAAATGTGTTACTTTTCTTAGGAAAACAGAGATAGCTATTCTTCGATCTGGTTAAAGTAGAATACAACGACCAAGGAATAGAAAAAGAAGAGCACAGAAAGTCATATTACTGACAAATCGCAAACGGAAATTGTTTGGTTTTATTGACAAAGAACACGTGTGTACCACAGAATAGGAATAAATAGTTCGTTATTCTATAGCAGAAAAAGCAATTCTACTAAACAATGTTGTCATTTGTGTAGCATGACAAATCCCAAACCCCAATTTTGAGACCTGATTTTGAATACTTTCTGAAGGTAATTTGGGAAAATGATGAATTAAAACCATAGCAATTATGTTCAAATTTGCATTTGCAGTAATAACTCAAATTCAGAAAAATCCCCCATTCCGTCGAAGTGAAGTGTACGTGAAGACACGTGGTAAGATATTGACATATAATGTAGAACGAATGCAACTGATGATTATAAATCGAAAGATATAAGATGAAACACTGTGTCTAGTAAATTTTCGGATTTTATTTTATTATGTTACTGTTTTCTCAAGTTTTTTACCTAAATGTATGTCAATGGTATGCCAGTTGATAAAATAATTTGTCATTGAAGATGTAGTACGTTGAAGACAATAAAAGTCTGCAGCAGCACCAAAAATGTCAGTTCACAATAACAAAGTCTGTTTGTCCTCCCAGCGGCCATGTTGTGACGTTAGCTGACATTGCCCTATTCCTAAACCCAAAAGCAGAAGAGTAACGAAAATGTCTGCTCTCAAGGAGCACCTCACACTAACCTTTATTCCAAAAACAGGGAAAAAAGACTGGACTGATCCCAGATTTCTTAGGCCCATTTGCCTTAACTTCCTTTTTGCTCAAAACAATGGAGAAGGTAGTAGATAAAACTACATAAGAACGGAGAATGTGGAGAAAAAGCCACTTCACAACTGTCAGCAAGCATCGGGGCGGGACGTTCCACGGAAACTTCTCTGTATGGGCTGACTGAAGGCATCCAGAAGACTTTGAACAATAAAGAAATCGCATTGTGCGCTTTCCTAGACATATCTGGGGCCTTTGACAACACAACACATGTGTCTGTCAGAGAGGCACTTGTAAGGCGAGGAGTAAACGATACCATTATAAAATGGTTGTGTGAGGTGCTCTCGACGGGGACAGCTGAGACATTGGTGGGCAGTCAGACCATCTCTGTTGAAACTACTTGCGGAACACCTCAAGGAGGAGTATTATCCCCCCTCCTATGGAGCCTGGTAGTGGATGAACTATTGCGCAGAGAGCTTGGCTTCGAATGCATAGGATATGCCGATGACATAGTCCTAATAGTAAGAGGCAAATTCGAGGATGACCTCTGTGAGTTGTTGCAGAGGGGCCTCAGAATTATTGAGCAGTGGTGCTTATTAGTGGGTCTCAACATAAACCCAGCAAAGACCACAGTTATTCCCTTTACTCGGAAGAGAAACCTTCCAGCTATGAAGTCCATTTCGGTAAATGGAGTTATTGTAGAATGGAAGTCTGAAGTCAAATATCTGGGAATCACCCTAGATAGTAAGCTTCTGTGGAATGAGCATGTTAAAATTACTGCTAGTAAAGCGATAAGGGCTTTAATGTAAAATACTGCGATGGATGTACATCATGATTGTAAAACCGATAAAAAATACAGGGCAGTAGTCTGGTTTGCTAAAACAGGGCAGATAAGCACGAGGAAAATACTCGACAAGGTACAAAGGCTTGCCTGTGTTTGCATCACTGGGGCTATGAGAACATGCCCGACTAGAGCACTTGAGGTCATTATAGATCTCAGTCCTCTACATCTAGTGATCAATAGGGTAGCCCATGAAGCTATCCTAAGAATCTCTAGGGAAGGTACAGGGAATGAGAGAATCAAAAGTCAGAGAGCTTGGTCCTCCCTGAACAAGTACATCTCATTAGCGAACCTACCTAGTGATGTTATGATTAAAAAAGTAAGCATCGAGAAGAACTTTGACTCAGTGCTTTGTAAAAGGGAAGAATGGGAAAAGGAATAAACTACCCAAAACTTCAAAGCAAATACCGTTAAATGGTATACAGATGGTTCTAAAACCACGACGGGGCCGGCGCTGGAGTATACGGGCCTAGAACTAAATGTACACTATCGCTAGGCTCCTACTCGAGTGTTTTTCAGGCAGAAATACTTGCTATCGAAAGATGCATAGACATAAACCTGGAAAGAAACTATCAAGGGTGTGACATAGTTATCCATTCTGATGGTCAGACTGCTATTAAAGCACTGAACTCCTTTGTCATCGACTCAAAGCTGATATGGGAGTGCCGAAGGAAAATCAATGAAGTAGGCAAGAATAACAAGGTCTCCTTAGTCTGGGTTCCTGGGCACCCAGGAATCAAAGGAAATGAAGAGGCCAACACTCTAGCCAGAAAGGGAGCACAAACGCTACCTACTGGCCCAGAACCTTTCTGTGGTATAAGCAAATGTATCGATAAGAAAGAGTTTTTGGAGGAGGAAGAGAATGAAAAAGGGGCACTCTGGAGGAATTCTCCAGGAATTAAACACTCTAAAAAGTTCCTTCGGAACTTTGAAATTGCTAAATCCAAAAATCATTTGGATCTCTGTAAGAACAAGTTACGCCTCCTCACTGGTTTCCTCACATAACACCTGTGCAGATTCTGTGGGGAAGAGGAGGAAACTCCTGTTCACCTGATCACAGAATGCTTCGCCATTGTGAGCCTGCACAAGAAATATCTTGGACATGAGTATTATAGGAGGAATGATAACTTAGCCTCCTTGAAGCCCTCACAGATATTAGAATTCATCAGAGCTCTAGAGCTGGAGGGCGAACTGTAGGTTGTGAAAACAGCTCCGACAAGGGGGCACAATAGACCTTAAGATCGCAGTGGAATGTAACCCCTTGCCAACTATTAACACCTCACACTAATGCTTCAAAAGAAATTCACTTCTCTGAATGAGTACAAATGTTGTATTCCCAGATATGAGAAATATTACTTCGAATTTAATCAACTCCTCTCAATGAAAAACGAGACCAAACTTTTTTCAAATATTTTATATTTTGGTCTACTGATCAAAAGGCCCTCATGAAATTCCGCATAATCCTCCAAACTGTCTTGGAAATATTGAGGAAATTAAATATTGAATGCGTATATCTACGGAATCGTTGGTTGGATTTTACCATTTGGCATTTTCGAATTTTGTAATTAAACTCCTGACCTACAATGCAAGTATTAGTCTCTGATTAGATTCGTTCGGAAGTTATTTTGTTCACTATCGCTGGTAAGGTTGGTCATAAACATAATAACTGAACATAACCACTGAGAGACTCAATTTTGTGGAGTAGGTTTTCGGTTTAATTGCGGAGGTTGAAATCGTGAATGGGTAAAATTCGCCTAAGGATGCCGTATATGAAGGTAGCCATTCAAAATTTTATTTCTTCAATATTTCCAAAAATTCAAATCGGAGAATGGTAGCTGGAGGTTCATTCAGAAATACTCGAGGACTATATGGAAAGAAGATTGCCAATGCTTTCCATCAGGAAGTCCCGTAAACTTAAATCTGCATTTCGAAACTTGACGGTCCATCTGATATGGACTTCCCGCGTATTTTCCAATCAGTTTTTCCACTATAAAAACAGTCACTGACTACATGAATAGTATTTAGGCCTTTTCACAACGAAACCAGCAATTTCCTAAAGATAAATTCAACATTTGATTTTGGGAATTGTAGAAAAGCACTTACGTGGAGTCAGCAGCTTTTGTGCGCATGTTCAATTTCGTTACCGAATCGGTGTTTATAAGAAAGAATTTTCATGCGGATTTTGCGCGCATGTTCTAGGGAATGGTACGCTATTATTTTGCCCTAATGTCTATACTTTTGTTGTTTTCTCGAAAATCACTGATCTCTTCCATTTCTGTAACAAGTTATGAGTTGTATTGCTTGACTGAATTTATTAACATTAAGGAACAAAAAAAAACATTGAGCTGAAAAATAATTCTTGTTCTGATGATTCTACCATAGTTTGCAGAGTTCGGAAAATGAGATCCAAGAGATGATGCCCGAAGAAGTGGACATTTCAGCTGTGAAGCTTGAAGATGTGGATACTGAAGAACAATTCGTCGATGAAGATGTAATCCACGACAGAGAAGCGTTTTTGAACGGGGGGGATGTTCATAGCAAAACCAAAACAATCATTCAAAATGATCATCTCAAGAGGCATATAGAACCTGTTCACTCGAGTATTGAACAATATTACTGTGGTGAATGTGAATATTCTTCTGTAGAAATGAGTAGTCTCAAAGATCATATACTATCCGTTCACTTGAATATAAAAAAATATAAGTGTCATCTGTGTGAATATGCTACAAGGCAGAAAGTTGATCTCAACAAGCATATAGATTCTGTTCATTTGAAAATCAAGAAATACCAGTGTGATGAATGTGAATATGCCGCAACTCAAAAGGGTAATCTCAAGAGACATATAGAATCTATTCACTCGAGTGTCAAAAAATATCAGTGTGGTGAATGTGAATATGCTTCAGCTGAAATGAGGAGTCTTAAATATCATATACAATCTGTTCACTTGAATATACAAAAATATAAGTGTCATATGTGTGAATATGCCGCGAAGCAGAAAGTTGATCTCACCAGGCATATAGATTCCGTTCATTTGAAAATCAAGAAGTATCAGTGTGGTGAATGTGAATATGCATCACCTCTGAGGGCGAATCTGAAACAACATATACAAACTGTTCACTTAAAAATCAAAAAATATCAGTGTGATGAATGTGAGTATGCTACAGCTCAGAAGACGCATCTGACACAACATATAGAGTCTGTTCACTTGAGAATCAAGAAATATCAGTGTGATCAATGTGAATATGCTACAGCACGGAATAAAAATCTCAAAAGGCATGTAGAATCTGTTCACTTCAGTATAAAATATCGGTGTCATCTTTGTGAATATGCTTCAACTCGTAAGACTCCTCTCAAGAGACATATAGAATCTGTTCACTCAACTATTTAATAATATCAGGGTCATCTTTGTGAATATGCTGCATCAGTGAAGGGGAACTTGAAATGCTCAATAAAGTATGCTGGCCCGGTTTGGGATTCAAGATTGTTTGGTGACAGGACTTCTGTGGAGGGTAAACCCGCAAGATTTCCCGTCGCGAAGCTATAAGTAAGATATTCACATCATTGTACGCAGAGTGAGTTCCTGAACAAAAAATATGAAGGCCAACATAGGCGGTCTCTCTTTGTTTGGAAGATATGGGCCCCCAAAGTTCCAAATTGTTGCATTTTCAGATCCTTTTTTCTGCCATAAAAATGATCTCTCACTTCTCAAATCTAGTTCATAAATCATCTTTGAACCTTCAACCAACGAATAGAGAATGTTTCTTCCAAGAATATTCATTATTTAAAGGAAGAAAAGTGAAAATATTAGACAACAACTTAACCTATATTTCTACGAAATACTTCTCAATGTTAAAGCGGAGCTTGGCAACAGCGTCTTTTCATCGCTGGCCAACGTATTATGACCGAAGAGTAGTTGCTGGCGGGAAATATAAAATGATGGACAGTTGAAGGATATGATTGTAAGGAAAATGCTTCTGTCTCTGAAGAAGAGGTGGTTATTCTAACATCAAAACAAAATTATTGAGAATATTTGTTTAAGGTTTCACTCTCAATATTTTCGTTTGAACTTTCTTTCTATCCCCTTCAAAATAGGGAGGTTTTTATCTACTTCATTTTTTGTTGTATCTTCGAGATGGTCCCAGTTAAGAATGAGATTCAGGGTATTCCAATAAAATGGGTTATATAATAACCTCGATTTCATTGGAAATCTGGGAAGGGCGCGACCTATCACATACGAAAAAAATGTACGTTGAAATATATATCAGGGTGTATTCTCCTTCCATTACTATGTGTTTCAACCTTGTAGATTTCATAAGAAACGAATTCTCCTATTGGAAGATTTAGAGTATCGCAGTAAACAGTAAGAACTAAGAACATATTTCATTTTTCTCGCCAGCAATAATCTGTCATTCACGAATACGCACGAAGGCACGATTCCGACTGATGAAATTCGCGCCATTGTCAAACTTCACCTTTAGTCTGAGTCGAAATCAGAAGGAGGTTAAGTGGTTGTCCAGTAATTTCATTGTTTTTTCATTAAATATTGATTATACTTGAAAGAAAGTGTTGCTTATTGTTGGTTTAAGGTTCAAAGGTGGTTTTTGAACTATTCAGATGAAGTGAGAGATCGTTTTAATGGTGGAAAAAGGGGCCTGAAAACGACTCATTTCCGAACTTTGGGGGCCCATATCTTCCAAATTAAGGGAGACCGCCTATGTTCGATTTCACATTTTTTATTCAGAAAATCACACTGCGTACAATGATGTAAAAATCTTTTTAATATCTCGGCGACGGGTAATCTTGAGGGTTTACCCTGTGGAGAATATACAAAGGCGAGAAACTATAATGGTTTTTGGTTACCATCGACCAAGTTATCATGACCGGCTTCATAATAACCTATAGAGCGCTTAGAGGATTGTTTGGAGCTGATCTTTATGAACCTAACACTAATCAACGTGGTCACGAACTCAAGTTTTACCAAGAAAGTTTTCATCATGCGGCAATGGAAAATTTCCTTCTCAACCGCGTTCTGCATTCACGGAATCAGCTGCCATCTGTGGTGGTGAATAGAGGTAGTGTCAATCCTTTCAAGAACAATTCGGACAGAGTAACTTATTAAGATTTGAGCTCATGAGATGTTTTACTGTGTATATTTTTTTGTGCGTTTAATTTTTGAGCCCTATAGATTTTATGATGACATTGGGAAAGTTATTTTTGCCTTATGACATATACCCTGTTATCGAAGAATAAGAGAGATACAGGGTGTTTAATGTCAACTTTGAGCAACATTCTGATAACTGTGGTGATTTACACGTGACCTTTGAAATAACGGGTTTTGGTCACATCTTAGTATCTTTTGGTGGTCAATTCAATTGTTGTGCAGAATTCGGGTAAAAATATTTCAAAATGGCGGAAAACCTACAAAGTTGAAATTTTTTGTTTTCGATTGCCACATTGGATAGCATTATTTCAATGTACTCAATTTTCTAAGATTTTCCGTGAAAACATTTTTCCAAAATTCAAACTCAACTTTATTTCACAGGTTGAACTTACCTCCATTCTGAACACTGATGTGAAAACAGAATGGATCTATTGGTTTCCATTTTATAGCCTTCCAAAGATTCCGCTCGCAGTACATAAATAATTTTTATTTAAGAAACTGGTGGCCCTACGGAGGCCAAAATTGTGCTAATGGGCCCCCAGAATGACCTGGATAGAAATATGAATTCATCAAAACTTTCAAAAAACCTTTGATGGGATTCGAACTCGCTCCACTTACGGACAATAGGGTCTCGTACAAGTTGGATTTATTCTGATTATAATGACGTCCGCTACCAAGCAACGGTAGTTGCCCTGTTGACCCTGTTTTCCGAATGCGGATAGAGTTCGATTCCTACCAAAGTTTTTTAGAAAATATTTTTCTTCTTGATAAATTCATATTTCTATCCAAGTCACACTGGAGACCTATTAGCATAATTATGGCATCCGTAAGGCCACCAGTTTCTTGAATAAAAATTATATAAGTACTCCGAGTGGAGTCTTTGGAAGGCTACAAAATGAAAACTAATGGATATTTTATTATTATGAATGAAGGTGAGTTTAACCTCGAAAGATTTCAACAATTTTGGGTGAAATTTTTTTTTCACTGTAGACATGAAAAATAAAGTCGAGTTTGAATTTTGAAAAAATTTTTTCACGGAAAATAATTTGGCAATCGAAAACAAAAAATTCCAACTTTGTAGGTTTTCCGCCATTTTGAAATATTTTTTCCAGGATTCTACAGAACAATTGAATTGACCACCAAAAAATACTAAGATGTGACCAAAAACCGTTATTTCAAAGGTCACGTATAATTCACAACAGTTATCAGAATATTGTTCAAAGTTGACATTAAACACCCCGTATCTCGCTTATGCTTCGAAAACGTTGTGTATGTCATAAGGCAAAAACGACTTTTCCAATGTCATCTATACTGCTATATATGTTTGACCAAATTATGGTGAAACAACCTGTATAAATAGTATAGCCACTCGAAAATAAAATAATATCGGTGTGATGAGTGTGAATAGGTTTATGCTTCTGGAAGCTTTCTGAACAATAATATAAAATCTGCTCTTGAGAAGCATCGGTGTCACATATTATGTAAAAATACATAAGTTCAAAAAGATGATCTCAAACATCATGTATATAATGTCCATTTATTGTGATTTCAATGGTAGTTCTAAAAGACATGTATTTTTCAATTGGATTAATACATTTACAATCGTGGCTATGTGTTATTCTAGAAAATGTCTCAAATTAACGGATAAAGACAATAGGTCTCTTGCATGTTACACAAATTATCACATTTTTGTGTTTTTCTCATTCTATAAAGGGTGATTCTAGAGGAGACTGTCAGATTTTGGGATAAGTTTACACTAGTTAAGACAGTCTCGGAACAATGTTTGGTTTATGGTTGGGGGTCTCTATTGAGAATATACAGGGTGATTTGTCCGATTCGACCTATTTTACTCTTATTGATAATTTTTGTATGGTTTATTCGATTTTGATGAAATTTTCAGCAAAGTACAATGTACAATATTGATGAGCACATTCAGTAATTTCAAAAAAAATTTCAAAATACGTAGTTGTTATTGTGATGATTCCAGATTAATTGTGCAGGTTGAAAACACCCTGTACATCGCGTTTCCTAAACTACGCTATCTGTTTACGATTCTACTATTATGAAACATTTTGGTTGATTGGATGATTAGCTCTGATCAAGGGGGAACATTTGTTGATTTATCGACGGATATTCGTCCTTGTGATTATGTTACATATTATTGCTGGAGCTCTGTTCTTCTCCAAGAAACCAATTCCTATCTTTGTTAGATGTTGGACGTTTTCATCTTGTGGTGGGAATCCACATGAACCGAGCGTTTCCAATGTCGTGAAGGTTTTTTGTGAAGCTGCAATATCGTAGTTACAGCGACCTGATGCGAGAAAAGGATGAACGTCATACACATCGATCAAAGTATTCTGCACTCGAAGGTGAGACTCGCAAGATGCTCCTGACAGATGGCGCGCTGTATGTTGTATACTGCAGTGGTCCTTCTGAAAGGCAACAAGTATCGAGAGAACTCCCTGCGGTTTATCCAAGTTAAGTTGACCTGACGATCAATAACAATTGTGAAACAGCTGTAGTCATTCTACTTGGATCCGCTTCTTCGGTGTAGGTGTTTTGGTTGATTGGATGATTAGCTCTGATCAAGGGGGAATGTTTGTTGATTTATCGACGGATATTCGTCCTTGTGATTATGTTACACATTATGCAACATTATTTGAGAGTTTTTAATTTTTTTGGCACATTTCTAGTTTTTCAAAAAATTCTTTCAAAAACAGACAGTGTCGAAATTTCGCTCCAATCGATTCTACTTTTATTAATAACTTAAGTTTGGCATATCCAATTTTGGTGAAATTTGGAGTGTAGAACAATCTGAATGAGTCATTCAATAACTGCAACAATATCTCAAAATACAGGGTTGTTATTGCGAAAATTTTAGAATTTCAAATCAATTGTGCAGTTGAAAAAAAACACCTTGTACATTGCTTTTCCAAATTTTTTTTATTCATTTCAGATTCTACCATAATATGTCATTATTGAGAGGTTTTTAATTTCTTTGACATACCTCCGGTTTTCCTAGAAAAATTTTTGAAGAAGAGCATAATCGAAATTTGGCTCACAAGCAGTGAGAGTATTCTGCACTAGGTAGGAAAGCTGTATTGTCCAAGGATGCAAAGTTGTAAGTCACTTCTAAAATATTCTTGTCAAATTCGAAACTTATTCTCAATAGCTCATTTTCTGTATAAAATCATTCCATTCAGAAAATTACTTGCGAACCTCCGATTTTCAATAAAAGTTATTTCTATGAAGCAGTGACGTTATGTGATTTCGTTCAATAATGTCGATTGGAAATTTGAAAAAAGGACGCAAATATGTAGTTGAAAAATAGGAAACTATTTCGAAAATTCATTGTGAATTTTCTGTTGATCCTAAAGTCCACTTGTCATTTTTTTCTTATGTTTGTTCAATATTTGTTTTCATGTGTGTAGATTTGTTCGGTTTATGCGCATATGAAGTAATATTCTGAACGGAATGATTTCATGCAGAATATGAGTAATTGAATATGAATTTGGAAAGAATAATTTAGAACCTAAGAACTGCTTAGCATCCTTGGAAAATACTTGGAATTTACTACCTAGTGCAAAATATTCTCACTGCTTTTGCGCCAAGTTCTGACTATGCTCTTCTTCAAACATTTTGTCTCGGAAAACCGGAGGTGTACCGAAGAAATTAGAAACCTCTCAATAATGACATATTATGGTAGAATCTGAAACTAATAAAAAAATTTTGGAAAAGCAATGTACAGGGTGTTTTTGAACTGCACAATTGATCTGAAATTCTGGGATTATCGCAATTACAACCCTGTATTTTGAGAGTATGTTGCAGTTATTGAATGTACTCATTCAGATTGTTCTACACTCCAAATTTCACCAAAACTGGATGCGCCATACTAAAGTAATTAATAAAAGAAGAATCGATTGGAGCGAAATTTAGACATTGTCTTTTTTCGATAAAAAATTCTCGGAAAACTAGAAGTGTGCCAAAGAAATAAGAAACTGTCAAAAAATGACTGATTATAGTGGAATGGTAAACAGATAGCGTAGTTTTGGAAACGCGAAGTACAGGATGTGTTTTTTCAACCTGCACAATTAATCTGGAATTATCAAAATAACAACCGCTTATTTTGAAAACATTTTTGGAGTTAATGAATGTGCTCATCAATATTGTTCTTCGTTGAAAATTTCATCCAAAACGAATAAGCCACACCAAAGTTAACAATAAAAGTAAAATCGGTCGAATCGGACAAATCACCCTGTATATTCTCAATAGAGACCCCCAACCATAAACCAAACATTATTTCGAGACTGTCTTGACTAGTGTAAACTTATCCCAAAATCTGACGGTCTCCTCCGGAAATCACCCTGTATAGATACAAAATCCTATTGTATGCTATCACACACTCCAACAATTCGCGAATTTTGAATGATTCGGTATCGAAAACGGTCAAATCGGGACTCAGGGTCGATTTGGGAGAAACCTTGTCAGATCGTCTTCTACGTCACTCGTTATTCTACGATTCACCGATTGATACAGCCGACGCTGTCTATTGGCTTGCTAGAAAGAAAAGTACACAGGAAAAGGGAGAGAGTGGATATATCCCGGTTCGTCACGGAAGCCGCTAAGTTCCGTCCGTTTAAACAGCCGAGATGCGGAGCCAAATTTAAAAGATCATTATCTCGTTTAAAATTGTAATTTTTGACGGCTCTTGAAGGTTTCCAGTAGTCTTAGGGATAGATATTTCATTTCAATAATAAGAAAAATTCATGCAAGAGACCTATTAGCACGGTATTCTCGAAACAGAAGTTATTGTAATTTTTCAATTATGCGTGATTGTTGATTGCTCTATATCCAAAAGGAATATTATAGAATTTTTACCATTTTTGTATCCTTCGCCATTTATTGTACTAAATACATACAGCTAAATAATAAAGGGTACAAGAGTAAAATATGCTATAATTTTTTGAATCCCAGCTATTACCTGTGAAATTATCGTTAATATTAACGATTGCATTTTTCCTTCTGATATTCAAACCACCTTCCGATACAGGCTCAATAAAATTATATAAAAAGCTTTGATAGTAAAAGGAGTTTGTTGATTCCAACAAATTACACCGGCAGCATAAACTTGAGAATTAGTTGTATATGGAGTACATCTGGGTGAGGTGGTATACTGGCGAATGAAGATAAGCGCTACTCCCTTTGGTGGCTATCCGAGTAACCCGAGGTAATACATTATCATTGACAAGTTAAAAGAAATGTTACGAAAATTAGAAAGTTTATGCTTTTTTCTTGGCGTTTGTGTGAGTTTTCGAGTGCTTCTACTGAGGAAAAGCAAACTCAAATGTCCCTTTCCATAGATTTCCACAGCCCGGTGAAAAATTTCGAGTTAGGGCAAAAGAAACTTCCTTTAACAAGTCGGGCCTGAAAGTGTTGAAGAATCGATAAAAACCAACAAACAAGATTTATGAGAGTCTGTTACCTGCCTTTTACCCATGATGATAATTTTAATAGAGGTAAGCACGAACTAAGCTCATGAAATATTAGATCACATCATTAAGGAAAAACGTGAATGTTTTAGTGATAGAACTGACTATCGAAAAAAAAAGAGTCTCAACAAGGAAATATCTGGTAATGAATACTGTTCGCTCAAAGTGCTTCTGTCGATGAAAGCAAAGTTGTACAAGGCTTATTTATTACAGCTTGTTCAAGACCAATCATATGAGTGTTGGAAAATTTATTTGTCAATCCATAATGAATAAGACTTACGATACAAGTAGCATTAGTTTTATGTGAATGTGTTCATTTCATTCACAATATATTGAGTATTTAGGCCTTCGCTATAAAAATAGTATAGTTATAAGTATTTGTCTATAATTCCAAAAAGTATGTTCTACAATACTATCTGTTTTTTAACTTTCAAGACAGCCTACGAAATCCACCAAAGTCAATTTTGCCATTTGGATCTGAAAATAAATAATATAAAAATACTGTCCCAGCAAACACTAAAACGCAGCAAGAGTACAAAAACTGTACAGCGTTGCTGCACTTGAAGTGCAGCGATGGTGGTACAGTAACTGTATCGAAACGGACCGTATATGTCCCGCGGAATTGCATCGAAACTGTACAGCTCGAACTGCGTTCGAAGTACAGCCACTATACAGCAGTTGTGCAGGAGCTATGCCACTTTCTAATGCAGTTTGCACATAGTTATAATGCACCAACTGTGCTTCTTCGATATTAAGTTTCTGAGCAGCAATAATGCAGCAGAAGCTCGGCTGTATAACGAGACTCACAGGAATAAGACTCACTCCCGAAAAAATTGTTGGTATTACAGGTTTATTCATATTGTTTGTTCACACTTAAACTTTATATTGTTAGATGGCGCTGAAGTGACGCTTTGTCATATTTCACTGAAAGACCTAGAATGTTCAATTCATTCGTTGTTAACGCTGTAAGAGAATAAGACATAAGAGATTAAGAGAAGCCGAGAAATATATGTGAGCAACTGTACATTAAATATAGTGTATAATAAATTGTACATAGGAAAGCTGTGCACACAATTAATTTCTGCTCCATACCTATAATATTTACAAAAATAATTATTTTTTAAGAGATTGAATTGAAACTTTGCACATTGATACTGAATTATTTACCATCGATAAATGTAAAAAAGTGAGTATAGCTTCCAGTTTATTCGGAGATTGCCAAATAAATTTCGATTTTTTCATATGATGTAATGTTTATATTTTTGCATATTCGAATTCTATGCCTTACGGTAGAAAAATTACTGCAATTCTTTCTGTATCTAGATATTGATTACTCAACAGAAAAATATTTAAATTATTTAATTTTTCATATTTCACCAAAAATTCATCATGGAATTCAAATATATAAAAATGTACACAACATTATCTGAAAAATCGTACGGCCATTTCTGGTTAGATCAAAAGACACAATCTGAAGTATGTAAGTCCAGAATTTCAATGCGATTACTTGAAAAATATAGGTTTTTCGGAGGTAAGCCGGATTCCTGAAACATACTGGTTGTCTTAGGAATCGGGTTAACCTAGTTTATATTGAGCATATTCATAGCAAATTCAACTTAATAAAAAAAATATTGCACTAGGAACATGACTTTAATGGAAAAAACTTGAATTTACACAAATACCGGCCATATCAAATATTATACATGATACAATATATTATTGGGTGACTCTCCCGCTCCTTTCCAAGTCCTCTAAAATAAGTAGATACATATTTCTCAATCATACCATGATTGTTGTTTCAATATCGGTTGGTGAATCATTTTTGCTCTCTTTGTTCTTTCGTACAGCAGTTTGAAGTGGAGAAAAATGAGTTGGTACACAAAAAAAGGTTTACCTTGTGTGAATATAATACCTAAAATTCCTTCATTGATGTTTATGTACTTCGAAATTCTGTTTTCTGTTGACCCTGTCCAGTTCAGGTAGAGACTCAGATGTTTTCTCCTATTGTCTATTTATTCCAGTTCCAAAAGAATCGGCATCATCTAAATATTTATCTTAGCCACTCAGATCAGTCTAATTTGCCTTATTTCGTTTTTTCGGGAATTGATCATGTCGAAACATCAGTTTTTTACACTTGCACCCAATCAACTCGAAACAAACAGTCAGTTCAAATAGCGCGATTCACTTAGAACCAAAAACGAATTTACTACACAACAAACAAATTTCCGTTACAAAACAGCATGGCCGACGACGACAACGCTTCTCTAACATAGAGAAACAGTCTCTGTTCTCTAACGTACCGGCTATCGGCACAGACAACGATGGCTAGCTACCCACACAGCACAAACACGTTCTAAGAACGTTCATAGAAGGTATCACCAGAATGTTCATATATTCTTAGAACATTCTCACAAGAGGCATGTCATATTCTGAGAACGTTCTATGAACTATGAGATGAGAGAGGAACTCTGATTCTATAGAGGTGCTTTGAACGTTCCTCAGAATATTCCAGAACGTTCTGAGCTCATTCTAGAGTATATTCCAGAGAGGTTCCCACAAAATACCCTATTAAAATTCTTTTAAATATTCTATAGAGGTTTTCATTTAGTTTATAAAATGTTCTTGGAATGTTCATTAAACATTCATACCACAATGATAACTTGTTTCCATTTCATCCTTAGTGAATGAAAGGTCTAGAAATAGGACAGAATTTATTTTTCCTCACAATATTCACAATACAATTTAATGATGGTATTATAGCACATATTGGGATCAAAATGAATTTTATATCGTTTTCCACAATTTTTCATTCACTAAGATTAATATGGAAATAAGTAATTGTTGTGGAATTTTTATTTTCAAAGAAAAACTGATTTTCTTTTTATATAATATCAATTATGAATATGCACTAATAAAAGTCAACAAAATTATCTGTATTCTATAATATATTGATAAAGTCCCTCGGACTAAACTCTCTACATATGACATTACTTCAAAACTATAAATATGAAATTATCTTCTAATAGCAGAAAGAATATAAATTCAACAGGAAAATTACCCACTATCACAAAGTATTACGATATGTCGAACACCTATATTTTAAATAACAGGGTGAACAAAACACACTTGATTGACCTGTATTTCAAATGTGAATCGATACCTGAACTCATACTCATTGACTTGCCTATTTATGGATAATGACTGAAAATGTAATTATTAAACCATGAAATTTGTACTCAAAACAATAATTCAATAACCTTGGTTCTATGCTGGAATTAATTTAAGCTTTAGGACTCAAATTTTATAATCATTCACCCAAATATTTCACAAGATCTTGAAAGTATCCAAACATCCCCATAGTACTTCCTCAGAATGGCCTACATTTGTTTCTATGATAGAAAAATATTGTTAATAATCTTATCGTGTAGTGAAATTCTGATGAAAAATATAATAAGCTTTTGGGCCAGTTCATGCATCACAGTCTTAGTCATAAGCAGTCTGTAGTCAAGCATAAGAATTGTTAAACCTGGTAATTTTAAAGGGTGCATCTCTGCAGCATGGTCATCAGCATAATGAATCAGAACTACCTTCAGACATAAACCAAGGTGTTGTCCAAGACCGTGATACATAAATTGGCCCTTTAATAGGGCATTTCAGTAAAACAATAAATTTGTCCTTTCATCGGGATTTCCTGGAATCAAATACAATAAACACTAACCGTTCATCAAATGCAGGTCTCGTTGGAAATATGGATCAGATAATATAAACATAAATGCTGCTCCTGCTCCTATGTCCAAAGAAATACCTTTGGCACACCATGTTCAATATACAACCAACCTCACAATACTACAGCTTCAGATTTATCATTTGATAACCAATTTTTATCTGCAAATAAATCACATTGAAATGTGGGTATACCGAAATGTGCAATAACAAAGAGGATAATGAGTTGTGATTACCATATATCCCCTTATTTATTCTATAAATTCTCAGGATTTCTCTCAAGTTCATCTCAAAGTAGGTAGGGGTGCCATCAATAAGGTGATATAGGAAAAAAAATCTTGATTCACCTATTTCTGGAAAATCTTCATGTTAATATATACGTTATCATTTATTCACGAGTCATCGGTTCAAATGGATACATTTGGGGTTGTTAATGCAACTGAAATAGTAAATCAGAAAAAATAGTGGTGTCTATACCAAAATAATTGTACTTGCCACGCCAAGTTCCTGTACATCAACGAAACATATGTTCCTATGCTCTTCCCCTAACAATAATATAAGATTTCAATTCAAATCATTATCCATTTCATATTAATTACAGACAACAATTAACAATTGATTATTCGTATTTATTCTTGACTTGTCAAAATGGAAATATGAATGAAACGGAAGTAGGTTGACAAATGACAAATCAGTTTTTGGACTCAACTCTAAATATTTATCCAGTTTATTGGGAACTTCTGCGAAGATGCCAGCGCCCTAACGGATAAATTTGGAACCTGTCCAAGCTAGTAGTTTTATGTAAACAAACCGTAAAAATTTGGTGGAGAACGAATATTTATTGAGCAGAGTTGAAATATTTAACGAAATTATTATAATTTTGAGTGAGATTGTTTGAGAAGGGACTTCCTTTTCGGATGACGTTATAAAATCGTGCTTCAAATCGTTCCTGGAGGATAATTTCGATGTTATTTTAGTGTCTGCTGCTTGGTGGATCAAAATGAATCAATATCTAAGTTTACTTGAATTTCTGGAAAGTTAGGCACCTCAATAAATAATTCAAGGACTCTTATCATTGTGAAGAAGTGCTGAATGCAAGCCGTATTATGCGGTAAATCTAGAATCAGTCTAATTGATATGACTCGTTCTTTTTGTTTACAAACGAGTGAATCAATAAAATGAGAAGACAGCTTTTCTGCTTCAGTTCTTCTGCATCGTATTTCGAAAGAAAAGAAAGGAAACAGATAGACATATAATTGATTTTATTTTCATATCACAGAAGCTCAAGATACACATACAAAATGAAAAATGTCACAGCTGGTTCAACCTACCTATACATAAATGAGAAATATCAAGGTATTTATATGAATAACTTTAGGTATTATCAACTGTAACAGTATATTTATTTAGTTTTTGTCAGGTTTTCAACCAGATCACTCTCTTTTAATATGATTTTGTGTAGCGGTGAAGTAGGTAGCTGCAGAAGTACTCGGTAGTTTCTCTGCAGGATCAGCATTTTTCATCAAAATTCCTTCATTTTCATTTACACTTAAAATATCTGGACATGAAGTTGTTTAGAAATGAATACATTATAATTTACCTTTATGAATGAAAATAAATATCTTCAGAGAAATGCAGTGAACATACTTTCGTGTATTTCGTGAACTGTTTTCCAATCTTCAATTTCAAAATCCAGGCCTTTCTTCTTTCATTGAGTTCCCTGCCAAATGCTGTTTCCAAATTAACGTTACTTTCATTTGGCTTTGGAAAAAATGAAAACTTGAGGCAGTAGATAATCCTTTCTTCTTTGACCAAGAATAACATTGAGTTGAGACACACAACAATAGTCATTTCGGAAGGATGCCATTTCGAATAAATACAATCGAAAATTTTAATCGGAAAGATTGGAATCGATTGATGAATACTACACACACTTTCGGTATACCAAAATTTCAACTCTGAGAACAACACGAAATCTCCAAAATGAACTCGAAAAGTAAGCAAAACACGTTAGTATAACGGGCACGTCGAAAAACTACTAGCTTGGAAGTGTTCGAATTTCTATCGCCAGAGGGCGCATCGCTTAGCAGTAGTTACGAATAATTTATTCGAACACGTTCTGAGAATGTTCATAAAAGCTTCTCGCTAGAATGTTCGAATTACTCCTAAAAATATACTACAATGTACTATGAATATTCTGAAGATGTTCGAAACATCACGTGATATGAATATATTTTTCGAATATGGTGAGAACGTTTTTTAAAGGATGTTCCTGTAATATTCTATATATTCTACGAAGATTCGTAGAACATTCTGTTCGACTATTCTGAAGTATGAACGTTTAGAACCTAGATATCACATACTATGAATGTTATGTGCTGTCTGGGATATTAGAACGAAATATAGCATCAAAGACAGAAACAGCGCTGTCTCATACAGCATTTCGATTTTGTTGCACAAAAACTGTACAGCAGCTGTATTTAAAAGACTGCATTTTTGGGACAGCAGTATCACCAATGCAGAGACTGTGCAGTTTTAATACAACATTTTATGTACTGCATTCCCTGTGGCACTTGTGATGCAGAAACTGTACAATTGCTGTATTTTGTGTTTGTTGGGGTCTAACCTTGCAGAAATCCCCGTAATTTTAGAGTTGCTACCACAGAATACAAATATATTGCTACACTCAATGAGATTGAAGAATCATACATACCTACTTTATAAGAATGGAATATGTACTCCCAGTAATACTCTCGTCAACTATAAAGTCTAAAAAGTCTTTGAATAAATCGTTAAATCAAAAATTATCGAACCAAACACTAACAAACAGTACAAAATCGACTATCAAAATAAAATCTATGTCTGTATCTAAGGTTCTAAAACTGGCCAACGTGGTGCTGCAATCTTAAATTCAGACGCCAATAGTATTTTAAATCGTCTATAGATACTTACTCGTTTCAGATATATAGGGTATTTTTCCAAAAATGGTGTAAATTTCAAACGGCTCAAAATTTATGAAATATTTTATAAAATTATTAACACTACAGATGAATTTTCATGTATCGCATATTCTCCCAGAGGGTCGCACATGTTAAAAAAAAATCGACAAATGCATTCACGTGAGGTCAGGGACTCTCGCAGGCTTTTTCGAATTTATTGATTGAGCTATCGTTCATCCAGCTCGAAGTCCAAATTGAAACCATTTTTACATTTTCCAACTGTATGATTTTTATTAAATTCGGCACGAACCTTATGTCGTAATTTTATAATTCAATATTAAATTTCAACTCGATCAGATGTGTATTTTTCTGAGGAATGTGAAATTAATTTTTGAAAGGGTATCCATCTAATTCTTGAAATTGTTCCACATGCGATTACAAAATAGGAAAATTGTTTTTATTTTGGATATGAAAGAGAAGTGAGCAGTTTCAGCACCTGGTTGGGTGTCTGTGGGTTTAAACAAGAGAACAGAAGGTGCCGACTTCAAATGAGTGCATTTCTAGAATTTTTCCACTATTTATGGACGACTGGCAGACTGAACGTGATTCGAAAATTGGCTTATGGACGTTTTCCCGTCAGAAAATGACGATGGAAATTAGTGCCATCTGATTCGAAACCGGGAGCATTTTTCGCGTGTTCTGTGGAAATGCGTGCAATCGTTTCTTTGAAATGTCTGTAGTTTCCAAATTTTTTCCTGGAAATGTATTTTAAGGTTGGACTTATTACTGATGAAGAATTTGATATCAAAATAATTCTTTCGGTTCGGCCATTCAAGCACACGATTACAGTCGAATATGGAACGATCTAGCGACTCGAAACTTTCAGGGTAGGTCACGCATGGGAATGCGGTGGTTATGTTCGTTAATGGGCCAAATTGGCCGAAGGGTTTCGGAGTTATAATCATTATTTGAACTGTGGAAAATATTTTCACAATATCTCAAAAACTACCAGAGCGATCAGATTGAAACTTGGTAGTTAGTTGAAGTGTACTGAAGCGCAACTAATAATAATATCTTTACTTCTCATTGCAACCTTTTACATGCCTGCAGGATTATTGAGGCCTCCGGATTACTGGAGTGGTTTTGATTTATGAAATAAAGCAACTTATGAATTAATCATATAATTAATCAATTATGAATCAAAAATAAGGTTTATTAATCAACAGTCACAAAAAAAAATTTTTCCTCATAATAGAATAAAAATGTACAAAACTCCTAAGTACATGTAACAAGTTATGTAAATACACATGTATAATGGGGGTTTTTCCTTTAAACGAAAATGCAGTTATTTTCATGAAAAACCTTCAGAACATCACATTTCAAACATATAATTTCTAAATTATATTTTCAAAAAAATGTTTGATCACCTAAAACTGAAAAATAGAAAGAGGATTTGCATTCAAAGGGATTTGTCTTGAGTGCACGATATGGCAACGTCGAATTCAGCTTTCTTGGAAAGAAAAGGACGTCAAATGTGTTACTTTGCTTAGGAAAACAGAGATAGCTATACTTCGATCTGGTTAGTGTAGAAGACGACGACCAAGGAATAGAAAAAGAAGAGCGTAGACTGTCATATTACTGACAAATAGCAAACGGAAATTGTTTGGTTATATTGACAAAGAACACGTGTGTACCACAGAATAGGAATAAATATTTTATTATTCTATAGCAGAAAAAGCTATTCTACTAAACACCGTTGTCACTTCGTGCATGCCTGGCAAATTAAAAACCCCAATTTCGAAATCTGATTCTGAATACTTTCTGAAGGTAATTTGGGAAAATGATGAATCAAACCCATAATAATTATGTTCAAATTTGCATTTGCAGTTGTAACCCAAATTCAGGAAAAGCCCCCGTTACATACATATAATAATATAATAACATTTTGTGAGTGTAGTTTTTTATGTGATCCATGATGTAAAAAAAATGGTGCGCTCAGTTGAAAAAAAAGTGACGCCAGCAAGACTGAAATACGAGGAAACATATATTCTGTGTTTTGAGATGAGCACACCATGTTTTACTTACATCATGATATGATCGTTTGACTGGAACCATTGGGTCCGGCACGCTTAAAAACCAAGTGCACAATGAAAGATGCTGCCGCCGCGCTATTTCCAACGAACATGTAGTGACCGTATATTACTTGTTTAGGTAGGAAAATGCATAATTAATGTTTTCGCGCCCGGATTTCAGGGGCAAAAATTTCAAAATGCCCGAATCAAAGCAGCGTCTGATGGGCTAGCGACTGTCCGAACTATCGAAGTTGTACTGTATTTTTATGCTACACTAGCCGAAATTCCGAACAATTTTCATTATCCTGTTGTAAAATTATATCTTACCTTCACTAAGAATACGTAATAAGAAGTCTAAACGAGATATTCAATCTGAAGCAAATTCAAGTGAGAAGAAAAGTCTGCAATTCAGTGAATTTTGATTAAACACAATTTGTTGTTTTATATTTGAATGATAACATAAGATGAATATGTATTTATTTTCACAATGGTTGTAATACAATGAAAGGGACTCTATACAATATTTTCATTCAATAAAGTCTGTTTGAGGCTTAACTGATTGAGACTTCGCTCATATAAATCTTTTGGCATTAACTTGCAGTTTGTGGCTATTATTATCCTAATATTATTGGTCAGTATTCTCACAAACTTTTAAGGACTGAGATCCTCTAAGAAAATACTGGAATTATATTTGGATGTATAGACTCAATGTGAGCCTCCTGTTGGAAGACGTATTATCATCAAGAAAGCAAGAAAATAATGCCACAAAAATGTTCACAGTTGTGTGTTCTACTTCTATTACCATCTATCTTCTGTTTCTGTTTATGATTTCAGAATGCCATGCTAATGGTAACTATATAAATGTATGTATAATGGATTCGGTCTTTACTTGATGGAAACTCATTTTCAATGAAAAAATTAAGAAGACAGTGTTTAGTTTAGTCAGTAAAATGTAATACCTGAAGAAGCTATATCATAGCGAAAGAATTCTTGTTAAACAATAAACATTTGTGGAAACTAAATACTGTCTTCTTAATTTTTTCATATAAATATTACAACTGTTATTGTATCTTGAATATCATCCCAATGCCAAGTTCGTTTGAAGGTTGTCCTGAAATGATATTTATCAATAATATGTTGAGTACCTTTGTTAGTTCATAACCTGTTAAAAATAATGCAGAAAATAAAAGAATTTTTCAGTTTAGATTCGGGGAAGTCATCCCCATGTAGAGATGAAAGTAAGCGTTCTCCTCTTTCCACCTTAGCAGGTTATATAATTAAAATAATTAATAAAAAATCTAAAAAAGCACTGACGTGATATCAGCAGCTTTTACGCGCTTGTTCACATTGCGAAATGGACTTGGAAATTTCAGTGAAATTTTAATGAAATATAAAAATTTTCAAAAAAAAACAAATTTTTTGAATTTTTCCATGAATAATTCTTCTTACTGACACTGTTGGTCTTCCAACCAAGTTTCATTTCGATCAGATAAATATTTTTCGAGTTATTGAAGAATCAAAATTTCAAATGGCTGTAGCACAAAAACCTTTCGGCAGATTTGGCCCATTAACGAACTTAACCGAGATATTCAGGATCTCAACCTAACCTGAGAATTTCAAGACTCTAGGTCCTTTCATTTCAGAGTTACAGCGCACACGGCCGGACGGACAGAACCAATTTTGACCACGGATTCTTCATCAGTGAGTCCAACCTAGTCGTTTGAGACCAATTTCGGCTCAAAATTCGAAAATTACAGACATCGTGACGAAATGATTACGCGCTGTTCCCCAGAACAAGCGCGTAAAAACGCACCCTATTTGTCGTCTGTGGTAGGGATGGGACATCGATAGCTCACCATCGATGTTCAGCATCGATGATATCATCGAAACAAACCATCGATGTTGAAAAAACATCGATAATCGAACATCGATGTTTGTGAACATCGATGTTTTTAGACTTTCAACGATCATAATGTAAATATATTAGATTCGTATTAAAAGTTATAATAGTCGACTTATTACAATTATAACAGAATGGGATTTTGATTAAAAAATATATTATTATTCGCAACTACTGCTAAGCGATACGCCCTCTGGCGATAGAAATTCAAACACTTCCAAGCTAGTAGTTTTTCGACGTGCCTGCTATTCTAATGTAATTTGCTTACTTTTGGAGTTCATTTTCGAGCTTTTATGTTGTTCTCAGAGTTGAAATTTTGGTATACCGAAAGTGTTTGGAATATTCATCAATCGATTCCTTTCTTTCCGATTAAAATTTTCGATTGTATTAATTCGAAATGGCATCCTCCCGAAATGACTATTGTTGTGTACCTCAACTCAATGTTATTCATGGTCAAAGAAGAAAGGATCATCTAGTGCTTCCAGTTTTCATTTTTTCCAAAGCCAAATGAAAGTAAAGTTAATTTAGAAACAGCATTTGGCAGGGAACTCAATGAGAAAAAAGGCCTAGCTTTAGAAATTGAAGATTGGAAAACAGGTCACGAAATACATAAAAGTATGTTCACTGCATTTCTCTGAAGATGTTTATTTTCATAAAGGTAAATTACCTACAATGTATTCATTTCGAAACAACTTCATGTCATGATGTTTTCAGGTCTATATGAAAATAAGGGAATTTTGAAGAAAAATGCTGCAGAGAAACTACCGAGCACTTCTGCAGCTACCTAATTCACATACTACACAAAATCATATTCTAAAAGAGTGATCTGGTTAAAACCTGACAAAAACTAGATATACTGTTAGAGTTGATAATAGCTGAAGTTATTCATAAAAATACATTAATACTTTTCATTTCTATATAAAGGTAGGTTGAACCAGCTGTGACATTTTTCATTTTGTATGTGTATCTTGAGCTGCTGTAATATGAAAATGAAATCAATTATATGTCTATCTGTTTCCTTTTCTTCAGTAATACGATGCAAAAGAACTAAAGCAGAAAATCTGTTTTCATTTTATTGATTCACTCGTTTGTAAACAAAGAACAAGTCATATCATTTGGACTGATTCTAGATTTACCACATAATATAGCCTGCATTCAGCACTTCTTCACATAAATAAGAGTCCTTAAATTATACTTACTGAGGTGCCTATTTTTTCAGAAATTCAAGTAAACTTAGATATTGGTTCATTTTGATCCACCAAGCAACATACACTTAAATAACACTTAAATTATCTTCCAGAAACGATTTAAAGTACGATTTTATATCGTGATCCATACGAAAAGTTCCTTCTCAAGAAATCTTACACACAATTATAATAATTTCTTTAAATATTCAAGCTCTGCTTAATAAATATTCGTTCTCCATCACATTTCTAAGGTTTGTTTACATAAAACTACTAGCTTGGACAGGTTCCAAATTTATCCGTCAGGGCGCTGGCATCTTCGCAGAAGTTCCCAATATTATATTATTATTATTATAAGTTTATTGCAATCTATGGTCAAAAAGTTCCGATCATGATGAATACACAAAGTCTAACTTGTTACGTAACATACTTCTGAAAATTTCGTTTCCGTTTCCATAATTTTATCCCTTGTGAAAATGGGAGAAACAATGAAAGCCACGAAATACTCTATAATTGCCCATAACTTCTGGTATTGTGAACAATATTCTTTGTCGGGGAATGAATAATTCGGGTCCGGTCTTGCCTGTGAATCGTATTACAAGGAGTCGACATAATTACAGATTTCTGGGAGAAAAATTACCAACATGCAATCCCGCTTACAAAACATATTATAGTTCGCTAAGTAGATACTAGGCACCGCCATCTTATGTCATATTTTTACGCGCTTGTTCTGGGAAAAGCGCGTTATCATTTCGTCATGATGTCTGTAATTTTCGAATTTCGAGCCGAAATTGGCCTCAAATTACTAGGTTGGACTGACTGATGAAGAATCCGTGGTCAAAATTGATTGTCCGTCCGGCCGTCCAGCCGTGTGCGCTGTAACTTTCGAACGGAAGGACCTAGAGTCTTGAAATTTTCAGGTTAGTTTAAGATCCTGAATATCTCGGATAAGTTCGTTAATGGGCCAAATCTGTCGAATGATTTTTGTGCTACAGCCATTTGAAATTTTGATTTTTCAATAACTCGAAAAATATTTACATGATCGAAATGAAACTCGGTTGGAATATGAACAGTGTCAATAAGAAGAATTATCTATGGAAAAATTAAAAAAAAAATTTTTTTTTGAGAATTTTTGTATTTCATTGCAATTGCCAAGTCGCCATTTCGCAATGTGAACAAGCGCGTAAAAGCTACTGACTTCACATCAGTGCTTTTCTAGATTTTTGTTATTCAGGTCGATTCTGTTTGCGTATTGCTATGATGCTATGAACATGAACCTTGCTATTCTAGTCATATTGCTATCTTTCTATTTTATAGCAATATGGTCATGAGATTACGTATTCTGTTCCGAGTATTACAACAATGTTTGTTATGAATTTCGTCATAACAATATTGCTATCATGGACTTCCATAATCAGTGATTTTAGAGCTGACAGCACTGAATTTTGTGACTTTAGAGCTACAATGAAGAAAAAAATAACCCTACTTCGTGAGTTTTTTTTATAATTTCGCATACATAACCTTTATCTACGACTTTCATCCTTTCATGATTCATGTAAATATCGACATAAAAAATATTAGGAAACGGAAAGAGTCTTCAAAGGGATTATTGCTGTTGGAATGATTAGAATAATCATCTCAGCTGTTGTCTATTATGCCTCTATCTTTGTCTATGAGATTTCCCTGAAATTAAATATTCTAGAGAACCTCGAACACATTTCCATAAGCATATACTTTTTTATATTCATATGAACATCGACTTATTCAAAAATGTTACGAAACAGGAAAACCAATTAAAGTCAAACTGACCAATTTCCTGGAAAATTGGTTTCCAGAAATCAAATTCGGCAATTTTATGCAGGCGTTTATGATTCGAAATTCGATGAACTTTTCTGTTGGCAATTCAGAGGGATGGATGTTGAGATCATAAGAATAATCATCTCAACTGTTGCTTACTATGCCGGTATTTTTGTCTAAGAATTTTCCTTAAAATTAAATATTCCAGAGAATCTTGCACAAATTTCTATTAGTACATACTTCCCTATCTTCAATTCATTCAGGTCGAATTCTTGTATGAAATAATACTGAAACAAATGGATCTCTGTAAGATTCCCTAACTGACCTATATTGTTATCAAGCATAGCAAGTACTATTTTGAGGTTGCTAAAGATAGTAATATTGATAGCAAGATTCTTGTTAAAATTATATGATCATATTGCTCAGAATCGTTTATCAGAATACCAATAATTCCAATCTTGTCATGATAGCAATATCTTTTCACTGGCAATATTGCTATTTGCAAACAGAATCGACCTGATTATTCTTTATCTATGCTGAATCGGTTTTATCGATACCGATGTTAGTATTTCTTCTTTCAACATCGATGTTTATATCGATGATATTTTTCATTGACATCGATGGTGAAAACATCGACATCGATCATGAAACATCGATGTTAAAAAACATCGATGATGATGTCCCATCCCTAGTCTGTGGTCGTTATGTCAATGTCATACTTCCAATCCAAGTGACAAGACCATAGGCAAGACATTGTGGCGTAAACAAGGAAAAAAAGGAATTTCGATTTCATTGTATGTACTACAAATATCAGTTCGAAATAGAGTCTAATTGTTAAGTTCAGCGGTACAAGTTGAGCTCTTCGAAGGTAGTTTTGGAAGATTCATCATCTTTTACTAATTAGTATATATGCTTATGAACTAGGTCCATCCATTGGACTCAATTGGGTTACCTTTTTAATCTCAAAAGAAAAATAGAGTAGTCACTTATTAAATATGACTTTGAATACTCACTAACTTGAGACTAAGACTATGCTTATGATTAATATCAAGATTGTGATGCTTAAATTAGCCCAGTGGATTTAGTCTGATTTTGATATCTGAAAACTGTTGACGGTATGCAGAATTTGTTCTATCTTGCATAGCTTTCTCTATATTGAGCATTTATTTTAGATTCAATATAAACTAGTGGCCCCTAATAAATTATGTAGTGTATATTCTTAATTTACTTGAAGGCTTTGGTACTCTCAAAAGGTTCATAATGCATTTCTTAAAGGATATTTTTGTAGGTGTGTATCATCAACTTATTATTAGAGTTTGAACTTTGAAGAACCTTGTTTGAAGGATATCTCAATTGAACGATGGATATGGACCACTGTACTGATGTAAAAGAAGAAAACCTCAGTTCTTTTGATTGGTGAGTCTTTCCACAGTAAAGTTATATTTTTTGGCCTTTTGAAGCACTCTTTCTTTGTACATGAAATTGAATATTGGCTTATCTAACCATACAAACAAGCAATTCCTGTACTTATATATGCAACAATTATTTGTCCGAGGGAAAATATATGTCTACAATATGTTTATAAATGTATAGGTAATATATCCTATCTTGAAATCGGCTGCAACGATTTGGATGGAATTTCGTATCTTTTGTGAAAACGCAATTTTACACTAAAATATAAATGATATTGATAATAGCTTTGTGGAGCTTGTCCATCCTCAGAAACTGCTCTAACTAATATGTGTTCAGACAGTGTATTGTATTTCTATTTAGTTATAATTTTATTTTACTCAGAAAAAGACTTTCCTTGATAGCTTTTCTAGAGCGAAACTGAGTCGCCTAGAATTTATATATTGAATCTCGATTGTAAAAGTGATCATGCTTTTGCTGATCAAGCGAAAATATTTTGAAAAATTACTGCAATATTGGTGATGAACTTCTCCATAGGTGTGTTCATTGTTGATTCAGGATAAGTTAAACAGAAACACACTATTTATTAATTGTATTCTATTGGCGATCGATTTCGTCGAATTGCCATCATCAGGCCAGCTGAAAATACACAAGGATGTACAGATATCTATTATTTATGGTAACAGTAATATTGAAACTTTTATATTCTCACATATTTTGAATTAATTTTTGTCCTTATACAATTTCTTTGAAATCTCCTACTCATTTTTAATTAGTTTTTCATTTTAGGTTAGAGGTATGCTCACCGTCATTTTAGTACATATGTGTAAAATCCACATGCAGAATATTTGATAGTAATTCCTACAGGAGAATGAATGTGTATCGGATATTTTCTAAAAAACAATAATTTTGTGAATCTCCTTGTGCAAGCTAGCGTAAAACGAAATGTCAGCACTGCGATAAAGAAAATGGAAGCCATGGAGGTGGTACTGTCAATGTCTTATAGGAGGCGGAAGGTTTGAAATGTTAGGTGATTGATCAATCAATTTAAAAATGTTTCTATTCTCAGTAAAGTCTGATAGATCGTTTAGTAGATGTTGGCCATTTTTATTTTTACCGATCTCGTATTGTTGCAGTAACGTTAATCTTCTATAATTATTCCCTTAATGTAGTATCTCTAAGTTATCTAAAGTGGTTCTATGGTCGAATTCTATCAAATGTCTTCCTAATGATGAGTTGGGGCGGTTTTTCTGATGTTCTGAGAAACGTTTTTTCATGGTTCGTGTAGTCATTCGGATATAGAAGCAAGGACAGTTTGTGCATGTTATCTTATATATACCATTGTATTGGTCTTTTTCTATCTTCGATTTGTTATTTACCAAGAAGTTCTCTAAAGTTTTATGTTTTTTGTTTATTATACTATAATCATATTTTTGCAAGGTTGAGAGAATTTTTTGATTGAATTTATGATAAAATGGAACAGATATAAAACGTTCTTGAATTGAACAGTGAGAGTATAATTCATTAATGATCTTTTTTCTTTTTATTGAAGTTAGGACATCATCTATGAAACTTTTAGGGTAAAAATTATTTTCGCCAATTTGATATATAACTTGAAGTTCACTGTAGTTTTTCTCGGAAAGTGGTACGCTGAGAAGTCTATTGAATAAATACCTGAATACTGTTCTCTTTATTGGGGGAGCATGGTACGAATGAAATGGGATGATTGAGTCTGTCTGAGTGGGTTTTCTGTTGATATTGAAGAAGTAGTGATCTTCATTTAATGTTATGTTTAAATCCAAAAAGTGTATGGAATTGCAACTGGCCTTTTCGAGGGTAAACTTTATTTTAAATTTTGAATTCATAGCATCGAAAAAATCCTTAAGATCTTGATCTGTTCCCGACCATATACAGAAAACATCATCAATGTATCTGTTCCACAATACTATTTTGTTACTATTGGGTAAGAGCATTACTTGTTTTTCAACGTGATCTACGCAGGCATCTGCCAATAAACCACTGGATGGAGGCCCCATTCAAAGACCATCTTTCATATAAAAGATCGTATTATTAAATTTAAAAAAGTTTTGTTCAGTTACTAATTTGCAAAGGTTCATTATGTTATCTATATCTTCATCTTGTATGTCATAACTATTGTTGGAGATACATAGTTCAATGATATAATCTTTGAGCAGGTATAGGGACATTAGTGTACAAGTTGACAATGTCAAAGGAAATCAAAGTATATTCCTCATGTGGATTCAAATCAACCAAACCCATATTTTTGATTAGTCCTAGCGAGTTTTTAATTGAGAATTTTATCTGTAAGCAAGTTTGTTAATGAAAAGATCATTTATAAACTTTGAAATTTTTTGATTAGGAGAATTTACTGCAGAGGCGATGGGTCTTATGCCCTTGTCCGGTTTGTGTATCTTTCATTAGACTATACAGGGTCTTTCACGAGGAACCTCACCCATATTTATACGGGAAACTACTTAACGTATTTTCATGAAATTCAGCACTTATAAGTATTTCACGATGCTGATGAAATCTAAAATATTTTCAAGGCATGAGCACCTCCGGTTTTTCCGGAAATGACGTCAACTTCCGTTTTTCAAATTAGAATACCATTTTTTTATTGCAGAAATAGATTCCTTAGAAAATTTCAATTTATTTTGATGTAACATTTTTCAGTTTTGGTTGGAAAATTCTCTCTGAGCGGGAAAATTCGAAAAAAAAATCGAAAATAGAGCTCCGCTGAAACAAGAATAACTTCGAGGTTTTTGGATGGGAAATTTTCATTTTAGGGATTTTTCAAGATGTAAGATTGATGTATCCACTTTAAAAATCGAAATCGCGATTCATGATACAGGGGGTGAAAAAATCGCTTTCAAAGTTAGGGATGACAAAATCGTGAAAAATCAATTTTTTTCAAATTAGAACCCCATTTTTTTATGGCAGATATTGAATCTACGTTAAAAAATAATGTGAGTGTATGCATCACACCCTTGCCCTAAAATGGATATTTTCTGAGTTATTCACAAAAAACTGTTTTTCGTCTTGAATTTTCAGCTATTTCTTTTCCCTTCACGCCAAAAAGATGAAATTTTCAGGAACTGTTATTTGAACCATGCTGTAGATTTTTCACCCCTTCTTGAAACCGACTTCAAGTTACTATTAGGAGAACCATGGCAAACTCTCGCAGTTATAACTAGAGAAGATGCTCAAAGTTTTGACCGTTAATTTCTAGACATTTATTTATACGTCTCAGGAATGCTTCGTGCGTTGCTCTTCTTATTTCATCGGGAGGAAGAGATCTGCAAAAGTGTTTAAAAACCAAATTGAGTTTCAAAACTATGAGTCTAAAAATCTAAACAAACCTGAACGCATTTCTGACTCGTTCTATGCAGTCCTCTTTATCAGTCAGGGGAGTTGAGTAGACAATATTTTTTATCCTACCCCAAACATAATAGTCTAAAGGAGTTAAATCGGGAGAACGTGGTGGCCAAAGATGTGGACCATTGTTCGCCAACCATCGATCTTCAAATAGCCTGTAGAGGATATTTGACACATTGAGTGAATTGTGTGGAGGCGCGCCATCTTGTTGATACCATAAGTCATTATGGTTCTGTACTAGCGGCTCAATCATTTGAGTCAATATATCAGAATATCTATCTCCTAAGGGAGAACATTCTTTAAATAATGCAAACATGTGTAGTGTTCTATCTTACCAGTTAAAGTCCCATCATAAATGTGAACATCGAGAATTGCATTATTTTTGATGGCGCAAAAAACATTGAAACTCCAGGTCTCTTGAAAGTTCCATTGTCTGAAGTGGTGGTTGTTCTCTTCATCCCAATAATGACTGTTATGCCTATTGAAAGAACCATTCTTTGTGAATTTAGATTCATCTGTCCAAATTATACAGTCCAAAAAGTTTTCATTCTCTTGAAATCGAATCATCATAGCTTCGCAAAACTCTGTTCTTCTGACGAAATCAGTTTCCTTCAAATGCTGTACCCTATTGAATTTATATGGGTGCATTTTATGTTTTTTTAATATTCTCCAAACACTCGATTGAGATAATCCCAGATCAATCTCGGCATCTTTGAGAGAATTTTGAGGATTCACACGAAAATATGCAAGAACTGTAATTTCGTTGTTCTCATTTTCTACTACACTTTTTTCTCTGTGTGTAGTTTTCTTAACGAAAGATCCGACATTTCTCAAGTTTGTCATGGTTCTGTTAATGGTATCTCTCGTTGGTCTGGGTCGGTCAGGAAAGCTCTCAATGAACAGTCGAATCGTTCTATCTACAACTTTATTACATTCTCCATGAAGTAGAATGAGATTTAAATAATCTTCAATGGTAAAATTAGGCATAGTGATCGATTTTATAACTTAATACGAATTATCACCAAATTAATAGTAAACACAAAATGCTACTGAATAAAGAGGAATTTGGCAGATGTAATTAATGATATCTATCATTAAAAAAAAATAATGTAAAACATGGTAAGTTTTTGCATATGGTTCATAAGGAATTATTTATTTATCACTGGAGAGAAAACCGATGGCCGATTAGTTGAAATAAAGAGGTTTCCGATACAAATTCGAATCCAAATTCGCCATCTATTTAGGAACAACCTGTAACTCTTTTCTCTTGCATATTAGGGTAGTAAAATCTAAAACATGGTTTAAGTAACAGTTCCTGAAAATGTCATCTTTTTGGCGTGAAGGGAAAAGAAATAGCTGAAAATTCAAGACGAAAAACAGTTTTTTGTGAATAACTCAGAAAATATCCACTTTAGGGCAAGGGTGTGATGCATACACTCACATTATTTTTTAACGTAGATTCAATATCTGCCATAAAAAATGGGGTTCTAATTTGAAAAAATTGATTTTTCACGATTTTGTCATCCCTAACTTTGAAAGCGATTTTTTCACCCCCTGTATCATGAATCGCGATTTCGATTTTTAAAGTGGATACATCAATCTTACATCTTGAAAAATCCCAAAAATGAAAATTTCCCATCCAAAAACCTCGAAGTTATTCTTGTTTCAGCGGAGCTCTATTTTCGATTTTTTTTTCGAATTTTCCCGCTCAGAGAGAATTTTCCAACCAAAACCGAAAAATGTTACATCAAAATAAATTGAAATTTTCTAAGGAATCTATTTCTGCAATAAAAAATTGGTGTTCTAATTTGAAAAACGGAAGTTGACGTCATTTCCGGAAAAACCGGAGGTGCTCATGCCTTGAAAATATTTTAGATTTCATCAGCATCGTGAAATACTTATAAGTGCTGAATTTCATGAAAATACGTTCAGTAGTTTCCCGTATTAATATGGGTGAGGTTCCTCGTGAAAGACCCTGTATAGTTCCGGTAGTTGTGGATTTCTTTCTTTTAAATTGTGAAGAGATACATTAAATTTCTGGAAGGTTGGGAGTGATTCCTTCAAAATATTGGTGGTTTTGTTGACATATTTAGACATTGGATTTTTGTTATATGATATTATGTTATTTTCTGTAAAAAATTTGAGAGTCTTTCAATATACATTTCTCTCCTCAATATAACTAGTCCAGCATTTTTATCTGCCTTAGTGACAATGAGGTTATTATCATTTATCTTTTTTCTAATACTTTTAATTGTTTTTTGTATGTGTTTATTAATTTCAAATTGTTTACGGTTGCATACCTCCACCTTTCCTTCTTGGTAAATAACAAATCGAAGATAGAAAAAGACCAATACAGTGGTATATATAAGATAACATGCACAAACTGTCCTTGCTTCTATATCCGAATGACTACACGAACCATGAAAAAACGTTTCTCAGAACATCAGAAAAACCGCCCCAACTCATCATTAGGAAGACATTTGATAGAACTCGACCAAAGAACAACTTGAGATAACTTAGAGATACTACATAAAGGGAATAGTTATAGAAGATTAACGTTACTGGAACAATACGAGATCGGTAAAAATAAAAATGACCAACATCTACTAAACGATCTATCAGACTTTACTGAGAATATAAACATTTTTAAATTGATTGATCTATCACCTAACATTTCAAACCTCCCGCCTCCTACAAGACATTGACAGTACCACCTCCATGGCTTCCATTTTCTTTATCGCAGTGCTGACATTTCGTTTTACGCTAGCTTGCACAAGAAGGAGATTCACAAAATTATTGTTTTTTAGAAAAAATCCGATACACATTATCTCATTTACGGAATTCATTCTCCTGTAAAAATTACTATCAAATATTCTGCATGTCGATTTTACACATATGTACTAAAAAGACGGTGAGCATACCTCTAACCTAAAATGAAAAACTAATTAAAAATGAGTAGGAGATTTCAAAGGAATTGTATAAGGACAAAAATTAATTCAAAATATGTTAGAATATGAAAGTTTCAATATTACTGTGACCATAAATAATAGATATCTGTACATCCTTGTGTATTTTCAGCAGGCCTGATGATAGCAATTCGCCGAAATCGATCGCCAATAGAATACAATTATTAAATAGTGTGTTTCTGTTTCACTTATCCTCAATCAAATTACTGCAAATTTTTGAAATGTAGGATAGTTGGAAGTAGTGCCTTGTGCCGTAATCACGATTATTCTAAGAATTCTACTTCGGTTCCGGGAACGTTCGTGCTGAAAGAAATTCGGAATCGGTTCTTTATCGTACCCGCGAAAATACCTAATAACTTCTATAATGAAGAACTCACGGAGTTAAAATATTCGGAAAATTCAAGGTATAAGTTGACTGATAGGGATTGTAGATAGACGAAATCTGCTCATTGGTTCTGGAAATACCTTCTTCACTTTCTCTATAAACCCTATGTGCCCTCTGCTGTATGAAGGTTCCCCATAAAATTTTTCATGTGTTCTCTTCAAAAAATCTTCCCAGACCACCAGCAGTGTGATATCGAGTTTATTTTATGTCTGCGCTAATAACAAGCAAAGCCTCTACATCAATTTGTAATTGGTTATGTTTATACAGTGATAAATGTGTGAATTTATCGAAGCGAATAGAGCCGTTCGAGTAATCCATAATATTTTTTACTTTTCGTACACATGTTCTTGGGAAGGGCGTGCTATAATTCGCTCAATTATCTGTAATTTTTGAATTTTGTCCTGAATCACTAGATTAGACTCACCGATGAAGTATCGAATGTTGAATTTAACTATTCGGTTGGCTGTTGGCACGGTAACTTACTAACGGAAAGCACCAGAGGCCAGAACTTTTCAAGGAAGGTTGCTTGAACGTGACAGCTAAGTAAGTAAACAATAGCGGGGCATGCATCTGGATCAGCGGCTTACATGGAAGAAACACGTGCAAGCAAAGAGAAAGCACCTGGACATAAAGCTACGACAAATGCACTGGCTTATTGGACGAAAATCCAAGCTGACTGTGCAAAACAAACTAGTACTGTACAAGGCAGTCCTTGAACCTATATGGTCCTATGGTGTACAACTGTGGGGTTGCGCAAAACCATCCAGAATTAAAATAATACAAAGATTTCAGTCGAAAACACTTCGCATGATAGCCAATGCTCCGTGGTATGTCACGAACCAAAGACTGCATGAAGACCTTCATATCCCATTTGTAACCGATGTCATAAAATCCACCTCAACTAACTACCAAGGACGATTACAGGGTCACTCAAATGACCTAATACAAAACCTTTATATGGAAGGACCCAATATCAGGAGACTAAAGAAGACGTGGCCTGAAGATATTCCTCAACACTAGTAGTGAAAAAAACGAGTAGAAATTTCAATGGAAATTTCACTCTCATGCCAATTATCTTATCAAAATTACTTAATACTCGTATGAGTAGATTGTATATCAAGCAATAAATGATATAAAAAAAAGTAAGTAAATGAGCATAATCTGCCAAATGGGTTTCAAGTTAAACCCATTTGCAATTTCGTTGCTATTTACTCAAAAACCAAAATAGTACTGATCCTGAAGAATTGAAATTTAGTAATTAGTTTTAAAATGACCACTTGCATAATTATACTTCACGTCGGTGCTTTCCTGAGTATTTCAATGTCTTATGTAGAATCAACTTCAAATTTATATATAAGAAATATTAGGTACTTTAGGTAATATATCATGGTCATGTGTGCATGAATACGCGAATAAATTCGGCTCGATAAATATTGCTAATAAATGGTGAAAAACTTCATAAAATTAGATGAAAGTTATAGTGAGTGAAATTTAAAAAAATAGTGCACCTGGAATGAAAACTATTGTGCAATATCCATGGAAATTCCGAGAGTAAATTGAAGGAACAAACAACTAACAAACCGAGAATTCCATAAAGAGATAAGAAACGGAGATAAATCAACAGACATCTGTGACAGTAAACAAACGATTGAGAGGCGAAGGACTGCGACTTTTCGAATAGATAATATACCTAAGTGACGCGAATTAAAATGGCTGGAAGTCTAACGTGCATAATATGCAATAAAACCATAGGAAAAAGTGGATATAAGATCCAATGTCGCGGAATATGCAATGGATGGGCCCATCTTGGATGTACAGAGATTACTAAAGAAGACATTGCTGGAAAGAAGAAACTGGAGTGGATGTGTAAGAACTGCGAAACACTGGAAGACCTGGAGGATACAGTGGAGGAGTCTCTAGAGGAGCTTACCGAAAAATTGCAGAGAAAGAGAAGAAGTCTAGATAAGGGAAAGAAGGAAGAAGAAGGAAGTAACGTAGAAAGAATGTTCAAGCAGATCCTGAAAAAGATTGAAACTCTCGAAGTGGCGATTACCTTCAATAGCAATACAATGGATGAAGTATTGAATGCTATGGAGGAGATGAAACGAGAAAACAAAGACCTAAGAAAGAGACAACACAACATGGAAATCACTATCGAGAAAATGGAAAAAGAATTAAATGGCTTAAAAGAACAGGACTTACAAAACGCTGCTGCATCTGATGCCCAAAATAGAAGAAAAAATATTATTCTAGTAGGATTAAAAAGGAAGGAGGAAGTAGTTACAGTCTTCAATAAGCTCGAAGTCAAAGTCCCGGAGAATGAAATGAAGATGAGACAGTTACCATCGAAAAATGTGATAAAACCAATTTTGATCTCTTTTGAAGAAGAAAAGACCAAGAACATGGTAATACAACAGCGAAAGGTGAAGGGAGTTTTAAGTTCAAAGAGCATGGGATTGGATGGAGATGACAGAAGGATATACATAAATGAAGATTTGCCAAAAGAAACACAGGACTTACTAAAAAAGGCGAAAGAGCTGAAGAATTCAGGATACAGGTACATTTGGTCAAGGGGAAACAAGGTTTTCTGTAGGAGGGGTGACTGCACGAAAATAGTTCATATTCAAAATATTAATCAAGTTGAAGAAATCAAAACACAGATTTAGGGTGAACATATTCATTGATACCATAACGCATGGATGATTTTGTGAGGAACTATCAATTAAGGCAACCGTATACCAGAAATGTTAAAATCACAGAGGAACTCAATCTACTTATCAATGGAGAAAACCATAGTTATTTTAGAATTTTACATAATAATATAAGAAGTATAGATAAAAATTTTGATGAGTTTAATGTTGTTGTATCACAGTTAAAGTTTGATATAGATTGCATAGTTCTGTCGGAAACATGGAAATTAAGGGATCCTAATCAGTATGAAATGGATGGATATAACATAGTATACAATAATGGTGAATTGAATCAGAATGATGGAGTGGTTGTGTTTGTAAAGAACAATTTGCAATATAATTTTGACATAGTACAAGTGGGAGAAATAAAAGTTATAGTAGTCAACCTAACAAAACTTAATAAAAACATACAGATCATCGCTATGTACAGATCTCCAAGTACATCTGTGGAGAAATTTAATAGGAATCTCTCCATGCTACTGGACTCCTGCAAAAAAAGAAATAATAAAAAGAATAGTATATCCTTCTTTATTGGCGATGTCAATATAGACATTATCGAAAATCAGGCAGATACAGATGAATACCTTAATATTATGGGTGAATACGGATATACGTCAATGATAAACGATTTTACTAGAGTAACAGTCAATACAAAATCATGCATTGACCACATCTTTGTCAGCTCTGATGATGATTTAGAAACGTACTTTCCTGCTATACTACATACGACTGTGACCGACCATTATACAACCTTCATAGAGCTCTCCTCAGAAACATCTGTAAATACAAGTTCAAATGAATCATCACGCGAAAAAAAATACATTAATTATAAACAGATGATGAGAATACTTGAAAAGCAAAAATGGGAAAAAATATATGAAACTAGTGAAGTAGATCAGTCGTGGCTATTATTTATAGAAAAATTACAGGAAATTATTGAGAGTTGCTCAATGGTAGTAAAAATAAAACGCTGCGATAGAAAGAGGAAACCATGGATCACAAACGGACTTGTAAATGCTATTAAAACTAAAAACCATTTGTATAAAAATGCCCTAAATAATCCCAACAACCCTGAACTCTTAAGGAAATTTAAAACGCACAAAAATAAGCTGGAAGAACTACTGAAATGCGCAAAAAAAACTTATTATCGAAAAGAAATAGAAAAAACCAAAACTATTCAAGAGGTCTCTGGAAAATAGTAAATAGTAAAAAACAATAAAATAAGATTGTAAAAATAAAGAGTGAAAATGGAGAGATGTTGGAAGAATTCAATAAATACTTTATAAACGTTGCGACGAGACTAGCGGAGAAATTTCCTTCACATGAAGATCACATGCCGAAAGCAACCTATAAGCATTGCAACTCCATTGTTTATTTTGACACAGATGAAATAGAAGTGAGAAACGTCATTAAAGAATTGAAAAAACACAAAGCACCCGGACTGGACACCATCAAAGCAGAAACCTTGAAACTCATATCCACTCACATCGAAAAACCATTAACATATCTTATCAACAATAGTATCAGAAAAGGAATATTCCCGAGCATCCTGAAATCCGCCGTGGTAATACCATTATATAAATCTTCAGACCGTGCAGAACTAAAGAACTATAGACCTATATCCTTAATATCATCAATTGCGAAAATATTCGAAAAAATTTTATACAAACGTACTATTTCTTCCATAGAAAAGCAGAAGATATTGGCCAAAAATCAATTTGGGTTCCAAAAGAATAGATCAACACAGGATGCCATCAATACTCTAGTAGAATTAATCACTAAAGCCATGGATAATAGGATACCAGCAGTATGCATATTCGTTGACCTGGCGAAGGCATTTGATACGGTTAATCACGAAATACTGTTGCAAACATTGGAAAATATGGGATGGAGAGGAGAAGCATTTAATTTAATCAAGAGCTATCTGGAAGGACGTAAACAAAAAGTCAGAATAGGGAAAATTTTAAGCAAAGAAGAAACAATTACATGTGGAGTGCCTCAGGGGACAATTTTGGGTCCCATCCTTTTTCTACTCTATATAAATGAATTGTTTGCCTTAAATCCTGAAATTGTAAGTTTTGCTGATGACACAGTGGTCTGCTTCACCGCGCCGACGTGGAACCAATTAAAAGTAAAAACTGAGGAAAAATTTGCTAGAATAGTCGAATTTTTTGAAAGAAAAAAATTGACAGTTAACATGGATAAAACTAAATTTATGTCATTCACGAGTCTTACAACTGGAAAACCCCCATTTGATACGTTATGCATAAAAACAAGCAGATATTCTTTTCAAATACAGAATACAGAATCTATCAAATACTTAGGGATAATGATGGACTGCCACCTTCGATGGAATGAACAAGCCTATCTTGTAATCAAGAAAATAAGATCGGTACTAGGTCAATTCAAAACTTTAAGACACATATGTGAGCAAGACGAAATGACGAAATGAGTGTATCAGGCACTGGTTGAGCCGCATTTGAATTATGCTATACTATCATGGAGAGGGATAGCAGACTCGTATTATAAAGGGATTGAAGTAGCTCAAAAATGGGTGTTAAAAATTATGTACCATAAGCCGATTACTTACCCAACAGAAAATATGTACAAGTTGTCAAACATGTTTACTGTGCGTCAACTATACGCCCGTGCCCTTCTAATGTACCAACATCAACTACATGCACCTACAAAAAATATAAAATATATGAGATCTCCCAACATCCCTTTACCTAAACCTAAGAAGACTATTGGTTTAAAATCGCATACTTACCTGGCACCTTTACTTTACAATAAACTTCCAATGAACATCAAAGAAACTAAGGCCAAACCAACGTTCAATACGAAAATAAAAAAATGGATTCGAAGCAAGCCAACATCGTTCTGGTATACGTTCACAACTAGAAATAATTTTGTTTAAAACTCATGAAGGATTGATTTGATTAAGCATTATCATTTTTTTTTTTTTTAAATTTGTATTATTTTTTTTTTGATGTGTACTGCCCACGTACAAGTTTCAAACTTTTGTGGGAAACCAAATGTTTATTTGTTCAATATAAAATACTTTCTGTTATGTATGATGTCTTGGGTAACAAATAAACATTATTATTATTATTATTATTATATTATTACTTTTGTTTGCATAGAAAGTGTAGCACTTTCCTGCACTTGGTGTAGATATTCTATAGTATATCTACACCGAATGCAGGAAAGTGCTACACTTTCTTCGTAAACGAAAAGACCTACTATAAAACAAAGAATGATTTCATGAATACTGTTGACTGATCAACGAAAATTCATCAAATATTTGGAACTCCATATTTTATTCTGAAATGGCACCACGTCGAAGCTACATTGGGCCGTACTCGTGAAAAATTATCAAAATCTGCTCCATTTAGAATAGCAGCTGATCAAACAGAGACAGTGTCCTGTCTAAACATTGAATGTTGAATTAAAATAGGTATGATTAATAAAAAAATATTTATTCTAAGAACATATTATTTTTACGCGCTTGTTACGGGAAACTAGGTATCATTTCGTCACTATGTCTGTAATGCTCCAATTTTGGGCCGAAATCTATTTGAACTACTAGGTTGGATAGGTTCTACAGAGAGGATTCTTCTGAATCCATGGTCAAAGTTAATTCTGTGCTCCTATCTTCGAAGGAAAGGACGTAGCGGCTTGAAATTTTCAGATTAGGTTTGGAGTCCAAATGTCTCGCTTGAGTTCGTTAATGGGCGAACTCGGCCAAAATGTTTCGGTGTTATGCCAATTTGAAATTTTGAGGTTAGTTCACTTTCACTGCCTCAAGAGATGCGATTAGTTCGAAACTTCTGAAGTTAGTGAAAATACCAACTCACAACTTCGTTCAAAACTTTGTGAGGATTTATTCGTGGAAAAACCGTTGAAAATTTTTCTTCTTGGAAAAACTAGTTTTGTTCGGAAACTATCAACTAGACTCCAATTAAATTAGGAACAGACCTTGAAGTCAATATTCAAAAGCGTTGTTTCAAATTTCAATTCGATCTAATATTTATTAAGAAAAAGTATGTAATTTTTTTTTTAAGAAACTGCTTTTCTGAATTTTTTTTCGATAAATGACTGGATTTCATTTCGATTCAATCTGTATTTTTGGAAATATTGGAAAAATAAAATTTTGAATGGGTATTTCTACGGAATCATTGGGCAGATTTATTAACTTCCGGAAGAAAGTTTCGGAAGTTATTAACTTCCGGAGGAAACGACTTAGAAACTCGATATTTGTAGAGTAGGTTTGGGGCTTAACAAAAAAGGTCGAATTCGTGAATGGGTAAAATCTGCCCAATGATTCCGTAGATATACCCATTCAAAATTTTATTTTCCCAATATTTCCAGAAATACAGATTGGATAGAATTGAAATCCAGTACTTCATCGAAAATATCGGTTCGAAGGTTCATACAGAATTTAATAAGGATAATATGATAGGAAGATCACAGAATATTAAATATGTATTTGAAAGAAAAAAATTCAAATTTTTTTTCAAATTGTTCTAATTGTCGTAACTCGACAGATTTGTCCCCAGACAATTGGGGAATACGGCCCTGTGCGGCCACTTGCATTGGTTTCACTTTTCGAGCGAGCTAAGGCGGTTCGCCCTTCAAGTGGTTTCTGCGTGAGTATAAACATAGACATTAGGACATGTTAGATTTATTCTTGAGGATATTGGAAAATTCCAGAAAAAAGTCAGTCGGGATCAGAATTCGAAACGATAAGCTTAAGGTCGAAAACGCCGAGGCTCGGCTCAAATATTTAAAATAGGTTTTTTACGTTCTGTTCATAATTTCACACGATTGATTATTTCGTATCGGCACTAGTCTAGTAAGATATTCATTTTACAACTAGGAATCGAATTAAAGTGTGTTTTTCTTTAACCGTTTAGTTTGATTTTGAAAACTTTCGAACCTCCTAGACGCCAGATCCTAACGGTGCGTAGGACTTCGGTGGGGAATTCACAACACTAATGATACGATCATCACGAAATTCTGTACGGAGTTGTGTTTCAGCAGCTTCAAACTAGGTCGTGATTGAATCAGTATTTTTGGAGTTATACCGAAAAAAACAACAATATCAGGAAGAAAATCACGAAATTCCATATATTATTTTCCAATATCTCCAAAACCGATAACCGTATCGAATTGAAATTTGGTACACTGCTGTGGAATATGGAGCTCAAAGTTCGCGCCGAATTTTTTCCAAATGTGATGAACAGTTCGCGAAAAAAAAATTTTCCAAGAATTTTTTTTTACAATTTACTGATAATATGATCCCTACAAAATATCGCGGAAAGTTGCGCGTTGCTGTACCGGTACTAACTGCCAAGTTCCGATTCAATCGTCCAAGTATTTTGTGAATTATCGCCAAAATAACGTCAGAACCGAAATTGTTGGGCCGATTTTGCCCATTAACGAATTTAACCGTCGTATTTCTAAATGCAACTTACCCTGGAAGTTTCAAGTTGATAGGATTCTCCGTACGACCGTAATCGTGCATTCGGACGGCCGGAAGAATCAATTTCGACACCGGATTCGTCATGACTGAGTCCTACCTAGTCGTTTGAAACCACTTTCGGCTCAATCATTTGGACAAAACGATAGCACGCTGTCCCCTAGAACATGCGCGCAAAAAGACCTTCAAATCCTACCTTTTGTGTTGCACTGGCCCGGTCTCTCTTGAGTGATTCCTGCTTGAAGTGATTTGAATTGTGGAGTATGTCTGGAGCTCAACGAAGGTACTTGACTTTGATGTTTCGCTTTCCAAAATAATTTTTCTTGTAAAACTTGATGAAAATTTCGTGAAAACCTTGAAAACAGCTAGCTTGTGCGTAGAAGTAATCCAACTTGCTTTTTGTTAAATTCCGATCGTTCCGTATGTGCATCGAAGACGTAAAAGACAGATTTGAAGGTACGGGGGGGATACAGAATGATATGGTCAATCATGAGTGAACTACTCAAACAATGAAAGCGAATGAAACTGAAAAATATTTACAGATTTCCCAATATTTTCAAAAATATTGATTGGAATCAGGAAGTTAAGTTGAGTTTGGCTTGGTCAATACGTGAAAGGATGACCACTTGGCATGGCAACGAATTCCCAAATTTTTTCATGGATAATTCTTCTTATGGAGATTGTTCATTTCCAACCATGTTTCATTTCGATCAGATAAATATTTTTCTAGTTATTGAAATATCAAAATTTCAAATGGTTGTAACAAAAAAACCATTCGGCAGATTTGGCCCATCAACAAATTCAACCGAGATATTCAGGATCAAATCCTAACCTGAAAATTTCAAGACTCTAGGTTACTCTTCTCGAAAGTTAGAGCACACACGGATGGACAACCGGCCGGACAGAATCAAATTTGACCACGGATTCTTCATCAGTCGTCTAGTCGTTTGAGACCGATTTCAGCTTAAATTTGAAAAGGATAGACATTGTGACGAAGTGATAACCCGCTGTTTCCCAGAACAAGCTCGTAAAAACGAAATTGTAACAACCTAACCTATAAGGAGGTTGAATTGAAAACAATTTTTCAAGTCCGTTATAGGAGATAAAACATTCGATTGTCGAGTAACATTCGGTTCCATGCGAGGGTCATGTCTACTTGTTGTTGATATTTGACTTGGAAAATTGACGCAAACATATGGCGATTCAAGACTCGGCCCCCAGAGACGGAACATAAATTCATCGCTGGTCCGTACTTACGGACATATAGATTTACAGTATTCTACTCGCTCTTTAGTTGTGTATAAAACCCAATCTTTCTATTTTATAAACATTTTTTTGTCTACTGTTATTTCAAGAACAATTCATTTCTTTCGGTGTGCGAGATTGAATGTTTCGTCTATCACCAGTTCGACGGCGAAAATATATCAGCCAAGGACATTTCAAGGACTTTCCTTTGGCAAGGTAGGCAGGTATCATTTCTCCACAAGTCTCAATTTTGAGTCGTCCGCAGTTTTCACATTTCTTATGGTCTCAAATTTTTAAAACAATGTTAGTCCCAAAATTTTTCAAATTTTTGTTGCTCAGATTTCTATGCAGCTTTTGCGCGCATGTTCACTTTTGGTGATATCTTTTGAGCACGCGTGCAGAAGCTGCTGACTTCACGTCAGTGCTTCTCTACGTTTTTTTCGATGAAGTACTGGATTTCAATTCGGTCTTATCTGTATTTTCGAATATAATAATAATAGATATGAATTGGTTTTGTTGATTTATCGACGGATATTCGTCCTTATGATTATGTTATTTTATATAATAATGATAATAATTTATTCACAATAATCCTTACATTATGATGAAACCATAAAATATAATATATAAAAAGTGAATGAATAGCTACAGGTCTACAGACCTAGACCATCAACACTTAAATCAACTTTAACTTATACAAAAAGAACCAATAAAAGCAGTACAAGCAACGCAACACACAACAAGACCAGAAATGAGCAGCAATTACACAACAAGATCAGCTCAGATAAAGGTTTAGCAACAGAGGAGAACCTTCATTCTATAGGTCACGAGCAGTTTTGACAGTTGGGAGAGACTGGAGGACCACAATAACCTAAAATACATTCTTTGCTATGGGAAAAAGCGATTTGGCTTGTGATTCTGGACTGAAATATTCACTACTGCATTATCTAGGAACTATATGCAAAGTAATTGATGTCTTGTAACAGCAGGTATGTCGGTCTGAGCAGCTTAGAGGACGCCTACCTGAAAGAAGAAAGACGAGTAAAGAACTATTTCGTAAAAGGAAACTTACCTGTTCATCAATGGGTGGCAGCACAACGTTACTCTCTGGCGCCGCAGGAGGAAACCAACATCCAGGGATCTAGAACAGAAGAACCAGGTGAGGCATGGAAAATGAAGTGGCAGTCCAAACCTCTGCACGGGAGGTTTTACGCCAGCCAGCCTGCACCAACCTGAAGTCGACAAGCTGAGCTCACACACTTACCTCACCCAAGACTACCTTTTCCCCCAAACGGAGGGAACATTCTTCGCAATACAAGACCAGGTTGTGCCAACACGCGTCTACACTAAGGTAATAATGAAGCAACAAGTCCACACAACAAAGTGCAGGTTAAGCAACAAGGCAGAGGAGACGGTACAACATTTGTCGTCGGGCTGTTCAGCAATAGCTGGCACAAAATATCTTGCCCGCCACAACAGCATGGGAAAAGTCGTGCATCATCTGTTGTGCTTGAGGGAGGGCCTCCTGCATCATTTCACACCACACCATATATACGTCCCACAAGCGATTCAAGAAAACGAAACCGCCAAGGTTTACTGGGACCTGACCGTAATAACGCACCGAGGTGTGGAGCATAACAGACCCGATATGGTGGTGTGGTTTAAGAAGAAACAAACAGCGTATATCATTGATTACGCGGTCCCTCTAGACCAAAACCTCTCAAAGACGTACGCGGAAAAAATAGCGAAATATGAGGCACTATCTAGAGAACTGAAAGATATGTGGCACCTACGAAAAGCGGAAATAAAACCGTTAGTTATCAGCTGCAACGGCCTGGTTCACCGGAAGATGGCAGAACACCTGCAAGAAATGCATCTGCCTTCCAATGCTGTACTGTGGATGCAGAAGGCGGTGATACTGGGAACGGTAGGTATAGTGCGGCAAGCGGTCTTTCCTCACTGACGGGCAGGATTATTTTTGACTTTCTGGTCCGAATAATCCTGATTAAGCCACATCAGTGTGAAGCAAATATTTTTTTTTTTTCACCTCAAAAGGGTTGGTAGCTCCTAGTGCCGGGCAAATGTTTATGCCAAGGCATGTCAGATTGATGTGAGGAATTTCCTAACTATTCTCACATTTGCGAGTATAACCTCCTTCTGTGCTGTGCTGACTATTTCTATACTATACTAATTGAATAAGGTGACGCTGGGTCGAAAAGGTCGTCCCACATATCAGCGATCTCCTTCGTAGCCGTTAGAGTTAGGAGAAAGCGGTAAATTCACATAGATAGATGAAATATCACCCTATCTTCCATTGAAAAAAACGATATCTCAATCGAATTGCTAATATTTTTAAAAAATTCCAGAATATGGTGAAATTTCAACACCAATTCAGGTATATTTGTCCAATGGGATAACTGCATTGTATGGGCGGGGCCTGAGACAACGTCCCGGTTGTTAGTGTTAGTACTGTCATTTGTCAAATGAGAAATAATGTCACTTTTACAGTTGCAAATTCAAGATTTCATAAGACGAATATATGTTATTTGTGAAAATATGCATCGAAATATGTTTTGAATAAGTTAATCGTAAGTTTTAAACGATCTGGATGCATTCATTCGATTGATAAATTGACCCAGGAAATTCAAGTGAAGGAAGGTAAACAAATATGGAGGTTATTCTTGAGATGTGTATTGGAACGTGGAACGAATTATTCTTGGGAGGTGTACTGAAACGAATAATATGGAACAAGTCTCCAGAACCTTCCTATATTGACCAACTTAAAATATAAGGAAAATTTCAACCAGGATTAATAATTGCAGTGTTCTGTAAATCCAGTATTGAATAAGATTTACCTTAAGGTAAATCTACTAATTAGTATTGAAAGTAAGTTTTATATGATCTGATCTAATTAATTCCATTGATAAAAGGAATAAATGGAAAATTGAAACGAATAATATAGAACAAAAACAAGTCTCCAGGTCCTTTCTATATTGACGTACCAAAAAAGAACCAGAAATAATAATTGCAGTGTTCTATCATTCAGAAGAAAATCCAGTATTGAACAAGATTTACCTTTGCATGGAAATGTGTCTTAAATGAGAAAATCATAAGTTCTGAACGATCTGAAAGCATCACCATTGATAAATTGACATGAAAAATTCAACCGAATAATGTAGAACAAGAAGAAGTCTCGAGGTCCTTCCTATATTGATGTACCAAAAATATAAGGAAACTATGAACCAGGATTAATAATTGCAGTGTTTTTTATTCAAAAGGAAATACAGTGCTGAATATGATTTACCTTTGTATTGAAATGTGTCTGAAATAAGTAAATCATGGGTTTTGAATGATCTGAAAGCATTGATTGATTCCACTGATAAATTCACATTGAATTATATTGAACAACCTAAATTCAAGGAAAATTTGAACCAGGGCTAATAATTGCATTGTTTTATTATTCGGCAAGAAATCCAGTGTTGAATAGGATTTGTCGTTGAAGTGTTAAATGCAACCTGTTATTTTTTCGTATTACAATATGTATTCATTCTATTGAACTATACTTTATATCATAATCAATAATCGATAAACAGAAAATTGATTAAATATGCAGTTTTGCATTCATCCTGAATGGAGAACATTATATCATGATTATTCAATTAAATTTAGATGTCAAATATGAATTGGTCATCTTCATTAATTGAACAAAAAATTTTTATTTTCCTAATGCAGTAATGTTTTACACTTTACTGAAGGAATTCATTATAATTCCTTTCAATGTGAACATAATATATCTGACTATATGATCGATACAAACGACTATGAAGGAAGTGTTCTCAAAAATGAATATTCATTAAACCCTGTTGTATAACTAAAAAATTAATTTTTTTCATGAATATTGTATGAAATTATTTTTCACATTATACAGGTTGTTTCACCATAAACTGGTCAAACATATATAGCCATATAGATGACATTGGTAAGGTCATTTTTTGCTTTATGACATATACACCGTTTTCGAAGCATAAGAGAGATACATGGTGTTTAATGTCAACTTTGAGCAATATTCTGATAACTGTGGTAAGTTATGCGTTACCTTTGAAATAACGGTTTTTGGTCACTACTTAGTATTTTTTGGTGGTTAATTCAATTTAAGTAAATAATTCTTGAAAAAAGATTTCAAAATGGCGGAAAACCCACAAAGTTGGAATTTTTTATATTCGATCGCCAAATTGGATAGCATTATTTCAATGTACTCGGTTTTCTAAGATTATCTGTGAAAAAATTTTCCAAAATTCGAACTCAGCTTTTTTTACATGTCTACAGTGAAAAAAAATCACCAAAAATTATTGAAATCTTTCGAGATTGAACTCACCTTCATTCTGAATACTGGGGTGAAAACAGAATGAAAAAATATTCATTGGTTTTCATTTTCAGCCTTCCAAAGACTCCGCTCAGAGTACTTAAATAATTTTTATATAAGAAAGCGGTGGCCCTACAGATGCCAAAATTATGATAATAGGCCTCCAGAGTGACCTGGTTAGAAATATGAATTTATCAAGAAAAAAAATATTTTCTGAAAAACTTTGGTGGGAATCGAATTCTCTCCGCTTTCGGAAAACCGAGTCACATTCGATGAACTACCGTTGCTTGATAACGGACGTCTTTGTAATCAGAATAAATCCAATTCATACGCGACCTTATTGCCCGTAAGTGGAGCGAGTTCGAATCCCATCAAAGTTTTTTTGAAAAAAATTTTTTTTTTTTGATAAATTCATATTTCTATCCAGGTCATTCTAGGGGCCCATTAGCACAATTTTGGCCTCCGTAAGGCTACAAATTTCTTAAATGAACATTATTTAAGTACTCCGAGCGGGATCTTTGGAAGCCTATAAAATGAAAACCGAAAGATTTCAACAATTTTAGGTGAATTTTTTTTTCACTGTAGACATGTAAAAAAAATTGAGTTTGAATTTTGGAAAAAAATTTTCACCGAAAATCTTAGAAACTCAAGTACATTGAAATAATGCTATCCAATATGGCAACCGAAAACAAAAAATTCCAGCTTTGTAGGTTTTTCGCTATTTTGAAATTTTTTTTCATAAATTCTACACCAAAATTGAATCGACCACCAAAAAATACTAAGGTGTGACCAAAAACCGTTATTTCAAAGGACACGCATATCTTACCACAGTTATCAGAATATTGCTCAAAGTTGACATTAAAACCCTGTATCTCGCTTATGCTTCGAAAACGAGGTATATTTCACAAGGCAAAAATGACTTTCCCAATGTCATCTATACGGCTATAAATGTTTGACCAGTTTATAGTGAAACTCTCTGTATTTCTTCTGTGGATTTTATGAAATTTGAATTAGGGTGATTGTTACGATTACGTTTATAGTCGTCTTAGGCATCTTAAGCGTCAAATTACCGAAAATAGAATTGTGATAAAAGAATTTATTAAACCAAGCTATTCAGATCTATTTAGTATTATGGGTTTGTAAGTCGTTTACAAAGTACTGAGTGTTTTCATTTGATCCATGTAATTTGTCTTTGAATGTCAGCACCGTCATCGTCTATCCAACAGATGGATTTCGACTGAATCGTGTCTTCATTTTTGTAAATATCGAGATGACGAAATTTCAAAAGCGTTCATCTACTAAATCGTTAGGCGGATGTTGTTTATTCTGAACTTGATCTTTGTATCCAAGCATTAAACCTACGAAAATTTCGAGTCTCTAAGTTATTCCTTTGCAAAGTTATCGTGTAAATAAATACTTTCATCTATTCAAAAACATGGATCTATCGTCCTGCAGATCTACCACCTAGGTAGATCTATCATTAAATGAGATCTACGCCTAGGTATATCCATCACTAAGAGAGATCTGGGCGCACTAGTTCCTTATCTAGTTCCAATTTGATGGTGTTTTCCACTAGATGCTTTTCAACCAATCCATTGGTCGATATAATAAGCGGCATTATTGCTGTTGTCTTAAGGTTATGTATGTTCTTCAACTCGAAGGCCAGATCATGATATTTTGTCACCTTTTCAATGTATGCCTTGTAGATGTTGTCATCGGCTGGAATTGCCACGTCCAAGATTTCGACCTTTCACTGTGATTAAAAGTGCTTTCGATGTAGAAAACGAAGCCTCGGATACCGCCCTCGGTGGGGGGACTGCACCGGTGGGGAGACAGACACAGGCTCTAGCAAATGTCAATGGAGCGAGTGGCACGACTTTGCGAAATGGTACCACAAGGCCTAGCAGCTCAAGGAACGATCAAGGTTATAGCTTGGATTTACCTGACTATGTTATTGGTGATCCCGCTCCAGCCCAAAGAAGAGAAAGGCAACGCTGGACACGTGATATGAACAAATGTCTTATCAGCGCTTACTTCACGTTACCGATGGAGAAAAGCACACTAAGAAATACGCCGAAAAACTGGCAGAACGATGGATGGAGAGCTACCCCGATAAACACTTCACGGGGAAACATCTTATAGCGCAGGTTAAGAACATAAAGACGAGGAAACTGCCTGACGAAATAGATCTTATGAGAGCAGAAGCAGTTAGAAGCTCCCCAGTGCGACAAATCAACAAAATCAGGAGGAGCATACAATTAATAAGAACGCTAACACAAACAGTAATTGATTACTACCAACAAAGTAATGAGGAGCAACCTACCTCAGAGCATCAATCTACCACTCTACCGGACTCCGACGAAGCCACCAAGGGAATTTTATCGCTATTTCAGGAACTCGATTTAAAATGGAAGGGAGTAACAATGAACACAAGACCGAAAATCACAAAATTGCTACAGAATACGAACACAAAGGAAAAATTGAGAGCTATCAACGTTGCCCTGGAAAAAACTATCACGGCTTCAAATAGTTTTGAACATCTCTGCCACACTATCCTCCAAACAAAAAGCACAAATAACGGTGACACAAACAGAACCCCACAAAAACCCCCGTGGTAGAACAGAATAAACAAAAAGATCAACACACTAAGGAAAGAAATAGGAATTCTTCACTCCTTTTTGAACAACGAAAATCCCAGCAACAACGTCAAAAAACAGGCACAATCCTACGCAAAAAAGATTAAGTTAAAACAAAGAGATCCTCAATATCACCTGAAACTGAAAACGCGTGTAGAGATCCTGCAACAAAAAATTGCCGCGCTGGGAAATAGATTAAGGCGATATAACAAAAGAACGCAGCGATACCGTCAGAATAACCTCTTTACTGGCAATCAAGGAGAGTTCTACAGAAGCCTCGAGAATAATCAGGGAAGTATAGACACAAGTCCCCCGAAACCAGAAGTAATGAGGCAATTTTGGGCCAGTACATGGTCACAGGAGAAAGACCACAATAGGGAGGCCCCATGGATAAAAACTGAGATAGAAGAACAACGAGAAATAGAGGAAATGCCGGCAATTCAAGTGACAGAGGAGGATGTACGAGCGACTATCAGCCGTATGAAAAACTGGACCTCACCAGGCAATGACGGAATTCAAAACTTTTGGTGGAAGACCCTCACGTCAACCCATAATGTGCTGGCGCGACTCATCTGTAAAGCGCTTATAAACCCCGATACTATACCAGGGTATTTCACACAAGGTATCACTCGTCTGGTGCCAAAAAAAGGAGACCTAAGACAGCCCGGTAACTACAGGCCGATCACCTGCCCACCCTCGGCATACAATATCATCACGTCAACTGTTGCTTTCAAGATAAACGCACACATAAAAGCGAATAACATCATGGCTTGGGAGCAGAATGGATGCAAGAGGAAGGGACGAGGAAGTAAGGAGCTTTGATCGACAACATGCCAACTAGACAAGCGAAGAAACGACTGAAGAACATTTCGATGGCGTGGATCGACTATCAAAAAGCGTTCGACTCTGTCCCCCACACATGGCTACTTGAAGTGCTCAAGATTTATAAAGTAAACAGGCAGGTGATTGCGTTGCTAAAACATCTGATGACAACCTGGCGCACTACTCTGAAAGTCCACAATAAGACAGCTTCCTACGAAACATCACAAGTAGAAATAAAGAGAGGTATTTTTCAAGGTGATAACCTAAGCCCATTGTGGTTCTGTCTAGCCCTCAATATCCTGAGTAAGATGCTCAACAGGTCCACATATGGTTACTCCATCAACGAGCAGATCAGAATCTCCCACCTATTCTACATGGATGATCTGAAGCTATATGCTAGGGGCAAAGCACAGCTGGAAGGATTGCTAGAGCTGGTGAAAAAATACAGTGAAGATATTACGATGACATTCGGACTGGAGAAATGTGCGTCGGTTAATGTGAAAAGGGGCAAGATGATGAGAGGAGAGAGCATAGTTCTGTCTGATGGACGTGAGGTGGCTGGCCTAGGAACTGAGGACCGATACAAATATCTAGGTATCCAGCAGACCTTTGAGATTAGACATAGAGAAAATAAGGAGAACACTAAAATCGAACTGCTTAATAGAGTTAAAAAGGTGCTGAAAACCCAACTATCAGCTAAAAATGAGATAATGGCAATTAACAGCTGGGCAATACCAACCTTCACTTATACAGCAGGAATCCACTCATGGTCAAAAACGGAGCTGGAACAAGTTGATAGGAACATCCGGACTTCGTTGACAACACTGGGTAGGTTGGACCCGAACTCGGCGGTCGAACGCTTATACTTACCCCGAAAAGAGGGTGGGCGAGGAATGACGAATCTTGGAGGAGCAGCCCTGAAAGAGACAGAGAAAATCAACGACTACTTCCGCAAATCTAACTTACCTGTACATCAGTGGGTGGCTTCATGTGGCTGCGTCTCCGTCTCCGAAACAACTAACGAGGATTCACCTGGAAATGAAAATCAATTAGAAATACTAAGGCAAGCTTGGAGAGCCAAACCTTTACACGGACGTTTTTACGCTAGCTTGCACCAAGCAGAAGTTGATATACAGAGTACCAGTACTCATCTGACCCAGGGCTACCTATTTCCTCAGACGGAGGGCACCTTTTTCGCCATACAAGACCGTTGTTCCGACTCGGACATATGCCAAATACATAATGAAACAAGCTGTAGACAACACCAAATGCAGATTGTGTAATGGCGCGGAGGAGTCTGTCCAACATCTCTCGTCTGGATGTTCGGTGATCGCTGGCACAAAATACCTGGCAAGACATAATAACATGGGGAAAGTTGTACATCAGTTGTTGTGTCTCCAAAACCAACTCCTAGAGCACTTCACGCCGCACCACTTATACAACCCACAGACGCTGATGGAGAACGAGCACACAAAAATATATTGGGACCTGACTGTCATCACGGATAGAGGCGTCGAACATAACCGGCCGGACATGGTGGTTTGGAATAAGGTACAACGGACCGCCCTCATTATAGACTTTGCCGTGCCTCCAGATTACAACCTCACTAAAGCTTACGCTGAAAAGGTTACGAAATATGAGGCACTAGCAAAGGAAATGAAGGATATGTGGCAGCTGCGAAGCGTTAATATAAAACCTCTCATTATCAGCGCGAATGGTCTCGTCCATCGTAAAACGACCGAAAATCTGAAAGAACTGAACTTACCACAGAATACACTGATGTGGATGCAGAAGGCTGTTATACTCGGTACAGTAAACATCGTGCGAAAGGTGCTTTATCCGCATTAACGGACGGAGTTGCTCTTGGCGTCCGCGCCCGGGTGATTCTGGATAACTCCACAACAGTGTGAATATATATATATATATATATATATATATATATATATATATATATATACATATATATATATAGAAACAACTAAGTGCCGACTTTGCAACAGTTCTGAAGAAACAATTCAGCATCTTTCTTCGGGATGCTCCCAGATCGCTGGAACAAAATACCTGGCCCGACATAACGAAATGGGAAAAGTGGCACACCAACTTATATGCCTCCGAGAAGAATTGCTGCGACATTTCACCCCCCACCACCTATACACCCCACAAGCGCTACTAGAGAACGACAACACCAAAGTCTACTGGGATTTAACGGTGGTGACTGACAGAGGAGTAGAACATAATCGGCCAGACATGGTCGTATGGAACAAGATCAAAAAAACCGCCCTGATCATCGACTTCGCTGTGCCCCTAGACAACAACTTGGCAAAAGCGTACGGGGAAAAGATTGCGAAATATGAAGCCCTTGCGCGGCAGATCAGGGACATGTGGAACTTAACATCTGTAAAAATAATCCCCTTGATCATTAGCGCAAATGGACTGGTACACCGAAAAAGTGCCGCACATATAGAGGAGCTCAACCTGCCTCAAAACACCATAACGTGGATGCAAAAGGCCGTAATACTGGGAACGGTCAGCATAATCCGACAGATTGTTTATCCTTATTGAGTAACAATGGCAGGTTGCCTTTGGCTTACGAGCCCGGGTAACCTAGCAAACCCCACGCAAGTGTGAAGCAAAAAAAATATATATATATATATATATATATATATATAGGAAGAAAAATTATTTGGGTACTCGGCAAGTTATGGTGAGGGCAAAGATCAATAAAATATCGTCTTCAACATCTATATTTCAAACCTTCTGCGGTTCTTCTTCAGGATGCTGCAAAATTACATAAGGTACGTGAAAACAATCGAAAAACAATGAATCTTATACTAAACAAAAAAAAATGAATAAATAACTCACATCTGACAGGATTATTGTTAAAATGACAAGGACTGCATAGGAACAACCTCTGCTCAAATACAATATTAATAAAATTTGTTCAAGCAACAGTTGATGTGGTTAGGTTAAAATTTTAAAAACAACAAAAGGAACACAGAAAACAATCAATCAAGTGATGGCACTGACATTATGTTCTTCTTCATGACAACAATCCAGTGACAATAAATAGTCATATACGACACTCAAATTCTTTAGATCAGTTTTCTTATTCACATTATTTTCATTCTCGTTTATGTAGCACATTTCTAAAAAGGTTCTTTTATTATAATTCGAACTAACACACAATATCTCGACTTCATCAAACTTGAACAAATGATCCAATGAGGAAGAATGGCTAGCCAACGCACATCTATCAGGTCGCAGTCTGACATCACTCTTATGTAAAGCGATACGTTTCTTCAGGCATTGGGACGTTTGGCCAATATAGACCGAATCACAGCCTCCACATGGAATACGATATATTACATCTGACCTAGACATAATGTGAATTTTATCCTTAACGTTACTGAAAATGCTGCCCACTGTCAAGGGATTATATTTCGCAATTTTAATGTTTTCTATGTCTTTCAGAATATTGGCCAATTTACCCGTTAATGGTGGAATGAAGGGCAGGCTTACGTATCTGTCTCTTTCAACTGGACCAGCTGCGACGACTTCATCAATCCGTGATGTCTCTCCAACTCGGTCGAGGGTCAAGGAATGGAGACACCTCTCCAAAAATATGCCAGGGTAACCATTCTGTAGGAAGATATTGAACAATCTCTGCTCGGAAGTCTCCAAGAAGTCTGGATGGCAGATGTTTCTAATTCTCCTGAACATACCCCTGATGAGATTGGTTTTCACATTCCATGAGTGGTTGGACCTGTAGTGTATATAACGACCTGAGGAGGTCGGTTTCTGATACCAATCAAGCTTTATTTGATTTTCGGAACATCTCATAACCTTCGTGTCAAGAAACGGAACACCTCCATCAGTCTCCTCCTCTACTGTGAATTTGATATGTGGATCAAAGCTATTAAAGATGGTCAATGTTTCGGAGGTCATATCCTCAGGAATGGCAAGGAGAAGGTCATCTACATATTGGTAGACCAACGGTACGTCGAAGGAAAGCAGGGAAATGCAATATTTCAGAAGTACTGTCATGACAATTAGCGCAAGGATGGGGCTGAGTTTGTTACCCATAGCACAACCAAAGATCTGTGCAAAAAATTCCCCCCTGAACACAAAGTAACTGGAGTCAAATAGGAATCTAATAATCAATAAGAATAGGGGCATTTCAATGTTAGTGACCTGACTTATTCTCGACCATTCAGACTGAACGATCCGTACAACCAACTCAAGTGAAATATTTGTGAATAAACTGACAGCGTCCAGGGAAACAAGTTTGTAACCCAGAGGTAATATGAAGTTGTTAATTTTGTTACTAAATTGAAAAGAATCAGCCACAGAAAACGTTGAGAAATCCGAGAATGCATCTGTCAGAATTCGTGTCATAAACTGACTAAGTTGGACAGTTGCCGATCCGATGGTGGAACTTCTTGCTTCGTTGCAGAACAGCGGGAATCTTTCCCAGACATATCGTTCAAAATGTTAGATGTTTGACCAATCTTTTATCAGATGACGCGACAACCAATAGAAAGGTTAGTCTTTTTGGTAATAAAATATCAACCAGGATTCTAAATATGGAGATTTCCTTCACAATCAAGAAAGTTTGTCATTTTTCTTCCACCCTTACTCAACTGAAAACCAGATTGACAGGACTCATTCCGGGGGATATCCTTGAACGGTTTTTCATTTCACAAAGTAGATCATATAAAGCAGTATTCTCGAATAACAAAAGACTTCTCAATAAGAAATTTCTGGATCTTAAGGATCGGAGGATTCAGTCTATCCGTGTAAGGGACGAGTGGTTTTGCAATCTCACAAATGCGCACATTCCTGCTGAGGTTAAGATCATCCTGAGTTTGGGACCTAAATTTGGTGTGATGCCTCTCCCTATTAGGGATATATCCATCAAGAATATTGTAGCTGACGTAGAAAATATTGTTGGGCTGGCCCCTATTTCCAGACAGAACATGTTGAGAGCCAAATGCACTAATGCTATTACGAACTTTGTGCATACTAGTCGTGGGCCAGGCAGTTTTGAACGTTACCTGGTTACTAATGCCAAGAGATATATCAGATCACATGATGAGTTGATAATCACTTCTGCAGATAAGGGCAATGTCACAGTTGTTCTTTCTGTGGAGCAGTATGATTATAAGATGCATGTACTTTTACAAGATGCGACAGTTTACAAAATATTGAGAAAAGATCCCACAAATGAAATCCAGACTAAGAACAATAAATTTGTCAAACAACTGAAGGATCAGGGACTTATTGATGCGGCTACTGCTAGAAATTTAACTACTTATAAAGCAGTACCTCCGAGAATATACGGACTTCCCAAAATTCATAAGACAGACGTCCCATTGAGACCCATTGTCTCCACCATCGGATCGGCAACTGTCCAACTTAGTCAGTTTATGACACGAATTCTGACAGATGCATTCTCGGATTTCTCAACGTTTTCTGTGGCTGATTCTTTTCAATTTAGTAACAAAATTAACAACTTCATATTACCTCTGGGTTACAAACTTGTTTCCCTGGACGCTGTCAGTTTATTCACAAATATTTCACTTGAGTTGGTTGTACGGATCGTTCAGTCTGAATGGTCGAGAATAAGTCAGGTCACTAACATTGAAATGCCCCTATTCTTATTGATTATTAGATTCCTATTTGACTCCAGTTACTTTGTGTTCAGGGGGGAATTTTTTGCACAGATCTTTGGTTGTGCTATGGGTAACAAACTCAGCCCCATCCTTGCGCTAATTGTCATGACAGTACTTCTGAAATATTGCATTTCCCTGCTTTCCTTCGACGTACCGTTGGTCTACCAATATGTAGATGACCTTCTCCTTGCCATTCCTGAGGATATGACCTCCGAAACATTGACCATCTTTAATAGCTTTGATCCACATATCAAATTCACAGTAGAGGAGGAGACTGATGGAGGTGTTCCGTTTCTTGACACGAAGGTTATGAGATGTTCCGAAAATCAAATAAAGCTTGATTGGTATCAGAAACCGACCTCCTCAGGTCGTTATATACACTACAGGTCCAACCACTCATGGAATGTGAAAACCAATCTCATCAGGGGTATGTTCAGGAGAATTAGAAACATCTGCCATCCAGACTTCTTGGAGACTTCCGAGCAGAGATTGTTCAATATCTTCCTACAGAATGGTTACCCTGGCATATTTTTGGAGAGGTGTCTCCATTCCTTGACCCTCGACCGAGTTGGAGAGACATCACGGATTGATGAAGTCGTCGCAGCTGGTCCAGTTGAAAGAGACAGATACGTAAGCCTGCCCTTCATTCCACCATTAACGGGTAAATTGGCCAATATTCTGAAAGACATAGAAAACATTAAAATTGCGAAATATAATCCCTTGACAGTGGGCAGCATTTTCAGTAACGTTAAGGATAAAATTCACATTATGTCTAGGTCAGATGTAATATATCGTATTCCATGTGGAGGCTGTGATTCGGTCTATATTGGCCAAACGTCCCAATGCCTGAAGAAACGTATCGCTTTACATAAGAGTGATGTCAGACTGCGACCTGATAGATGTGCGTTGGCTAGCCATTCTTCCTCATTGGATCATTTGTTCAAGTTTGATTAAGTCGAGATATTGTGTGTTAGTTCGAATTATAATAAAAGAACCTTTTTAGAAATGTGCTACATAAACGAGAATGAAAATAATGTGAATAAGAAAACTGATCTAAAGAATTTGAGTGTCGTATATGACTATTTATTGTCACTGGATTGTTGTCATGAAGAAGAACATAATGTCAGTGCCATCACTTGATTGATTGTTTTCTGTGTTCCTTTTGTTGTTTTTAAAATTTTAACCTAACCACATCAACTGTTGCTTGAACAAATTTTATTAATATTGTATTTGAGCAGAGGTTGTTCCTATGCAGTCCTTGTCATTTTAACAATAATCCTGTCAGATGTGAGTTATTTATTCATTTTTTTTTGTTTAGTATAAGATTCATTGTTTTTCGATTGTTTTCACGTACCTTATGTAATTTTGCAGCATCCTGAAGAAGAACCGCAGAAGGTTTGAAATATAGATGTTGAAGACGATATTTTATTGATCTTTGCCCTCACCATAACTTGCCGAGTACCCAAATAATTTTTCTTCCTGAAATTTTACGGCAACTATTTTCATTACATATATATATATATATATATAATAAATTTAGTTATAAGAGCCTGAATGATATTCAAGATTTAATGATAAGGGTCTATCGACTCTGGTTTGGGAGTAAATGAGGTACTCTTTATTCTACACCAAGCTTTCGCATTAATTTAATGCTTCTTCAGGGTTTCTATAAAGATATATATATGTATAATTAACATCACAACAAATTAAAATGACATTCAACTTACTGAATGTGAGGTTTCTCGTTATTTACATCATTCATAAACCTTCGATATACATTTTTTCCCTACATGAAACTTTCAAAAGACACGTGATAAAATTTATTTGATTTATATTTTCTTCCGAACCTTCAGCTGTCTGCTTCGTTTTTGTTGGTTAGGTTTGTTCCCACTCCTCTATGTTCCTTGTTTTCTTCATTCATCTACAGGACCATCGAAAAAATATCTTGATCTTGTCTTTTCCAACAAATAGCTGTAAATGCAACTCAATCCATTTGTATCTGTCTTTTTGTTCACAGTTTCACACTCTTTGTTTATATTTATCATTTCATGTATCAATCTCTTTTGGTAGTTCTTTTCAGTTTTTAATATCTCAACATCTTCAAAATTTACATGATGATCTAGATTGTGTGCATGGGTAGCTAAATCACATCTTTCTGGGTGTTTTCTTATATCAGATTTGTGTAGTGCCATTCTACTTTTTACCCATTGTGAGGTGTGTCCAATGTGATGTTAATTATACATATATATATCTTTATAGAAACCCTGAAGAAGCATTAAATTAATGCGAAAGCTTGGTGTAGAATAAAGAGTACCTCATTTACTCCCAAACCAGAGTCGATAGACCCTTATCATTAAATCTCTTATTTTTTTTTTTTTTTTTTTTTTTTTTTTTTTTTTTTTTTTTTTTTTTTTTTTTTTTTTTTTTTTTTTTTTTTCCTAATCACCGATATACGGGTTTGACGTGGCGATACCGGGCATAGGCAATGCCAAGGTACCCTCACGAGCTTGTTAGGAACTTCCTGACTGTTCTTGTTGTTCCCAGAATCACCTCCTTCTGCGCTTTGCTGACAAGATCTTCATTCAGCTCTAGTCTCTTCGTGTTCTCTGGTAGATGAACCTCAATCAGTCCATTGGCTGATATTACGATGGGGATGATCGAAGTTGTTTTGAGTCCGTATATTTCCTTCATCTCAAACGCGAGGTCGTGGTACTTTGATATCTTCTCCGTATAAGCCTTGTCGATATTATCGTCTGCTGGAACTGTAATATCTATGATCTTAACATCTTTCTTCTCCAGATCTAAAAGAACGATATCAGGTTTGTTGTGTTTGACAGGTCTATCGGTTATGATGGTCGTGTCCCAGTAAAGCTTGTACCTCTCGTTCTCGAGCACATCGCTCGGTTGGTAAGTATGAATTGGCTCTTATATATATATATATATATATATATATATATATATATATATATATATATATAGATAGATATATACGTTAAGAGTCTTTAGGTATGAAATATGATTTGTTTAAGGGCATAGAGACTCTAAGTTTGGAGAATTAAAGGTGAACTCTTTTTTCTTTACCAAGCTTTCGTAATGTTTTTATTACTTCATCAGGGTTTCTATAAAAATACAGGACATAGTTATTATAGTTGACAAATGGATACATAATTAGATATTTTTGTTTTCTTACCGAAAGTGAGGTTAATTTAATTGGCATTTTAACAACGAAAACATCAGCATTTGAACAATAAACACAACATTTCGACATAAATACACGAAGGGGACATTTTGGACATTTCTCGAATTTACATAAACATTTAATTCCTATATTTTCTGGTACTGATCTTGTCAATTTATCTTATTGCGTTTCAATATCGATGATAGAAGTTCTGTCGTCCCTAAATGTCATCGATATTGAAACGCAATAAGATAAATTGACAAGATCAGTACCAGAAAATATAGGAATTAAATGTTTATGTAAATTCGAGAAATGTCCAAAATGTCCCCTTCGTGTATTTATGTCGAAATGTTGTGTTTATTGTTCAAATGCTGATGTTTTCGTTGTTAAAATGCCAATTAAATTAACCTCACTTTCGGTAAGAAAACAAAAATATCTAATTATGTATCCATTTGTCAACTATAATAACTATGTCCTGTATTTTTATAGAAACCCTGATGAAGTAATAAAAACATTACGAAAGCTTGGTAAAGAAAAAAGAGTTCACCTTTAATTCTCCAAACTTAGAGTCTCTATGCCCTTAAACAAATCATATTATATATATATGTATATATATATATATAGTGAGGATTCTTTAAGGGTTTATCGACTCGTCATTTGGAGGGAAATAAAGTGGACTCTTTATTCTTCGCCAAGCTTTCGCATTTATTTGATGCTTCTTCAGGGCTTTGAATGTGAGATTTTTACATGATCTAGCATCGAGCTTCAACATTCGTCACAATAATAAAATTTCACATAAACTAAAACTTTACAGGTACATACAATATAAATTAGCCACATCACATTGTATAAAATTCATTTCAGATTGATCTGTCATACTTGTTTGTTTACGGTTAATATTCACCGTAAACAAACAAGTATGACAGATCAATCTGAAATGAATTTTTCGAAATTCATTAATAATACCCAACATCCATCAGGCTATGTATTGATAAGTTTGGATGTAGTTTCTCTTTACATTAACATTCCTTTCTATCTCATCAAAAATAGTATAATTAATCATTGGTCACAAATCTCTGAACATACCAAACTATCTAGAGCTGGATTTCTTGAGATAATTTAATTTATTTTTGATACAACCTATTTTCAATTTGATGGGAAATATTTCAAACAAATTTTTGGTACACCTATGGGATCTACTTTATCACCAATAATTGCTCAATTAGTAATGGATGATCTTTTAGATGTTATTATCCAAAATATAAGTTTCTCTCTTCCCTTTTTGAAAAAATTTGTTGATGATGTAATCACTTCTGTACCAAAAGACAAAATTGATGAAGTTTTAACAGTTTTCAATAATTATGATAAAAATATTCAATTTACTATAGAAAAAAAAATTACAATTCTGTTCCATTTTTAGATACTAAATTAATTAGAAATGAAAATAATAAAATAAAGTCGATTGGTATACAAAACCTACATTTTCAGGCCGTTATATGAATTTTCACTCTTTTCATGATCAAAAAATGAAAATAAATTTAATATTCAATTAACGTCAAAGAATACACCAAATTTGTCATCCTGAATTCATTCAAAATAATTTAAATAAACTCAAACTAATTTTAATAGATAATTCATATCCTAAATGGTTCATTAATAAATTTTTATTCAATACTACCATGATAAATTCAACTATCTCTCACAATGATAATATAACAAATGTTTCCCTTTAAAATGTGAATCCACCCATTATTTATTTTCCTTTACCCTTTATTCCTGAACTTACTCTTAAATTGAATAAAATTTTTTCAAGAAACAATAGTTTTAAGATTTGTTACAAACAAATATTGAAAATTGGAAATATATACTCTAAATTAAAAGATACTGATACACCAATGAAAAAATCTAGTGTAGTTTATAATATAAATTGTTTGGATTGTAACAAAAATTATATAGGACAAACTTCAACTGTTTTAAAAGAGAGAATTAATAGACATAAAAGCGATTGTAAGCTTGGAAAAAGAAGCTCTGCTCTCTCTGAACATTTTAATGATACCCTTCACAATATAGATTTTTCCAGTGTCAAAATTCTTGATAATGAAATTAACAACACTAAACGTAAATTCTCAGAAATGGTTGAAATTTTTCTCAATAGTAATTGTATGAACAAAAGAAAAGATATTGAAGATTTGAGCGTAATTTATTCCCAAATTCTATTCAATATGAAAGAACATTAATCCAAAATTCATGTTAACATTCATAGAGTATTTTACCTCGATTTTCTGAAATATAAATTAACAAGATAGCCAAATTTCACATTGACTTTTCAAGTCATCAAAATGACAATAATCAATAATTTCAAACAAAATTTCCTCAATTTCTCAGTGTTTTTGTATTGAATATCATTTGCGGGTAAGTTTTCTATTATATTAACTATTTTTATATAGTTTCATAATGTTTTTGTATTGTATTTTAGCCTTGAGAAAGAATCCAATAAAGATTCGAAAGCTTGGCAGTAAAAAACGATATTTTCTTATAATCTTTTGACCGCTTTACCCAATAGTTCCTTCAATTTTATACACTACGGTCAAGAAACTTTGAATAATTTATATATATGTATATATATATTTATATATATATGTTGAACAATAAAGGGCCCAAAACAGTACCCTGGGGTACACCACACACAACTTCCTTCGCCGAGCTCTCTTCTTCGCGAATGTTTACTAGTTGTTTTCTGCCCTATAGATAACTTTCCATTAAATCCTTTGTTATACCTCTGAAACCAATATACTCTAGTGTTTGCAATAGCTGGGTGTGATCGACGGTGTCAAAGGCTTTCGCCAAGTCGATGAATTCACAAAGAGCTGGATTTTTCTTGTCAATATGATAGCTCAATTCCTAGTTAAACTTCGTCTGTGTGTGCATCCTGTGTGGACTTACCCCCCCATGCACCTGAACTGATTTCCAGATAACAGGTCATATTTTACCAGATACTTCTCAATACGATTTTCAGGACCATCTCAAAAATTTTCGCAAGATTGGAAATGACAGAAACAGGCCGATAATGGGGGTTTTTCCTTTAAACGAAAATGCAGTAATTTTCATAAAAAACCTCTAGCACATCACATTTCAAACATATAATTTCAATATTATATTTTTAAAGAAATGTTTGATCACCTTAAACTGAAATATAAAAATGGGGATTTGTATTTAAAGGGATTTGTCTTGGGTGCACGATATGCCAACGTCGAATTCAGCTTTCTCGGAAAGAAAAGGACGTCAAATGTGTCACTTTGCTTAGGAAAACAGAGATAGATATAGTTCGATCTGGTTAGAGTAGAAGACAACGACCAAGGTTTAGAAAAAGAAGAGCACAGAGTGTCATACTGTCATATTGGATACCGAGATATGATTCACGGCGAGTAACACGCGTGAGCGAGCCGTGCAAGTGAAACTGAATTTTCTACAGCAAATATAGCTTATTCAAAGTGTTTTCTCATATACAGTATTTCAACGTAACGAATTCTCTTTTGTGAGTGAAAATTGTTCGAGTCTGCAGTGAAAATGACTGGGAAAACACGTTCTGCTAATTCGTCTTCCGACAATGGTGTGGCTGCAATGGTGAAGGAAGTTCTTAATTCGAAGGAATTCCTAGATACGATCAAGCATACAATCCAAGAAGTTATGAGCACTGCAATTTCTGAGAATTTCAAGAAGTTAAATGAAAGAATTGATGATTTAGTTCGAGAAAATTCCCAATTGAAGTCCGATCTGAAATCTTTAAAATCGGATGTCGAGCAAACAGGTCAGTACTTCAGACGAAAGAATTTGAGAATTTTCGGCGTCGAAGAAACTCAAGCGGAAAATTTGGGGGAGAAGGTTGTTTCTATCCTGAATTCGAAATTGGGCATGGACCTGCCTTCCTCTGCAATTGAGAAATGTCCAAGACTTGGAAGGAAAAATCCGGAATCAGCCAAACCTAGGGGAATTTTGGTGAGTTTTCACAATTATAGAGACTGCAAGTTGATCTATAACTCGAAAAGTAAGCTGAAGTCAACTGGATTAATCATTAAAGAAGATCTCACTCCCTTACGATATCAGATGTACATAATGGCTGGTAAAGTTTTCAACCCGAAAAGTGTTTGGACTATAAATGGTGATATATTTATCAATTTTAATAGCAAATATTATAAATTCAATGATTTTCAAAAACTAGAAAATTTTTTAAATAATAAAAATTAGATACTGTGTTCCCATCATATAAACCCAATCTCATTACGTTACTGTATACGCTTACCATTTATTCGTTGATGTATCATATTACATTGTATCACTGCACGGTCATATGTCGCTCTCATTGTGAACTGAATCTTCCTTTTTTTTTCATTGCAACCTTATATCTGGAATATTTAATTTATTTCTTGCACCCTTCATTCGTAAATATTGATATTTTGATTTCATGTCTACTATAAAAGTAGCGAATCTAAATGTACAATCACTACTGCCTGTGTTTTCTGATTTCAATCATTTGATTTATTCTGATGACTTTTCTTTAATAGGTGTGACAGAAACTTGGCTGAATAATACTATATCTGATAATATTGTGGGTTTGGGGGGTTATGAATTTTATCGCCGCGATAGAGGTTCCAGGGGAGGCGGTGTGGGTTTATATGTGAAAAACTGTATCAAATCTTCTATAATATTCGCTCATTCTAATAACAACTTGGAGCAACTTTGGGTGAAATGTAAAATGGGTAATAAATCTTTCGCCATCGGAGTTATCTATAGACAACCTAAATCTTGTTTTTCTGATTCAGTATATCAAATCGAAAATGCTTTGTCACAGGTTTTTCCGGAAGTTGATGGAATCGTGTGTATGGGTGACATTAATGTGGACTTTTTAGAAAATAGCAGTTCTTTGGGACAGTTAGTTGATGTGATGGAAGGGTATGGTCTCAAACAGTGTGTTGACGAGCCTACAAGGATAACCAGACGCTCCTCAACCCTCATTGACCAGGTGTTCATTTCAGGCTCTTTTGAAGTTGATTCCGCTGGTGCGATGGATGTAGATATATCTGATCATCGGTTATCATTCTGTAGTTTTCAGGTTGATAAATTCGAAAGGGCTGAAAAATTTGTAACTTTTAGGGATTTCCGGTATTTTTCGGAGGGTGAATTTAGGAGAGAACTGAATTCAGTTGATTGGAATCCACTTTATTCCGCTGAGACCGTTGATGAAAAGATTAATTACTTAACAACAAAAATCTCTTTTTTGTTCAATAAATTTGCTCCAACGAAAACGGTCAGAGTTACGAAAAAAAGAGCTCCTTGGTTAACTGATGTCATAAAAATTATGATAGATGATAGGAGGAAAGCACTGAATCGCTATAAGATTTCGAAAACTCAAGAGGATTTCGAATTATACAAAAATTTGAGAAATTATACATTGAGTGCTATCCGTAGAGAAAAGAAAGCATATATATCGATTTCATTTCTAGATCTGATGGTAACTCGCGAACTTTATGGAAGCAGCTCAAAAACTTGAATACGGTACCTAACAATATGAATACTCTACCACCTGAGTTCACAAATAAGGTTGAAGAAATATACAAATATTGTGTATATCAAGTGTTGTCGATATCATTTATTCGCTGATGACAGTCAAATTTCTCTTGGTTTTCATCCGGATGAGGCCCAGGCTGCATGTTCTCTAATAAATAGTGAACTGCATTCGATTATACAATTTGCCAAAAATTACAACCTCCATATCAATCCCAAGAAATCCAGCCTCATATTTTTTGGCAGTAAATCTGCTATTTCCAAAGCTAATATAACATCTATAAAAATTATGGGCACTGTTCTTCGTCCTCAGGAAATGGTAAGGAACCTTGGTTTGTGCGTTGATAGTAATTTGAAATTTTCAGACCACGTATCTGGATGCATTCAAAGGGCATATATGTCCCTTAGGCTTCTGTACGGTAGCCGTCACTTCTTGAACAGGAGTCTGAGAATGACTCTGTGCTAGTTTTGTCGCGTTTTGATTATGGTGATGTAGTATATGGTTCTTTTATCGATAAGTTTGATTCATCGCGGATTCAGTCAGTTCAGAATTGGTGTTGCCGTCTCGTTCTCAATTTGAGGAGATCTGTCCCAACATCTGGCCACATAAACTCCTTGAGATGGCTTAGAATGGATAACCGTAGAAGACAGCACTTAATGTGCTTCGTTCATAAAATAATTAGATCAAAGCAACCCCCATACTTATACAATAAAATAAATTTCAGACATAACGTTCATTCAGTGAATACAAGAGGACAGTTGAATATTGATATTCCCCGTCATCACACCACAAAGTTCAAAAGTTCATTTTCTTACCAGGCACCCCTTATTTATAATTGTATTGATAACAGCGTCAGATTCAAATCAATCAGTGGCTTTCGAGTTCATACCAGAAACTCAATTTTACTCGGCCAAGTTTCTAACTCTCACTAGGATATATTAACTTTGCTATAATTATGTATGTAATTGTTAACATGAGGTTTGTTGCGTTGAGTGCATTGTATTTTTGTTTTTTTTTTAGGTTAAGGTATTATTTTTGATAGGTAAAAGTATAAGAATAGCTTATAGCTAAACTTTCACCTAATAAAGACGATTTATTATTATATTACCAACAAATCGCAAACGGAAATTGCTTGTATTGGCTTCTGAATTTAAGATAGCAGCGCCATGGTGGCCAATTTTAAAAACTTCGATACAGACATAGATTTTGTTTTGATAGTCGATTTTGTACTATTTGTTAGTGTTTGGTTTGATAATTTTCATTTCACGATTCATTCAAAGACTTTTTAGAGTTTTATAGTTCACGTGAGTATTACTGGGAGTACATATTCCATTCTTATAAAGTAGTTATGTATCATTCTTCAATCTTATTGAGTGTAGCAACTGTAAAATTACGGGGATGTGTCCAAGGTTAGACAGTATTTTAATAATATTTATTTTCAGATCCAAATGGCAAGATTGCCTTTGGTGGATTTCTTAGGCTGTCTTGAAAGTTGAAAAACAGATAGTATTGTAAAACACACTTTTTGGAATAATAGACAAATACTCATAACTTTACTATTTTTATAGCGAAGGCCTGAATAGGTACTCAATTTATTGTGAAAAAAAATGAATACATTCACATAAAACTAATGCAACTTATATCGTAAGTCTTATTCATTATGGATTGGACAAATAAATTTTCCAACACTCATATGATTGGTCTTGAACAAGCTGTAATAAATAAGCCTTGTACAACTTTGCTTTCATCGGCAGAAGCACTTTGAGCAGAGAGTATTCTTCACCAGATATTTCCTTGTCGAGATTCTTGTTTCAATCAGTCATTCTATACTATACTAATTGAATAAGGTGACGCTGGGTCGAAAAGGTCGTCCCACATATCAGCGATCTCCTTTGTAGCCGTTAGAGTTAGGAGAAAGCGGTAAATTCACATAGATAGATGAAATATCACCCTACCTTCTATTGAAAAAAACGATATCTCAATCGAATTGCTAATATTTTAAAAAAAATCCAGAATATGGTGAAATTTCAACACAAATTCAGATATATTCGACCAATCGGATAACTGCATTTTATGGGCGCGGCCTGAGATACGACCAAACTTCACGGTCATCGGTCAGTACTGTCATTTGTCAAATAAGAAATAATGTTACTTTTACAGTTGCAAATTCAAGATTTCATAAGACGAATATATGTTATTTGTGAAAATATGCATCGAAATATGTTTAGAATAAGTTAATCGTAAGTTTTAAACTATCTGGATGCATTAATTCGATTGATAAATTGACCCAGGAAATTCAAGTGAAGGAAGGTAAACAAATTTGGAGGTTATTTTTGAGATGTGTATTGGAACGAATTATTCTTGGGAGGTGTATTGAAACGAATAATATGGAACAAATCTCCAGAACCTTCTTATATTGACCAACTTAAAATATAAGGAAAATTTCAACCAGGATTAATAATTGCAGTGTTCTTTAAATCCAGTATTGAATAAGATTTACCTTAGTATTGGAAGTAAGTTTTATATGATCTGATCTAATTAATTCCATTGATAAAAGGAATAAATGGAAAATTGAAACGAATAATATAGAACAAAAACAAGTCTCCAGGTCCTTTCTATATTGACGTACCAAAAAAGAACCAGAAATAATCATTGCAGTGTTCTATCATTCAGAAGGAAATCCAGTATTGAACAAGATTTACCTTTGCATGGAAATGTGTCTTAAATGAGAAAATCGTAAGTTCTGAGCGATCTGAAAGCATCAATAAATTGACATGAAAAATTCAACCGAATAATGTAGAACAAGAAGAAGTCTCCAGGTCCTTCCTATATTGATGTACTAAAAATATAAGGAAACTATGAACCAGGATTAATAATTGCAGTGTTTTTTATTCAAAAGGAAATACAGTGCTGAATATGATTTACCTTTGTATCGAAATGTGTCTGAAATAAGTAAATCATGGGTTTTGAATGATCTGAAAGCATTAATTGATTACACTGATAAATTCACATTGAATTATATTGAACAACCTAAATTCAAGGAAAATTTGAACCAGGGCTAATAATTGCATTGTTTTTTTATTCGGTAAGAAATCCAGTGTTGAATAGGATTTGTCGTTGAAGTGTTGAGTGCAACCTGTTATTTTTTCGTATTACAATATGTATTCATTCTATTGAATTATACTTTGATATCATAATCAATAATCGATAAACAGAAAATTGATTAAATATGCAGTTTTGCATTCATCCTGAATGGAGAACATTATATCATGATTATTCAATTAAATTTAGATGTCAAATATGAATTGGTCATCTTTATTAATTGAACAAAAAATTTTTATTTTCCTAATGCAGTAATGATTTACACCTGACTGAAGGAATTCATTATAATTCCTTTCAATGTGAACATAATAAATCTGACTATATGATCGATACAAACGACTATGAAGGAAATGGTCTCAAAAATAAATATTCATTAACCCTGTTGTATAACTAAAAAATTCATTTTTTTCATGAATATTGTATGAAATTATTTTTCACATTATACAGGTTGTTTCACCATAAACTGGTCAAACATATATAGATGACATTGGAAAAGTCATTTTTTGCCTTATGACATATACACCGTTTTCGAAGCATAAGAGAAATACATGGTGTTTAATGTCAATTTTGAGCAATATTCTGATAACTGTGGTGAGTTATGCATGACCTTTGAAATAACGGTTTTTGGTCACTACTTAGTATTTTTTGGTGGTCAATTTAATTTTAGTGTAGAATTCTTGAAAAAAGATTTCAAAATGGCGGAAAACCTACAAAGTTGGAATTTTTTGTATTCGATTGTCAAATTGGATAGCATTATTTCTATGTACTCGGTTTTCTAAGATTATCTGTGAAAAAATTTTTCCAAAATATAAACTCAGCTTTTTTTACATGTCTACAGTGAAAAAAAATCACCAAAAATTATTGAAATCTTTCGAAATTGAACTCACCTTCATTCTGAATACTGGGGTGAAAACAGAATGAAAAAATATTCATTGGTTTTCATTTTCAGCCTTCCAAAGACTCCGCTCAGAGTACTTGAATAAATTTATTTAAGAAAGCGGTGGCCCTTTAGATGCCAAAATTATGATAATAGGCCTCCAGAGTGACCTGGTTAGAAATATGAATTTATCAAGAAAAAAAATATTTTCTGAAAAACTTTGGTGGGAACGAATTCTCTCCGCTTTCGGAAAACCGGGTCACATTCGATGAACTACCGTTGCTTGATAACGGACGTCTTTGTAATCAGAATAAATCCAATTTATACGCGACCTTATTGCCGTAAGTGGAGCGAGTTCGAATCCCATCAAAGTTTTTTTGAAAAAAAAATTTTTTTTTTGATAAATTCATATTTCTATCCAGGTCATTCTGGGGGCCCTTTAGCACAATTTTGGCCTCTGTAAGGCCACAAATTTCTTAAATGAACATTATTTAAGTACTCCGAGCGGGACCTTTGGAAGCCTATAAAATGAAAACCAATCGATATTTTTTCATTCTGTTTTCACACCAGTGTTCAGAATGGAAATGAGTTCAACCTCGAAAGATTTCAACAATTTTAGGTGAATTTTTTTTTCACTGTAGACATGTAAAAACTAAATTGAGTTTTAATTTTGGAAAAAAATTTTCACCAAAAATCTTAGAAACTCAAGTACATTGAAATAATGCTATCCAATATGGCAACCGAAAACAAAAAATTCCAGCTTTGTAGGTTTTTCGCCATTTTGAATTTTTTTTTCATAAATTCTACACCAAAATTGAATCGACCACCAAAAAATACTAAGGTGTGACCAAAAACCGTTATTTCAAAGGTCACGCATAACTTACCACAGTTATCAGAATATTGCTCAAAGTTGACATTAAACACCCTGTATCTCGCTTATGCTTCGAAAACGAGGTATATTTTAAAGGCAAATATGTCATCTATACGGCTATTGTCTATGGTGAAACACTCTGTATCTCTTCTGTGGATTTTATGAAATTTGAATTAGGGTGATTGTTACGATTACGTTTATAGTCGTCTTAGGCATCTTAAGCGTCAAATTACCGAAAATAGAATTGTGATAAAAAAATTTATTAAACCAAACTATTCAGATCTATTTAGTATGATGGGTTTGTAAGTCGTTTACAAAGTACTGAGTGTTTTCATTTGATCCATGGAATTTGTCTTTGAATGTGAGCACCGTCATCGTCTATCCAAAAGATGGATTTCGACTGAATCGTGTCTTCATTTTTGTAAATATCGAGATGACGAAATTTCAAAAGCGTTCATCTACTAAATCGTTAGGCGGATGTTGTTTATTCTGAACTTGATTGTATCCAAGCATTAAATCTACGAAAATTTCGAGTCTCTAAGTTATTCCTTTGCAAAGTTATCGTGTAAATGAATACTTTCATCTATTCAAAAACATGGATCTATCGTCCTGCAGATCTACCACCTAGGTAGATCTATCATTAAATGAGATCTACGCCTAGGTATATCCATCACTAAGAGAGATCTGGGCGCACTAGTTTCTATCACTAAAACATTTACGTTGTTGTCCTTAATGATCAGTTCAACAGGCAGATTTCTGGAAGGCAGAGAATTCCTCTCAAGTGAATTTCTCTGCTTGGAATAGGGGTCTGGAAAAAAAATTGTCTTCATGAATATGATCTAATATTTCATGAGCAATTCGTGCTTACCTCTATAAAATGATCATCATCGGTAAAATGCAGGTAACAGCGAAATCAAATTAACTCCTGAATGTATCCCTAATCGTTAATCTGGTGGTAATGATGCAACCTCTTACTCCCTATCTATTTATTTCAACTTTATAATTAAAATTGCTATTTACAAACACAAATTTAGGCACAGTGAATCTGAGATCCGGGATTCGAAGAAGCACTTATCTTAATGGTAAAGGATCCGACGGTATGATCCTCCAAAATGCAGGTATTATGCAGGTAGTCCAGTTTCAAGAGGTTCCATCCAGAGCAAAGTCCAGAATTAAGATATTCCAGTAATAATTAGTTCGGTATAAAGGTATTCCAGTCATGATCAGCTCCAGTACTAAGATAATCCAGTAATAATTGCTTCTAGTACTTAGATGATTCAGTTAAACTCTGGGTCCGGTAGTAGGATATTCAAATGGGCATTAGTCCCAGTAAAAAGATAATCCAGTAGTCGGTAGCTCGGTGAAAAGATGGTTCAGTGGGCGATAGCCCTGGTACAAAGATGATTCAGTAGGCGGTAGCCCCGGTACAAAGATGATGCAGTAGGCGGTAGCCCCGGTACAAAGATGCTTCAGTGGGCGATAGCCCCGGTACAAAGACTGCAAATTTCAAAACTATAAGATAGTGCTTGTAACACGTGATCTCATTCCCAGTGACTCTAGACGTTATTGAAATAATTTACAAGTTGATAAATACGAGATGAAATATCTAGAACTCAGGAATAAGACCACGTTATTCGATAATAAGAATGAGACAAGAAATCAAATGCACAATATTATACAAAGGAAAATGTTAACTTGTGTAACCTGCATGAAATGAAATGAATCAGAAATCACAATTTGGCATTCACAAAAGCAAAAAATATTGGTCGGGATATACGTAGTACTTACCGCCTTTTGAATAGACGTCTTATAAGAAACAATAAAACTTCAAAATTCTACGATGTTAATGGATTACGAAGTTCGTTTATTCGTTAAACTCTAGCAAGGTGTTGAATCTTCAACTTCCTACGCACCAAAAAAAAAGAACTTTCCATCGGCTAGACCGAGTTGGAAGGGTCGCGCATGCGAAACACACACTCAACCGTCAAAGTGAAGAGCGTTCTTTAGCGACCGATCATATAATTTCAGTAAGGCGTTTTTCTTGCGATTGGAATTGAAATTATTAGTATGACTTATTTTCGCGATGGAAACTGAAATCGACAGTGGAGCGTTTTGTAACGTTACAACAGACTCTCATAAATTATGTTTGTTGGTTTTTATATCGATTCTTCAACACTTTCAGGCCCGACTTGTTAAAGGAAGTTCCTTTCAACCTAACTCGAAAATTTTCACCGGGCTGTGGAAATCTATGGGAAGGGACATTCGAGTTTGCGTTTCCTCAGTAGAAGCACTGGAAAAATCACACAAATGCCAAGGAAAATGCATAAACTTTCTCATTTTCTTAACATTCCTTTTAACTTGTCAATGATAATGTCTGTACCTCGGGTTACTCTGATAGCTACCAGAGGGAGTAGCGCTTGTCTACATTCCTCAATTGACAAAGAACACGTGCGTACCACAGAATATGAATAAATATTTCATTATTCTATAGCAGACAAAGCTATTCTACTAAACACTGTTGTCACTTCGTGCATGCCTGGCAAATCCCAAACTCCAATTTTGAAATCTGATTTTGAATACTTTCTGAAGGTAATTTGGGAAAATGATGAATCAAACCCATAATAATTATGTTAAAATTTGCATTTGCAGTAATGACCCAAATTCTGGAAAAACCCCTATTGCTGACGTCTTTTTTGTTTCCACCCTTATGTAGCGGCTTTATTATCGCCAGTTTGAATTCTTCTGGTACTTTTCCTACTAAAGAAGAAGAAGGAAGTTTATTTTGTCTAATAAACTGATTGCATTGCTGAGGTTTATAATAATATTATAACAAGTGCGCAATATTAAATCAATAATAATTCTAAAATTGTTCTATGAGAGAAAAAATTAAATAATTTAGGAAAGGAAATACGAAAACAAATAGAGAAATCATGATTGTGAATATGTCTAATCAGATATCAGCATTCTCTATGCTAGTTTCTCAAAACCGGTGAATAAAATGTCCAATCAGGTGAATGGATGCAAGGTATCAGATATCATCAGGTCTGTCTATAAATTAAATTACTGTCTGTATGTTTCTCATCAGTTATTATCTATTAAATTTTTTATTTGAAGTCTTGTTTCAATACTCATCCAAGCTTTCAAATGTCTCTTCTTATAGTTTTTATGTTTTCTGGAATGACATTGTAAATTTTGGGTGCAAGATAGTTATAGCATCGCTGTCTTGATACATCTGGATGTTTGGTAATTATGAACTCTGTTCCTAGTTATGTAATTATGTTACGGGGCGTTCACTGCTTTCTTATTGGATAGGATGTTAGAATAACTCATGGTTCGGAAAGGTACGTGGTTTTCTGTGAATCAGTTTCAGGACCCACTTTGATACTATATCTCCTACTGATATGAATAAATTAATTATTATAGCTTTGATGGTTCCAGCTCGTAACCCATTAATACCAGGAGTTCTTTTATTTTTCAGGTTCTTCATTATTTCTAAATTTTCTCCTTCATCAGTTTCTTCCATTCTGGTGTACGACAAGCTGCCTATTTGAATTCAACATTTTTTATTTTTCCTGCTTGTTTTTTCCCAACAGCAGTAAAATATTCACAGAACTCATCAGCTATCCTCTGACGGTCAGTTGTTAAGGTTCCGTCCTTGAGTTTTATCTCAGCAACGTCGACCCCCTTCCGACCATCACCCAAAATCTCATTGATTGTCTTCCACAGATTTGAAGAGCTCTCACTACCCTGATTAATTCTATCCTGATAAAATTGTCTTCTAGCTGCCCTGATTATTCCCTCCAACTTCCTCTGGTATTGCCTGTAAACTGTTATGTTCTCTTCATTCGGATTCACCTTAATTGCCAAAAACAGAATACGTTTTTTACTGATGGACTTTACAATTCCCTCCGTGATCCATGATTTCCGCTTCTGTTCATTACGTTTTAATTTAACCGTTTTTCTGCACTTTTGTATGTAGTTCTTAAGTTTCTTCATGAATGACACTATTGCAAGGTCAACATTATTCGTTGAATATACTCCACTCCAGTTCTCATTTGTCAATTCCTCCCACAAACCATGAATATCCAAATAAGTTTTAGATTTCATAGGGGTAACATTTTTCACGTCCACAGGTGACGAAATTCGAGTCAGTTGTATAAGTTTTATATATCTGTGACCCCAATACAATATTCCGTGAGTTAGTTTTAACAAATATGTGATCTATGCAAGATCTGGACTCTCCCTGCACCCTCGTGTGGCCATTGATCAATGATTCATAACCCAACTGACCCAGAAGATTGATATATTCGCCAGAGGAATGTCCCTCGTCTTAAATACCTATATTTATATCTCACACTAACATATGAAAATCATAATCTCCTCTCAGAGAATTCAAGAAATCACCAAACTTATCAATAAATACACACTGCAGGTGGTCTATACAAAGCAACAAGTATCATATACGTTTCTCCTGGAATCTAACAGTTATTTCTGTTACTTTAACATCCACAGCATCTACAATTCCATACTCATACTCGAAAGTTTTCCTCAAATATACAACAAAACCATCATTTTGGTTGTAATCACCCTGATTATACAACAATACATAGCCATCAATATTGAAAAGTGAAGTATCAGGTATTTTCCAAGTTTCAGTGAGCACTATGAAATCAAAACTGGTCTGTAGTTCACATAACACCACATTAAACTCATCAAAATTCTTATTTATACTTTTTATGTTATTATGAATCAATTTAATATTATTTCGACATTGGTAACCAATTATTCCCCCACACTCTGTTGCATCCCTGGATTAGTGAGTTGCAAGATGCTGCGCCCTAAAGTCTCTTATATAAGCATCCATAAACCAAGCAAAGAAATAAAAAATATCAGAATTTCAAAAAACCAACAAAAAAATTGGACTTTCAAAATAAACATAAACTTATCTATTCGATCGGGTTCTGCCTCGCTTCACTTGAGCCAAAATTTTCTGCCTCTCTTCACTTGAGCCAAAACCTTCTGCCTGATGACACTTTCTTCGTTCAGGAGTTGAGAGGTATCGGACGGCCTGGGAACTCTCTTTGATTTCGATCTATCGACGATGGAATTTATAGGATGCTGGACCCGCTTCGAGATCGCCCCTAAATTTCGGGTAGGTTTCTCAGTTGCTATGCCCGGAGTAGATGAGGCACTGCTTGCCAATACATTGGGAAAATAGGATTTTGAATAGGTATATCTACGGAATCATTGGACGGATTTTACCCATTCACGAATTCGACCTTCGTAATTAAGCCCAAACCTTCTCTAAAAATATCGAGTTTCTAAGTCGTTTCGTCCATGAACACAATATTTGTCCATTTTTTTTTCATGTGAAATTCTGCTTGTATATCCAAACTATCATTTTTCAATTAAGTGCTAGATTTTAATTCGATCCAATTGGTTGTCTTGGAAATATTGCGACAATAAAGTTTTAAATTAGTATATCTGCACTCATGGAGGCGTTAACTGAGATTATAGAGGCAATGGATAGGGGAGAATTTGTGGAGATGCTCAACTTTGACTTGAGCAAGGCTTTCGATACTGTTCCTCGGGAACTTTTACTGAAAAAATTACACGCCTATGGTTTCAGGGGAAATGTGCTCGCATTGCTAGAGTCGTATTTGAGTAGAAGAAAAGTGGAGTGGAATGGTATTTTTTGAGCAGAGAAGGAAGTTGAATATGGGGTACCTCAGGGATCTGTACTAGGGTCCATTCTCTTCCTTATTTACATCAATGACCTGATCATCACGACCCGTGCAAAAAAATTAATTGAGAGGGTCGAATTGGTTGTGGGGGACTTTGAGAAATGGTTTTTGTCGAATCTACTCAAATTGAATTCAGATAAAACTGTCAAGTTGCAGTTTGAAGGAAGGGAGAATCGTGCTTGTGTGAAATTCTTAGGAATTATAATGGACAATAAATTGAATTGGGCCGCGCATGTTGACTATGTTTGTGGTAAATTGTCAAAGAGTCTGTATCTTTTGAGGAGACTGAAGAAATGTGGTACTGAAGATATGTTGCGGACTGCATATTTTGCAAATTTTCAGAACATACTTCTGTATCATATACTTCTGTGGGGAAATGCTTCAGATGCATCAAGAGTTTTCATTCTGCAAAAGAAAGCAATACGTATCATGTATGGATTGGCAAGTAGAACTGTTCATAAGAGAATGTTTGAAATATGTAAACCACAGAGGAAATAGTATGCCAAGAAATGGAACTTACCACAGGATCAACACTAGATACAGAGACGATCCACTCCACACGGAGAAGAACGCCCAAAATATTTCGACCTATTGGGGCGTAAAGCTTTTCAACTGGCTTCCTGTTCAAACAAGGAATATACCCGAAAAAAACTTCAGGAGAGCAATCAGTGATATATTGGTGAAAGGTGCATTTTATTGTTTAGAAGAATTTTTACTTTTCAAATTTTAATTTGATTGCTATTATTGAACCATGTAAAATTTGATGGTAAATAAATATTATTATTATTATGTAACATAATCACAAGGACGAATATCCGTCGATAAATCAACAAATATTCCCCCTTGATCAGAGTAAATCATCCAAACCACCTACACCGAAGAAGCGGATCCAAGTAGAATGACTACAGCTGTTTCACAATTGTTATTGATCGTCAGGTCAACTTAACTTGGATAAACCGCAGAGAGTTCTCTCGATACTTGTTACCTTTCAGAAGGACCGCTGCAGTATACAACATACAGCGCGCCATCTGCCAGGAGCATCTTGCGAGTCTCACCTTCGAGTGCAGAATACCTTGATCGATGTGCATGACGTTCATCCTTTTGTCGCATCAGGCCGCTGTAACTGCGATATTGCAGCTTTACAAAAAACCGACACGACATTGGAAACACTCGGTTCATGTGGATTCCCACCACAAGACGAAAACGTCCAACATCTAACAAAGATAGGAATTAGTTTCTCGGAGAAGAGCAGAGCTCCAGCATTAATATGTAACATAATCACAAGGACGAATATCCGTCGATAAATCAACAAATATTCCCCCTAGATCAGAGCTGATCATCCAATCAACCAAACCACCTACACCGAAGAAGCGGATCCATGTAGAATGACTACAGCTGTTTCACAATTGTTATTGATCGTCAGGTCAACTTAACTTAGATAAACCGCAGAGAGTTCTCTCGATACTTGTTACCTTTCAGAAGGACCGCTGCAGTATACAACATACAGCGCGCCATCTGCCAGGAGCGTCTTGCGAGTCTCACCTTCGAGTGCAGAATACCTTGATCGATGTGCATGACGTTCATCATTTGGTCGCATCAGGCCGCTGTAACTGCGATATTGCAGCTTTACAAAAAACCGACACGACATTGGAAACACTCGGTTCATGTGGATTCCCACCACAAGACGAAAACGTCCAACATCTAACAAAGATAGGAATTAGTTTCTCGGAGAAGAACAGAACTCCAGCATTAATATGTAACATAATCACAAGGGCGAATATCCGTCGATAAATCAACAAATATTCCCCCTTGATCAGAGCTACTCATCCAATCAACGAAACCACCTATTCGTCCTTGTGATTATGTTACATATTAATGCTGGAGCTCTGTTCTTCTCCGAGAAACTAATTCCTATCTTTATTATTATTATTATTATAACGGAATCATTGGATGGATTCTACCCATTCACAAATTCGACCTTCGGTATTAAACTTAAATCCTACATTTCAAATATCGAGGTTCCCCGTATATCTCGGAAGTAATTTTGTTGGACCAACTAGAATTTGACAAAAATTGAAGTGAAATCGTATAATTATTCGTCGTACTGTTTAGGTGCTAATGCTTCATGATGGTTAACTTCAACGACTCTATTGATCAGAGTCGTATTGTACATGTTGTGAACATTCCCAATTGTAACATTGACGTTTATAAGAAATGATTTTTTTGCAAATTTTGCGCGTATGTCTATACTTTAGTTATTCTCTCTAAAATCACTGATCTTTTCTATTTCTGCAACAATTTATGAGTTATATTGCTTGACTGAATTTATCAATACTAAAGAACAAAAAAAAACATTGAGCTCAAAAATAATTCTTGTTCTGATGATTCTACCATAGTTTGCAGAGTTCAGAAAATGAGATGATGCTAGAAGAAATGGACATTTCAGCTGTGAAGCTTGAAGATGTGGATATCGAAGAACAATTCGTCGATGAAAATGCGATCCACGACAGAGAAACATTTTTGAAAATATGTGATAAGTGTGAATATGCTGCAAAGAGTAAGACCCTTCTCGAGGATCATGTAGAATCTGTCAAATCAATTATAAGATTTGAGTGTCATCTTTGTGAATATGCCGCAGATCAAAAGAGTAATCTCAAGAGGCATATAGAATCTACTCACTTGAGTATCACAAAATATCAGTGTGGTGAATGTCAACATTCTTCAGCAGAAATGAGTAGTCTTGAAGATCATATACAATTCAATCACTTGAATATGAAAAAATTCAAGTGTCATCTTTGTGAATATGCTGCAAGGCGGAATAGTCATCTCAACCAGCATATAGATTCTGTTCATTTGAAAATAAAGAAATATCAGTGTGGTGAATGTGAATTTGCTTCAACTCAAAAGGGGCATCTCAAGGAGCATATAGATTCTGTTCATTTGAAAATCAAGAAATATCAGTGTGGTGAATGTGAATTTGCTTCCACTCAAAAAAGGAATCTCAAAAGGCATATAGATTCTGTTCATTTGAAAATCAAGAAATATCAGTGTGATGAATGTGAATTTGCTTCAACTCAAAAGGGGCATCTCAAGGAGCATATAGATTCTGTTCATTTGAAAATCAAGAAATATCAGTGTGATGAATGTGATTTTGCTTCAACTCAAAAGAGGAATCTCAAGGAGCATATAGATTCTGTTCATTTGAAAATCAAGAAATATCAGTGTGGTGAATGTGAATTTGCTTCCACTCAAAAAGTGAGTCTCAAAAGTCATATAGATTATGTTCATTTGAAAATCAAGAAATATCAGTGTGATGAATGTGAATTTGCCTACACTCAAAAAGGGAGTCTCAAAAGGCATATAGATTCTGTTCATTTGAAAATCAAGAAATATCAGTGCGATGAATGCGAATTTGCTTCAACTGATAAAGGGAATCTCAAAAGCCATGTAGATTCTGTTCATTTGAAAATCAAGAAATATCAGTGTGGTGAATGTGAATTTGCTTCAATTCAAAAAAGTAATCTCAAAAGCCATATAGATTCTGTTCATTTGAAAATCAAGAAATATCAGTGTGGTGAATGTGAGTACGCTACAACGTTTAAGGCGAGTTTGAAACAACATATAGAATCTGTTCACTTGAGAATCAAAAAATATGAGTGTGATGAATGCGAATTTGCTTCAACTCAAAAAGGGAATCTCAAAAGGCATATAGATTCTGTTCATTTGAAAATCAAGAAATATCATTGTGTTGACTGTGAATTTGCTTCAACTGAAAAAGGGAATCTCAACAAGTATATAAATTCTGTTCAAGTGTCATCTTTGTGAATATACTGCAGAGCAGAATGTTGATCTCAAAAGACATATAGATTCTGTTCATTTGAAAATCAAGAAATATCAGTGTGGTGAATGTGAATATGCCTCTGCTACTGCAAGATTTCTGAACAATCATATAAAATCTGTTCATGTGAGGCACCAGTGTCACATATGTGAATATACATCAGTTCACAAAGATGATCTTAAACATCATGCATATTATGTACATTTATTGTGATTTTAATGGTAGCTCTAAAGGGCATATATTTTACAATTTGATTAATACATTTACAGTAAAGGCTTTGTGTTATTCTTGAAAATTTCTCAAACTAATGGATCAAGATAATTAGCATAAGTGCTCTCCAAACAAAAATCAATTATGCTTGATTATTGATTGCTCTATATCCAAATCGGATATTATAGAATTTTTATCATTTTTGGGTGCCTAAAATACACCAATTGAATCTCACTGTTTGGAAAATTTTTACACCAACTGAGTGTTTTTCACCATGGATTATACTAAATACATACAGTAAAATAATGAAGGGGGCAAAAGTGAAATATGCCATAATTTTTTGAATCCCATATATTACCTGCGAAATACTTAATAATATTAGTTATTGCATTTTTGTGCGTATGTTCTGGGGAACAGCGTGCTATCGTTTTGTCCAAGTATCTGTTATTTTCGAATTTTGAGACGAAAATTGTCTAAAACGTCTAGGTTGACTCGCTGTCAAATTCGATTCTGTCCGGCAGGCCGTCCGTCGAATCCTACCGACTCGTAAATTTCAGGGTTGGTTGCACTTTAAAAGCCGAAAGTTAGGTTCGTTAATGGGCGAAAGCGTTTGATGTTTTTTGGTTATTTCCATGCTATTTCGAGAACTACTCAAGCGATTGAATTGCCACTTGGCAGTTACTTGGAGTATAGGGACTAGCAATTTTTGGCAAAATTTTGTTGAGATCGTGCTGTCACTAAATAACAAAATCTAGAAAAGCACTGACGTGAAGTTCAGAATAATTAAACTATTCATTTACGCTTATTTACACATTCTAGAATAGACTGGGCCGTACTCGTCACATTATTGTTCCTGTGTGCGCAAGGGCGTTTTTCATGAAAAAAAAAATTATTTAATTTTAAATAATTTTGTTTCAGATATTGGGAGTAAAAACCATTAAAAACCTAAAAAATAATGCAAAATCCTCCAAAAATAAGCTTCAACCGATAAATTTAACAATATTTTTTCAAATCTATCCTAAGATTAATATACTATCAACTGACATTTCGACTGTTGCTGAATAGTGACTTCAAGGTAAACGCTTAATTATGCTTAAAGTATGACATAAGATTTGTTTTGGTTGCGAAATTCAGAACTGTCCTAGAATAGTCCTAGAACTGCGTAGAATCGATGCGCTGGGTTTGTTTTGGTTCCGAGTTCAGAACTGTTCGGGACGGTTCGAGTGTGCGCAATTGTGATTTTGAGTCTGAAAAATCGCAATCGCGCATACTCGAACAGTCCTGAATTGGTTCTGAAGACGGAACCAAAACAAAGCTGCTGTTGAAGTCCGATTCTGAACTATCCTAGAACAGTTCTGAATGCGATGAATCCAAAACACGAATTAAGTTCGGGTTCTCATCCGGATTGTAGAGGAATTCAACAGTTAATCATTTCCTCAACAAATCAACGATCAAATCAAAAACCAAATTAACACGTCAGGTTAACCATTTAAATCCTTGACAGCCACTCTACACTTGTGCCAACTACCAAATTCTGAAGCAGTTCGGACTCTAACGTCCGAACTCCTCTCACAGTTCGGAATCGATATTGAAAATAACCAGAAAAGGATTACTCAAACCGTGAACCGGTTCTGAAATTAACCAAAACACAAAATCGCAATCGCGCATGCGGAACAGTTCTGAACTCGGAACCAAAACAAACCTATAGTTTTTGAATCCGAAATGTTGATTTGGTTTATTTGCTCAAATTCCTGAAATAATTGGGGAAAACGATTCTTATTCACTTATTTCATCATGCTATTGAGAAGATACTGTTCTATCAGAAAGACGAAGTCTCATATTTTATCTATAATACTACACGCGTTGCAGGCAACACCGCCGAAACCACTGCAGGAGATCAAGAAAAACTTTTGCTAAGAAAGGGTTATTTTCGTGAGAGTTTTTCTGATATTTCCGGGGAGTCTTGGCGTGATATCTGAACGTGATTAGAAAGAGGAAGTTTCGAATTTTCCCGTACTGTTGATCTTTCATCGCGGAAAAATCGAAAGATACTTTTAAAAAATTCCCGAAAAATAACGAAAATATCGATATTTCCCAAAGGTGCAAAACCACAGGAAAGGATTTGATCGCTGGGTTCAAGCTAGGTGAAGTTTTTTGGTACGAACAGAAAGACGAAAGACGAAATTGTGGCGTAGCGGGCCCCTTTTTTTGATCCTCACTTTCGTATTCTTGCAGGAATGATGGAAAAAAGTGACATTTCTAGGAAAATCCGGTAAAAATTTGCCATTTCATATTCTTCTGTGGATTCGGCCGAGATCGGCTATCTTCGCTGCCTTCGGGCTCGCTTTGGAGGTAGAATTTCTTGCGACAGTGAATATATGGCAACGTCGAACTTCGAATTTCTGTCGATTTCGCGGAAAACTTAAGCATCGTAGGCTTTGACCGTCGGCAAAGATCGGGTACTTCCGTTAATATTTTCAAGATGAACCGGCGTTATGTTTATGTCAATTGTCATTAACATCAATTCTAATTTGCCGTCAAAATAGCATCCTATGTGGAAGCTACATTGAAATTGACGAAAATAAAGTTGGTAACGAATGAAAATGCATTAAGAAGTATCAATCATGGTCAATACTGCCTAATTCCAACTCCAACAATGACTTTTTCAAGAAAAAGTCGAGTTATCGGTATAATTTTAGCAAGTTATTATAACCTTATGCTACGTTCACGAGAGGAAACAGTAAGTATTACCTACAATTGAAGATACTTTAACTTATCACAAGTTTTTCCAACCTGAATATCATGAGGAAATATTTATTTTCAGATGAGTCAGATATTTTAAATGAACTGGACATTGGAAAGTTTCTGTATCATTGAAGTCATAAAGTGAAGAATGTTTAAAATGGGTTCAATACTACGATAAGAATCAGAATGCTAATCCAGAATTCGTCGAAAAAACATTACATTGCCGTTATTTATCATTTTTGATAATTTTTTCATGTAACTTACACCTGTAATTGGGCATGTGCCTGTTGGATGTAATATATTTAAATAAATAAATAAATAAATATTTGAAATGGTGTAGATTAACTCGACTTCAAAGGTATACATTATTATGTTATTTTCCTTTAGCAGATGCATCAAGTATGATATTTTTGCAGTTTTGAGATATGTGAGGTCGTGTTGTTGAATTGAAATGCCATCCAAGCATTAAGCATATACAAAGGAAGAAAGCCTTCAAAGGACCTTAGAATGATTTATGAATCTCTCATAAATCTCACTATCGTCCCCCTGAGAATTCAATATATGTTGAACCATTTGAGTTTTATGGTTAGTATTCAAATGGTGATATGGATCATATCTAATGTTTTGATAAATTGGAAACTTGATCATGGCAAATTTATGTATCACATTCCTAGGTTTAATCAATCATACTTTGTAGAAGATGGACTATCATCATTATGAAAAAAAAGGGAACTCAATAGATTTTGAGAAGTGGAAATTGCAGAAATACTATGTAATCTATAGATGGTTTCAATAATATACAGCTGGTGTGGGACAAGACTGTATGATACTGTACCCCTGATATATTTATTCATAATTGTGAATGAAACAGGAATATTCGATAGATTCTTACTATTCACAAGAGGTTAATCTTCAAAAATCACAAGTCGATGTAACATTTGATGTCAATTGATAATAGATATGATAGAAAAGTGTGAGTAAGAAGATTACATTATCAAGAAACGTATGAAATTTTATATTCACAATAGGGAGTTAAGGTTGAGCCTCAGTATATGTTCCGTAACACTCATGTATCCCTTCCATATTGCTACAGCAAAATTTGGTTGGCAAAAATGGCATGGGGATGGAATATAACCGGGAAGGATACATCAATTAATTTACACCTTATAATATTTTTCCTAGACAAAATGGGAAGGTTACTGAATGTATAGTGAGAATCAAGCTTTTTTAAGTTGAAATTCATAACCACCTACAAGTAACTACTAATTTTTCTCTATATGGGTATAATTTCTAATGTATGCGTTATATGAAATGAGATGAAATATTCTGAAGTGAAATTTATCTATTCTGCAAGGTAATCTTGATAATTTTGTGTATTTCACAGGATATCTGCCATTTTCTGAAACTATTTTGAGAAAAATTACAAATGAAGTTGCACCAACAACATCAAGATAGAAGATGGTATATAGAGGCTTATGCAGATATTGTTTGAAAACAATGTGAAACTTCTTTAATCGTAATATGCAACATACCTAATGAAGGCTATCATCTGATGAATTCTTCACATAAACCCCTGACACACTTCTCTAATGAACAAGTTTACTTGAACTCATTCATTCAATTATCTTTTCTTGGAATTTTTTCGTATCACCCAATGTATTCTATTGGACTATACTTTATTATCATTATCAATAATCGATAAATAAAAAATTACTTCAATATGCAGTTTTGTCCTGTTCGTAAAACATGATATCTTGGTTACTCAATCATATTTTAATATGTCAATTATGAATTGGTCATCTCCATTAATGAAACAGAAAATTTAAATGTTCATAATACCGTAATTCCTTTACAAAATGAATATTACTTCATGCTTTGGTGATTCTCGGTCGAAGAGTGATGTACTAGAAATATTGAAATTCAGTGAATTTGAGACATTGGAAATTCCTGTAAAATGAACATGCATATGTTTAGTGCATATTGTATTGGAATAGTGAGAATTTTCGGATTTTATCCAAGACATTTTTTTTAACGTTGTACAATGTTGAAATCTGAATTTTTCATGCGATGATATATCTATTTAGTATTATTGGGGTCGTCTTGAGAAATTGAATTTTCATTTTATGGTCAATTTTATGTTTGAATGTGGAGCCACGGTTAGGGTCTATCCTCGAACTGAATTTCTACTAAATCGTGTCTGTATATTTGTGAACATTGAGATGATGGAATTTCAAATGCGTTCATCTACTGAACCGTTTGGCAGATTTCGTTCATTCCGAACTTAACCTTCGAATTCAAGCTTTAAACCTGCCCTGAAAATTTCGAGTGTCTAAGTTATTCCTCTGCAAAATTATCGTGTTTACAGACGGCCGAAGGCCGGCTGTAAACTCGATAACTTTGCAAAGGAATTACTTAGACAGTCGAAATTTTCCGGGTAGGTTTAAAGTTTGAATTCGAAGGTTAAGTTCGGAATGCACAAAATCCGCCAAACGATTCAGTAGATGAAAGCATTTGAAATTTCATCATTTCAATATTCACAAAAATACATACACGATTTGGTCGAAATTCAGTTCGAGGATAGACGATAACTGTGATCGAATTTTACATTAGCTACTGATTTTTTGTAAATCTATAAACAGTGTGCTTCGTTTTTAATAATTCAGTCAACTATTCAATTAATCTACTCAAAAAGGCAAATCTACCCGCTAGGTAGATCTGGGCGCTTCCTACGTAGGTATCGTTTAAGTAGATCTACAGTAAACATTGATCTATCGCTAGGTAGATCTGGGCGCGTACTAGTTATTATCATTTACATTCAAGTAGAGTTAAGGAAATTCCTATAAACTGAAAAAATAAAACAGAAACAGAAAAAAAATAACAAATTAGTAGATCTTGCATCGAAAAGATCCAAAACATTCTTGAAGGCATTGACGGTTCAAACATCGACCACGATACTCGGCAAACGGTTCCATCTCTCGAAGATTCTGTTTGTCAGAAAACTATGTCGTTCAGATGTTCGAAAGTTTTCCTTCGACAATTTGAACTGATGTCCTCTCAGATTGTTGTCTTTCACAGTATACAGGCCGCGAAAACGATCTCCGAAGTCACCACGGAGCGATCCGAAGGAAAATATAAAGTCTCCCCGTTCCTGTCGTGATTGAAAAGATGGCAACTCGAAAATAATACGGCACGGGTGGAGGGCCACCAATTGTAAATTTTAGTGTCATTGAGCAAGCTGAGTTGGGTAGTTTAGGGAGATCGGAGGTATATAAGGTTTGTTTTGGTTCCGAGTTCAGAACTGTTCTGGAACGGTTCCGCATGCGCGATTGCGATTTTGTGTTTTGGTTCATTTCAGAACCGGGTAGTTCGCACAAGCATAGAGTGACTGTCAACGCTTTAAATGGTTAACCTGACTCTTTCGACGTCGTGTTGATTTGGTTTTTGATTGTTTTATTTGTTGAGAAAACGGTTAACTGTTAAATTTAAACTTTTGTTATTGAGGATATTTCCTTCGCTACGACCTACAAGGATAATCTAATGGATTTTATTTCCATTGGTCACACCTGGGATGTATACTTCTTAAATAAATCTATGAATACAAGGGTCATCTTCCTCTTTTGAATAATAATGATTCGAAATAATTTTTCTCTGAAAAGCACATATCTGAAATACGTTCGTCATTAAATTCATTATTATATAAACCAATAATTTGTTGGTTCATTTCGGAATATAATCGAAGTAATGAAGAAAAATCAGAAAAAAAATTAAGTGGAAGCAAGTATTCCCAAAAATATTTTTATATTACATGGTTCGACAAGGACTTTCGCGTATTTTCAATTAAACCACATACAATATATGAGACATGATTAACATTCCTTTTTTTCTGCCAACTCAAATAGAAGTTTTTTTCCTCTACGATACCGATGAGAACCCGAACTTAATTCGTGTTTTGGTTTCATCGCTTTTAGAACTGTTCTAGGATAGTTCAGAATCGGGTTTCCACAGCGCATCGCTTCTGCGCAGTTCTAAAACTGTTCTAGGACAGTTCTGAATTTCGGAACCAAAACAAACCTATAATAAATATAAGATAGAACTGAACCCTGGAGGACACCTGTCGTCATGGGTCTATCCGGATAGGAAAAATAACGATTGACTCAAATTCAAAAAGCACGGTTTGATGGAAAAGCCTCAATCCAAGACAGAACACTTCCCCTGATTCCAAGATGGTGAAGCTTAGCAAACAGCCGCCGGTGGGGGACCTTATCAAAGGACCTTGAGAAATCAAGATAAATCACATCCACAGGCACCCCTCGGTCTCACGCCTTAGTGTTCCTTTACGCATGAAATGGGTTGGTCACCGTAGAACGGCCTGATCCATGCTGTTCTGTTGGAATAACATCATTAGACAAAACAAACTGAGTTATATGATCAGACACGATCCTCTCCAGGACTTCCGAAGCTACTGATAATATACTTATATAGGTCTGTAATTGTGCGGTGAAAGTTTGAAAGGCAGATAGCCAGTCGTTGGGAAGAATGGAATATTTAATATTTTGTCTCACAGGGAATTTTTTATTGGCCGTTGAGTCATTTTTTCGAAAATGATATGCTGAATCCGTTCTGTGTAAATAATTGCGAATATATTCGATCATTGACCTACAGCAATCAGGATAGTACTCGGCTAGTTGAAAGGGAACCGAAGTAATGTCGTGCTTATTACAAGCCTACAGGCGACTTGTTTATGTTACCAGGTGCATTCCATTGAGAGTTCTCGTTCGGGTATGTTTGGAGAAGTGGCAGTTGGAAATGGCTGCTTTCTTCACTTCGGTTTGAAATATCTTCAGGCGAATATTTACCTGTGGAGGCCTCGATATATTTTCGTGTCTTAAAGCAATACAAATCATTCAAATCCTACTGAAGGAACATGAAATGAATACTTACTCTGCATCAGTTCTTCGTTCGATCATTTTCATTTTTTTAATAATTTAAGAGTCATATTGCTTGACCGAACTTATCAATATTAAGAGACAAAAAACATTGAGCTGAAAAATAATTCTTGTTCTGATGATTCTTTCATAGTTTGCAGAGTTATAAAAATGAGATCCAAGAGATGATGCTCGAAGAAATGGATAATTCTGCTGTGAAGCTTGAAGATGTGGATATTAAAGAACAATTCGTCGATAAAAATGCGATCCACGACAGAGAAACGTTTTCAGATCCGAATAGAAGCTATGAGTGCCACTTATGTGGAAATAGGTCTATTTCTGAAGTTGAAATGCCGGATCATCTGAGTGAAGCCCATTCTGAACATAAAAAACAGCAGTGCCCCCTTTGCGACAATTGTGCAGCCAGAACAAACGACCTCAACCAACATAAAGAATCTGTCCACGTAAATATCATGAAGCATCAGTGTCATGAATGTGAATTTGCAACATTTACAAAGCAAAATCTGAAAGCTCATGTGGAATCGGTTCATTTGAATATCAGAAAGTATAAATGTGATGAGTGTGAATATGCATCAAAGAGTAAGGGATCAAGGATCATATAAAATCTGTTCACTTGAAAATCAAAAATTATCAGTGCGATGAATGTAAATACACTACAGCGAAAAAGGGAAATCTTAAAACGCATGTAGAATCTGTTCACTTAAATATCAGACATCAGTGTCATCTTTGTAAATATGCTTCAACTCACAAGCAGAATCTCAACAGGCATATACAATCTGTTCACTTGAAAATCAAGAAACATCAGTGTGGTGAATGTGAATATGCTACAGCTCTCATGGCGAATCTGAAACAACATATAGAATCTGTTCACTTGAAAATCAAAAAGTATGAGTGTGATGAATGTGAATATGCTACAGCGGAAAAGGGAAATCTTAAAACACATGTAGAATCTGTTCACTCAAATATTAGACATCAGTGTCATCTTTGTGAATATGCATCAACTAGAAAGATTCATCTAAAGGAGCATATAGAATGTGTTCATTCAAATATTAGATATCAGTGTCATCTTTGTGAACATGCTGCTACTCAAAAGAGAAATCTCAAGAGGCATATAGAATGTGTTCACTTGTGTATCAAAAAATATCAGTGTGGTGAATGTGAATATGCTTCAGCAGAAATGAGGAGTCTTAAAGATCATGTACAATCTGTTCATTTGAGAATCAAAAAATTTCAGTGCGATGAATGTGAATATGCTACAGCATCGAATGTAAATCTCAGAAGGCATATAAAATCTGTGCACTCGAATGCAATACATCAGTGTCATCTATGTGAATATGGTTCAACTCGAAAGTGTCATCTCAAGGCGCATATTGAATATTATCATTCCGAAATCAAGAAATAGGAGTGTGGTGAATGTAAATATGCCCCAGCAGGAAATCGTAATTTTAAACATATGTAGAATCTGTTCACTTGAAAATAAAAGAATATCTGTGTGAAGAATGGGAATATGCTACAACAATAAGAGGGAATATTAAATTACATGTAGAATCTATTCGATCAAATATTATTTATCAGTATCATTTTTGTGAATATGCCACAACTCGAAAAGGTACTCTCAAGAGGCATATAGAATGTTCACCTGAGTATCAAAAATATCACTGTGGTGAATAAGTAGTAGAATCTTGGCAATATTGGACTTGTTTTTGGGGAAGATGAATCAAACCCAATTGAATTTCGTCGACGTTTGATTCATCTTCCCCAAAAACAAGTCCAATATTGCCAAGATTCTACTACTTATTATTAGAAATGGACATGAACAATCCTACCACTGAGGTGAATGTTGATATGCTACTGCTACTCAGAGATCTCTAAACAATCATACACAATCTGCTCATTTAAACAAGAAGCTTTAGTGTCACATATGTTAGTATGCAGGATTTTAAAAAGATGATCTCAAACATCATGTATATGATATCCATTTCTTGTGATTTTGATGGTATTTTGGTAGGGAATACTATTTCCAATTGGATTAAAACAGTTACAAACATGTGTTCTTGATAATTTTCCAAACCAATGGATAAAGAAAATTGGCTGAGCGTTCTCCAAATATAGAAGTTATGGTTATTTAACACTTAGTTTAGCGTCATTGTTGGTTACTCGATATCCAAAATGCTTTTAAGACAAATAACAAAATATCGAATTCATGAAAGAAACTTACAATATGTAAACAAAAAAGTGAACAGTGGAAGGACTAAAGAAGTATCGTTATAGGAAATATGAGCAACACTAACATCATACTTTTGTAGCAGATCATAAAAAGTTTGAAGATGGTGGAACAATTATTCTTGTTATGGTTTAGATATAAGGTTGACTTTAAGTGCTGGTATAGTATTATGTATATATAAGCTATTATAAATAAGAATTCCATATCTATTAGGTGCTTTAATAGTAAAAGTTGTTTGTTGATTCCATCAAATCACACAGGCAGCATAAAGTATGGGCTTAATATATACACTGGTGAGCAGTTATTGAGTACATGCGAATTGGGATATAGTATTAAAAAAAAATTAAGAAGGCTGTACCTACAAAAATATTCAATGAATTTTCGTTTAACGCGCATACTCCCAGTCGGCCTCACATCATGAAAAAATCATTAAATGCAATCACATGCTGTCAGGGGCTCCTACACGCTCTCTCGAATTTATAGATTGAGCGTTCGTCCATCCAGTTTCTGATGCCGTCTACCCCTGCTTGATGCCAGATTAAAAATTCCGAAAGTTGAGGAATTTCCATCTGAGCAATAATTATTGCCTGGAGAATTCTTTTGTGGGGAACAATTCAAAAATTAATACGCTGGATAACTGTCACCGAATCATAGTGAGGCTCCCCAATGACAGAACACATCTCTAAATTAGGTGATTCATTGAAAACAGCTGAAAAGCGATTTCATTTATTAAAGAAAAATTTTAAATCACTAGTAATCTCAAAAGGCAATACCCAAATTACATCTAGGAATATATCGCGTTAAATCGCATTAAGTAATGAGATGATATATATGAAGACGTGTTCTGCCTCATCATTGTATTTTGAAAACAACAAGCAGTACAACCAAGCTTTTATCAAGTAGACTTATTTGAATTTAGTGAATAAAATTAGATCCAAGTTCACCTAATTGCAGAAAACTGGTTTCGGTCCCAAATGAAACCCTTGGGGGACCCCTTGAGTTGCAATAAATTTAAATGCCTTAACTCCCTCAGATTCAACATATTGCTCTTAGGGTGTTCGGATGTGTCAATCATGAAATTTCACTGTGACGGGGTAAAGGTACGGATTTATTCCTCTAACAAAAGATGGCTAGCTCTTGGTGTCCCGCAAGGTTCACCGGTTGGTCCTATGTTATTCCTGGTTTCTGTCAACGATCTGGATGAATTCATTGAATCAATTCCCCATATCAGTACTCTAACAGATGTATTGATTATTGAGCCTCAGGTCAATCAATACTTTATTGCTTTCTGTGTAAAATATGTTGATAATGTTCCGTTCATTATAAGTGGAAAGAGCGATAGCATTCTCAATGATTATTTTCCACAAGTTAGATTGGTGTAATAAAAAAAAATTGTATTTGAATACTGAAACAACGCAAATTGTTAAGTTTCATAATAGATAGAAATGTGTGCAGGGATTTAATTTTGTATTTGTTGGCTGCGGTGAGCCTTTGGATCAGTCTGCAAATGAAAGGTTTTGAACTGGAGAACTCATTGTGGATCTATCCTAAACCGACTCAAACTCCAATGCAATGAATCATACAACGCTCAAGTGGAACCTCGTTTTAGATATGGTCTACTTTCTCGGCGAAATTCATCGTTGGCCGCAAATTTGCTCGTTGCACAAAAAAAAACAGTTCGAATTATTGCTACTTTCTTCCAGCTGAGTAAACCTTTGTTCGGTAAGTGTAATTTAATGCCCATGATGTGTTTGTATGTTTTCGAAATGTCCGTTAACGTTTTTGAAATAGATCTTCCTTGACTAAAAATCTGAAACCGGAGAGTTCTGAAAGACAGGATGACGACATTCATATTTCTTTTTGCAAATACAATAGTAATCATCTTAATACGTCCATATATATGGACTTAAGGATTTTCGATGCACTACCTGAAGAATTAAAAAAAATCAAAAGTACCCATCCTGGGACATACTATAAAACTAAGCTGAAAAGTTATCTTCTAGTCAACTGTTTTTAAAAGTCATCTGACTTTCTAAATTGTTTTATACAGGTTGATTTATAAGTGACCTCACATACGTCGATGGCGGATAGAGGAAGTTTTTTTTGTTTATTGATTACGAATCTACAGGGTGTTTTGTATGGTATAAAACTTTGAGTAGCGATATTTCTGAAACGCTTGAAGTTATGCCGGTACGATGTTGCAGGGGAAACAATCAAGATTATTCAAAGGATATTATTAAAGTTAATGAACACATAAATTTTGTTGAAATTTGCTAGTAATATTCCTTCGTTAGAAGTTGTCAATATGCAATTCTGGATTAATTCAAATCCAGGGCGCGAATATTGGCAGTTGCTGATGAAATCCGGAATAACAAGTAAAATATTCGGAAAGCGAGTATGAATTTATTGATGCGCAGCAGGAAATGCATCGAAATCTGAGGAGGGTACTTCGAAAATATACTCTGAGTACCTAATATCTTCTTTCAAGTTATGGATTTATTGTTATGTAATATACAATAAATGTTACTAGTTGCTTTCAAGATTTTTGTTTCAACAAAAAAATTAATTTTAGTTAATTCAGTCAAACAATATTTATTCGTAAATTATGTCAGGTCGAAAATCAAAAAACTTTGTTACGCATTTTACTTTGTAAATTTTTTGTTGAAACAGTTAGGTGTGCCTGTTCAAATTGACGAGCGATTGTTGTAGCTTTTTTCCTTGGCTTTTCAAATCAAATAATAGTTTCTCAAAAAAGCGGTCATAATGATGTTCTTCGATAAATAGCATAAGATTACAATTTTTCCAGCCCGGCCCTGGATTTGAATTTACCCAGAATAAAATATTGACAAGCTCTAACAGAGGAATATCACTAGCAATTTTCATTAAAATAACTTCAAGCGTTTCAGAAATAGTGCTCATCAAAGTTTTATATCAAACATACTAAAACAGCCTGTATCTTCGTAACCAATGAAAAAAAAATTTTTTCGTCGGATTTTGACTCGCGTTGAAGTACTCTATCCGCCATTGACGTATATAAGGTCATTCATGAATCACCCTATATAGGCTGTACTTATATCCTCTTTACAATTTGTTTTCTCCTTGTTTCTGTTGCTTTTATTCGATGTTAGAGTAAAATTTGGCGTATGTTTATTGTGTTGTGATCTGAAAGTAATGAGTAATACCAGGCGCTTTCTATTTGGCGCTGTATAACTTCCGAACTGATACAGAATTAGCTTGGTAGATATATAGAAAAAGGAGATGAACGCTCATCACTATCAGAAACAGGTGACTTGATTCGGACATGCAGGATGGAACTACAACAGAATCTAATATGTATAATTTAATGAAACGACAACGTTAAGAAAGATCTTTATTCGTGCATGTTTGAAAATTGAATATAGTCACTTGAATTTGGAGTGCTGTTCATAATAATACCTACCATAATTTTGAGCATTTATTAGAAAATTATTCACTTTTCTAGGTGTCGTATAACTCGACAGATTTGTCGCCAGCCAAATGTTGTGAATTCCCCGCCGAAGTCCTACGCACCGTTAGGATCTGGCGTCTAGGAGGTTCGAAAGTTTTCAAAATCAAACTAAACGGTTAAAGAAAAACACACTTTAATTCGATTCCTAGTTGTAAAATGAATATCTTACTAGACTAGTGCCGATACGAAATAATCAATCGTGTGAAATTATGCACAAAACGTAAAAACCTATTTTAAATATTTGAGCCGAGCCTCGGCGTTTTCGACCTTAAGCTTATCGTTTCGAATTCCGATCCCGACTGACTTCTTTCTGGAATTTTCCAATATCCTCAAGAATAAATCTAACATGCCCAAATGTCTGTGTTTATAATAAACAAACCACTTGAAGGGCGAACCGCCTTAGCAATTGTCTGGGGACAAAGTCCTACGCACCGTTAGGATCTGGCGTCTAGGAGGTTCGAAAGTTTTCAAAATCAAACTAAACGGTTAAAGAAAAACACACTTTAATTCGATTCCTAGTTGTAAAATGAATATCTTACTAGACTAGTGCCGATACGAAATAATCAATCGTGTGAAATTATGCACAAAACGTAAAAACCTATTTTAAATATTTGAGCCGAGCCTCGGCGTTTTCGACCTTAAGCTTATCGTTTCGAATTCCGATCCCGACTGACTTCTTTCTGGAATTTTCCAATATCCTCAAGAATAAATCTAACATGCCCAAATGTCTGTGTTTATAATAAACAAACCACTTGAAGGGCGAACCGCCTTAGCTCGCTCGGAAAGTGAAACCAATGCAAGTGGCCGCACAGGGCCGTATTCCCCAATTGTCTGGGGACAAATCTGTCGAGTTACGACATTCTCCCACCTGAGAAATAAGTTCACTTTAGGAACGTTTTCTCACAAATATTTCCTAAAACTAAACATAATTGTCAAATCTCTGTGGTCTCTCAACTACGCGTCCACTACGGGTTACTTTAGAACCATCACTGCCGGGAGCACATTTCGTTTCGGATTCATTCACCCGCGTCACTCGCGGATTACTATCTTCCTCCCGGTTCTCGTGGACCTCCTCCTCGTGACGCTTGGATTGCACCATCTCCCCATGAGATGATTTGTTACATTCCAATGGAAATAGACGTTGGACAGGTCGTAACAACTCGCCTCGCGACGTTTTCAACCTTACTAACCTGGTATGGCCATCTCTACCGGGAATAACCTCTATCACTCGAGCTAATGGCCATTCCACACGCTTGGATGAATCGTTACCGATTAATACAGTTTGATCGATTTCAACAGAATCATTAGGTTTCTTGTCGAATACAAGTTTTAGTTGTCCCAGGTATTCGATTCAAAATCTGCGTCGTAATTGTTCTCTTAAAGTTTGCTTGTAGCGCACAATGCGGGACAAGCTCTTCTTCTCGAGCACATCAATGTCTACAACACTCGCGGAGGATTGCTCGCGCAAAAACATAGCCGGAGTCAACAGATGCAAATCCGTAGGGTCGGTGGAAATGTACGTTAACGGACGATTGTTGACAACTGATTCACAATCACAAATTAATGTCATTAGCTCTTCAAACCCGAAACAACCCTTACCGAGTATTTTCCGTAATAAGCTCTTCACCAAGCCGATTAGTCTTTCGAAAAAACCTCCCCACCACGACGCCGTTGGAGGGTTAAACTTCCACCTGATCCGTTGTACTGACGTTTCGCGTTCGATTTGGTCCCAATCCAGACCTGAAAACGATCTATCGGTTCCCTTAAAGTTCGTACCGTTGTCGCTATAAATCACGTTTGGTCTACCGCGTCTCGCAATGAAACGACGAAGCACCTGCAAGAACCCATTCGTCGATAGGGAAAGAGTCAGTTCCAGATGTACACAACGATAAACCGCACATGTAAATAAACAAATCCACGCCTTTTCACCCGTTTTGAGAAACAGAGGTCCAGCAAAGTCAATACCGATCACTTCAAACGTAATTGCATCTCGCACGCGGTCTGATGGAAGCGGTGATGGTTCTACTCTGAGAGGTTTTGCTTCATACCTGCGACAAACAGAGCATTTCCCAATAGCAGACCTGATAGTTTTTCTACCCATCAAAATCCAATATTTTTCTCTAAGTAGACACAGTAATCCCTGGGTTCCTACGTGGCAGTTTTTCCTATAATAGTCCATTATCAACGCGAATACAACGGGATGTTTCCGTGGCAAGACAATAGGATATTTGAAATAGTCGCTTTCATCTGGTTTGTTGGATATCCTAGAGTCCAATCTTATCAGACCCCAATCGTCATATTTCGGTTTCAAACCCTTTATCAGATTGTCCTCCAGGCCTGAAAAACTTTCTCGTTGTATCTCTCTGAAGATGAACCTTTCTGCGCATTTCAGTTCTTCCAAGGAAAAATTACCAGTCCTTTTCCTCTGATTCCTCACCGATAACATCAGGTTCTGTGAAAATCTGTTAACCCATGCTATCATTCTGACAGTTCGTTCAAAACTACTAAATTTTCTCAGATGAAACAAATCCAATTCCTTTTGATCTACAGTCAACAGTGTTTTCAGGCTGGCCTTTTTCCGTTCCGAATTCACCTCTTCTTCGTTCACCTGTTGATGGGAACATGGCCATTTTTCTTCCTCCTCGTATAACCACTTAGGACCCTCCCACCATTTTGACGTCATCAACTGTTTCGGTGAACACCCTCTGGAAGGTAAATCTGCTGGATTTTGGGCGCCAGGTATATGTCTCCATTCTTCGTGAGGTGTTAATTTCCTTATTTCCTCAACCCTATTATATACAGAAGTCGCCCAGTTCTCGTTTCTCTGTATCCACGAAATAACTGTTGAAGAATCACTCCAAAAATAACTTTTGTATGTCCCTGTCAGATTTCCACTGACTTGTGTGTACAATCTTGCTCCGATTGTAGCTGCCAATAGCTCCAAACGTGGTATGGTCAGCTTTCGTCCCTTATTCTCCAATGGAGCAATCCTGGACTTGGCTGCTAAAAGGTATATCCACACTCTGTTGTTATGTTTTACTCTACAAAAGACGGTCGCTGCGTAAGCTAGTTGACACGCATCCACAAATGTGTGTAATGTGACTTCCTCAGTTTCTGGGCCACCAATCTTATTCCAGCGTGGAATCTCAATATCTGCTAGAACTGGCAACTCCTTGGCCCATTCCTTGAAAATAGAAGCCATGTCCTGATCTACTTCCATGTCCCACGAAAGGTTTTTCGACCACAGCTCTTGTAACAACAACTTGGGTCTCAACGTAGCTGGACATGTGTATCCAATGGGGTCGAAAATCCTCTGGGCAATGCTCAGAATTTTCCTTTTTGTAACCACAAAAGTGTTTGTATCGATTTGCAGTAAAACTGGATTTAATTTTAAAACATCAATTTTTGGAAACCATCTTAGTCCAAGCACATGAACGCTTTCTTCGCCCAAATTATTTCCGGAAAACTCCCACCCTCTTAGCTCCATTTGTGCTTCCGACATGACCTGCACAGATTCTTTAATAAATTTGTTTAGGGTGTTTCTATCCGGTACACTTGCGACGCAATTATCCACGTAGAAACTCCTGCCCAATCTATCAATTGTTTCTCGGGAATATTCACACCCTTTCATCGAGCATTTTTCCCAACATTCCGCTAAGTGGTGCTCTACAGTTGCCCCTAGCAAAAAAGGGCTACAATTCAGTCCGAAGACGACCCTTTTATGTTCATAAACAATTTCGTTGCCGTCTTCATCGACCCATAAAAATTTAAGAAACTTTCCATCTGTCGGATGCACACTTATCTGCAAAAATGCTTTTTTTACATCCGCAATGGCTCCGATTTCATACTCTCTGAACCTAGTGAGTACCGCTGGTATTTTTTCGATAAGATTCTCCCCCTTTTCGAGACATTGGTTCAGGGACGGCTTACCCTTTTCATGAGCGCTCGCGTCGAAAACAGGCCGGATCGCATTGGTTGATCCCTCTTTGATGACAGGTCTGTGTGGTAAGAAATGTCCCTCATCTACATCAAAATTTGTCCTTTCGATTATATTCAAATTTTCCCATTCCTGAAAAACCTCCCTGTAACGAAACGTCATATTTTGTTTTTCCAGTCTTTGCAATGTACAATTCAGCCGTTTCTTAGCGATATTATAGTTTGTCGGTAAAGGGGGGTGGTTTTTTACCCAAGGAAGTCTGACCTCGTACCTTCCTTCATGATTCACCGTCGTAGTTTCATAAAAAAGTATCCTGGCCTCTTCTGCTATCTCCAATTTTGTTTTCCTGTCTGTGGGATCTTGTATCCCTATTACATCTAAAGCCCACAAGTCGGTGATAGTGGAAGTTGCCAACATTGACAGAAATGTCATTGCCTGACTTTTTGGAGCATGCGCGACTTTTCCTTCAAGAGTCCAACCGACGTAACTTTCATAGGCTACCAAACCGCAATTCAACATAAGTCTCTTGCCAGTGAATAGTTTATTTATTACGTCCGCCCCTATTAAGATTCCAATCGGCCCCTGAGAATTCAGATCCGATATTTCAATGTTCTTCAATTTCATTTCACCCACCCATGGGCCATAAAATACCGGCGACACTTCGTTGCAGATTTTATTCTGATCCAAGGCCTCGAAAGTATGCCTGAAATTGTCTTTAGCAATCGTCACATCATAAACATTATGTTTTTCGTCCTTTTCCAAACCACCAAATAAACAATGTGTTATTTTCTGGGCTCTTTTGGGTTTCAAGTTGAGCTCGGACGCTAACGATTTCAAAATGTAACTTTTTGTGCTGCCTGTGTCTACAAAGGCTCTAACAGTTTTCTCGCCGCTGTGACTCACAACATTCAAAGGTAAAACCTGCAGGAAAACATGTTCCTTCGTTAAACTGGCCATACTTTTATTCTTCTGGACGTCTTGAGAGCCATTTTCTGTTTCTTGTGGCGAGTTTTTCGAGTTCTCATTTTGTCTTTCTTGACACATTAATGGAACATGCGCTCCACCGCAAATATCGCAATTCAAACGAATCCTACAATACCGTGACTGATGTCCCAATTTTAAACATTTGAAACACGCTCTTTTCTTCGTAACAATTATTTTTCGTTCACGATGAGTCATTTTTTGAGCTTTGAAACATTGCTCACTTTCATGTGTTTTGTTACAAAAAATACACTTCATCTCAGGAATTTCACCGTTCAAGAGACCCTCAGCGGTCATTTTCCTCGGCTCTGAAAGTCTTTCCTTTCTCTTTTCGAATATTTTAGCAGCACCGGCGGATTTCGTCATACCGAAACCTTCACTGGCCAATACTATCCTTTCTTCATTTTCGACTTCCGACCTCACGAAATGTAGGAGGTTCTTGAACCTATTTTCCAATGATGCCTCACATTCATTGATTCCGGCCGTATTATGATTCTCATGCAAGATGTCCAAGCTTGAATTGAAAGGAGATCTTTGCCAAATTCTCAACAACTCTTGTGGCAAACATGATTCGATGAGTGGAAATAAAAGCGCTGCGTACTTATCGGAAGTAATTCCTAGTGAATCCAGTGCCCTAACTTGGATTTCAATATTATCGTACAACTTGCACAATTAGAATTGTTTATCTTTGTGAGTTTGTACATTCAAAACCAACTTCAGTAATTCTCGTACATAAAATTTAATTTGCAGGTCATCCCGCCCAAATCTTGCTTGCATGAATTCAATAATTTTCACATAATTTTGGTCAATGCAAGGAAAGCTCTCAACAATTTGACGTGCCCGACTCCTAGGAACAGTGGCCTGCAGAAGGTATTCAATCTTATCACAGTTATCAATCTCTTCATCCAAATGAATTTTTTTGAACTGTGACCAGAATCCTAGCCAATCCTTGATGCTGCCGTCATATTGTTTGAATTTAATTTGGGGTAATATAAATGTTCTCACCTTGGTTCGGGTCTAGCCTACCCGAACAACAACAATCCGAGCGCACCTCCAAAGGTTTCTCCATGAGCCTTTCCACTTTCACTCTCAGACCTGTGAATCGCCTCATGTAGACTTCGCGCTGCTCAATTTCTTCCATCAGGTGTTCCTCCGTAGCTTCGTCCTCCAACATCAAACTGTAGACTTCACCATCACAAACATTTAAACTGTCCCACTTTGGCTTGAAACACTCCCATGAGATTTCCACATCACTCAAGTCCAAAGGAACTTGTCTAATATGTCCGTCTAAGTCATTAGCCGATTTGGTAAAGCACATACGAAGTACCTTCCTATTCTTCTTAGTGATTTCGAGAACGCTCATTTTTACCCTTTCGTAAATACTCAACTGAGAAACTGAACTCGCAAACACACTAAACTTTTACGTGGGGCTACTTTACGTTGTTCAACCGAATTCCACGATTTTTCTTATTCGTAACGCACTACTATATTGTCTTTTTAACAACTGTCCTGTCACGGTCGCCAAATGTTGTGGATTCCCCGCCGAAGTCCTACGCACCGTTAGGATCTGGTGTCTAGGAGGTTCGAAAGTTTTCGAAATCAAACTAAACGGTTAAAGAAAAACACACTTTAATTCGATTCCTAGTTGTAAAATGAATATCTTACTAGACTAGTGCCGATACGAAATAATCAATCGTGTGAAATTATGCACAAAACGTAAAAACCTATTTTAAATATTTGAGCCGAGCCTCGGCGTTTTCGACCTTAAGCTTATCGTTTCGAATTCCGATCCCGACTGACTTCTTTCTGGAATTTTCCAATATCCTCAAGAATAAATCTAACATGCCCAAATGTCTGTGTTTATAATAAACAAACCACTTGAAGGGCGAACCGCCTTAGCTCGCTCGGAAAGTGAAACCAATGCAAGTGGCCGCACAGGGCCGTATTCCCCAATTGTCTGGGGACAAATCTGTCGAGTTACGACACTAGGTAAAAAACAATTGAAATAGTTGTTGCCCCGATTTGGTTTCAAAATGTTTCTTTGCCAAATTTGAGTTTATCCATATTTTTATTTTGATCATTTTTTGAAAGGTCTCTGTTCTTTCTATGAAGAAATGTTCATTGCACTTCTAGAAATATACTGAATATGACATCTATCACCTCTTACAATTATGGAAACAGAGTTAAAATCACAAGGGGTTGCTGGAAAACTTATCGTCAGTTCAAATTAATTTATTTATTGCCTCAATCTTCAAATAAGTGTCATACCATCTGTAGAAGGTTTGTAACTCAGTTCGAGGAAACCCCTATATATTTTCATTTCCAGCTCAAGCTATGGCAGTATATTCGGTTGCTTGCCTATATGTAATTGAATTTGCATTGTCCTAGTATTACTTCCTTTTATCTCAACAAGATAATTGACCAACTTGATTTGGTTTGTACAGTCTATATGTAGGTACTATCAAAGATCTTGAATCTTTGGGTACTATCTCCAACGTAAGAGAGGTCTGACAACTGTTGTGTTAAATTTGTGTTCAATTAAGCTAGAAGGAAATCAGTTGGGGATATTTGGGTTATCATATGCTGCAGGCTCATAGAACGATTTACATTTATTTCCATACAAAATGATTGGTTTATCAGCAATAAAATGCACTTAGCAAACACAGTAGGAACAGTAAAGAATCCAACTATTTTCTTATCACCACGACTTCCACAGCCAACTAACATACATGTTATTGGCATTTTTCGCTTGATTTGATGCCAATTGATCACAATAAATATTTCCACTTATTTATGACACTAAGAAATGCCCTAAAAAGGCCAAATAAACTCGCAACTACTGCTAAGAAATACGTCCCCTGGCGATAGAAATTCGAACACTTCCAAGCTAGTAGTTTTTCGACGTGCCTGTTATTCTAACGTATTTTGCTTACATTTGGAGTTCATTTTCGAGCTTTTGTGTTGTTCTCCGCGTTGAAATTTTGGTATACTGAAAGTGTTTGTAATATTCATCAATCGATTACTTTCTTTTCGATTAAAATTTTCGATTTTATCAATTCGAAATGGCATCCTCCCGAAATGACTTTGGTTTTGTGCCTCAACTCAATGTTATTCATGGTCAAAGAAGAAAGGATAATCTACTGCCCCAAGTTTTTATTTCTTCCTAAGCCAAATGAAAGTAAAGTTAATTTGGAAACAGCATTTGGCAGGGAACTCAATGATAGAAATTAGATTTGGAAATACATGAAAGTATATTCACTGCATTTCTCTGAAGATGTTAATTTTCATAAAGGTAAATTACAATGTATTCATTTCGAAACAACTTCATGTCATGATGTTTTTAGGTGTAAATGAAAATAAGAGAATTTTGATGAAAAATGCTGCAGAGAAACTACCGAGCACTACTGCAGCTATCTAGTTCACATACTACACAAAATCATATTTAAAAAGAATTATCTGGTTGAAAAATCTGACAAAAACTAGATATACTGTTATAGTTGATAATAGCTGAAGTTATTTATATAAATACATTCATATTTTACATTTTTATATCGGTAGGTTGAACCGGCTGTGACATATTTCATTTTGTATGTATGTATATCTTGAGCTGCTGTGATATGAAAATAAAATCAATTATATGTCTACCTGTTTCCTTTTCTTCAGGAATACGATGCAAAAGAACTAAAGCAGAAAATCTGTTTTCATTTTATTGATTCACTCGTTTGTAAACAAAGAGTACAAGTCATATCATTTGGGCTGATTCTAGATTTACCTCATAATATAGACTGCATTCAGCACTTCTTCACATTAATAAGAGTCGTTAAATTACTTATTGAGGTGCCTATTTTTCCAGAAATTCAAGTAAACTTAGATATAGGTTCATTTTGATCCACCAAGCAACATACACTGAAATAACACCGAAATTATCCTCTAGGAATGATTAAGAGTACGATTTTATATCGTGATCCAAACGAAAAGTTCCTTCTCAAGAAATCTTTCACAAAATTATAATAATTACTTTAAATATTTTAGCTCCGCTTAATAAATATTCGTTCTCCACAACATTTCTACGGTTTGTTTACATAAAACTACTAGCTTGGACAGGTTCTAAATTCAACCGTTAGGGCGCTGGCATCTTCGCAGAAGTTCCCAATACTTAAGGGGCTTTTGTGCGATGTAGATTTGGGTATTTGGGGAATCGGAGATTCACGCTATTGGCCGAGGGATTCACATTGGTCGTCGACGGTCACGTGATCGTCGTCGGCCAATAGGGAAGAACCTCCGATTACCCAAATACCCGAATCTCCCTAGCACAAAAGGTAGCTTAAGATGTGATAAAAACCGTTATTTGAAAGGTCACGCATAAATCACCAGACACCTAGTGAACAAACGTTGTATAAACGTTTGTAACGTTGTATGCCCTCTCCATCCCTATTGGATTTATTTTGACAGGTCGTTGGTATGCCTAACCCAATGATCTAATAATATACTAGATGCACCCTTGAGCTAGCATGCCGTACTGAGCATCGATCCCACCGTACAAGAGAGAAAGAGTTATTGGCTATCTGTCATATGCGACTGAGATGGGTAGAAAATGATCACATGATCGGAGGATGGATTTACATTGCTTATGAGGAATATTACCATTTTACGAATTTTAAGTGATTTAAATGGTATTATGATTAAAAATACTTATTGCCGGACGAAACAATAGTCGACAATGAATTATTTTTCATGTTATTTAATCGTTATGTGCCACATTTAATAAAATATTTCAAATTTACCTAACGCAACTATGGTTTTTTTTGGACTACAAACACCAGGGGTTAAAATTCTTTGTTTAGTTTTGGGTCGACATTATTTGCTTAAAAGCAGCTGATAGTGAGTAAAACTGATTGCATGGCAACTTCTCTGCTTCTAACTCCGAAAAATTATCAGCGTTTACGCGCTTATTTAACGATGAAAGTATTCCAAACCAGTTAACAAAAGCTCGAAGAGAAAATGAACGGATATGAAAAATCATAAATCTTTTCAACAGTAATATAATAAAATAAAAAAGATTACAAAACCATAACATTAATACTTTAGGTACAAAGAAAATGAATTATTTCTATTATAAAAGTGTCGAAGGTGAGCTGCTTTAACGAAATTAATAAATAATTGAAATTCAAAGTGCGGTCATTTTTTTCATTGATGTCTAAATAAAATAAGTTTAGTGTACTTATGTCTAATTATTTCTTTCTCTTCATTGATTATTTTATTTTTATGGTGAATGCGAATCAAGAAATAAAATTTCAACACCATATCCACCAACTGAAGTACATGGTTATTGAGAGGATCTTGATCCAAAATGTGCATTAAGGCCAGAAAAAATGCCTTCAACATTAATTTTACGCTTTGTAATGATAACAAGCTGTAATAAGACATTCCCAGAGAAATCAGTATACTGTCAGAAAACACTTTCGGCTATCCTACATATACTCCATTCACTTTTATAAAGTAGCCCAGTTGGCCATGACATCCTGACAGATTTAACCGTGTATATTTTGAAAATGTTAGGTTATAGTCATTTTCCTGTCAGATAACTACACAACGTTGTCCTCTCTACGAAGAGGTCGTATAGTAATTACTTATTTTTCAAAATGTGAATCTACATTGGGAAAGTTATGAGTTTGAGAAAATATTATGTGAATTCAATCATTCCAAAGACCTGGCGAATGTTGAAGAAACATTTTTCTCTGTTAATACTTCACGTATATAAACATGGCTGGAAGATTCAGTTATGCTTTTTTCTTGTACGGAAATCAAGAATCGAGTGTTTTGGAATTTTATTGAAAAATGACGGATAGAGCAGTCCGTTACTTTGCGATAGTTCATTCGAAAAGAAATGAAAGTACTCGAATAACACGGCAGTAAAACTTCTAAACGAATGGACGGACCTATGGAATTCCCTACTTTCCTAAATTCTCAAGAAATAAGCCTACAGAAGTCATTTAAATACCTTGTTGCACAACTTGAAATATTCCAGTAAGAAAATGTATAGTACTACGAAACCTGTGTCACAATTAACCTCAAAAGGACTAATTAACAGTTCTTGGGAATCTAGGGGAATGATACATACACTGGATTGGATCAACATATTTCTAAACTGGGATACATACAGCTTAGCTTCAGTCTATTATCATTGATTGTAATGACAAGATATATGGATGAATTCTCCATGTAAACTACCTATCATTCAGTATTCGAGTCAAAAGCAACATATGGAATTATGTTTTATGTACATACTTTGAAGTCAACTCAAATATTCAATTTCCAGAAAAAAGCAATTCCTAAAATATTAGAAAAAATAGAACTGAATGAGATATTGTATAATTCATGTTATTTTCATACGTAAAATTTCAATGTTCTGCCAAGATAGGATATACCAAGTTCATTTCCAGTGTACTACTTCCTATCGAAACAATTCCACGAAATATATAATGTTTGAAATTATTCATTAAGGAATTTGTTCAATTCAAACATGACTATCTACTTACTTAAGTCTCAATACAATCTTTGAATAATAAATAGATTTTTCTGTGATTCCTTCTCATTATATCTGTTGAGATTGATATATTACGATATACTTTCATTAAATTCAAAGTACCTATGAAGTCTTGAATTGCTAATTTAATTATTATATTAACTGACAAATAATGGTTGAAGTCAAAAACTTGAGAATCCATCAAGACAATAGTAAAAACTCGTTTTCGATACATAAAATATCAATAATATGCAAGTAGGAGATTAACTTTCTAATATCATTAGATATTTATATCTTTTATTGAAAAAGAGCAGGTTCTTTGATACATTCAACAATATAGCATCACGGTATAAGCGAGAGGGAATGAATAGGGCACCATACGTTGTTAACTATGATACAAGAGCATAAATATATAAACCTAAAAAAATATAGTGTCCCCTTGCATAAGTTTAGAGAAATAGGCTGACTATTCATAAGGCCTTGATTTCCAAGACAGAATTTCTTCTTTCTTATGGGATTAAAACTGACAAAATATCTTGAAAACATGTCTGCAACAGAACAGAAGATAGAAAATTAGCAGAAAATTGAAAATAGTTTTACCTACATTTGTGACCTTACTTGGAAGGTCTTTCGACCAGATATGACGCCCAAACAATGATTTTTTAGATCCTCACTGTATACCGAGAATCCTACATGCCCTGAATAATGAAGAATCTTTGCAATAACATGTTTCTGTTCACATAAAATTTTGTGTTTAGTGTGTTATTAGCAACCGATTGATTTTGTGTTTGTGCTTCCTTGATTATATTCCAAATGTTCCTTCACAAAAAAGAGTAGGGTGCTCGGCAGTGTGTCAATCGAAAAATGGTAATTTTTCAAATTATGATTCCAAACGCAGATCAGTTTTCCAAAATAAAATCTTCAGTGAGTTTCTTTTTAGGTGCACCAATAGAAGAAAACTGTTATACCAGAAACTATTTGGCTTCCTTTTCATTATAAATCTTTCTGATCGTGGTGACGTGTAGCTAAAAAAGAAATATTATTTCATAGAAAATATAATATTTTGATTTTTACTCACATACATCTCGATGTAAGATAGCTTCTGATGAATGATCTTTTCCAAAATATCAGTTACTATCGGAATGAGCGCAATAGAGCACTAGCAGGTGACGTCACAACATGGCCGCTGGGGGGACAAAGAGTTTGTTATTGTTATTGTAAACTGACATTTGTTATGCTGCTGCAGATTATTGTCCATTTTATGAGTTTGGATTGTTTGCCTGTGAAATTTAAATTGTTGGCAAACTTTGGAGGCTTGAGATTAACATAATCCAGGAGAATAGATGATTTCACATCTTCAAGTAGTGAATTTTGATTACACACAATTTGTTGTTGAGAGTTTTATATTTGAATAATAACATGAGATGAATATGTATTTGTTTTCACAATGGTTGTGATACAATAAAAGGAACTGTAGTCAATATTTTCATTCAATAAAGTCTGATGCTAACTGATTGAGACTTTGCCGATATTAATCTTGCATCAACTTGCAATATGTGGGAATATCCTACTATGATTGGTCTGTATTTTCACAAACTTTCAAGGTCTAGGATCTTCCTAGAGAATACCGGAATTATATTAGGATTTATAGATTCAACGTGAGCCTCCTGTCGGAAGACATATTCTCATCAAGAAAATGATGCCAAAAATGTTCACAGTTGTGTGATTTACTTCTGTTACCATCTATCTTCTGTTTATGATTTCAGAATGCCATGCTAATGGTAACTATATAAACTTATAATTGTTATTGTATCTTGAATATCATTCCAATGCCAAGTTTGTTTAAAGGTTGTCCTGAAATGAAATTTATCCATAAATATGTTAAGTAACTTTGTTAGTTCATTACCTGTTAACGATAATGCAGAAAATAAAAGAATTTTTCCCTTTAGAATCGGGGAAATCAGCCCCATGTAGAGATAAAAGAAAGCATACGTCCTCTTTCCACCTTCACTGGTTCTACCTGCTTCTATTTAGTTTTCAACGACACAAATCTAAAAAATGGGTGTGATTATCATTATTAGACCGATGACTACAGCTCACAGCTGAAAAAACTTTCATAGTTGAATTTAATCTGAAAAAGGAGACATAACAATGTATGTAACAAACAGGAGTGGGTATCTTTAAACTGGAAAAATCTTTATTCAAATCACCCTTGCAAACTATTCTCTTACCTGAAGGTATTCAAAAAGGTTCAATGATCAAAATTAACTGAAAAAAACAGTCTCAAAATGTTTTTCCACTCAGATAATACACCAAACGTTAACATTAGCTCTTATGGGAAATCTCTTTGGTTGTCCCCCCAGCAGCTGATTTTGACGTTTCACCTTGCTGAACCATAGAGTGCTGCTAGTACTCTATTCTATATAGCACTTCCTGAAACTCTGTCCTTGCTTCTTCAGATCACTTTATGTAATTTCGAATCAAAGCGAAATGTTAATTTATTAGTTTATTATGGCTGGAGCTGAATTGTTATTTGTTATTGAAAGAGAGTAGAAATTGGCAACCTCGAGTCGAATTATTTTGACATTGTCGATATTTCAGGAGCGCCAACCTACCTTGGTTTCAGTTACAAAAACATGATAGACCTAAATCATGAACAACTGGGCTACTTTATAAAAGTGAATGGAGTATATATACACTATATATCTGGATGGTTTTATTAATCCACCTCGATCTTTGCGTTGGATGAATGAGGATGGTTCAGATTCTGTCAAATGCGAAGTGCATTCTTCACACTGTTTGTTTTTTTGATTTTCGTATAACAAATCCAGCAATATATGCTACTACATCATTTCTAAATTGTGAACTGGCATCAGATATACTCAAATCCTGTAAATAAATATCGTCTGTTATTATATCATCTAAATTATCGATAGATTTATTCGAGGTGGATGCAACATGTAGGACTCTTGAAGTGTCTTGAGGTAAGCAGTTTCCCCCTAAGGCATTGATTTCCGCATGAATCAATTGTTTTTTATATAGTAGAAGGGCTGCAGGGTGAAAATCAATCAAAACTCATGACAGCATTAAAGGATTAAAGAATATCTCACAAAGATGTTCCTGGTTTATCAACTTCATTGATTAGCCTCTGAGACCTCAACTTGACAGGTTTTTTCATTAATGATTTGGGAATTTAAAAATACTAGGAATCGCTTCACATTTTAAAGTTGTTTTTCCAAAATTGATGAGGAAATCATCTGGAAGAAAATGTTCAGAGCATAATCTTGCACCTGTCCCAGGAATTAAGCCTTCCCTCCTCAGAGCAACTAACCATTTTTTTAGCAGATTTGGATTTTTGGGAAAGCTGAATGATAAAATATTGAAATTATTGTTTCTAGAGACTCATATACCTCACCCATGATCCTTTTGGTGTTTGTTGGAAGAGCCAAAGGCAGAACAATAACACACCATTTTTTCTGTAACAAAATAGAGCACTAGCAGCACTCTATGGTTCAGCAAGATGAGACGTCAAAATCAGCTGCTGGGGGGACAAACAAAGCCATTTCCCATAAGAGCTAATGTTAACGTTTGGTGTATTATCTGAGTGGAAAAACATTTTGAGACTGTTTTTTTCAGTTAATTTTGATCATTAAACCTTTTTGAATACCTTCAGATAAGAGAATACTTTGCAAAGGTGATTTGAATAAAGGTTTTTTCCGTTTTAAATATACCTACTCCTGTTTGTTACATACATTGTTATGTCTCCTTTTTCGGATTAAATTCAACTATGGAATTTTTTTCAGCTGTGATCTGTAGTCATCGGTCCAATAGTGATAATCACACCCATTTTTTTAGATTTTTGTTGTTGAAAACTTAATAGAATCAGGTAGAACCTGCCAAGGTGGAAAGAGGAAGTACGCTTGCTTTTATCTCTACATGGGGATGACTTCCCCGATTCTAAAGTGAAAAATTCTTTTATTTTCTGCATTATCTTTAACAGGTAATGGACTAACAAGGTTACACATATTTATGGATAAATATCATTTCAGGGCAACGAACTTGGCATTGGAATGATATTCAAGATACAATATCAATTATAAATTTATATAGTTACCATAAGCATGGCATTCTGAAATCATAAACAGAAGATAGATGGTAATAGAAGTAAAACACACAACTGTGAACATTTTTGTGGCATTATTTTCTTGATGAGAATATGTCTTCCGACAGGAAGCTCACGTTGAATCTATAAATCCTAATATAATTCCAGTATCCTCTAGGAGGATCCTAGACCTTAAAAGTTTGTGAAAATACAGACCAATCATAGTAGGATATTGCCACATACTGCAAGTTGATGCCAAAAGATTGATATCGGCAAAGTCTCAAACAATCAGTTAAGCATCAAACAGACTTTAATGAATGAAAATATTGACTAGAGTTCATTTTATTGTATTACAACCATTGTGAAAATAAATACATATTCATCTCATGTTATTATTCGAATATAGAACTCAACAACAAATTGTGTTTAATCAAAATTCACTACTTGAAGTTGTGAAATCATCTATTCTCCTGGATTATGTTAATCTCAAGCCTCCAAAGTTTGCCAACAACTTAAATTTCACAGGCAATCAACCCACACTCTTAAAATGGACAATAATCTGCAGCAGCATATCAAATGTCAGTTTACAATAACAATAACAAACTCTTTGTTTGTCCCCCCAGCGGCCATGTTGTGACGTCACCTGCTAGTACTCTATTAGATAAAAACACAAATAAATGTTTTTAATCCTAACAGCAAATACTTATCACAAGATTCACTGGAACAAAAACTGTGATATTCTTCCAAAAACACTAAAAATTTCAGATATATTTCACTAACACCGTTAAATTCTCATAAGAAATAACAGTATAAACAGAGAATTCGTCCTCCAATCAGCTGACTACCATCATTGCGTCTCTTTCCTGCGGTTGGATCGATTCCTCTCTCTCTAGGCGCTATCTAGTGTATTATTAGATCATTGGCCTAACCCTTCTCTATTCTGTGTGATTTGCAAAATTAGTCCTCTGTGCTCGTTATGTCAGTGTCAAACTTCCAAGTGACAATTGTGGCTAATTGTAAACAATGAGGAAATTAAAGAATTAAAAAAGAATATTCACAAAATCACAAATCCACGCAATTTTGTGGTGAAAATTGGATTAAATCTTCATTTCATTGTATTTACAATAAATATCAGTTCGAAATAGGCTTAAAATTCAGCTGAATAAGTTGAGCTCTTTCAAGGTAGTGTTGGAAGAATCATTTTATTTATTGATTAGTATGTACGCTAATGAACAAGGTTCATCCATTGTTCACATGACTAAATTGGGTTACTTTTCTAATCTCTAAAGAAAATTAAGTAGTCATATATTAATTATGACTAAATATTCACTAACTTGATTTATGATCATGAATGCTCTGACTGAGATACAGAGGTTTAAAATTCTCATTATGCTTGAGACTAAGACTATGCTTATGAATAAGATCGAGATTGTGATGCAAAAATTGAGCCATCATATTTAGTCTGATATGTGAAAACTGATGAGGGGATGCTGAACTTGTTCTATCTTGCATAACGTGCTGTATATTTATTTTTGATTCACTTCAAACCAGTGGATACAGATACATTTTGTGTGTGTTAATTCTTAATTTACTAGTAGTTTTTACTGGTTGGCTTTGGCTCAACAGGTTTATCGTGAATTTTTTTTAAAGGATATATTTGTAGGTGTGTGCCATCCACAAGAAATGTTTCCAAACGGTTAAAAAACTATTAGAGTTTAAGAACCTTGTTCTAAGAATATCTCAATTGAACAATGGACATGGACCAGTGGACTGATGTTAAAGAAGAAAACCTCAGTTCTTCTGATTGGTGAGTCTTTCCACAGCAGAGTTATATATTTTTTGGCCTTTGGAAGCACTCTTTCTTTGTAAAAGAACTGACCTGATTTCTGCAAAACATATTCACTTCCATAATTAAGAATTCGCAAAGTTGAAATATTTGGAAAATTCAAGATATAAGTGGGCTGATAGAGATTGTAGATAGACAAAATCTGCTCATTGAATCTAGGAATACCTTCTTCACTTTCTCTCTAAACCACTGCTGTATGAACATTCTACATAAAATCCTTCATATATGCTTTCTTCAAGACATCGCCCAGACCACCAGAAGTGTGATCTGAGATTATTTTTTGCCTGCGCCAATAGCAAACAGAGCTCCTTCATGTTTTGAAACTGGTTATGTTCATACCGTAATAAATTTGTGAATTAATCGAACCGAATAGAGCCCTTCAAGTAATTTGTAATATTATTTACTCATCGTATCAGTGTTCTTAGGAACCGCGTTAGAACGTGGTTGATAAATCATCTGCGCATATGTCTGTAATTTTCGATTTTTTTTCCTGAATTACTAGATTAGACTCACTGATGAAGTATCAAACATTCAATATAACTTATGGGCCAGCTGTTGGCATGGTAACTTATCAACGATAGGAACCAGGGAAGAGAACTTTTTAGGGAAGGTTGCTTAAATGCGTCAGCTAAGTAAGAAAATGAGCATAATCTGCTGAATGGGTTCCAAGTTAAACCCATTTGCAATTTCGTTGCTATTTACTCAAAAACCAAAAAAGTACTGATCCTGAAGAATTAAACTTGGTAATTAGTTGTGAATTGACCCCATGAATAATTATACTTTACCTCTTTGATTTCCCCAAATATTTCAATATCTTATATGGAACCAGTTTCAAATTTAAATACAAGAAATATGTATTATAAAATAAAGAATAATTTCATCAATACTTTGGACTGTTCAATGAAAATGTATCAAATATTTGGAACTTAATATTTTATTATGAAATGGCACTACGGCGATGCTACGTTGAGCTGAACTCGTGAAAGATCATTAAAATCTGCCATCATAGAATAGAAGCTGATCAGACAGAGTCAGTGTCCTGTCCCAAATATGAATGTTGGATTAGAATAAGTATGATTAATAAAAAAAAATAATTGTTTTAAAAACATATTGTTTTTACGCGCTTGTTATGGGAAACAGCGAGAGGCATCGTTTCGTTACAGTGTCAATTCTCGAATTTTGCGCCGAAAACTGTTCAAACGACTGAATCTGTAATCAAATTTAATTCTGTGCGTCCGTATATGCATTTAATTTCTAAGGAAAGGGCGTAGCGACTTGAAATTTTGAGATTAAGGTTGGGAGTCCAAAGGTCTCGCTTGAGTTCATTAATGGGTGAACTTGGCAGAACTGTTTTAAAGTTATGTCAATTTGAAATTTTGAGGGGTTAGTTCTTCAATACATCAAGAATTACTGATGCGATCAGTTTGAAACTTCTAAAGTTAGTGAACAATACCAACCCGCAAATTCTTTCAAAATTTTGGTGAGATTGATTCGTGGAAAAATAAAAATATACTTAATTTTTGCGCGCATGTTCTGGGGATCGGCGTGCTATCGTTTTGTCCAAATGTCTGTAATTTTCGATGATTGAGCCGAAAATGGTCTCAAACGACTATGTTGGACTCACTGATGACGAATCCGGTGTCAAAATCGATTCTGTCTGCGACAGTTAAGTTCGTTAATGGGCAGAATCGGTCAAGCGATTTCGGAGTTAGAGCCTTTCGAAATTGAAACTACATTTACGATTAGATTGAAACTTGGCAGTTAGTTGGGGTACAACGACTCGCGAGATTCCGTTGAGATCATACTGTTAGTAAAGTTTTTTTTTCGGAAACTATCTGCGATATTGTGCACGAAAACTGCTGCATTCACGGCAGTGCTTTCCTAGATTTTTTTTCGATAAATTACTGGATTTAAATTCGACCTAATCTGTATTTTTGAAATTATTGGAGAAATAAAATTTTGAATCATTGGGTCGATTTTACCCATTCACGAATTTGAACTTCGTAATTAAGCCCCAAATCTTCTCTACAAATATCGCGTTTCTAAGTCGCTTCTTCCTGAAGTTATTGTGTTTATGGTTTGGGCCTACCTTACGATGGCCGAATTCGTGAATGGGTAAAATCTACTTAATGATTCCGCAGATATACCCATTAAAAATTTCATTTAATTTCAAAAATACTGAGTTTAATGGGGATAATATGATAGGAAGATCACAGAATATTGAATATGTATTTGACATTTGCCCAAATGTCTGTAATTTTCGATGCTTGAGCCGAAATTGGTCTCGAACGACTAGATTGGAATCCCTGATGAAATCCTGTGTCAAAACCAATTCTATCCGTCCGGACGGCCCAGAGCCGGATCTAGGATTTCAGCGCCCGTGGCAAGTTATCGAAATGCCCCCCTTTTCAAATTTTTTTTTCAATGACTTCATACTTTTCATGAATGATAGTATTTATTCTATTCCTAAGATATTTTACTAGTATTATATTCTTTTGAGAACGAGCATTAGATTATTAGGTATATCAAACAATATGTGTATAGAAATTACTATAATCTCCCATGTATCTTATAAGGTAGTGAAGAGAACTCACAAACGAATTAATAAACGATAAGGAGGGGATGAAGAAAACAAAAAGGAAGCGAATAGAATAATTTAGTCTCAAAATAATATATAAGCATTCAAAGCTTAAAAAAACAATAAATGAAAGTGTAAATGAAAAACTGAAATACATTAGAGAACACACATGCCAACAAAGGTCATAACGAACATTTTAATATGACTTTTTGTAATTCGCCATGATGTAGGGTCATTAAAATCAACTGGTTCAGGTTTAACCTCAGTAAGTCCTGATTCCTCGTCAAAAGAATTTTCCTTGTCCGAATTATCCGAAATGGAAAACTTTCTTACGATAGGCTCGGTACTTGAAGAAGTAGAAGGGAACTCCGCTACATGATGGGCTTCGCTAGTGGAACCACTTTTTGTTGACACAATACCCGCGTCGTTCTTAAAGTAACTTAAGATATTACTAGTATTTTTTTTAGGTCTAATAATTTTTTATCCCTGATCTTCAGAGGTTGCGATCCTGATATCTGAATTGTCTAACCTAACGGCCGACTGCGTAAACACAATAACTTCCGAAAGAAACAACTTAGAATCCCGATATTTGTAGAGAAGGTTTGGACCTTAATTACGAAGGCCGAATTCGTAAATGGGTAAAATCCACCCAATGATTCCGTAGATATACCCAATCAAAATTTTATTTTTCCAATATTTCCAAAAATACAGATCAGATCGAAATCAAATCCAGTACTTCATCGAAAAATAACAGTTCGAAGTTTCATACAGAATTTAATGAGGAAGATATGGAAAGAAAATCATAGAAATTTTTTTTTCGAATTGTTCTAATGACACGATTATTACAAAACTTCGCATAAAGTTGTCTTTCCATATCTCAAAACTAGCTGTGAAGTTTTATCAGGACTGAATCAGTATTTCTCAAGTTATACCGAAAAAATCAACCGTCCGGCCGAGGACACGATAACTGTCGACAGAAGCAAGCTAGCAACTTGAAACTTTTAGGGTAGGTCGCGCATCAGAATGCCGCGGTTGAGTTCGTTAATGGGCCAAATCGGTCGAATAGTTTCGGAGTTATAGCCACTTGAAATTTCGAAGTTATTTATTTTTTATTTCAGAAACTACTTGAGCGATTTAATTCGAACTTGGCAGTTAGGTGGAGTATAACGACGCGCAACTTTGAGTCAAATTTCGTCAGGACCATATTGTCAGTAAATCAAAAAAAATTTTTTTTCGAAATTCTTTTCCAAAAAATTTTTTTTTTTCGTAAACCATTCATCATACCCAAGAAAATAATCCACTCACACTTTGAGCTTCATATTTCACAGCAGAGTACCAAATTTCAGTTCGATACGATCATAAGTTTTGGAGATATCGGGAAAAAATATGTCAAATTTCGAGGTTTTCTCCTCGATATCGTTGTTTTTTTTCTGTATAACTCGAGAAATACTGATTCAGTCCTGATAAAACTTCGCAGCTAGTTTGAAGATGCTGAAAGACAACTTTATGCAAAATTTCGTGATAATAGTGTCATTAGAACAATTTGAAAAAAAAAATTTCTGTGATTTTCTAATCATATCATCCTCATTAAATTCTTTATGAACCTTCAAACTGTAATTTTTCGATAAAGATTTCAATTCGATCTTATCTGTATTCTAATGAAGCGGTGATACGTTGGAACTTCTTCTGTGATTCATTTTTGAGGGTCTTATTTCTTGATTTATTTGATTATTAATTGTTGTTGATTTCGGATACATTTTTCAAATTTGATGTTTTTCTGGAAATGCTTCAAAATAATCCTTCGAAATACTCATTTCCAATTAGTAGGAAGAGAAATTTTTTCAATTCCATCACGAACTTCGAATTCTATGAGTATTTAGTTGGATTTCTCTATTGAATTAAACTTTCCGTGTAATCTTCGATAAGCAATTCAACGTGCGAGATAAAAAAACAACTGATTCTAATTGAAAATTTTCTGCTTTTCTCAACTATTTGAATCCAATTTCCAAATTTCAATATATAGGGTGTTGAAACTCAACTTGGCAAATGTACCATATTTTTCTATTACGGTCCTGGAATTTTTCAATTATTTGAATATGAATCGATTGAACTGTATGAGTTTATCATATGTTGTAAATGAAACGAATTATACTGGGTGGTACAAAACTTATGAGCAATTGGAAATACTGGTGAATACGAGGAACACCCTGTATCTTGGTTATGGAATTGATTAGATCCACCATACATTGGTTGTTCGGACTCGTCTACGGTAGCTCTACCTCAGGTTACCGTATGTTGATTTAGCAATGAAACACCCTGTAGTTTTTAAATCCGAAATGTCGATTTGGTTTATTTGCTCAAATTCCTGAAACAATTGAGGAAAACGATTCTTATTCACTTATTTCATCATGCTATTGAGAAGATACTCTTCTATCAGAAAGACGAAGACTCATTTTTTGTCTTCACAGGGAATTTTTCATCGGCCGTTGAGTTATTATTTCGAAAATATATATATATCGCGGGGATCCTACATCCTCTGACGCATCCCGCATTTCGACCGCCACTTGTTCCTATCATTCCATTCTCCCTCTAAAATCGCTCTGTCCTCCATAGTCTCCCTAATCCCATCCATCCATCTTCTTCCTGGTCTACCTCTCTTCCGTCTGTTCTTCGGTTCGTATTCCTCCGCCACCCTTGGCCATCTGATCGGGCTCCACAGAACACATATGTATAGAAGGGAAACTCCCCCTCTAAAATGGTTAATGCTTTCAGCGGCTCCAAGCGGGCGTTTATGGTACCATCATAGCCCTCTGGCGGTGATTTTTGGAACTAATGAGCGCGAAAATTCGAAATGCTTCCTATTGAAAATGCATATCTCTATTCGAAATTGAAATGAAACAAAACTACGTATGGAAATAAGGTAATATAGCAGTTTTCTCAAGATGCTATATTGCCTATATATTTCAATACGAGTTGTTCCATATCCAATATTCTTTTATAGGTACTTAATTTTGACTTGAATTTCAGAAAAAATAATAACTAGACAATAAAATTATTTTATTTCCTTGAACTTGAATGAATTTCGAATCGGAGCAATAGTGCCTTCACAATTACATTTACACGGTAACACCAAATATAAATATACATACAGTACTTGACATTGAGAAATAATTACCAGGGAGTAGTTCTGAGTCAGATGAAATGAGAAAAATAAAATCATGATTTTCCATTATAAGAAAAAACATAAAAACACTGCCTCGATTCACCATTCACGAATTGCTTGTATTTCTTCTAGCCTTGATGAGCGTTGAAAGGAATTGATGTTCATCCTGTGATGGACGAAGTTGTTCACAATGGGGACATTTCGGAACTTCTAACAGAGTTTATCTATTTGTTCATGCGTTTTCCTTCTGAACAATTAATTAATATTTCAGATTTTCGTTCAACAATATTCAAAAATTCGCATTTAATTCACAAATCTACGACGACAAAGTTCTTTTCGTTCGACAAAAGAACACAAAATGTATGAGGTTATGTTTAATGTTGTTATGGAAAATGGAAATGTCCTGCGAAACGTAAATTCAGCGATGCGAGCGGCTTCATGCGGGCGTTTATGGAACTAAACTAGCGTTCCAAAGCTTAGTAGGAGAGTTTCCCCTCTATCTATATTTACTTTATGTCGGGATCATCCTTTTAACGTGGCCATACCACAACAACTGCCTCGACTCTATTCTGTCTGCGCTTGTGAATACTCATGTTCCAACCTTGATATCCCGCACGCTCTTCTCAGATAATCCATCTCGACTACTTCAACTTTCTTTTTATCAGAATTTGAGAACTGCCAACACTCACTTCCATATGTTAAAATCGGTTCTACGATAGCATTGTAGATAGTCATCTTTGTTTCCAATCTGATCTTATTTGACCAAAGCAGTGAATTCAGTATGCGTGTGGCTCTTTTGCCCTGTTGTGTTCTGTTATGAATGTCTCGTTTTGTGGTACCTTCTTCAGAAATTATAGTTCCCAGATATTTGAACTCTTTACACCTCTTGAATTCATGGATTTCCAGTTCTGTGTCTTCTGCTTCTTCTCCTATTTTGAGGTACTCCGTTTTTTCCATGTTGACTTGCAACCCATATCTGTGATATTCTTCTATGAGTTTCCTCAACATATAGTCTGCATCGACTTCATCGCCAGCTACTATCACTTGATCGTCCGCGAATAGCAATGTCGTCAACCAGTATTGGGACATCCGTATTCCCATCCCAGATATTTTCCTTGTCCAGTTGCTCAGTACTTCCTGAAGATATATTTTAAAAAGTGTTGGAGAGAGACTACATCACTGTTTCAATCCTTTTTTTATAAAGAATGGGTTCGAGATGACACTTCCCACTTTGACAGCACCTTTAGAACCCGCATACAAATTCCATTTGGCCTTTACATACGCATCTGCAAGGCCTATCTTCGTCAAAATTTCGAAAAGCTTTCTCAAGGGGACCGTGTCATATGCCTTCTCTAAATCCACAAATACCAGATGGGTTGGGAGGTTTCTCGATTTTCTTTTTTCTAATATTTGTTGTAGAACAAAAACGTTGTCAGTGCAAGATCTTCCCACTCGAAATCCGCTTTGTTCTTCTATTTCCACTATGTTGCTTTCAATTCTTTGCTTGAGTATTTTACCGTATAATCTTCCCATCGAACTAATAATGCTAATTCCTCTATAGTTTTTACACATCCTCTTATCTCCTTTCTTATATATTGGGATGATATGTGCCAAGTTCCAGTCCTCTGGTACTTTGTTACCTTCCATTAGGCATAAATTGAACAATTCAGCCTGCAGGCGACTTGTTTATGTTACCAGGTGCATTCCATTGAGAGTTCTCGTTCGGGTATGTTTGGAGAAGTGGCAGTTGGAAATGGCAGCTTTCTTCACTTCGGTTTGAAATGTCTTCAGGCGAATATTTACCTGTGGAGGCCTCGATATTTTTTCGTGTCTTAAAGCAATACAAATCATTCAAATCCTACTGAACGAACATAAAATAAATACTTACACTGCATCAGTTCTTCGTTCGATCATTTTCATTTTTTTAATAATTTAAGAGTCATATTGCTTGACTGAATTTATTAATATTAGGAGACAAAAAACATTGAACTGAAAAATAATTCTTGTTCTGATGATTCTTTTATAGTTTCCAGAGTTATAAAAATGAGATCCAAGAGATGATGCTCGAAGAAATGGACAATTCACCCGTGAAGCTTGAAAATGTGGATATTAAAGAACAATTATTCGATAAAAATGCTATCCACGACAGAGAAACCTTTTCAGATCCGAATAGAAGCTATGAGTGCCACTTATGTGGAAATAGGTCTATTTCTGAAGTTGAATGGCCGGATCATCTGAGTGAAGCCCATTCTGAACATAAAAAGCAGCAGTGCCACCTTTGCGACAATTGTGCAGCAAGAAAAATCGACCTCAACCAACATAAAGACTCTGTTCACTTAAATATCATGAGGCATCAATGTCATGAATGTGAATTTGCAACATTTACTAAGCAAAATCTGAAAGCTCATGTGGAATCGGTTCATTTGAATATCAGAAAGCATAAGTGTGATGAGTGTGAATATGCATCAAATAGTAAGGCTATTCTCAGGGATCATATAAAATCTGTTCACTTGAAAATCGAAAATTATCACTGTGATGAATTTGAATATTCTACCGAATCAAATGGGAATCTTAAGAACCATGTAGACTCTTTTCAATCGAATATTAGACATCAGTGTCATATTTGTGAATATGCTTCAACTCACAAGCAGAATCTCAACCGGCATATACAATCTGTTCACTTGAAAATCAAGAGCCATCAGTGTGGTGAGTGTGAATACGCTACAGCTCTGAGAGCGAATCTGAAACAACATATAGAATCTGTTCACTTGAAAATCAAAAAATATGAGTGTGATGAATGTGAATATGCTACAGCGGAAAAGGGAAATCTTGAAAGGCATGTAAAATCTGTTCACTTGAATGTAATACATCAGTGTCATCTGTGTGAATACGCTCCAACTCACAAGCATTATCTCAACAGGCATATACAAACTGTTCACTTGAAAATTAAGAAACATCAGTGTGGCGAATGTGAATATGCTACAGCTCTGAAGGCTAATCTAAAACATCATATTGAATCTGTTCACTTGAAAATAAAAAAATATGAGTGTGATCAATGTGATTATGCTGCAGCGGAGAAGGGAAATCTTAAAACGCATGTAGAATCTATGCACTCAAATATTAGACATCAGTGTCATCTTTGTGAATATGCTTCAACTCGAAGAATTCATCTCAAGAAGCATATAGAATGTGTTCATTCAAATATTAGATATCAGTGTCATCTTTGTGAACACGCTGCGACTCAAGAGAGAAATCTCAAGAGGCATATAGACAGTGTTCACTTAGGTATCAAAAAATATCAGTGTGATGAATGTGAATACGCTACAGCAGCAAATGTAAATCTCAAAAGGCATGTAAAATCTGTTCACTTGAATGCAATACATCAGTCATCTATGTGAATACAGTTCAACGCAAAAGACTCATCTCAAGACGCATCTAGAATTTCATCAATCGGAAATCAATAAATAGGCGTGTGGTGAATGTAAATATGCCCCAGCAGAAAATAGTAATTTTAAACATATGTAGAATCTGTTCACCTGAAAATAAATGAATATTACTGTGGTGAATGTGAATATGCTACAACAATAAGAGGGAATCATGTAGAATCTGTTCTCTCAAATATTAGACATCAGTGCCATCTTTGTGAATATGCCGCAACCCAAAAAGATAGTCTCAAGAGGCATGTAGAATGTTCACTTGAGTATCAAAAATATCACTGTGGTGAATGTGAATATCCTACTGCTAGCCAGAAATCTCTGAACAGTCATATACAGTCTGCTCATTTAAACAAGAAGCATCAGTGTCACATATGTAAATATCAGCAGTTCAGAAAGGTTATCTCAACCTCATGTATATATAATGTCCTTTTCTTGTTATTTTGATGGTATTTTGTGAGAGCATATATTTTCCAATTTGATTAATACAGTTACAACCATGACTATGTGTTCTTGAAAATTATCCAAGCTAATGGATAGAGAAAATTTCCATGGTATAATGTAGAAGTTATAGCCATTTATCACTTAATTAAGTGTGATTGCTGCTTACTCGATATCCAAAATGCTTTAAAGACAAATAGCAAAATATAGAATTTAGGGAAGAAACTAACTATATGCAAACAAAAAAGTGAACAGTGGAAGGACTTAAGAAGTATCGTTGTACAAAATATGAGTGACACTAACATCATACTTTTGTAGATCATAAAAAGTTTATAAAGATGGTGGAACAATTTTTCTCGTTATGGTGTAGATATTAGGTTGACTTTGGGTGCTGGTATAATATTATGTATATATAAGCTATTATTAATTAGAATTCCATATCTATTAATACAGTACAATCACGTTAATATGAACACGCTATCGTATGAACCTCTCCGTAATAAAAACACCGAATTTTTTGTATTGACTTCTCTGTAATATGAACACAGTAGAATCTCACTAGTATGAACATGTTGTAACTTGTCTATTTTATTCAAAGGAATGAATTCGTTCTCATGATTTATCGTCAGTTATCCATTACCGGTTCGCCCTTTCACAAGTTGCCTCAAATTGTTATTTTACGAGTATACTATAACCAAGAAAATGTCGAAAATTCGAAAATTAAGGTATTAACTCTTCAAGAGAAAGCGCAAGTTCTAGAAGACATCAATAAAGGACTTAGTGTTACCTGGCTTTACTCTGGCAAAGAAATATGGAATTGCTGAACCAACGGTTTGTTCCAGAAAAAAAAAAACAATTTCTCGAGAGAGAGGACAGTTGATTCATATCATCCAAAAAATGCATTCTGAAAAGGCGGAAATCCCTGAAATGGAAACTCAGCATTATAAATGCTGAGAATACTGATAAAAAAAAATATGCCGATTCCTGGACAAATGATTAAAGAGATAGCGTTGACTTTTTGTGCTAGTTTGAATATCTTGGAATTCAAAGCAAGTGAAGGATGGCTCCAACACATGGAAGAACGTTATAGTGTAAGATTCTTGAAAATAATAGGAATAAAGTCAGCCTAATCTCATTGATCCTTTTGAAGAAGAATTGAAGAGAATCATTCAAGACCATGAATCCAACGAACATCAAATCTAAAACGCTGACAAAACAGCATTATACTGGCGATTGCTACCAGCAGTTCGAGCTTTGAACATAGCGATCAAATGGGCAAAACAGAATACTCTAGATTTGACTGAGATATTTACTCTGAAAATAAAACATGAAATTAGCGGTTTTATCGAAAGTAACTGCAATGGAGAATCAGTCTGAAATAACATCATTTTTCTCCACAAAAGATCGGTCATTATAATTTACATAATTTTTTCTTTAAATACGTGATGGCTTTTCTCATCCAATACATGTTACATACAGTGAATCATTATGAATGAAAATCATGTACTCAGTCAGAAATACAACCTAGAAAACATGTTAAATAATTATTTTTCTTGACCTTCAGAAATATGAACAGTTCCTATAATGTGAACAAGGCAAAATTTTTTGGGTTCATATTAACGCGATTGTACTCTATGTTCTAATAGTAAAAGTTGTTTGTTGATTCCATCAATGGGGGTTTTTCCTTTAAACGAAAATGCAGTAATTTTCATGAAAAACCTTTAGAACATCACATTTCAAACATATAATTTCAATATTATATTTCTAGAAACATTTTTTATCACCTAAAACTGAAAAATAAAAATGGGGATTTGCTTTTGAAGGGATTTGTCTTGAGTGCATGATATGGCAACGTCGAATTCAGCGTTCTCAGAAAGAAAAGGACCTCAAATGTGTTACTTCGCTTAGAAAAACAGAGATAGCTATACTTCGATCTGGTTAGTAGAAGACAACGCCCAAGGAATAGAAAAAGAATAGCACAGACTGTCATATTACTGACAAATCACAAACGGAAATTGTTTGGCAAAGAACACGTGTGTACCACAGAATAGGAATTAATATTTCATTATTCTTTAGCAGAAAAAGCTATTCTACTGAACACCGTTGTTACTTCGTGCATGCCTGGCAAATTCAAAACCACAATTTTGAAATCTGATTTTGAATACTTTCTGAAGGTAATTTGGGAAAATGATGAATCAAACCCATAATAAATATGTTCAAATTTGCATTTGCAGTAATAACCCAAATTCAGGAAAAACTCCCATTCAAACAGGCAGCATAAACTATGGACTCAATATGCATACTGTTGACCCACGTCTTATTTAGTACATCTGTGTGAGTTGGATATAGTATCAAAAATCGCCTATGGATACTTCTTGTAGATAAACAGGGTGATTCTCTGAAATTTCAAAAGGCTCTACCCTCAGAAATATCCACCCGATTTCAATGGTAGCTTTTTTGACACTGCAAATTTGAATAAGTGAAAAAAAAATGTTGCCGAAATGCTATGTCGGTTATTAGACATTTAATTTCTTCAAAAAAATCTACAACATCGAAAGAGCAGTAAAAACGCCGCCAGATTCGTTATCAAATAAGATGGCACGCATTTTCATTAACATTTATTTAAGTCATAAGGGCTTGTAAATGAATTTTCATGTAACGCGCATTCGCCAAGTCGGCCTTACATCTTGAAAAAAATCATCAAATCAGGGGTCTTGCACGCTTTTTCGAATTTATGGATTGAGCATTCCTTCATCCAGATACTGATCCCGTCTACCCTTGCTCGATGCTATATTAAAACAATTTTTCCATTCTCTAATTGTGATTTTCATGAGATTTCGCGTGAACAATCCAGTATTAAATTTCAACTCGATCGGGATGTGTATTCTTCTGAAGAATGTGAAATTAATTGCTGAACGGATATACCTGGAATCTTTGGACGAATTCTAATAATTCTTAAATTTGTTCTACATGCGATCACAAGATTGGAAAATTGTTTCTATATTGACATCAAGCAGAAGTGGTCAGCTTCAGTTGCTAGATTGGTGTCCACTCCGGTGGTTTGAACAAGAAAACGAAACTGACTGACTCTAGTGAGTGCGTTTCTTGAATTTTCCACGATTCATGACCGACTGGGAGACTGAACGTGATACGAAAATTTACTTGGGGGCTTTCATCACGTCAGAAAATAATGGAAATGTGTGCCTACTGATTGGCTGAACGAATCTGGGAGCATTTTTGCGTACATGTTCTAGATAACATCGTTTTATCCAAATATCTATTTTGATCCAATTTTTTCTCGAACGTCTAGTATGGACTCACTGATGAAGAATCTGATATCAAACTCATTTCTGTCCGGCCGGCCGTTCAAGCACATGATAACTTTTGCAAGGAAAGGGCTAGCGATTTTAAACTTTCAGGGTGGGTGGTGCAACAGGCGGCGATGGTGTTTGAAACTGGGCCAAATGGTCTCAGAGTTGTAGTTATTTGAACTTTTAACAATATTTTCTCAATATCTCAAGAACTACAAGAGCGTCCAAATTCAAGGGCGAATTTCGTAAGTGGGAATCCTCAAGAGACCTTTCCACAACATTGTTTGTAAATAAGTCGAATATTTCGAATTTCACAAAGCTGCACAACCTTATGCTAAGTTAAGAGGGAGATGCCGATGCTACGCTCTAACCGAAGAAAATTTTGCTATCACTTGGTAAAGGTTAAATGATCTGTATGAAAATAAGCATCGCCTAGTGTCTGCTCATTTATCTTCGATATTTTCCATTAAACCCATGAGAAAAGAATCTTCTCATGAAACTAAAAGAATAATTATACTCAACGAATTTGTTGTATGAAGAGTCTAAATTAATGAATATCAGAACTATTTTCGTGAACCAATGTATTATAAGAATGCATAAGAAACAGTTCATTTTTTTTAATCTTTTCTTTTAGTACCAGGTAATTTCAAATGTTTCACATATTTAAAGGTTGTTTTTCTTTAGTATTGGTAATATCGTTGTTGGGGATTGATGGAAGGATTTTTGTTATAATAGTAATGATATTGTTTATTATGGTTAGGTAGTTATAGATTTTTCTTGTTAGTTATATTTATATTTTGTAACGAGGTTGATCCCGTGTATTATTATAAAATAAATAAGTATATTTATCAAAGGAAGGGGGGTGGAGTGACTAGGTCAGCACAACAAGATTTATATTTGAGAATCCTGGGAGATTTAATTCAGTTGGTTGAAATTTGTGATCTTTGCACAATGCTGATTCAGCAGTTTGCTATATACACCCTCGAAAAAGGTTTAATTGTTTTTTTTTCGCCTGTCATTGTTGTTTCCTTCATCTGTGTATAATGTCGTACTGCCATTTTTGTATGATCTGTTCATTTCATGAAACACCTTAGAGGGTCCAGGAGTACAAACAGACAATAGTCTAGGTACTCCCTGTAACTTTTGGCAGTTCCAAATATAATATTTAACTCAACTTGCTCTTCACGTCCTTCCATTTAATTAAGGGATAGAATCATGGGTTTAGGACTTCACATAAAAAAACAACCACTTAAAACAAAGTCGACGTTTCGTCGATATATTTCGACTTTCTCAAGACTAGCTTTGTCAGTTGTCTAAGAGTAATGTGAATGGCATATAAAAAGGAAGAAGAACACTTTGTCTCATAATAAAAGGTAAACTAAAATTCGTTGAACATTACAAATAGATCAATAAATAAATAACATGAGCTGTAAATTGGCTTAAAATTGTAGGTGAACTTCTGAATAACATTTTTAAAAAAAAACATGATTCTATCCCTTAATAATATATAACATCAAATCAATGTACTCTAAATGTGGAAAAAAAAACTAGAAAAGCCCTGCCGTGAAGACAACAGCTTTTGCGCGCATGTTCAATGGAGATTACCGCTTTAGCAACGAATTTGAACATGCGCGCTAAAGCTGCTGTCTTCACGGCAGTGCTTTTCTAGGTTTTTTTCGATAAAGTACTGGATTTCAATTCGATCTAATCTGTATTTTTGGAAATATTGAGAAAATTAAATTTTGAATGGGTGTGTCTACGGAATCATTGGGCGGATTTTACCAATTCACGAGTTCGACCTACGTAATTAAGCCCCAAACCTTCTCTACAAATATCAGGTTTCTAAATCGTTGCTTCCGGAAGTTATTATGTTTATCGAATTGAAATCAGTAGTTTATCGAAAAATGACAGTTTGAAGGTTCATACAGAATTTAATGAGGATAATATGTGAAAAAGATCACAGAATATTGGATATTTGAAAAAAAAATTAAAAATTAAAAAAATTAAAAAATTTTTTTTTTCAAATTGTTCTATAGTGACGTGATCATCAGGAAATTTTGCACAACGTTGGTCATCAGCCTTTTCAAACTATTTACCAAGTTGTATATCATGCTTGAATCTTGAGTTTTTGAGTTATTCCGGAAAAAAAAAACGATGCCGAGGAAAAAACCACGAAATTTTGAATATTTTTTCCCAATATCACAGAAAATTATAACCGCGTCAAATCGAAATTTGTTACAATGCTGTGAAAATAAGGAGCCCAAGGTATCAGCAAGAACTTTTTCGACTTGAATGAATGAATATTTTCCGAAAAACAAGGTTTCGTGAAAAATTAAATTTTTAATTTAGTGACAGTACGATCTCAACAGAATTCTGTAAGATGTTGGGTGTCGTTATGCTTCAACTGCCCAGTTTCAATCCAATTGCTCCAATCGTTCCTGAAATATCAGGAAATTAACTTCAAAATTTCAAATGTCTGCAACTCCGAAACCGTTTGGTCGATTCCGCCCATTAACGAACTTAACCGCCACATTCAGATGCGTAACCTACCCTGAAAGTTGCTATTTTGCCCAGTTTGACAGGTATAGAGTCCTCTGACGACCGGCCGGATAGAATCGATTTTGACACCGGATTCGTCATCAATAAGTCCAACCTAGTGGTTTGAGACAATTTTCGGGAAGAAATTCGAAAATTACATACATTTGGACAAAAAAATTGCATTCTGTTCGCCAGAACATGTGGTTAAAATGGAGAGAAATCGAAAAAACATGAGAAGATACAAGTCCCATTTGCACCATGTATTGATTGATAAAATAAAATTTTATCGATACCGATGTAGGTGCTCCTTCTTTCAACATCGATGTTTCTATTCGCAACTACTGCTAAGCGATACGCCCTCTGGCGATAGAAATTCAAACACTTCCAAGCTAGTAGTTTTTCGACGTGCCTGTTATTCTAACGTAATTTGCTCACTTTTGGAGTTCATTTTCGAGCTTTTGTGTTGTTCTCCGAGTTGAAATTTTAGTATACCGAAAGTGTTTGTAATATTCATCAATCGATTCCTTTCTTTCCGATTAAAATTCTCGATTGTATTAATTGGAAATGGCATCCTCCCGAAATGACTATTGTTGTGTGCCTCAACTCAATGTTATTCATGGTCAAAGAAGGAAGGATCATCTAGTGCCTCTAGTTTTAATGTTTTTCCAAAGCCAAATGAAAGTAAAGTTGTTTTGGAAACAGTATTTGGCACGGAACTCAATGATAGAAGAAAGGCCTAGCTTTAGAAATTGAAGATTGGAAAACAGGTCACGAAATACATGAAAGAATGTTCACTGCATTTTTCTGATGTTTATTTTCATAAAGGTAAATTACCTAAAATGTATTCATTTCGAAACAACTTCATGTCATGATATTTTCAGGTGTAAATAAAAATAAGAGAATTTTGAAGAAAAATGCTGCGGAGAAACTACCGAGCACTTTTGCAGCTACCTAATTCACATACTACACAAAATCATATTCTAAAAGAGTGATCTGGTTGAAAACCTGACAAAAACTAGATATACTGTAAGAGTTGATAATAGCTTAAGTTATTCATATAAATACATTAATACTTTTCATTTCTATATGTAGGTAGGTTGAACCAGCTGTGACATTTTTCATTTTGTATGTGTATCTTGAGCTGCTGTAATATGAAAATGAAATCAATTATGTGTCTATCTGTTTCCTTTTCTTTAGAAATACGATGCAAAAGAACTAAAGCAGAAAATCTGTTTTCATTTTATTGATTCACTCGTTTGTAAACAAAGGGCATTTGGACTGATTCTAGATTTGCCACATAATATAGCCTACATTCAGCACTTCTTCACATAAATAAGAGTCGTTAAATTACTTATTGAGGTGCCTATTTTTCCAGAAATTCAAGTAAACTTAGATATAGGTTCATTTTGATCCACCAAGTAACATACACTGAAATAACACCGAAATTATCCTCCAGGAACGATTTAAAGTACGATTTTATATCGTGATCCAAACGAAAAGTTCCTTCTCAAGAAATCTCACACAAAATTATAATAATTTCTTCAAATATTCAAGCTCTGCTTAATAAATATTCGTTCTCCACCGCATTTCTAAGGTTTGTTTACATAAAACTACTAGCTTGGACAGGTTCCAAATTTATCCGTTAGGGCGCTGGCGTCTTCGCAGAAGTACTTGACATCGATGTTTAAACCATCGACATCGATCATGAAACATCGATGTTTGATAAACATCTATAACGATGTCCCATCCCTAATGCTGTAAAAATAATGGCGCCTGGTGTATTCTGTGGTAGGCACACATGTTTGTTTACTTCACAAACTTTTTTTTTATTTTCGAAGCTTTTTTCGATGTATTCGGAATTGATTGGTGTATATCGTTTAGTTTCAGTGAAATAAATAGTGGGAACTAAGTGAGAAAAATGCCTGTAACATGTATTATGGTTAATTGTGGAAGCCGTTCAAATCGCGAGCATACGCTTAGAGTTTTTCGCATACCTTCTAACTGAATCAATTATTAGAAACCAAAGGGTCTATAGCAGACATTTCATAACAGGTAGGTGCCTAATAAGGAAATAGATTTTTATATATAAGTAAATCTGATGATTGATACTACAGTTCTATACAAGCTTGAAGGATAATGCATATGTTTATATGTTGTACTCTATTTCAGTTCATTTGAAACATCCTATTTTCAATACAAACTTATAATTGTTTCAACTTGCAGGAAAACCTAGTGCTTTGAGTGATGAAATTCATCCAAATTGGGTCCCATCACAATACCTGCGTCATCAATCTATAGTCCATTCTAAACGCAAGTCGGATCGAAATTTGCAGGCAGCCAAAAGAATTAAGTTAGATTATGAAGCATGTGGATCAAGCGAACAGGTATATATGTAATAGAATTACCTAATCATTGAGTCGTTATTTCTTGATCATTTTTGTTTTATGAAGGTTGAAGGTATACCTTCGCACTGATGGTGTAACTAATGGAAAAAAATAAGGCAAAATATATTATGGCATAAAATGAACCCACATATTTAATTTTAATTTATTACAATGCCCTATAATGTACACAATTTTTGGTTTTTCTTTCTGGAGGGAAAACAATTAGAGTAGATGGTTTACCAACTCTCCAGGAACGTTCAACTGGCCATGCGAAAAACAGGGTAACTCAAGGTTAATTCCACAAACTTGAAACGATTGACTGTGATTTATTGATTGTCATTGATAATGCAAGTATATAGTAGATTCAGTCTTTACTTGATGGAAACTCATTTTCAATTAAAAAAATATATATTTTTTTATTATAATAATAATTACAAGCAATCATAATACTATTCTATAAGCTTATTTGCTGTCTTTGGAGCTGAGCACTCTCAAATGCCGTTATGAAGCCCTACCCAGTGGCAGGTCCTCTTCAAATCTGCTTTAGATCTGCTGGCCATTTCCGGTTGAGTCGCCGACTGTTCTGTACTTCCGTCAGTGGTAGTAGCAGAATGTTTGTATGGCTCTCGAGCCTTGTATAATGTTTGACGCACTTTTCCTTTATGACGTCCTTTACATAGGGTACATTCAGGTCTTCGTGAAGGTTTTGGTTTGATAAATACCACGATGCATCTGCTATCATTCTTAGAATTATGGACTGGCTTCTCTGGATTATTGATATGTTTGATCTACTGCTGCATCCTCAGAGTTATATTCCGTAAGTCCAGAATGGCTTAATTATAGTCTTGTAGACAAGAAGTTTGTTTTCTAATGTTAGTTTGGACTTTCTACCAATGAGCCAATGCAATTCCTTGACTTTGAGGTCTATTTGTTTCCGTTTTGTAGTGACATGTTCTTTACAAGTTGATTTTTCCTCCATGTGAATACCCAGGTATTTTACTGTAGAAGTAACAGGTATACGCATGTTGTTTATTTGTACTGGAGGACATTGGCCCTTTCGTAACGTGAAATTTACTTGAACAGAGTTGGTTCGGTTGATTTCGATTCTCCACTTTTGTAACTATTCTTGAATCTGGTCTAAATGGTCCTGTAACAAGCGGGAAGCCACTTCTGGATCCTCGTCACTGGCTAAGACAACCCTGTCATCTGAAATTGTGCCCATTACTGTTTCTGGATTGGTAGGTAGTAGAGGGCCGAAGACGCTTCCTTGTGGTACTCCAGATGTTATGGGAAAATTACCTGTTGATTTGTCGATCACTCTAACTCAGAATTTTTTTCCATCCAGGAAGAATCGCAGAAGTTTGAAGTAGGCAACTGGAAGAAATTTTTTTATCTTGAAAAGTAATCCAGGGTGCCAATTCTTGTCAAAGGCTTGGCTCACATCAAGAAATGCGGAGGTACAGTATTTTTTCTGTTCCAGTGCTAGGTTCACAACATGGCATATTCTATGTGTATGCTGCACAGTTAAATGAGCTGCTCGAAAAATATAAGGAGACAGTATTTAGTTTCCACAAATGTTTATTGTCAGTAAAATGTATATACCTGAAGAAGCTATATCATAGGGAAACAATTCCCGTAACAATAAACATTTGTGAAAACTAAATACTGTCTCCTTATTTTTTTAATTGATAATGCAAGTTGCACTGGAAACTGGATACATTCAAAAGAAAGTCCAATGGCATTAGTGGAATCCTTGGCATAAGAACTTTCCTATGGTGAAAGGAGCTTATATCAAGTTTTTGAAAACTTTTCAACATAAGGTCTTGTTCTATTATACAAATTTGGCAGCATGATTATTACTGAACAAACCTTCAGCTGCAAACTGTATGTTTGCAGGGGGGGTAATTTTCTGTTTATTATTTGATAAAATCAAATAATAAACCTTAGTGATCGACCAACAAAAAAAAATTTCAACCCCCCCTGAGAATTTCACAGTTTACGTTTTGGAGTATGTAGATTTGAATGAACGAATAAAAAAAACGCTGCAAATTTTACACAAGGGTTTATTGTTTTCTCAGTTAAGTAACCCAATACCATTGATATCTTAAATAAAACTTATACAGCGTGTCAAAAATGTAACATTACTCGTCAATAATGAGTCTACGAAGAACTATTAAGGAATATCCTCGCACTCATCGATTTGGATTTCAAAACCAATTTATCCTTTCCTTTTTTGAATTTGATATTTCTCAGTTCATTACTTCATTTTTTTAATTGGAAATATATGGATTGTGATATATCAAATGAAAGGTTGGTTTCATAAAAACAGAATACATAACTCAAAACAATTCACTCTAACAAAAATAAAAAAATTCACTCTAAGGATATGGTTCACAGTCAACAATTGCATTATGCAAAGTAATTTTGAAAACTTTTAAAATGGATGTGCTCCTTAACACTTGGGGTAGAGCATTAAATAGCCTAAGGCTCATGTACATGCGCGACTTTTCTATTAAGGTTAAAGAGTGACATTTGTACAAGTATGTGTGACTGGGCACCTAGTGCTGTTACAGTTTAAATATTGTTGGAAGTACCTTCATGAAAACGAGTACCCTATATACGTATAGACCACATGATGTTAATAATTTGTTTTCTTTGGAATGCCCTCTACAAGTTTCTCTAAAACCTAACTTCAGTATAATTCTCAACATGAATTTTTGCCTCAGAAATACTTACCTCATTACTAAGGGAAATTCTCGAACCCATGGATTTCTAATTTATATTGAATTAATAATTAACTTTCATTTTCGTTCACATAACTGAATTGATCATCGAATGACCTTTGATGCGATATATCACATGCAATATTTTTCAAAAAAAAAACCGTTGAGGTTTAAGGGTATAAACCCCCAACTTTGAAACTGATGCATTTCTCAAACTTCTATTATAGAAATATAAATGAAAATAGGGAAATTCTCGAACCCATGGATTTCTAATTTATATTGAATTAATGATTAACTTTCATTTTCGTTCACATAACTGAATTGGTCATCGAATTACCTTTTATGCGATATATCACATGCAATATCTTTCCGAAAAAAATAGTTGAGGTTTGAGGGTATGAACCCCCTACTCTGAAACTGCATGCATTTTTCAAACTTCGAAAATATAAACCGGCGGGAGGAGGATATCTTTCAATATTTATTATTTTAAGAATAAGAATCTGACACCAATCACAAACTGTTAATTTTCTAATGAAAAAATTGCTTAGCAAATTCTTTTTCAGTCACGTCACTCAATATGCAATGGAAAGTACTTCCATTTGATATATCACAATCCATTTATTACTGTTTGAAAAAAAGAACAGTATGGGGGTGCGGAGCGTTAAGGGTGGAAGATTTAGAATTCAAAAGAGCATAGGGATACCTGCTTTCGGAATTACAAATCTTGGATTCGTGGATTTCCCTTACTAATAATTATTAAAAGAATAATGGTCTAATTGCAGTACTCTCCAGTCACAAATTGTAAATTAATTCCAAATTTTTTATTGAAAAACGGCACAACAAATTCTATTTTTAGTCGTACCGCTGAGTAGGTAATCAAATTACCTTCCATTTGATGTATCACAACCCATATATTCCAATTTGAAAATAAAGTAGTGGGGTGGGGTGGGATGAGAAATATAGAATTCAAAGAAACACAGGATAAATTGCTTTCGTAATTCAAAATCAACAGGTGCGAGGATTTTCCTTAATAATTCTTCATTCAAAAGTTATTGACGAGTTACGTTACTTCTTTGGCACGCTGTATACTATTCATATCCCATTGGTTTTTCCACCCAAAATTTGCTGCGTTTTTCTTTATACCTCAGGAACCACTGGTCGGAAATCATTCGGGTAAAAATTCTTTGGTTGAGTTATGCAACAATAATAAATGTTAAAAGTTTCATGAAAATTCGGTAGTAAGTTTCTGGAAAATAATTTTTTTTCCCTCCAACCCCCAATTTTGAGCCCTTAATGTACACCGATCCTGCTGAAAAGCTTGGAGGATCAATGCCGAGTGACACACGGTTTTTCTACCAAGTTGAGCGGATTTCGGTTCAGTACTTTCAGAGAAAAGCCCCGTACGGCGGACGAACGGATTTTTTTTTATTCGTTTATTCAAATCTACATACTCCAAAACGTAAACTGTGAAATTTTCAGGGGGGGTTAAAAATTTTTTTTCGTTGGTCGATCACTAAGGTTTATTATTTGATTTTATCAAATAATAAACCAAAAATCCGTCCGTCGGTTGTCCGGGGCTTTTCTCTGGAAGCACTGAACGAAAATCCTTGAAACTTGGCAGAAAAATCGTGTGTCACTCGGGGTTGATCCTTCAAGCTTTTCAGCAGGATCAGTGTACCCTAGAGGGTCTAAATGGGGGGGTTGGGGGGAAAAAAAATTATTTCTCAAAAACTTAACACCGAATTTTCATGAAACTCTGAACGTTGATTACTGTTGCATAACTTATTCTAAAAAATTTTACCCGGATGATTTCCGACCAGTGGTTTTTGAAATATAAAGGAAAACGCTGCAAATTTCCAATAATATCGAAAATGAATCATCGCATTCGGTTCTAAGTTGTTTAAGATATCAACGGTATATTGGGTTACTTAACTAAGAAAATAATAAACCCTTGTGTGAAATTTGCAGTGTTTTTTTTGTTTGGTCGATTCATCAAATAATAAACCAAAAGGAAGGTCAAGACCCCCTTGCTCTTGAGTGTATCCCAAGTCGTTGGCAAAGATGCAACCTTACTCCCTATCTATTTATTTCAACTTAACAATTAAAATATCAAGTTCTATTTACAAGACACAAAAGTTGTAAGTAAATATGAGATCCGGAATTCGAATAAGCACTTATCTTACTGGTTCTACTGGAATTTTGCTTTCCAAGGTGTTGGGTAATGGAAGGTGGTATACGGCACTTTGGTTGTCCACAATGTAACTTCAGTACCAAGATAATACAGTCGAACTTCGACTCCAATACTAAGATATTGTAACGTTTTCTTAGTTTATCAAAACGTTCAGAATAATTAAACTATTTATTTACACTTAATTACACACTTCTGTTCTAACAACTAAACAGCTTATTCTATCAAAGTCTGTGCACAATTTCTTTCCACACTATTTATTTTCACTGATCACTTTCCGCTGGGAATAACTCTGCTGAATTAATCCCTGTGCTGCTCCGCGCCCGTCTTTCATCACTCGTGGAATTTCTAGCGATTACGAGAAGATTCTAGAGAGCGGGTTACAATATTAAGGTATTAAGAGCAAACACCATCACGTGTTGGTGAATTACGGCTCGGCAACGCAGCTACATGGAAGTTTCATTACACCTCGTTAATATCTCAAGGTCAGACACCCGCTCGCTGTCTGCCTAATTTAACGTTGCCAGTAGCCGAGAGAAAAATGTGTTGAAATTGGGAGGAAACTGGGTGTGGTTCTGCAGTCTTTTTTTTTAGATGAACCTAATTCCTTAATGAGAATGCGCAATGTTACTTATTTTTCCATTTTTCACCGCATTTCAGTTTTTATTTTCCCGAAAATTCTTGAATATAAAGAAGTGGCAACATTGCGCATTCTCTCAATTTTTTCAACCATTTGCACCCAAAAATTTTTTGAAAAAAACGAACTCTGACCTGCAAAAGTCACCCTGTTTTATTCGAGGTGTTTACTGTTGAGAGCAAACAATGCCTCCTTTCAATCAACTTTAACACACATTAGTACAATAGACAACTTCGGCCCAAGTTGCCAACCCACAATTTTCTTCACAAATTTATTATCACTGGGGAACGGGAATTTCAGGACCAATTCGACATGCTAAGGTTCGCGTTATTAATAAATATCCGTAAAAGATGCCTCGGCTCATTAAACAAGATAATTCCTTCCAAATATAGGTTTTTTGTTTAGCTGAAATATAAGTTAGGATTCCTGATTTCATGTTAATAGTGTCAAGTTTATAAAGGATATGTTACGCAAATCAACTTGGTTTTTATGGTTGCCGTTCTGTAAATATGAAATGTTCGGTTGGTTCTTGGAAAAATGTTAATTACGGAATTTGATTGATGAAAATGCAATCTTGCTGTCACCAAAACATAGACATTGTTTCGACCTGAATTCAGGTGTTTTGGAGTTTCAATAGTAGAGACTCCGTGTGGATGAATTAATCGCACTGGATTAATTCAGTCTTTATCAAAGTGAAGATATGACCGACGAATATTTTCTGATCTTTATCAGAAATGTTGATGCTTCTAAAATAAGCAGATAATTGAAGAACTCATTGACCAGTTGTTCAATATCGTTGCACTGATGAGCTGAAACTGGTGTTGTTATGGTGTATTAAAAACGCACTTTTAACACGTAACAAAAATGTATTTTCTTGTATCTGTATTAGATAACAAGACCGAAATGGTATACAAGTGATTTGCACAATAGAATCTTCCTTCTATATCTTATTCGATAGCAAGGTCGAAGCGACTTTCAAATGAGAAGTTACGATTTTTACAACACAAGAATTAACGTATAAGTCTTGTTTATAAATTCGAGAGCGAATGTTGTTTCCTATACAACGGTCAAGTGAAGAGTATCTAAAAACTAACGAAACCCAAATTAAGAAAATTCCCTTCCTCACATCGTAGAGGGAGAATATAAATTTTGATTGGTTTTTTGAATTAAGCGACGCCCTTCTGAGATCCGAAAAAACACCTCGGATTGGCTGGTGCAAAAGAGAGAGCACAAAATGTGTGAAGGAAGTTTCCCTAAATGGCCTAAAAAGATAAATTCTATAAACTGTCACATGTGATGTCTGGATTCTTTGAGTACCACCCACAAAGCTCCGATTCCTGGAATGAAAAGAGCTTGAATTTCATCTGCGTGTTTTCTGCCATGCAAAATATTACTTTATTGTTGGCTTGAGATAAAATGCTCTTAAAGCCGGTGTCAATTGATCTAAACCAAAAAATATCGAATTTCGGGCATATTGCTGGAAACCAAAGAATTCAGACTGCGACGTTGGAAAATCAAGAAAAGACAATATATCATAAAATGCTGGGTCCAGGATACGGGACACAACAGACATATTAAGTCTATGCACCAGAACGGCAATTAATGTTTTATGGTAACATATCCATAGCATAGAACATATCTTTATTTACCTTATGATCCATAGAACATACCTACTAATAATACCATAGAACATTGACTGTTGTTCGGGTGGCCGGAAGAACGTTTTTTCATCAATCAAATTCCTCAATTAACATTTTCTACAAGAACCCTCTTAATATTTCATAATTACGGAATGGAAAACCGTCAAAAGAATTAACCAAGTTGATTTGCGGAACATATCCTACATAAATTTGACACTATTTACATGAGATCAGGAATCCCAACTTAAATTTCAGCCAATCAGAGATGATCTTAACAAAAACCTATATATTTGGAAGGAATTATCTTGTTTGAGGAGCCGAGGCATCTTTTACGGATATTTATAGATAACGCGAACCTTATCATGAATTTGTCCTGAAATTCCCGTTCCCAAGTGATAGAAATTTTGTGAAGAAAATTGTGGGTGGGCAACTTGGGCCGAAGTCGTCTATTGAATCTGAATTTATATTTTAAAGACCCAGCGTTTTCCCCAGAATTTTGAGGAAGCATTTCTGGATGAAACAACAGTTATTTTTGGCTGTTTTGAAATTATAAACACCTTAATATTGAGAAATGTTGATTGGTATAACCCCCACAGGGATCAATCTGTTATGTAAGTAAAGGTTGGGGTGGTGGAACTTCAGACAATGGGGTGGTAGAATTGGATTTATAAAACCCAGTGACGTGGTTTCGGCTGAAAGAGGATTATTGTGGCTAAATAAGTCATTCCTGCGTTTACCAAGGGAAAAAGTCAATAACATCCCCTGGAAATCAAAGCAACAAGACAGATATGAAAATTCACGTTGCAGGAATTATCGGTGTCATCAAAAATACATTTAGAATTTCCAAAGGCCGTTTGCGAATAAGTATGCTCAGTGTAGTTGACAATGGAGTATGTATTCTGGACAAAATGAGGGTTTTTCCTTTAAACGAAAATGCAGTAATTTTCATGGAAAAACTTAAGAACATCACATTTCAAATATATATTTCCAATATTATATTTTTAAAAAAATGTTTGACCACCTTAAACTGAAAAATAAAAATGGGGATTTGCATTTAAAGGGATTTGTCTTGAGTGCACGATATGGCAACTTCGAATTCAGTTTTCTCGGAAAGAAAAGGACGTCAAATGTGTTACTTTGTTAAGGAAAACAGAGATAGCTATACTTCGATTTGGTTAGAGTAGAAAACAACAACCAAGGAATAGAAAAATAAGAGCACAGACTGTCATATTACTGACAAATCGCAAACGGAAATTGTTTGGTTATATTGACAAAGAATACGTGTGTACCACAGAATAGGAATCAATATTTCATTATTCTATAGCAGAAAAAGCTATTCTACTAAACACCGTTGTCACTTCGTGCATGCCTAGCAAATCCCATACCCCAATTTTGAAATCTGATTTTCAATACTTTCTGAAGGTAATTTGGGAAAAATGATAAATCAAACCCATAATAATTATGTTCAAATTTGCATTCGCAGTAATAACCCAAATTCAGGAGAAACCCCCATTGTTGCATTCATTAATTTAACACCTCCTATACTGCCAACATAACTTTTAGTGTAGGAGTTTCTTGGAAATCAAAATTCACATATAAATAATTATTTAAATGAAGTTATTCCTTTTTGCGCTCATATTCTCGGAGAACCGCGTGCTATCGTTTTGTCCAAATGTCTGTAATTTTCGATGATTGAGCCGAAAATGGTCTCAAACGAATAGGTTGGACTCACTGATGACGAATCCCTCGTCAAAATCGATTCTGTCCGACCGGACGGACAAAATCGGCCAAATGGTTTGAGAGCTAGAGCCTTTTGAAATTTTGTCTTTATTTCCGTGATAATTCGGAAACTACTCAAACGATTGGATCGAAATTTGGCAGCAAGTTGAAATGTACCGACGTGCAACTTTTCTAGAAATTATGTTGAGATCACACTGTCTGTAAATTAATTTTTTTTTTCAAAATTTATTTCGAAAAAATTTTTTTTTCTGAAACTATCGTTCATATTCGAAAACAATTGCAGTTATATCTTGAACTCCATATTTTACAGCAGTGTACCAAATTTCAATTCGGTACGGCTATCATTTTTCGAGATATTAGGGAAAATATGTAGGATTTGGTGGTTTTCTTCTCGATATCGTTGTTTTTTTTCAGTATAACTCAAGAAATACCAATTCAATCATGATAAAACTCCGCTAGTTTGAAGATGCTGAAAAAAAAAATCATTAAAACAATTCAAAAAAAAATTAATTTTTTTTTTAAAATATTCAATATTCTGTGATCTTCCTATCATATTATCCTCATTAAATTCTGTATGAACCTTCGAAGTGACATTTTTCGATAAAGTACTGTATTTCAATTCGATCTGATCTGTATTTTCGGAAATAAGATTTGGAATGATTATATCTACGGAATCATTGGGCGGATTTCACCTAATATTTCCAAAAATACAGATTAGATCGAATTGAAATCCAGTACTTTATCGAAAAACCCTAGAAAAGCACTGCCGTAAAGGCGAAAGCTGCTGCCTTCAGGGCAGTGCTTTTCTAAGTTTTTTTAAATTTATGCTGAAAATGGCATTAAATGAATTGAAACACAGTTTTCGAAATTTTGGCCATAACGATATATCTAGCGACTTCTATTGTCACTAACAAATGCCTAATTTTCGAATTTCATGCTGAGAATGGCATCAAACGACTGGAAAACCAATTTTGGACGAAATGACATAGCCAGCGACATCTATTGTCACTACGTCGAACTATGGAAAGGTCCGTAATTTTTGAAATTTATGCTGAAAATGGCATTAAATGACCTGGAAAAACAATTTTCGAAATTTTGGCCACCTAGCGACATCTTTTGTCACTACATCGAACTATAAATATGTCCCTCATTTTTTAAATTTATAATGAAAATGTCTTTAAATGACTGGAAATTCAATTTTCGAAATTATGGCCAAAACGATACATCTAGCGACATCTATTGTCACTACTTGGAATTATGGAAATGTCCATAATTTCTGAAATGTATGCTGGAAATGGCATTAAAGGACCGGAAAAACAATTTTCGAAATTTTGGCCAAAACGATATAGCTAGCGACATCTATTGTCACTACAGCGAATTATGAAAATCTTCATTATTTTTCAAATTTATGCTGAAAATAGCTTTAACTGACTGAAAAACAATTTTCGAAATTACGGCCAAAACGATACAGCCAGCGACGACATCTATTGTCACTACTTCGGAATATGAAAATGTCCATAATTTCTGAAATGTATGCTGGAAATGGCATGAAATGACTGAAAAAACCATTTTCGAAATTAAGGCCAGAACGATATAGCTAGCAACATCTATTGTCACTGCATCGTACTATGAAAATGTCCATTATTTTCTTAATTTATGCTGCAAATGGCTTTAACTGACTGGAAAAACAATTTTCGAAATTTATGCTGAAAATGAAATGAAATGACTGCAATCAAATGTCTAATTTTCGAATTTCATTCTGAAAATGGCTTTAAATGGCTGGAAAAATTCGAAATGTCATCATTCTGGCTGAAATTACGAAAATTGTTTTTCCATTTATGCCATTTCCAGCATAAATTCGATTTTTATAGTTCGACGAAGTGGCAATAGATGTCGCTAGCTGTATCGTTTTGGCCAAAATTTCGAAAACTATATTGCCATTTTCAGCATAAATTTCAAAGATTATGAACATGTTCATAGTTCGATGTAGTGACAATAGATGTCGATAGCTGTATCATTTTGGCAAAATTTCCAAAATTGTTTTTGCAGCCTTTTTCAGCATGAAATTCGAAAATCAGACATTTTTACGCGCATGTTCTAGGGGAACAGCGTGCTATCGTTTTGTCAAAATGTCTGTAATTTTCGATTGTGAGCCGAAAATGGTCTTAAACGACTAGGTTGGACTAACTGATGACGAATCCGGTGTCAAAGTTGATTCTGTCCGGCCAGCCAGCCGTCACCACGATAGAGGCGTACGGAGGATTCTATCAACTTGAAAATTTCAGGAAGGGTTGCATTCCAGAATACGAAGGTTAAGTTCGTTAATGGGCCGAATCGGCCAGATAGTTTCGGAGTTACAGCTATTTGAAATTGTGAGGTTGATTTCCTCATATTCCAGAAACTAATGAATCGATTGGATTGAAACTTGGCAGTTAGTTGTAGCATAACGACGCGCAACTTTTAGCGGCACTTCGTGGAAATCGTATGGTTACCTGATTTGAAAAAAAAAATTTTTCTGAAACTATTGTTCATATTCAAAAAGAGTTTCAGTTATACCTTGAACTTCATATATCACAGCAGTGAATCAAATTCCAATTCGATACGGCTATTAGTTTTGGAGATATTGGGAAAAATATGTAGAATTTCGTTGTTTTCTTCTCGATATCGTTGTTTTTTTCGGTATAACTCGAGAAATACTTATTCAATCGTGATGAACTTTCGCAGCTAGTTCGAAGATGTTGAGGCACAACATTGTGCAAAATTTCGTGATGATCGTGTCATTCAAACAACTTCATTATTCAATATTCTGTGATCTTTCCATCATATTATCCTCATTGAATTCTGTATCAACCTTCGAACTGTTATTTTTCGATGAAGTACTGGATTTCAATTTGATCTTATCTGTATTTTTGGAAATATTGAGAAAACAAAATTTGGAATGGGTATATTTACGGAATCATTGGGTGGATTTTACTCATCACGAAGTCGGCCTTCGTAATTAACGTCCAAACCTTCTCTACGAATATCGAGTTTCTAAGTTGTTTCTTTCGGAAGTTATTGTGTTTGTGGTCCGCCGTAAGGGTTCCGGAAGACTCAAAAACTCGATATTTGTAGAGAAGATTTGGGGCTTAATTACGAAGGTCGAATTCGTGAATAGGTAAAATCCGCCCAATGATTCCGTAGATATACCCATTCAAAATTTTGTTATCTCACTATTTTCATAAATACAGATCAGATCGAATCGAAATCCAGTACTTTATCGAAAAAAAACCTAGAAAAGCTGCTGCCTTCCCGGCGGTGCTTTTCTTGTTTTTTCTTATTTTATTCGTAATACTAATAAGGTTTATTGTGTTATGGGAGAACCTATGTTTCAATAATAAAAAGAATAATTTAAAGGAGCACAACTGTCTCGTTCTGCATTTATGTACTAATCTAAAAACATAATACATCCATAATAATAATAATATAGTTTATTATGTGGAGCTACAGGTATAAACATTGATCACAGAGGCGTGAGCCTGTACGCGATTCATAATAGTATAAAATTAATCACAGTAGTCATTTTGTTCAAACCAAATACCATTTTTCAGTGACAACAAATAAATTATATTAAAAAAAAAATAGATGATATAATATGAATTTAATTGAGCTCAAGTATTCAATGAATCACTTTTGCATTTTTCTTAATTATTCATCAAACAATAGTTGCACCAAAATAGTTAAATTCAATTAACAAATTATATTGAACTGTTTCAGCTGTTACTTTTTGGCACTTGATCATAATCAAAACAAATTTTTTAGTACTATGTTTTACTACCAACAATTATGAGACGTTTTACGATATGAGGGGTTTACATTTTGGTTTATTATTTGATAAAATCAAATAATAAACTTAAGTGACCAACAATAAAAAAAATTTAACCCCCCTGAAAATTTCACAGTTTACGTTTTGGAGTATCTAGTAGTAGAATCTTGGCAATATTGGACTTATTTTTGGGGAAGATGAATCAAACCCAATTGAATTTCGTCGACGTTTCGGACATTTATTGTTCAATATTCACATATAAAACAACGGGGTTGCCCTTAATCATGACTAAAAATAAACATAGCAGGTGGCAATACAATATTATACAATCTCCTCTAGGTAATTACCTTAATCCATTTAAAATATTTAAAAAATCACATATATACAAAATCATTAACATGAGTCAATGCTGGAACAAAACATCAATAAAACCTCACTTCAAATCTTTTCTCGGAAATACCAAAAATAAGTCCAATATTGCCAAGATTCTACTACTGATTATTAGAAATGGACATGAACAATACTACTAGTTTTGGAGTATGTAGATTTGAATGAACGAATAAAAAAAAATCCGTCCGTCCGCCGTCCGTTGTCCGAGGCTTTTCTCTTGAAGTACTGAACGAAAATCCTTGAAACTTGGTAGAAAAATCGTGTGTCACTCGGGGTTGATCCTCCAAGCTTTTCAGCAGGATCAATGTACCCTGAGGGGTCTAAATGGGGGTTGGGGGGGAAAAAAATTATTTCTCGAAAACTTACCACCGAATTTTCATGAAACTCTGAACGTTGATTACTGTTGCATAACTAAATCTAAACAATTTTACCCGGATGATTTCCGACCAGTGGTTTTTGAAATATAAAGAAAAACGCTGCAAATTTCCAATAATATCGAAAATGAATCATCGCATTCGGTTCTAAGTTGTTGAAGATATCAATGGTATATTGGGTTACTTAACTAAGAAAATAATAAATCTTGTGTTAAATTTGCAGTGCATTTAGGACTAGTTTCGAACTTTCGTTCATCTTCAGAAATCTGACTTCTTAGAACATGAGAGAGTATTTATGCAGATTCAGGTAAAAAGACGTGATAATAAAAGTGACAGTTGGAGAATTTTGTCTGCAGATGTTAGAAAAAATATATTTTTTGGAGAATTATTAGGGTGTAGGTATCATTTGAAAGCATAGAAAATTTGGGAATTACACAAATCCGTTTGGTCGTTCATTATTCCAAGAATCTTACTCTGCACTAATTTAAAAATCTCAATGGACTCCAGATAGATAAGTTTTATTACTTTTGATTGTACATGTAGTATTTTCAGATTATCTATTGATGGAAATGAGTGGTCATTCTAAATGCAATGGGTTGCGACGGTGGACTTGCTTTTATTCCGCGCTTGTTCTAGGGAACAGCGCGTTATAATTTCGTCTCGATTTCATTTCTTTTTTAATCTCAGTCGTAAAATCTTATTTTCTATTTTGGCGTTTGCTAATTTTTGCATGTAGTACCTATCTTTAGGCGAGGTGAAATATCTGATTTTTTTTTGGTGTTTTTTGTCACTATTTGAGAGTCTTTTTTTGGGGTTTTTTTGGACAGTGGCACTGGATGTACAGGGATTTTCTTCATGATGGGTTATGATAGGGTAGGAGTTGGTATTTTCAGTATGTGAAGGAACTGCGTCTTCAAGGGACATAGGATCGTCCGCTGCTAGGATTATAGGAATAGGTTGTGCTGAAAAGTAATTTTTACTAGTGAAATGCAGAACACAGGTTCAGTCAATTGTCTGGAATCCTGAAACATAAAATATTTTGTATTCGAAATGAGTATCATCTTCGGTATTTCAAATAAATCTGATATGATTAAGGCAGGTAAACACTCGTAGTCGGTATCCTAGGTAAGAACGCAATCTACGAGATATCTCCTAGTTGGCAGTCAACGTATTAACGTCTTCGGTTTATCAAAATTTCAATTCAACCTTACCAAAATTCCTGAGTTTCTGAAAATGCAGATAGTCTATGCGTTAGGATGAACTCACCAAAATATAAATTGGCATCATCGAAAGGATTATCCAATGGCCTTATATTCTCCCCAAGGAGCGCTATCAGTCTATGATCATCCTCAGTCAGGGAGGAACTGAAGTTTCCTTCTCCTGTTTTAAGTATTTCTCCCTGTAATGTAGGCAATAATGATATTTATCAGCATGTAGTCACACATTGGTAGATACAAGCAGTAAAAGAACTGCAAGAATTTCATATCCATTCATGTATGAATGAATAATGGCTCACTTTTTCCTGTCTGGCTCTTTGTTTCAGCTCTTTGAGTTTATCCAATTCATCTCCTTCCCCAAATTCCTCATTGTTGAGAATATCTTTATACCTGTCCTTTTACAAATTAATATATTCACAATATGATCAACTATTACAAGTTAATACGTACATTTTCCAGGGCCACATCTTTCTTGATTTTTCTTTTAATATTGTCATAAAATATTTTTAATTGATTGGCAGTTCTTGGGACTGATTATAAAGAATTGAAACTATTAGCCACATCCAACCAAACTTCTTTTTTGGCCTCCCAACTAACTTTATTAGTTTGTTTACATTCGATAATGTCCTTTTTTCTGGAAATACAGGGAAACAAGGATTGTGTAGGTAGGTTATGGGACAGTTCAAAAAATCAATTCAATCCTTTTCAGCAATTTAACAATACATATAACTTACGATTCAACTATTGACAGAAGTACACTTCTGTCCTCGGCAGTGTAATTCACAGAACATCAAAATATAAGAAGTGCAACCTGCCTTGTAAACTATGCGCAACAATTGTGACATTTCTCCTGTCATAAAATAAGTGGGAATATTCCATTATGGTTCTAGGGGGTGTCCGCCAGTTGAAGTATATGTCATTTTTCTCTGAAATTACATTGGTACTCTGTGGTTCAGTTAATATTTCTGATTATTCTGTGTTCTAAATTTAAATTGAATGGAAAGGAATTTTTGTCTTCAATTAGAAGAAAGCTTTATAAATAATAGTTTATTGAATACAATAATTTTTGCAATTACATGTGTGTGAAAAACTGAATTGTAGGATAAACAAGTATCCGATATTTGTCTTTTAACTAACTAAATATGAATACTTATAACACAGGTTGCGATTTTCTGGACCAAACAAATACAATTAGCTCCTAGAGAAACCAAATAAATCCATAATAAGGGTTGAAGAAATATTTCTGAGAAGGTAAGCACTGATTCACAACAATCCTAATGTTGTCACAAAGATTAATATATTCACTTCACTAATTCTCAATAACACTGATTCATCAAGGGAGGGGAGCGGCATCCAAAAGTCCAAAGAAACTGCCAAAATCATGTAGAAATCTTCAGTCCAAGTCCTTCCTGGCAATACCATTTTTCTAGAAAATCAATCAACAATTAGACGATGAATATTGAAATAAAGATCAACTATGAATAGTCTGAATTAATCTTTCAAAGATAAGACTCCCAATAAGATAGTTCCCTGAATGAAGTTCATTAAGTAGTACTCCACTATGCTAGTAGAATATTCACACGAATATTTATTTATGAACTGTGAGAATAATAAGTGATATAATCCCAGGTAAAACTTTCGCACCCGGCCAGTAATTATTATTCTTAGAATATGGGAAATATATGTTATGTTTCTGATGGTTCAACTGAAAAGATTTTTAGGCTGGAATTGCCGAATATACATACACCTAATAACATATCAAATTAGGTCTATGCGTATATACAATGACCCAATAAATTAACTGACATTATGCCATAGCCTTTGTATTAAGATGGACTTTCATACTGTTTTCACTAGAATCTAAGATTGAAAAATTGTGAATACACATGCCTAAATGATGGATTATTTGTACTGCATAGGTAATGATAGTCAAAGTAATTACCATTTTTTTTATCTTATCATGGTTAAAAATTAGTGCTTGAGCTCATACATAAATGATTCCTCCGAATTCAACATTATCTGAATCCTGAAAATAAATATGGTTACACATATTACACCTGAAAAGATATTAACTTCATATTACACGGGTATTTTTTTAATTTCCATTTTGAATATCAATAACAAACTGCCACAAAACACGCCAAAAATGAAATTGGCATATAATTTGACATAATGTCATGTCATTCTTTCATTTCGATATATCCACGACATACGTTTCTGACAGATAAAAATAAGTGGAAACGTATGTCCTTGTTTCTACTTTTCCTACCGTCGCTTCACCACCGTGGTGTAATTCTTTCCTCTTGAGAACTTCTTATTATCCATTTTGTTAGTTGCCACTTTCCAACAAAATAAACGAAGAGACGCAATCGGATATAACAACAATAAAATTACTCTGAACTATTTCTATGGTTCCGTTGATCAGAGGTCGGTAAATGCAGAGTTGTCAGATTGTTTTCCTTGATTAACTAATCAGAAGTTTTGACCGAGTGATAAAGTTTTGTGAAACCCAAATTCGTTAATCAGCGAATTTAATTTGACAAGGCAATCAGTTGATTGGCGGATTAAGGAATCTTTGTGAAACCCAGGGTTAGCCTTGTAGAATCATAATTTGGTTGGCTGTTGTTCAATAAAATGCTATTTGAAATGGGTTATGTTTTTCTCGTTAATATTCGAGTTTTCGAAAACACTTGTAGAGACAAAAAAGTTAGTGAATGAATTGGGCTTTTAAGCCATATTTTTTTTTAAAGAAAATTTTTATGAAAAAAAGTTGTAAGAATGAATTTATTAGGGGTTGACCCCTTATAAGCATACATCAAGGTTGAAAAATTTCGAAATGTGTAGTTTTATTGACAAATAATATTCACCAAGTTTCGTGTCTTTAGCTATACAGGGGAAATATAATAGAGGAACAATTTTTCTTCGATAATCTTCAGAGGGGTGAAACCTTTTCCCGGGGGAGGTTTTTCAAAAAATTTGATACCAAATACCCACCCTAATTTTCATCACAGAATTTACCCATAGCCCAGTGGAATCATAATTTGGTTGACTGTTGTTTAATAAAATGCTCTTCAACAAAAGTTATAATTTTCCCGTAAATGCTTCAGTTTCCGAAAAAAATTGTGAGGATGAAAAAGTTCGTGAATGACCATTCAACCCCTCCTAAGCATACTTCAGGGTTTAAAAAAATTAAAAAATTCCAAAATGTGTAGTTTTATTGACAAATAGTATTTACCAAGTTTAGTGTCTCTAGCAATAAGTAGGGAAAATGATGAAGAGAAACAATTTTTTTTGATAATCTTCGAAGGGGGCAACTTTTGAGGGGAGAGGTTTTCCACAACATTCATATCAAATACCTACCTTAATTTTCATCACAGAATCACCCCTAACATTTTTTCGGTGTTATTCAGATAAACCCTGTATAAAGTTTTCGACATTTTAATTTTCTTTTTCAATATCTTTTAACTATGCTGGAAATAAGGAAAAATCTGTCTTTACAATAGAACCACATTCTTAAATGAAATGCTCTCACAAAAAATTCATTCGAGCTTTCTAAAATAGAATATCCGAAATAATCTCCGAATTGAACACAATTTTGTATACATGGTCCTGCAATAGTGCGTTAGGCTTCCATAGCTGCCAAACCAGACGTTTGAGAGGTTTAGTTGGAAAGCATTCCCTTTGTACTTTCAATTCTGCATCTCAGGAAATTGTTTTTTGATATACAGGGCGTTACCAAATAAAATTATTCAACAAATGAGTAATTTTTCAAATGGAACACCCCTTATATTTTTGAATATTTTCAATGCTCTTCAATACCTCTACAATGATGCAAAATATTAGGGATATTTTTCCAGCCGTACGGATCTTATTCAGAAAAAACTGCAAAATTTCGACGAAACAGTAGTTTGGTAAAAGCCCTCTACCGGTTTCCAGAACCGATAGAAACATGAATTTGATCAGAATTTCTTTTAACTTGAGAATTTGCCTAGTCATCGTTCAAATGATCTCTTATAAAGGGTGTCCGTTATCAATGTCCAAATATGAAGAATTTCGAATTGTTTTTTCTTGATTTTTTTGAATCTAACACCCTGCATTTTTTTCCATGATGATGAACACAGTTTGAAAACTTACATTTTGGTTTATTATTTGATAAAATCAAATAATAAACCTTAGTGATCGACCAAAAAAAAAAAAAAATTACCCCCTCTGAAAGTTTCACAGTTTACATTTTGAAGTATGTAGATTCGAATGAACTAATAAAAAGAAATCCGTCCGTCCGCCGTCCGTTGTCCGGCGCTTTTCTCAGAAAGTTCTGAACCGAAGTCCGTGAAACTTGGTAGAAAAATCATGTGTCGCTCGGGATTGATCGTCCAAGCTTTTCAGCAGGATCGGTGTACCCTAAGGGCTTAAAATTGGGGGTTGGAGGAAAAAAATATATATTTCTCGGACACTCACCACCGAATTTTTGTGAAACTCTCAACGTTAATTACTGTTGCATAACTCAACCTAAAAATTCTCACCCGGATGATATCCGACCAGTAGTCCCTGAGTTATAAAGAAAAATGCTGCAAATTTCCAATAATCCCGAGAATGAATCATCGCATTCGGTTCTAAGATTGGAATTCAGCGAAATAATCGGTTAACTTTTCATCCAGAATCATAAATCTGAAAGTAGATGAAAAGATTGTTACCAAATTTTTAACATATATTGAGAATTTTCTCATGGATTCGTTAATTATTATATAAACACAATCTGCAAAGGCCTCATCGATGTTCTGACAATTTCATAATCGTTAGTAGTTCAAATTGAATATTTTTGGGGTTTCTTTCCTAATATTTGAAACATAACTACAAAAACTCGGATAACAATTATTCTTTATAGATATCACCCTGCAAATTACGGGATATAACCATAAATGTCTTCATGGAGCTGAATTATAATATATCTTAAATAAAACTTATATATTATTCATAAATCATTGGTTTTTTACAACCCAAAAACTAATTCCATGAAAAAATTCATTTGAAACATTGAAATCTCAATAAATACTCTTTTATAACTGAATAACCCTTTCACATGCTGAACGCGAATTAAGAAGCGTTATTTGAAATGATGAATATTTCCAAAATATTCGGTAATCGGAGGTTTTCATCAATTTTGGATTGCGTAGTACAATTATCGTCAACATGTGGATATCCGTTACTGGTTTCAATCGAAATCCAATATTTTTCGTACTGAGACTTTAAAATAGGGGTGAATATGAAAGATAATGATCATGTATATGGTAAAACAAATTGGAGGATATATGCAAACAACTAAATTAACAAACCGGAAATCTCATCAATTGTCGAGAATCTAATACTAAGGGTAGGATAATTATTGACCTGTTCAGAATGGATGTATCGTAGACAGAATATTCCGCATGTTTCAACATCTGGTGGTCCGCAAAATACTTGTTTGAATTGAACGTTTTTACATTAAACAGACGTTGGGATTTGACACCCTCTTAGTTTAGTGTATCTGACAGCAATACGGAACGAAATTTCTCTTTTAGAATTATTCAGTCGAATTCAACCTTGAAAGGTTCACGATATATTTGATTTTCACAGAAAAGTTATTGAAAATAACTTTAGGTCTTCAGATTGTGTATTGGATATTTTGTGAATCAAGTGAACTCTTATCTGATATATGCACTGTGGAAAAATTTTTTCAGATAAGTTGCACAGGAAGGGTGAGCTTTTTTTTCATTTCATTAATATTTTTCAGAACAAAGTTGAATCCTAGTAGGAATAACATCCACACATTTAATATTAGCCGAAAATCTTGAATTTTGTTTTACGTGTTGTTAATTTGAGAGTTTAAGTTAATTTTCCCGAAAGTTTCTCAAAAAATACTAACGCGATCAAATTGAAACATCATAACTAGTTGTGAAATATCGACGCTCAATTTAATGCATGATTACGTGAGAATTGTATTGGAAAAAAATTGAATTTTTTCCGAACATTTTTTTTGGAAGCTATTCATTGAAGTTCAATAAAATTTGGTACAGGTCTTAGTCAACATTTTGAAACAGTGTTTCAAATTTCAGTTTGAACCGTATTTATTTGCAGAGATATCGGCGAAAAATTTTGTGGCCATTTTAAATTTTGAGGTTATTTCTTTTATATGTCAAAAGGGGCAAACGCTTTCTGATTTGAATTTCATTTTTATTTGTGTGATACCGACACGCAATTTAATAAGTAATATCGTGAAGATCGTACTGGAAAATATTAGTAATTAGTAACTATTTTGTAATTGACAGCTAATAAAGGTCCACAGTCCCGACAACCATTTAGTTTATTTATATCATGGATGAAAATCTTCAAACAAATTAGTAAAAATATTATTCGGAAATTTAACTTAACTTTAACGAAGGAAACAAAATAGTGACTTGACCTTTGGGAAGTAGGTTTTTCAGAAAACTCAACACCAAGATAATTTTTCTATTTTTTAATCCAATATTTCATAGGAAATGTGATTTGGAATAAAAAATATTTAGGATTTTTATGACTAACATCTTCTAGGCTCAATTATAAAGTGATTCTTTCAATTATTCTTTCCAGCAAAATTGTCATTATATGTTGATACCTCAGTGAATTGGTTTATCTACCATATTTCGGGAATATATTTAGATGAGACAGACAACATGGAAAAGGTAATTGATTATATCGGTGACAGGACTGATCATTCTGATGATCAGTCGGACATAAAAACTCCATTTCATAGTAATACCACGGAATCACAAAAAAACACGGGAAACTCATTTCAATTAAAAAATGATATAGTATTTAGTTTCCACAAAATATTTATCTTGGGAATTCTTTCGCTTCAATATAGCTTCTTCAGGTATCTACATTTTACTGACTGATGGTACAACAAGGTTTAAATATGGTCCGGAACGTGCCTAAATAATTATACAAAAGCGTAAAAGTGAGACTAGGTATAAATTGGGGTTTGCCACAGAATTTCAAGGTTATAGAAAAATACTCAGTAGTGGAGAGCTATTCACATCTGTTTGTTCATTCAATAGGATTTTGCGGATGTTGTACCTATTGATTTCAACGACTCTAGGAGTTATGTAGGTATACTTTTGGTTTCGCCGTGGATAATTTTGTAGTTACTATTGAATTAAAATATTTCACATGAATTTCTTCATGAAATTGTTTTTTGTTTTGTGAGAAACCAACGAGTTATGAATAATATAAACGATTCATTTGAGATATCAATGGTATTGGGTTATTTAACTGAGAAAATAATAAACCCTTGTGTAAAATTTGCAGCGTTTTTGTATTGTCCCAATCTATCATGTGATTCCCAATGGTCGAACATACATGGTTCGCTATTTGGGATTTTTGTATGTCTGTATTCCTTAGATTGTTTTTGTGCTCTCGTTTTATGATATCTAATAGTTTTGAAGTTTCTCTTGTATATGTCTTTCCTCAAATACAGGAAATACTATGAAAACAATATTTTGATTTTTGTTTTTGGTCAATTGGTTTGGTTTTAGTCAATATGGATCTCAAATCATTTTTCGATTTGGAAACCGTTCTTATATTGAATTTAGCACCAACTCTTGAGATCTTTTCTGAATGTCCATGTTCCTGAGGAATCACATTCAATAAATTGGGTTGATCATGATGGTTGTTCTGTTGATTTGGTTGATAATTAGAAGAATATTTTTTTGTCTAAATTTGAAAATGTTCTAGTTATAAATTCTCTCGGATATCCATTTACTTCAAGAAACAATTTGATGTAATTCAATTAACGATGACGAATCTCATTGGTTGATGAGATTACATTAGCTCTGTCATGAGGGGTTTTGATAATACCTCTTTCTACACAGAGTTGATGATTGGAATATAACTTTATATATCTATTTGTATGTGTATCTTTTCTAAAGACACTTGCTTGAAAATTATCCTGATATTTTTCAACTGTTATATCCAAAAATAAAAGTTTATTATTTTTTTCTGATTCCATTGTGAATTTTATTGTGTGTTCTTGACAATTTATGTATTCGAGAAATTTGTCTAACTCTTTCCTTTCATGTTGCCAGATTATAAAATCGTCATCAACATATCGCCCCCAAGCCCTCGGTTTCAGGGAAGATGTTTCTACGAATTTTTCTTCAAAGTTTCCATAAATATACTACTCATGGCGACGAGAGCGGAGAACCCATTGTCATTCCGAAATTTAAACCTTAAAAAAAATCTTTTAATTGAAAATATGTTTAATTCAAACAAAATTCTAACATCTCCATAATACCATCGATATAAAATTTAGAATCGTTGATATTTGTGTCATCTCCTTCTAATTTTCTTCCAACTATTTGCTGATTGTTCGGTAGAAATACACCCTATTTGTCCGAATTTACCCAAAAAATGGGAAGATTTAGAAAACTTTCGAACCAAATAAATCTGTGTTGCTGTGTTTTCCTGAAAATGTCAATTTGACAAATGCCTTAAATCGAAACGAACAATCGAAAGAAAAATTCTTGAAATTTTATGCTTTGTTTGATGAAAGAGTCAGATTTGTACTCTGAAAGTCACAGTTCGCATTCTTTATCGTTTGTATTGTTCCTGTATTTTTCATTAAACAATTTGTGTTCCAAGAAACTGCCCTAGACAAACAGTTTGATCCTGCAATCCGCAAGGGCGTTTTTCATGAAAAAATCAATTTTTATTTAATTTTTAATAGTTCTGTTTCAGATATTCGGAATGAAAACCCAAAAAAACTTAAAAAATCATATTCTTTCCCATCGATTTTGGTAAACAATGTGGTTCTAAGAGTTTTACTACGAGCGCAATTCGATTTTCTCATATGATATATTTTTAACTTTTTAATATTCGGATATTACCTTGTATTTGTAGAGAACTGTCGTCGAAAGAAAAATAAAATTAATCAGAACTTTTTTCAAAAATATTTTTTTTTTGAACTTTGCATTCGAAATTCAAAAACCTAATATTGGGAAATCAGGCAAGAAAACAGAATTTTCACCGGAATGTGGAAAAAACAACCCTTATCCAGATACTGTATGATGATATGTATTTAATTAGTCTTAAGAGTTATAAAAGGCTTACTCTGGAACGGATTTGAGAAAGTACGTTTAATTTCTGCCCAATAAGTGGCAAACTCTGAGCGGAAATGACTTTTGATGTATTATAATGCTTGTTAAAAACTGATGTATTCAGAATTCCGAGTTTTCGAATTGAACAAAATAGTTTTTTAGGAAACAATTTGGAACTATAACATGTAGTTGTATTTTTTGTGAAAACGAAATTTTAGACAGAAAAAATGCCGTTTTCAATGGTGTTGTATTTCCTACAGAAAATATGGAACAAAACTCGGTTCTCCAAATAACAAAAATAATACACAATTTAAAGCAGTTGTTTCTGGACCGAAACCAAATAAATTATTATCTCACTAATCAGTATCTGCTTTCGATTTCGGGAAATATATTCGAATCCCTCGGAATCCCCAGGAAACAGAAAGAATATTTTCAAAATTTAATTGACAGCACTATCTCAACAATATTCTGCGAAGAGTTGTATGTCCTTAAGCTCCAACCAACCGCCAAGTTTCAATTCGATCGCGTCAGTACTTTTCGAAATATCAGGAAAATTGCATCAAATCTTCAAATGGCTATAGCTCCGAACTCGTTCGACCGATTTTGCCCATTAACGAACTCAACCTTCGCATTTTGAAATGTAACCAACCCTGAAATTTTCCAGGCGATATAATCCTCCGTACGCCCGTAATCGTGTTGAAGGCTGGCCGGACAGAATCGATTTTGACTCCGGATTCGTAATCAGTGAGTCCAACCTAGTCGTTCGAGACCATTTTCGGCACAAAATTCGAAAATTACAGACATTTGTACAAAACGATAGCACGCTGTTCTCCTAGGATAGCGCGCCAAAGACTCTAGGTCTTTTCTTTCAAGAGTTACAGCGTGGACGGCCGGACGGACAGAATCAATTTTGACCACGGATTCTCCATCAGTGAGTCCAACCTAGTCGTTTGAGACTATTTTCAGCTTGAAATTGGAAAATTACAGACATTTGGACAAATGATAGCACGATGTTCCCCCAATATATGCGCGCTAAAAGGTCAATGGTATGGTATTTTCGAAAAGGCCGTCGGATGCCCTTCAAAACAAGGTGTCACTAAGCCCCCGCTTTCCCATTTTTCATGGTGCCGATCTTTTTAGAGTGGTACGTTGTCAAATTGACTTTATACATGAATTCGAAGAAGAATTATCCGTCAGTGAATTCAACCCAATCGTTGAAATCATTTTCCACTTCAAATTCTAAAATATCAAACATTTGAGTCAAGAGAAAGTTTTGATGGTCTAACTTCCAAGAAGTTTACCAAACAATGTTCTCACCCCCATTACTAACACAATAACCATTCATCCCAATTCTCAAACTCAGCTTAGTAATGACTTTTTAACAGCTCTTGGGGACGGTGACCCCCAAGAGCCGTAGTATTTACCCTTCTCCCTTACCTGGAGTTTTTACCTGGCTCTTATATAGATAGAGGAACAGGTAGATATTTGTCAGTTACGAGGTGTCTCTTGTGTACGAGAAATCGGCTTGACGCTAGACGCCAAAAGTCTGAAACTTCGCGTGATCTTTGCTAAATTCTTGTTTTCTCATCTGTCATAACTCTATGAAATCTAACTATCTTTTACCAGTAGTTGAAATTTTCAAAAAAATTAACAAAGATTTTTCTATTAGGACGTACCTTTAGTGAACCAAAAAGTCATCACCCCAATTGGCAAGGAATCCAAGGTAAGTTCTGAAGTTTTCTCCTGACATAATTTGATATTCATAATTTTACTGCTGCGTTTCTTCAATTCAACATCACCGTTGCGAACTCAATTCAAACAGAATCGAAAATTTTTATCGAATTATGCATTATCAAAAATAACACTTTGCAATTGTCTCTTTTATTGATGACAACAATTATAATTTTAAAACTTGAACCGTCTAATCATTGTTTTTTTTCAATTATTTTATTATATGTCATTTATTCTTATATTACAACTTTTTTTTACTACGATATAAATTTTTCTTGAATTATCAAAGTACGCTCAGTATTTTGGAATTTCTGTATTAGTTGTATGTTTCCCGGAGATTTACGTTTTTGATTAAAACAAAACAACCCTAGGAAATAGTCATATTTGATGACTTTGAAATCAGCATCATATTTCATGGAATGACAAAAATAACAAGGCCTATAACAAAACTAAAAGAATATTCGAAATTAACATGATAAGTATAATATTTCATTATTCAAAAAGCATGTGACTGCAAAATATGGGCTGAATTTTTCAACTGAAATTGTTTCTTTCTAAAAACAGCGCGCAACACTTAATATCTTCATATCAACAACTTCTATTTGCACCAATTTCATGAAGATTTCGGTATCTTCAAATAATTTTGGAAATATCTGTATCTTTGCTTGAAACTAGAAAAAAGCTGCAGTAACTACCAACGAAATCGTTAGTAGGTTTACTAATAAATACATCCATGCTTTGTTTTCATAATAGAATATCCGCAATTATACAGAGTGTAACAGCCAAATGGAATAAATTTGATAACGAATAAATGAGGGGGTGTTAGGAAAAACGCTCGGACACGTCGATTTGTAATTTTAAATGCGCATAGTTTTCAAGAAAATAAAATTATATAGGGTGTTCCATGCGACCGTGGCCAATACCAACTTTCTTATTTCAAATGTAACCCCCTGCATATTATTTATTTTTTGGATTCTTCACAAAATTGTAGACATAATTCATGTACAATGTCCTAGACTTATCTTCAACTTTTTCGGAAATATTAAGTGTTTTCAGATTATCAGTCACGCCTGAAATGTTGAGTAACATTAGAAGACAATTCTACACAAGATTAGCATGTTGCCAAGACGTTCGCGGCGAGCATTTTGAACATTTCCTACATTGACATTAATGTTTTTTTTTGTTTTATTTTTTAATTATTAAGAAATAATCAGTATTACTTATTAGGTTTTAAGTGTAATGTATCAAATTTGTGAAATAAAATAATTTTTATTTAAAACGTTGATTTTTGCACTAAATCTGAAAACGCTTAATATTTCCGAAATAGTTAAAGATAGGTATAGGACATTATGCATGAATTATGTCTAGAATTCTCTGAAGAATCCAAAAAATAAATAATATACAGGGAGTTGCGTTTGAAATAAGAAAGTTGGTATTGGCCACGGTCACATGGAACACCCTATATAATATTATTTTCTTGAAAAATATGCGCATTTAAAATTACAAATCGACGTGTCCAAGCGTTTTTTCCAATACGCCCTCATTTATTCGTTATCGAATTTATTCCATTTGGCTGTTACACTCTGTATATTCAATAACAATTAGTCCATGTTGAGACTCATTTTCATTGTTCTTTCGACAAAGCATCTTCGCTATAGAAATATATTTAATATATATAACTTTGCATTTCCCACACACATTATAGTTAGATATTCACAAAATTCGTGAAGATTTCAACATTTCAAAAAAATAATAATTAATAACTGTGCTGAAAATAAGGAAAACGCTGTCGTAATAATCAATCTAAACCAACTATAGTATGAAATGCGGTTGCTATTCTCACAGATAAATTCATGCTATCTATTCACGCCAAGTGAACGCTATTTGAATTTTAATTTCGGTTCAATCGTGTTCATGCATCAAAGGTAAGATACCTCGTTTTGTTTATTTCTGCAAATTCGAACACCTTGGATATTTTTTGCCTCTCGCTCGCACATATTGTGTTCTATTCAGTATTAATCTTTACGTGCTATAAGAAAGATCGGTTATTCAAATCTGCATCCATAATTATTTTTACGCATTCAATTATTTTCAAGAGATTGAAAAATTTCATAGTTTTCAACTCGGATTTTATCAAAAATGAAATTGTGTCCAACATAACATCAGTGTTCATTTTCAAAGAAATAATCAAAATACTCCGTTGTGAGAATTTCACGTTAAGTGTTCAGCGGCGTGCTCTTTGCCATTCAAGAGAATAAGTGGGGTCGATTTGATAACTTCCAGTTTTTCATTAAAAATTGGATCTACCACCTCTGGATCAATTGTTGAGCTCAATCAATCTGTTTCTGGAGTGCGAGAATTGCAAGATCCATTCCATCGAGTTCACCCACCTCAAGGTAGGAAGTTTAAGTTGTTGGTTTTGATTTCATTTATCCTGTTTCATAAAGTGTTGGGAATTCACTCATTTTTTTCTAGACTAACAGTCTACGGTTTGCTTAACTTCTTCTTCGCAAAATTTTCCAATACTTTCTATAATAGAATCAAATAATGCGAGTATTTGTATTGAGAGATAGTTATTTCACTTTTTTTGAATATACAGGGTGTATCTGAATAACACCGAAAAAATTCAAGGGGTGATTCTATGATGAAAATAACTCGCGTGTCTGTACGCGGCTTAATACTCACGACTTTTATTTTACGAGGTGATTCTACCTACCTCGTTTGCTCACTTCAACTCTTGAAGGTAATTGATGGTCTTCTCTATCGCCTCCGTTTTCGCCTTTCTCGTATGCAGGATTCTCTTCTTCCATCTCTTCTCTTTTATTCCATTTCTATTAATCTTCTTCATATCCTATTCAATTTGAAATAATAAAAGAATACCACATATTAGCACACCTTACAGAAAAAATTTCGAATCCAACTCGGAAGTTAGAATACTAGTTCCGTAAAGCGGTCCGCAGATTCGTGCAATATTTCGGGGGGATCTGATATATTTTCTGGAATATAAATTGTTCTATTTTTTCAATGATGAGATAGTCACGGAATTTTGCATCATCAAACTATGCCTATCGTTTCTAGTCCTGCTTCACCAAGTTTTTGCAAAGCCCTAGATATGATTTGCAATAAAGAGAAATATTAAACTCCATCATCCGATACATAATAGGCAATAGGAACTTTCCACTTGCTAAAGATTCCTCTAATCTTTAAAACTGACTTGCCTTAGAAGCTTCTCTTCCAAATTCACCCAGATCTTCAAAACCTCAAATGATGTCAGTTTTTCTTTTGTACTCGATAAACCTTTTAATAGACATTCCTTCAAACATCAAGATACATTTTTTTTCAACCATGATATTGAATTTGTTTTTAAGGTAAGATTCAAGAAAATTTTTCGATTGAATCCGGGTTCCAAACGGAAATTTGTGATCCACGATGTAGATATACCTAGTAGGATCATTCCACTTTGACGTAGATATCTATACGTTTTTGGTCCTTTGTAAAATAAGGATAGTACCCAATAAACACATACACGTTGAATATACCTTTATTTGTAGTTGCTTCCGTTGATTCAACGTTACTCGTTGATTCCGTCAACGTTGTTTTCGAAACCTAAATTCAACCAAACGTAGATTCTACGTTCAGTAAACGAATATGATTCAACTTGTTACTGTAGCAACCATAATGCATCGTATACACACCGTGATTTTTTTCACGTATATCGAACTGTTACTCAGAAACATTACATAAGCGTTTAATATGACACTATTTTGAAAAAATAATGCTATTGGAAACCTCTTATTTACATATGTGAAATCAAATTTCGGTCAAGGAACAACTTTTGAAAGGAAACTATTCTTTCAGCAACGTTTCGGCCCTTTAGTGGGCCTTCTTCAGGCTAAAATGATACAAAAATAAAAGTTAACAATAAAATGAATATAAAATAACAATTTGAGCTATACAGACAACATACAGGTCAGCAAGAACAAAATATTAAGAAAAAATCGTCAATACAACACATAAATTCAAAAGCTCAGTAAAACAGATCTCAAATAAAAACAATTAAATAGATACTTATTTCGACATCCCAGAAAGATACACTACACTTATCTGATAGACTCAACGTCAGAACAATAAAACCTTAAATGAACTTTCACATGGAGAAAGTCCGTGTTGGAAAATAAAAAATGTTTTTCGAACAGGGTAGTCCATACATCGATGTATTGTCTTGAACGGCACAAACAGTTCTCCCTCAACAAGAAATCCCGAATAACCGATGTCAACAACTGAGGTCAAGCAAAAACATATATAATCACACATACTATTCTCGTGTTCATTGGCGTAACTTATAACACGGCAACTCATTATCTTCAACACTCGCTTATTAAATTCGAATATGCAACATTCAAGGAACCCATATCAGAACGGAAATTGACCGAGTTAGAGTTTTTCTTTATATGTATCATCTCTTTGAAATTCCGTCTGAACCAATTCGTCTCTCGGTCTAATATTTCTACATTATCAAAATCGAAGCTATGGCCCAAAGAAACAGCATGAGATGACAACGCTGTAGATTCCTTTTTATTATTACAGCCTCTCCTGTGTTCTCCTCTTATTTACGTTTCAATTACTTGTTTTTAACGTTCATTTTACTTCATGAAATGACGCATTTGTAGTGTAGTATGAATTTTTTGATACTTAGCTCTCGTTACTATAGCCATCATAATGAGACGTCTACCCACCGTGCCTACTCCACGTATATTCAATTAGATATAAAATACATCACATAAACCTTGAACATGACACTATTTGGAAACTCATGCTGTAGACAACCCATAATCTACGTTTCAGTAACTTTTTTCTTCAAACGTTCATTTAACGTGATTCATCGTGAATTTTCTACGTATATTCAATTTGAACTGGAAAACATCACATAAACGTTGACTATGAAATTATTTTTAAACCCTTTCAACTAGAATTCTCCAATCCACGTTTCAGTATCTTTTTTTCAGACATGAAACTATGCATACGCTGCATGGTATGAATTTTTTTAAGAATAGTTAGTAACTGTAACAAGATATACTCATAACAATTTTTATGTTCATCTGTAGAAAAATTTTTGAAAATTTGTCTTTATTTCAAGTTTTTCTCGAAACAATTCATCAGATTTGAAAGACATTTGGTACAGACCTTCATGAAGTCAATGTCTTTGTAAACAGTATTTCAAACCTTCCTATTGTTCAGATGGATATGAAATTTGGCACAGACCAGGAATGAGTCACCATTTAACAACATTGTTCAGAATTTCGGTTCTATCGAATATCTTCGGATATATCGGGAGATTTCCGTGGTTATTTCCTCGGCATCATCTTTTTTTTTCGAGAGAACTCAAGAAATACTGATCCGATCATGATGGAATTAGGTAAATAGTTGGGTAATGCTAATGTACAATCATGTGCGAAAGTTGGTAATTATCGTTTCATTGAAACCATTTGAAAAAAATGTCGAGTAATTTCTAATTATGCGATTTTTAGTCACATGATCCACGAGAAATTCTGCATAAAACCTTACAATATCACTTATCAATGAAATACTGGATTTTAATAAGTATGAACTCATTTGTATTTTTGGAAAAAATGGGAAAGTAAAATTTTGAATGGATATATCTGCGGAATCATTGGAAATCTGCTCTACAAATATCGAGTTCCCAAGTTATTTCTTTCGGAAGTTATTATGTTTACGATCGGTGGTTAGGCCGATGAATCGACGATGGGTTTCGCCCAATGATTCCGTAGATATCCCATTCAGAATTTCATTTGTTCAATATTTTCGAAAAGACTGATTGCAAAATGATGGCTTGAAGGTTCATTAGGAAAGAATTATTTCCATCTGGAAGTAAAGCTGCGTTTGGCAGGGTCAATATTTGAATAGATGACCGCTTTAGTAACGAATTTGAAAAAGCCTTTGAGAGGTCCTAACCTCACATCAGTACTTTTTTAGAATTTTTATACTCAAGATATGATGTATTTGACTGAAGGTAACGAAGAAAAATCACCTCCTGATTATTCTGCCATAAAAATATCGATGTCGTCACTCATACCTAAATATTTTTTCGAGTGCGCTATAAGCAATTCAAACCTTCGCATGAAAAATATGGAAAATACCAATACATTGTAGCATTGTATAAAGAGGGATAGTAAGCCAACCTTACAGAAATATCATTTGATGGCCCTGATACCACGGATAGATGGCGACACAAACGCTGGTATCAGGGACATGTCGATTCTTAGTTCGGGTTGTAGTATGTCGTAGCTTGAGTTACGTAGGCTCATAGCTACGTAGCCAACTCTACCCGATAAAAGATGGCGCAAATTCTTTCAATCAAGATGTCTCTGCGATCGCAGGTCATTTGGAGGATGGAACATGGGCGGAACTAGAAGATGGGTGTATTCATCTAAATCTACAATAGCATCGTTAAAGAATACAAGGACAACAGAAAAATAAGTATTCACAAAAAGGTTGTAGAAATTGACTTGCGCATCGAGAACTTCGAATGATATGTAAGGGATAAAATATTGGAATACAATTTGACCAAATTCGATTTTAATATTTAATTCTTTAATTAAAATACTTCACAAACATTGTATTATACACCAATGTTTAAGACGGAATGCTAAATCTTAATAAAATTGAATACAATGATCCTAACAATGCTTTTTGGATGATATAAATAACGAAAACTATAATTTCCCACATGAAATAATTAGCAGTCAATTAAATCCCAAAAGTCACATCATTATGTTCCTGAACATCAATGCCAGGGGCTCCATGCCTAAGTGAATCTGTGCGCTACATTTATCCGTATTTTCATCGTTTCCACCTAAAAGAGGCTGAGAATACATAAAGGGGCATATCTAATGCAGAAAAATGAGTCATACTCATCGTTACACCTGTAGAGGTCGATATATCATATAGTATTGATATGATTATTAAATCCTAACACATTATTTGTTATATTTTGCATCTCTTACGAATAATTCTCAAAAAAAATTCCCTTGTTATAGCCCAGGGCTATTTGAAACCCGAAATCGTCGGTCGTCTACCTACAGGGTTTTTCAACAAGAACTTTGTTTTTCAATGTGGTAACACCGGCACCACATTACAGTTTTGACATTTAGTTTTTTGACGTATTCGCAGTATATGCTTTGGCAATTGTTACAATGAATTCAATTTCGCTCGAAAATCGCATTAAAATAATTCAAATCCACTATGAGAATGATCGTTCTGTTAAAGTTACATTTCGTAAAATTCGTGATATTTTCGGACAACATAAACGTCCTTCTGAGACCGCTGAATTTTGGCCTATTATTGATGACATGGAAGTCACTGAAATGTGGTTTCAACAAGACGGTGCCACATGTCACACAGCCAATGAAACGATCAATTTATTGCAAACCAAATTTCCCGAGCGCATAATTTCGCGAAATTCAGCTGTTAAGTGGCCGGCCAGATCGTGTAATTTAACACCACTGGATTATTGTGGGGCTATGTTAAAGACAGAGTTTATACGGAGCCAATCGAATCGATTGCAGCCTTAAAACTCAAAATCCGTGATGTCATTAACGAAATAGACCCTCCATCTTGCCAAAAAGTGATTAAAAATTTTGATGAAAGAATCAACGTCTGTCAGCGTGGTCGTGGTGAACATTTGTCAGATATCATTTTCCATTCATAATTGCCGAACTTTTCTCTTTGTAATACAATAAAAATTTTATTAATTTTTCACTAAATTCTTTGTTTTCTTTTGTTTTCAAAAACAAAGTTCTTGTTGAAAAACCCTTTAGATGCTATTTTATTGCCCCCTGTTTACATTTCAAGGGTTTCTCAAGTATTATTTTCGATGTTGCGTGTCTCTCGGAGCAATTTTTCATGCAGTCGGTAATTAAAAAAAAAAATTTTTTTCGAAATTTGTTTTCCAAAAATTGATTTCTTCAGAAACTATCCATTTATTTCAAACGAATTTTTGTCATACCTTGAGCCTCATATTTCACAATATTATACCAAATCATAGTTGGATTCGATTATAATTTTTGGAAATATTGGGAAAAAATAGTTTCGAAATACTAATGAGGAACTTTGTGGAAAGTTTCGTGATGATCGTTTCATTAGAACAATTTGAAAAAAATTTCAATTTTTTTCTCAAATATTCAATATTCTGCGATCCTCCGATCTGTATTTTTGAAAATATTAGGAATATTACGAAGGTCGGATTCGTGAATGGGTAAAATCTACGCAATGATTTCGAACAACGAATTTGAACATGCGCGCAAAAGATACTCTTTTCACTTCACGCCTAGGTGGATCTGTGCGCTACGTTCATCCACATTTTCACCTAAAAAGGTAGCGTTTTCATAAGTGTGAATGAATGAAGGATTTTTTTCTTGCAGAAAACTAAGTCACACTCGCCGTTACACCTGCATAGGTTGATGAGTCATACAATATTGAAATAATTAATAAATTCTTATGAAGTATCTATTATATTTTGCATTCCAAACGGATAATTTCTAAAAATTCTCTGGTTATGGCCTAAGGTTACTCGCCACCCGAAAGTGACGCACATCCTATTCCAGATGGGGTTTTATTGCCTCTTGCTTACAATTCAAGGGTTTGTCAGGTATCTTCATTCGGTGTTTTTGTTGTTTTAAAAGTGCTGTAGGAAAACAGGGGACAGTGTCCAGAAAAAACATCAGTTTGTAGATTTGCAATCGAAATTGCCATGTCATATTGGGTGAACTCTAAAATGTAATCTATATGCCAAATTTCAGTTGAATATCTTATGAACTGCATTTACTATGAGAAGAAAACTTGAAAAAAAATCAAACTTTAACACATTGTATCTTAAAAACGAAACTTTTGAGGTCCCATATCTATGTCTATAATTATGTAAGGAGTCTCAACTCTTTGTTTGTGCGTCCAATTCAGGAACAAACAATGAAGGTACAGACGCAGAGAGGAGATACCTTGCGTAATTTTAACGAAAAAGGTTCCATTAACATGGGACCGCATACGTTTCGTTCTCGAGATACAGGGTTTTAAAGTTGATTTTATTTCAAGTTTTGTTATTTAGCATCTGCACTTCACAAGATATTCAACTGAACTTTGGCATAGATATTAAATTTTATAGTTCACACAATTTGAACCGCCAATTTCGATTGCAAATCTACAACTACAAACCAACCAACACTAGACATCTCTTCCCCATTCAAAAATGTTGGGGGTTGATGCAACGTTCATGGGGTCGGTTTTTTCGGAACAAACTCATGATGAAAAGTTGTCCCCCTAAAAACAGAAGTTGACCTGTTTTTTTTTAAATCTTCGAAAATTTTTCGTACACCCTGTATTCATAGGTTTGCACCATAGACATATTAAACTCTCTGAACATGGCCTACGGGTTCATTTATGAAGAGACGAATGCGGATAAGGTATGGATCAGAGGTACCTATGCTATTGCGGATAAAGAGTGATTTCACTTGTAAAATATGAACGTAGAGCTAGAGACAAAATCAAGCATCTCCAGGGAATTTGACTTCTCCTTTGTATGAATTACAATACAGTTTTGAAAGGTGATGATTGACGTGATAATTATTCGGATATGAATATTAAAAATCAATAACAATATCTGATGAATGACTCTATTTATCCTTTCAAATTTTCTTGGGTCGCTGGTCCCAGGACGGCATAGAACTCTTAGCAACGTAATTTGTCTAGTTTATTTAAGGACGATATCCTTAGCTCCAAATGATAAATTCTTTTATTTTGTGTATCAAATGGTCTCAAACGATTGGAATGAACTGAATAATTAAGAATTCTTAGCGAAATTATTTTCTGCTCGCGGATCCATAGCAATCAATAAATAAGTTCATTCATTAAAGTTGTTTAAAGCTATATATTCATTACTCTATTATTGATTTTTTTTGGCGAAAATGGTCTCAAAATATTAAAGTTAGACTGAATAATGAATGATGTTCTTTTTCGAATTCAAATCTGCTCTACTTCCAGCAACGATATGGTTGGTCGATTTGAAACTAAAAGTTGAAATATGCAATCTAAATTTCACTAAAGAATTATGGTACATTCGATTCAGCTATGAATATTATAGTTATCATAGCGGGTTAGAAGAAGGGGAAGACTTTTCTCCACAAATGAAAATTCCAATCTTTTAATGAAGAGTAATGCATTTCGATGAGTTCACTCATCATCATCAGACTCACACACTGCTCAGATACTATGTTTACCTAACATTGTAAACATTGTAGATGAGCAGTGTGTGAGTCTGATGATGATGGGTGAACTCATCGAAATGCCTTACTCTTGATTAAAAGATTGGCATTTTCATTTGTGGAGAAAATCTTCCCGTTCTTCTAACCCGCTATATTAGTAACTCCACTTCAAGACTGGACTTCTACTTAACAAACAAACGATAATTATCAATTATCTCCCCCTAAAATTAATGACACAATACAGATTTGCCATTATTCACCTAGCCATTAATCCGATTTAAAATGAAAGAACTCAAATTTTATTCGAAAAGCTTACGAGAACACAAACAATACGGAAATTATATCTTCTATACGCTATCTATAATCTAATTCAGAATGGAATTACATTGAATAACCTTTGAAATTTTTCCGAAACCACAAATATTCCTTTCAAAACTTTTGAAAACATATATTTCGAACAATGCCTAATAGAGTTTAATATGTGGTTTAAAAATGATCTGTCTTATTTTTTCCGTATTCTATGATTTTGGCCGAACTAGTTGTTCCATCCTTGTGCCCGCACTCCGCAGTTCTTCTCTCTCTAAGCCATGTCCATATAGTTTTATAAGTCCAAAGTTTGCACAGTTGGGATGAATGAATTCAATAATCAAATAAATTATTAAGCTCCACGAAGTAGGCTATGTTTCCAATTTTTAGTAGCTGCATAAGCTCGGCTCACCAACGTGGCTGAGGTATTTTCCGAGTTCCAAAAAGCTTTTTCTCGAATTTTTTAATGTGCAAGCAAAACACACTAAAAATTCGATGTTTCCTCAGAAATGCACAATAACCTGAGTGAAAAAAAATCTTTAACTCTTCATGCAATCAACGAAATACTCTGAAAGGGACGTTCGAATTGACTATTCGCTACAGTCATTGTATAAGGATTCTGAATAAAAAGCTTCAGCGTTTTTTATCAAGAAATAATAACGTCGACCATACACGCCACTGTCTCTGTCTTCTTTTATATTTTTAAATCTTGCGCTTAGTCTTTTCAGGTTGATTACAGTTCTCTAGGTAGACGAATATAGAAAACTTCATTCCGTTCTTCTATAACCGAGAGGAATAAAATAGTTCCTAAAAATAACTGCATTTTTTGCGGAGGTCGCCACTTCACAGACCATTTTTATCGCAGTACCACAACGTGACAACCAGATGGCTCTCGAAATCGCCTCAAATCAGTTTAACAAAGGGACTGGCTTACTATCCCTCTTTATACAATGATTGTAGTAGGCACTCAGATTCGTGTTATATACCATCATTCGGTCCCGAAAGGAGATCTTTCTTTTTATACAATGGTATAGTTGGACGGTTTGTTGGTATTTTTCTAGATCGTCTTTATTTTTATGACCGGAACGACTACTTCTGGGAAGGACTAGTGCATCATATTACTTTTCCAGTGTTGTCAGCTCTTCGATTTTTTCTTTACTTTGAATGTCAGAAATTTGAATTGAATTCATTTTCTCGCTAAGTGCACAATTTGGATATGCTAATAGCAGGTGACTAAGACCAATATTGATAGCTATAAGAATATGAGATATTTATTAAAATTCATGAATACATGGGTTTATATGTAAATCATCGAAGATTTTATAAAGAAGCAAAGGAATTTGTCCGATCTATCCCTATGAATTATTACCCCATGTGAAATGGGGTTTTATGGACAACTGAGGGAACGCTGAACTCTGGACATAAAAACAAATCAGTAAATTACTTCATATTTGTTGCATTTATATCGGATGTTACAGGAATCAGTTCCATCCCCGAAAAAATCGTTATTTTACAAGATATTGGATCGAAACTTTGGAAACTGATACTACAAATTGTTACCTATCAACTAAGTTGAATGAGGCATGTCTGTGATTGTTTATCTTAGTTCATGGAAACCACTCTGTCTCATCAGTATCCAAAGTTTTAATCAGATATGTTGAAAAATTAATGTTTTTGAATAATCATACTTTCCCAATATGGCAACGTTGTTCCTAATCATCAGGGTTGACGTGTTGGGTCTTGGGGTTGTTTGGGTTATTCGAAACCAATGAACTCTATATTATATACCTGGAAGGGACCCGTTTTGAGCGACAAGTGAAGCCAATTCGTTGCTTATGCAACCCGCCAAGTGGACGGGTATCTATCTCTTTCTTCCTCATTGCAGTAAAGGGAACTCTGTCGCATTTATTCTAAATCTTTTTAATTTTTCATTTCAAATTAGGAGAACCTGAATTTTTTTCTGACTAATTCGTGAGGAAGGCAGGATTGTAGAAGATCGCACATGTTCAAGTGAAATTTCAACTTAGTCAGAGGTTTTTCTGGGGAACAGCGCGTTATCATCCTCCGTAAATTTGCGTTTTTTTGCCGAAAATGGTTCCAAGCGACCAGGTTGGACTCACTGATGAAGAGTTCAATGTTAAATTGAATTATATTCAGCCGCCAGTGGCGACGATAACTTACTACCGAGAAAAGCTATAGCGACTTAAAAAAAATCAAAATAAGTTCGCTAATGGGCAAAATTTACCCTACAATTTCGAAGTTATATCCATTTCAAATATATTATTTTATTTCCTCTATATCTCAAGAAGTACTGATGCGATCAGATCGAAACTTGCTAACTGATTGCATGAAGAATCGTTAAAAAAATAGTTTTTTCGGAAACTATCAATGAGATTTCAATGAAATTTGGCGCAGACCTTGGAGTCGAATCTGAACAGCAATGTTCGAAATTTCAGCTCGATTCGACACACATTTCCAAAAATATCGGAAAAAAGTATGTCATATTTCGCATTGGCAATGAATTTTAACCAGCGCTTAAATTTTCCTGACTTCAAGTCAGTGCTTTTCGAGAAGTATTTTCCTATGTTCCTATTATTTAAATTTATTGTAATAATGATGAAACTATCGTCAATCGTCAATGCACAGCTCACACCAACATAATTCTTCTCATTTTGAACCACACGCGGTGAAGGCAGAGAAAGTAATGGCATATTAGAGAAAAATAGATATTCATTTTCAAAAATATTGCACTTTCTAAACGATGTAATACCCAAACTACCTGAATTTCCAAGTAAAACCAAATTTGAGCCGTTAAACACCATTTACTTCAAGGGGTATGACAGAGAGAGGTTACCGTAATTAGCGCTATCTTTGTTTCGTTGCCCCTTGTTACGCTTTAAGCTTAGTTGAAGAAGGGTCGGGTCCTTTCCAGGTAGTAATATAGAGTTCTATGTTCGAAACAGGTGTGAGAATTTGCGAGTTGGTTCTTTGGACCGAAGCATCCAAACCTTACCTCTCATAACTATTCGAGAGTTTCTAGAAGAATCATCATAAAGTAACGTTTGTGAGAAAGCTGCAAGTGGCTGTTTATTCACCTACACCCACAGGATAATAACAGTAAGTATCTTCTTTGTCTTTGAATTCAATATTTTGCAAACTTCACTAATTAATACATTCTTCTGGAAATTTTAATTCACCAATATATCGCGATGTATGTAAAAAGTTTTTATTATACGGCAATGATTAATTCTCGAAAAGATCGTTTTTATTTTCATAGAAATGACTAATCGATTAACCTCTTTATCTCTTCTTTGGCGGAGAACAAAAAAAGAAAGACAGGGTGATACAACGGTTAATTAGTTCGATGAAAATAAAAACGCACACATAGTTTCCTATAGCTTGACATCGAATTTCGACCATCCGGTTCATGATTTTCTTATCAATAACTAGTTTCTACCTAATTATATTATTTGATGTGTCAGAGCTACAATTACTATCTCCAGATTTCTTTCATTTCGAAATAAAAAATTCGTTTCGTGTCATACCATAATGAGCTCATCAAGTGAGAACATTAAGAGTAAAACTATAATGTTAAAGGTGACCTTCAGTACTTATAACTGTGCGTATGAATATAAAGGGGCGAAAAAGTGATTTCGACAAATAACTTTCTCCCTAAAATATCTCGGATATAGCGAAAACAACCTTATTTCAAATGGATCACCTGTATATTATTCCATCCTAAGATAGGTTGTTCAGTAACATTAATTTCATACCTTGCGTGCAAACTTATCGGTTTCCGAGTTCTTCGAAATCTTATGAAACAAATGGTGTCGACGGGCAGTTTTCTTCTTTATTTTCCATATTGCTTATATGCAGTATTACAACAATATTTGCTATATGGACCGAAAATGTAAAGTGTATTCACGAGAGAATCATCAACTTGGACGGATCATATTCATCTACACTCGACATTTTCAAATTAGGACCTAATACCTAAAATGAAATTTTTTTTCTCAACAATCCCAACTAACAATAATTCATTACAATTCGAGAAATATCAATATTATTTATCGGAACATCGGAATTGAGTTTCCTTCTGTGGTTTCTGGAAGTCACATAATACTCGCTCTGTTGGAAATTGCTATTTTCCTATATTTCTTGATAATTTCGGAAGTTTTTATTCAGAGTATAAGATTTCCCCAAGTAACCCCTCTTTTTTTCACGTAGAATCGACTGAGAGATAAAAAATATAGGTTTCAAGTTGAAATCTTGCAGTTTCGATGAATTAGATTTGTCCAAGTTGATGAACACAATGGAAATTTTTTGTTCAAACAGCAAAGCCTCTTAAAATATGATAAATTGGCGTCACTGTTTTTTTCTTCAGAATTAAAATTCAGAAAATGTTGAGTTTTCACCCAAGGTATTGCATATTATTGTAAATTTCACCAAAAAAACTATCTAACGATGCAATAATGTACTCGGTGCGCCGTTTGAAATAAGACAAATTGTCGAAATCCCCCACATGCAAATTTTTAGCATGAAACCATGACAAGTTTTCCATAACACTATAATATAATATTGAATTATTGGGGAGTGTCTAAATGTTGATCATGAATTTTAAGTAGCAGATAGGTACCTGTTCAGGTCTGGTTGGTCGTTTTAGAATTTGATTTTTTTGTATCCATATTGAACAATCAAGTTTTCAATTTAGTGTAAGCTTATGACATTTGCATTCAATATGTATTGTTCCATAATTTTCATTGAAAATATGTCCACTTTCTGATAGTTCTTTAGTACAGGATTATTTATTTTAATTAGTCTAATATTTTTCGTACTAAACTTTTCTGTTCACACAGTTTAGTAATTGAGGTCAAGATTTGTTTTTTAAATATTTGTTTAAATACTCGCCTCATGAACTTATGATCTGACGAAACAATTGATCTGAAACGTTCAAATAATTCCGGAGATTGAAAATGTTTCCATGAATTCAACGTTGATTGCTGTAAGCAATCACAAATTTCCTTTAATTTCTTTTATTTAAGTTATGGGAATTCATGTCAAATGGTGCTTAATACAATTAATTTCAAATTCAAGATAATGCCAAAATCAAATACAAAAAGTGTGGGCAAGAGACAGTATCAGCGAAAAGTGAAGAAAATTAGGGATAGGATATTGAACATTCAGCAAGTCTCAAGTTCCTCTAATCAAAATTCCTTCCATTTTCCCTCCTTAGTACAACAACCTGAACAAACTATCCCTTCAGGAGTTTGCTCTGAAAATGATACAACGAATTACTTTGAAGGTGTTTATGTCATATGTGATTCTGGGAATGATGTCATTTCTGATTCAGTATCATCAAGTGAACTAGAACAAGTTGACAACTCCTTCGGTGGACACGTCGTATTATCGTTTTCTAGTAAAATCAGAGATTGGGCACTTGACCATAATATAAGCCATATTGCTCCTAATGATCTTTTGCGATTAATTTAAACCTCCATTTCTTCCGAAGCAAATATTTGTGTGGATTCGCGAACATTGTTGTCTACTCCTCGTACTACAGAAACTATTAATCTCAATAATGGTGAAATGGTTTATTTTGGGATCGAATGCAATTTACAGAAATTATTATCCTCCAAGCATTTCAAGGAACAAAGTCTCCACGAAAATTCAATACGGTTACAAGTAAATATTGATGGATTGCCGTTATTCAAAAGCAGTGATATTGAATTTTGGCCTATTCTAGGTTTATGTAGAGACTTTGCATTATCGAAACTATTTCCTATTGCCTTTTTCTGTGGACGTGGAAAGCCAAATCCCATTGAAATCATCCTGCAGAAATTCATGGAGGAAGTTATTCATTTGCAGACCGCTGGTATTTTTCATGAAAATGTTCAATATTCCTTTCAGATACACTGCTTTATTTGTGATGCACCAGCAAGGTCATTTCTCAAGAATGTACCTGGTCATACTAGTAAGGTCGGATGTGCACGTTGCTTTTCAATTGCGAAATGGAAACATAATAGAATGGTTTATGACACAAGCGTCCACAGAAAAAGACAGGATCAAGATTTCTTTCCTCCGTAGGTCTGGTTGATAATATCCCCGAAGACGTTGATGTTGATTTCAGTGAAAGAACTTCATATTCGAATGATAACGACATCAGAGGAAAATCAGAACTCTTGAAAATCGGTTTAAATTTAGTGAGTCAATTTCCTCTCGATCCAATGCTTCTTATCGATTTGGGAGTCACCAAAAGACTATTGAATGTGATATTCTTCGGAAAAAAACCACATAAATTATCTGCTGGAATACTCGAACTAATTGATACACGTATTTCTGTTGTTGCCTTGCATATACCTTCAGAATTTGCACGAAAACCACGTCCACTGAAAACTTTCAATCGATGGAAAGCAACTGAGTTTCGCCAATTTTGTTTGTACACCGGTGTGGTATTATTACACGATATCATTCCTAAAGATATGTGTTTGAATTTCTTGCGACTACATTTCTGTGTGTTTTGTTTTTCTACAGCCGAACCTAATAAATGGATTCCTATATGCAAAAACATTCTAAACACATCCTTAAAACGTTCAAGTGATTTGTACGGAGAAACTTTTTTAGTTTATAACGTCCATAATTTGTTGCATGTTTGTGATGATATCGAAAAGTATGGATGCATAAATAATTACTCCAGTTATCCATTCGAAAACTGTTTAGGCCAAATAAAAAACAAAATTAGATCAAAAAATAATCCGTTGCAACAGATCCCCAGGAGATTGATGGAAATATTCGATAGGGATGATAAATATGAAAATCAATCCCTAAGGATTCCAATTGGTATATTCAATGAGATTCATCGCCACAAAACCGAGCATCAATATTTTGAATGTAGGAAACTTGATCAGATTAACACGGGTAACTTACCCGGGTCACTCAAATGACAGATGTTGAATGCTCTTTCTGTCATTTGAGTGATCCGGGTAAGTTACCCCGAGGCCTACGTGAATTAAATAGATTACGTAGGCTACGGTTACCCTTTTTAATCCGATCAACAGCGTGACCAATTATTTTTTTCAGAATCTACCAAACCTTCTGTAGAAATCTACTTTTTTCTACCAATGTCAATTACAGAAATCCACTAAAAATCTACTGCTTCCTCAGAGCAGTCTTCAGCACTTTATGTTGGAAGGAAAATGAAAAACTTTAATGTATCGTGTAATTTAAAAAAATATCACTGTAATTAACATTCGCTCAGTAAAAAAAGCTAGAGAAGCACCGCCGTGAAGGCAGCAGCTGTTGTGCGCATGTTCAATAGGGATGACCGCTTTGGCAACGAATTTGAACATGCGCGCAAAAGCTGCTGCCCTAATTCACGGCAGTGCTTTTCTAGTTTTTTTTTCGATAAATTACTGGATTTCAATTCGATCTAATCTGTATATTTGAGAATATTGAGAAAATAAAATTTTGAATGGGTATATCTGCGGAATCGTTGGGCGGATTTTACCCATTCACGAATTCGACCTTCGTAATTAAGCCCTAAATCTTCACTACAATTATCGAGTTTTTAAGTCGTTTCTTCCAGAAGATAACGGCCGACCGTAAACACAATAACTTCTGAAAGAAACAACTTAGAAACTCGATATTTGTAGAGAAGGTTTGGAACTTAATTACGATGGCCGAATTCGTGAATGGGTAAAATCCACACAATGATTTCGCAGATATTTTTATATATTCACCCGAATGAAAGGCTCTTCCGTTTTGGATGGAAACTATGAAAATGCGGAAAAATTTAGCGCACATGATGGGAAATACGATATACTTATTGAGTGTGACGGGATTAGAGAAATACCCCAATGTCAGTCAGAGCCATATATACGAGTTGTGCTATCTTTTCACACAGAAGCGTTCTACTGCTTCAACAGTTGAAAGTAGAATTCTACTAAGATAGTTCGAAATACTACCAAAATCTACTGCTCAATTTCTGTCTACTAACAATGATGAAATTATAACGAAAATCTACCAAAAAAGTAGATTTCTACCAAAATTGGTCACGCTGCCGATCAAGTTTCCGAATTCGCCTTTTGTTGGTTCCCCCAGCAGGTGTATTTGACGTCTCATCTTGCTGAACCATAGAGTGCTGCTAGTGTTAAATTTTGTATTTTCAATAGATTTGATGACGTCACGTCAATCGTATTTTCATCGCTCGATCGAATTCATCGCTTCAACTGATAAAGGTCTATGTATATATATATATATATACTCATTATTTTTCTCATATGCTGTCGTTAGTATCGAGGCTAAGTATTGACCAATATTCATGGTGGGTGAGTCTATCCCTGATATTATAGGTCTTAATGGTGTGTTTTCCTTATGTATTTTTGACTTTCCGTAAATTCTTGGACATTTGGCATCATACTTTTTGTATCCTTTTTTCTTCTTCCTTGGTTATTATGTTTTTTCAGCCAAGTTACTGAAATATTTGTTGGCTTTGGTTTGTATGGTTTTGTGGGGTCTTTTTTCATCTCTTTGGAGTATTCTTCGTTATCTAGTATCTCCATCATTTTTGTGTGATATTGATTCTTTTCCATAATTACTGTCGCTCCTCCCTTATCACTTTGGGTTATTATGAGGTTCTGGTTATTCTTCAAGAAATGGTAGGTATCCTTGTAATATTTGTTGAGAGGATATTGTTTATCTTTATTTAGATGAACATAATTGGTTATTGTGCTTGTAATTTTTGCCCTATATATATATATCTCTTTTTTGTTGTGTTTCTAGACTGGATATGGCATATTCAACATCAGCTAATAGTTCAGCCATCTTAAGTTCACTCGGTGTAATAGGTAGTGCGAACTTTGGTCCCAGGGATAACATTTTTTTGACTTTATCTGGAATATCTGTCTGTGTCAAATTTATCAACCAATTGTCTTGTGTAGTTAATTGATCTAACTGTCCATTCTCCAACTTGTTTATTTTCCTTATATTTCTAGCTTTAGTTTCCTGAAATTCTTTGTCATAGTTTTTCTTTTGTATTCTCTGAAATGTATCCATTATGTTAGTTGGTAATACCTCTCTCACCTTCTCTTTTTCTTTTTCAAGGTCTGTTTTTAATTTATTCAGGGTCCAATTTGTGTGTGAGATCTCTATTCTGAGCATTTTCATTGTGATGAAATGGCTTAGTTTTCTCATTTTGTTGATGTAGTGACCATTGTTTCCCTCAACAAAATGAGAAAACTAAGTGATTTCATCACAATGAAAATGCTCAGAATAGAAATGGCTTAGTTTTCTCATTTTGTTGATGTAGTGACCATTGTTTCCCTCAACAAAATGAGAAAACTAAGTGATTTCATCACAATGAAAATGCTCAGAATAGAGATTCGTTTACCGCTCGGTCAAATTCGTTCTTTCCATATCCTTCAAAATTTCCTAGGCATAATAGATTCAGGAAATTGACTGGCACTGGCAACCCTGCAGGATATAGTGCTGTACGCGTACCCGCGTATTACTCTTACGTCAAAAAGGGAAATTGTAAACAATGAGAATATCAATTTATTTTAACAATTCTTGGCAATTTCTGTGACGAAAATTGCTTGAAATCTTTATATTGATGCTTTCATAATCAATATCTCAAGGGAATGATTCCTGATAGAGTGTAATAGCGGAATTCAGCGAGAAAAGTTCAGTGACATCGAAAAAGTTTGTGAATTTTTTTTTGAAAAACTAGAAGCGAGCGACCTTTTTTGACTTCGGATTTGTGATTTTCTTACCAAAATTAGTAAATACTGATTTTTTCATGAAATTTAGAGCGTTATGCGATTTCCTAGACATTTACCCTTATTTCAGACGTGCTTTTGCATTGAGGAACACAACATCTCGAACGAACCATCGGGAAAATTAACAATTCTTCAGAAACAGACCAACACAAACAAACAGAAAAAGTTTAGTTTAATGGACAACCTCATGTGCTTTCGTCACAGAAATGTATACTTCTAAACATAGAATACAAATTATACCAAATTTGTAGACAACAGAGACCTCACCAGGATGGTGGCCGAACTAAAAATTGAGTGTCAGGTCGTGTCACCTGCTTGAACCGTCTAGAGAGTATGTAGTCTGTGCATTGGATTTAGTCTGATGATATCTGAAAACTGTTGACGGTATTCAGAAGTTGCTCTATCTTGCAAAGAATTCTCTATATTGAGCATTTATTTTAGATTCAATATAAACCAGTAGCCCCAAATAAATTTTGTAGTGTTAATTTACTTGAAGGCTTTGTTACTCTCAACAGGTTCATAATGCATTTTTTTAAAGGATATTTTTGTAGGTGTGTATCATCAACTTATTATTGAAGTTTAATCTTTGAAGAACCTTGTTTGAAGGATATCTCAATTGAACGATGGATATGGACCACTGTACTGATGTAAAAGAAGAAAACCTCAGTTCTTTTGATTGGTGAGTCTTTCCACTCTTTCTTTGTACATGAAATTGAATATTGGCTTATCTAACCATTCAAACAAGCAATTCCTGTACTTATATATGCAATAATTATTTGTCTGAGGGAAAATATATGTCTACAATATGTTAATAAATGTATAGGTAATATTTTGCTCATCTTGAAATCGGCTGGAACGATTTGGATGGAATTTCGTATTTTTTGTGAAAACGCAATTTTACATGAAAATATAAATGATATTGATATCAGCTTTGTGGAGCTTGTCCATCCTTGGAAACTGTTCTAACTAATTTGTGTTCAGACAGTGTATTGTATTTCAATTTAGTTATAGTTTTAATTTACTCAGGAAAAGACTTTCCATGATAGCTTTTCCAGAGCGAAACTGAGTCGCCTAGAATTTATGTATTGAATCTCGATCGTAAAAGTAATCATGCTTTTGCTGATCAAGCGAAAAATATCTCGAAAAATTACTGCAAATTTTTGAAATACCTAAAAGTATAGGATAGTTGGAAGTAGTGTCTTGTGCCGTAATCACGATTATTCTAAGAATTTTACTTCAGTTCCGTGAACGTTCATGCTGAAAGAAATCCGGAATAGGTTCTTTATCGTATCCGCGAAAATACCTAATAACTTCTATAATGAATAACTCACGGTGTTGAAATATTCGGAAAATTCAAGGTATAAGTTGACTGATAGAGATTGTAGATAGACGAAATCTGCTCATTGGTTCTGGAATTACCTTCTTCACTTTCTCTATAAACCATATGTGCCCACTGCTGTATGAAGGTTCCCCATAAAATTTTTCATGTGTTCTCTTCAAAAAATCTTCCCAGACCACCAGAAGTGTGATATGAGTTAATTTTATGTCTGCGCTAATAACAAGCAAAGCCTCTTCATCAATTTGTAATAGGTTATGTTTATACAGTGTTAAATGTGTGAATTTATCAAGCGAATAGAGCCGTTCGAGTAATTCATACTATTTTTTACTTTTCTTACACATGTTCTTGGGAACGGCGTGCTATCATTCGCTCAAATATCTGTAATTTTTTAATTTTGTCCTGAATTACTAGATTAGACTCACCGATGAAGTATCGAATGTTGAATTTAACTATTCGGTTGGCTGTTGGCACGGTAACTTACTAACGGAAAGCACCAGAGACCAGAACTTTTCAAGGAATGTTGCTTGAATGTGACAGCTTAGTAAGTAAATGAGCATAATCTGCCTAATGTACTGATAGTACTGATTCTGAAGAATTGAAATTTAGTAATTAGTTGTAAAATGACCATTTGCATGATTATACTTCACGTCGGTGCTTTCCCTGAGTATTTCAATATCTTATGTAGAATCAGCTTCAAATTTATATATAAGAAATATTATAATACAAAGAATAATTTCATGAATACTCTTGACTGTTCAACCAAAATGTATCAAATATTTGGAACTTCATATTTTATTCTGAAATGGCACCATGTCGAAGCTACATTGGCCCGAACTTATGTAAAATCATCAAAATCTGCTCCATTTAGAATAGCAGCTGATCAGACGGAGACATTGTCCTGTCTGAACATTGAATGTTGAATTAAAATAGGTATGATTAATAAAAAAATATTCATTCTAAGAACATATTATTTTTACGCGCTTGATACGGGAAACTAGGTTTCATTTCGTCACTATGTCTGTAATGCTCCAATTTTGGGCCGAATTCTATTTGAACTACAATGTTGGACTCTCTGTTTCTACAGAGAGGATTCTTCTGAATCCATGGTCAAATTTAATTCTGTGGTCCTATCTTCGAAGGAAAGGACGTAGCGGTTTGAAATTTTCAGATTAGGTTTGGAGTCCAAATGTCTCGCTTGAGTTCGTTAATGGGCGAACTCGGCCAAAATGTTCCGGTGTTATGCCAATTTGAAATTTTGAGGTTAGTTCACTTTCACTGCCTCAAGAGATGCGATTAGTTCGAAACTTCTGAAGTTAGTGAAAATACCAACTCACAACTTCGTTCAAAATTTTGTGAGGATTTATTCGTGGAAAAACCGTTGAAAATTTTGTTTCTTGAAAAAAGTAGTTTTGTTCGGAAAATATCAACCAGATTACAATAAAATTAGGAACAGACGTTGAAGTCAATATTCAAAAGCGTTGTTTCAAATTTCAATTCGATCTGATATTTATTAAGAAAAAGTAGGTAATTTTTTTTTGTAAGAAACTGCTCTTGACAAATAGTTTGATACTGCAATCCGCAAGGCCGTTTTTCATCAAAAAAAACAAGTTTTATTTAATTTTCGATAGTTCTGTTTCAGAGAGTGGGAGTGAAAACACCGAAGAAAACCTAAAAAATGATGCAAGCGCGCAAAAGCTGCTGCCTTCACGGCAGTGCTTTTCTGAATTTTTTTTGGATAAATGACTGGATTTCATTTCGATCTAATCTGTATTTTTGGAAATATTGGAAAAATAACATTTTGAATGGGTATATTTACGGATTCTTTGGGCAGATTTTACCCATTCACGAATTCAACCTTCGTTGTTAAGCCCCAAACCTTCTCTACAAATATCGAGTTTCTAAGTTGTTTCTTTCGGAAGTTATTAACTTCCGGAGGAAACGACTTAGAAAGTCGATATTTGTAGAGTAGGTTTGGGGCTTAACAAAGAAGGTCGAATTCGTGAATGGGTAAAATCTGCCCTATGATTCCGTAGATATACCCATTCAAAATTTTATTTTTCCAATATTTCCAAAAATACAGATCAGATCGAATTGAAAGCCAGTACTTTATCGAAAATATCGGTTCGAAGGTTCATACAGAATTTAATACGGATAATATGATAGGAAGATCACAGAATATTAAATATGTGTAAAGAAAGTACTTTCTTCATTTAAATAAGATGGCTAGCAGATTTTGAAGTTTCCAGAACAATACGTCAAAGCAGTGAATCAAAAATAATTCGTTAATCAAGTGAATCAAAAGATAGATAATAATAAACTTTAATTGCTGTTTCTTTCGTATTACAGGTAACTTTGAAACTAATGTAAATAGTGTGAATAATAGCTAATAAAGCTTTCGTATTACAGTATTACAGAGAGAAACAAAACTGTTTTATTGTTATCAATAAAGATTTGACATCTTTATAAAACAGCAATTTTGTTTATGATGTCGAAACTACAGTTTGAATTTATGGTAGTGGCCTCACCAAAAGATGCTAAAACCAATGTTATTGCCATAACCTCAATTTGTACAAAGGATGGAAAAAGATATGTATTGCCAGAAGAATTAAGATATATGGGAGATCATGTAGAACTGAGAAAAACTAACAATTTCACGAAACTAGCTCATTCGTTAAAGGAAAGAAATCATAAAAGGAAAGTGTGGATAACAATGACAAAAGAATTACAGGAGACATACATAGATGAAGATGGAAATTTACAATTTGGGGATCAATATTTAGAGGAAATAAATGCAGGGAATACAAACCAAACACAAGATCATAATCTGAAAGAGATATTAGAAAAGCTGATAGAAACAACACAAAATAAGAATGAAGAGAAAAACTTAAAACAAATATCAGAAAAACTTTTGATAGGAAAATTTTCAAGCAATAATACTAATTCTGAACAGTGGATGGAAAGCTTTGAAAAAGAGTGTTCTAGATTTCAAATAGATAGAAGTGATGACAAAATTGAATTATTGAAATTATTTTTGGATAAACCAAGTTTAGATTGGCACTCATCTACACTCATTAGGTTGACAGTAAATGCTGGTTGGTTAGAATGGAAAAAAAGATTTTTGGAATGCTTTACAGATAATGGATGGAATAACGTTACTTATGCACTATCATTTAAATATCGAGAAGGTTCGCTAACTGACTATGCTTTGAAAAAAGAGAAACTTTTGATAGATTTCAATAAAAATATGGATATTAAGTCACTTATAGCATTAATAGCAGTTGGGTTACCAGAATTTATTTTGAACAGAATTGATAAGTCAGAACTAGAAGAAACAACAGACTTATTCAATGTATTGAGACAACTCGAATGTCTAGTGAACAAAAACAATTCTCAAAAAAAATTCACATTACATTCTCAAAAAAAAAAATATGAAGAAAAGAAACTTTGTAGGACGTGTGAAGATTTGGGTAAAGGTGTGAGATACCACCCTAATGAAAAATGTTGGTTCAAGAAAAATGAAGAATATAGAGAAAAAAACACTACAACAAAAAAGGTGAATAACAATTCTATTTTAGATGTAGAAATTTATGCTGAACCAAAAAACGAATAAACACACCACTAATTAAGTTAAATATTGTATTGGAAGGAAAGATTAATATAGAAGGGATCTATGACTCTGGATCTCAAGTTTCATTGATAAATAAAAGAATAATAAAAACTATCAATAATAATATTAAAGATAAGAACCCAATACAATTGAAAACAATTAGTGGTGTAACATTCACAAAAGGATTGACGAAAATAAAATTGCAAATTTTCAATATTGAAAAAGAAGTAGATGTGTTCATTGTGGAAAATGAGGATTTTCATGATTTTTTGATAGGCCTAGATATAATAAAAGAATTTAGTTTGAGGCAAGATGAAAATCTGAATATAAGCCAAAAACCATCGCAAAGAGAAGATAAGATAGAAATAAATTTCAATGAACACATTGAAGAAAAAGATTTTAAAATAGATTTAAATCATTTAGATGACAATAGAAAAATTGAAATAGAACAATTGATAGAAGAGTATAAAGGAATATTTGCTAAAGGCAAATATGATATAGGAACTGTGAAAGACTATGAAGCAAGAATAGATATCTTAGTAGATAAGTTCTGTTATAAACGTCCGTATAGATGTACAATAGAAGACAGGAATGAAATAGAACAACAAGTGGCAAAACTATTAGAAAAAAATTTAATTGAAGAGTCATATAGCCCATTTGCTGCGCCAGTGACTCTAGCATTAAAAAAAGGCGAAGGAAAGACTAGATTATGTATCGACTTTAGAGATTTAAATAAAATTGTGACACCACAAGCTCAACCTTTTCCACTTATTGATGATCTAATAGTAAAAGCTAGAAATTGTAAGTATTTTACATCACTGGACATCAACTCAGCATTTTGGTCAATACCACTAAGGATAGAAGATAGAAATAAAACAGGTTTTATAACTCAAGAAGGACACTATCAATGGACTTGCCTACCATTTGGTTTAAAAACAGCACCAGCAATCTTCCAAAGAATTCTATCAAGTATACTAAGAAAATATAATCTTAAGAACTTCACGGAAAATTTTATAGATGACATCTTAATATTTTCAAAAACTTTTGAAGATCATATCATGCATATAAAACAAGTTTTAGAAGCCATAATAAAAGAAGGCTTTAGACTAAAATTAAAAAAATGCACGTTTGCATCCAAGTCAATCAAATATCTCGGTCATATAATAGAAAATAATACAGTAAGACCAATCAAAGACAACTTAGTATCCATACAAAATTTTCCTACTCCAAAAACACAAAAGAATATCAGACAATTTCTTGGTAAAATAAACTTTTACCACGAATATATACCGAAAATCTCAACAATACTAGATCCATTACATAGACTGTTGAGAAAAGATGTAAAATTTCATTGGTCTGTAGATTGTGAAAAGTCATTCACAGAAATAAAAAAATTATTATGTTCCCAACCAGTGCTAGAAATATTCGATAAAGATTTGCCTATTAAGATATTTACAGATGCTTCAATAGAAGGTATGGGTGCAATACTGAAACAAACACAGCAGGATGGAAAGGAGAAACCTGTGGCCTATTTCTCAAAAAAATTAAATGAGATGCAAAAAAGAAAAAAGGCTATATATTTGGAATGCTTGGCAATAAAAGAAGCAGTGAAATATTGGGAACACTGGTTGATTGGAAGAAAATTTGAAGTTTATTCAGACCATAAACCTTTAGAGAACCTCAACATAAAATCAAGAACAGACGAAGAGTTAGGTGATCTAACATATTACCTGTCTCAATTTGATTTTAATATTAAATACATACCAGGGAAACTCAACACTGAAGCAGACTGTCTTAGCAGGAACCCGGTATTGGAATCAATAGATAATACTGAAGAAACATTGAAGATAGTAAATGCAATCAAAATTCAAGAAATAAAAAAAGATCAAGATGAAAACATTGTATTGAAAGAACTTAAGAAAAAAACAATAGATGAACATGATATAATTTATAAACAAATTAGGGGTAAAAAGAAGATATTATTATCAGAGAAATTGAGCATTCAATTAATAAGAAATACACATATAGATTGGTGTCATATTGGCATAAATCAACTGACTAACAGAATATGCCCATATTATACTTCAAAAAGATTATTAGAAAACATAAAGAAAATATGCAAAACATGCTATATTTGTAAAAGAAATAAATCTAGAGGTCAAGCAAAATATGGATTAATGTCACAATTAGGACCAGCAACAAAGCCATTTGAGATAGTGTCGATTGATACGATCGGTGGGTTTGGTGGTCAGAGATCAACGAAAAGATACCTCCATCTTTTAGTTGATCACTACACAAGATATGCACTCATACACACTTCAAAAACCCAAGCTGCAACCGATTTTATAAAGATAGTTCAAAACACACTAGAAATAAGCAAAATAGATACAATATTAACAGACCAATACCCAGGACTCAACTCTAAAGAATTCAAAAACTTTTTAGAAAGACAAAATATCAGACTCATTTATACAGCCTTAAATGCACCCTTTTCAAATGGACTCAATGAAAGATTAAACCAAACAATAGTCAATAAAATAAGATGTAGAATCAATGAATCTACAGAAAAGAAGGCCTGGACGACAATAGCAAGAGAATGTGTTGACAAATATAACATAACAGAACACTCAGTTACAGGTTTTACACCAAAATATCTACTAGATGGGACCAATACAAATATGCTACCCGAAGAACTTGATAACACTATAAAATCACACGAATATAATAAAAATCTATTTGACAAAAACAGAAAAGAACATGAATTCAATACAGGCGATTCCGTATACATTGAAAACGGAAATAAATTGAACAGGAGAAAATTAGATGAACTCAGAATCGGACCTTTCAAAATAACAGAAAAAATATCAAATACCATATTTAGAATTAAAACCGGAAAAAGAAACGAAGAAACAGGACTATTTCACATAACAAAATTAATACCAGAATAAAGTAGCTAATGAAAATTCTCATGAGAATTTTCACAGTGAAGAGGGGAGATGTAAAGAAAGTACTTTCTTCATTTAAATAAGATGGCTAGCAGATTTTGAAGTTTCCAGAACAATACGTCAAAGCAGTGAATCAAAAATAATTCGTTAATCAAGTGAATCAAAAGATAGATAATAATAAACTTTAATTGCTGTTTCTTTCGTATTACAGGTAACTTTGAAACTAATGTAAATAGTGTGAATAATAGCTAATAAAGCTTTCGTATTACAGTATTACAGAGAGAAACAAAACTGTTTTATTGTTATCAATAAAGATTTGACATCTTTATATATGTATTTGAAAGAAAAAAATTCAAATTTTTTTTCAAATTGTTCTAATGATACGATCATCACGAAATTCTGTACGAAGTTGTGTTTCAGCAGCTTCAAACTAGGTCGTGATTGAATCAGTATTTTTGGAGTTATACCGAAAAAAACAACAATATCGGGTAGAAAATCACGAAATTCCATAAATTTTTTCCCAATATCTCCAAAACTAATAATCGAATTGAAATTTGGTACACTGCTGTGGAATATGGAGCTCAAAGTTCGCGCTGAATTTTTTCCAAATGTGATGAACAGTTCGCGAAAAAAAAAATCCCGGAAATTTTTTTTACAATTTACTGATAATATGATCCCTACAAAATTTCGCGAAAAGTTGCGCGTTGCTGTACCGCTACCAACTGCCAAGTTCCGATCCAATCGTCCCAGTATTTTGTGTATTATCGCCAAAATAACGTCAAAACTTCAAAAGGCACTAACTCCGAAATTGTTGGGCCGATTTTGCCCATTAACGAATTTAACCGTCGTATTTCGAAATGCAACCTACCCTGGAAGTTTCAAGTTGATAGGATTCTCCGTACGACCGTAATCGTGCATTCGGACGGCCGGAAGAATCAATTTCGACACCGGATTCGTCATGACTGAGTCCTACCTAGTCGTTTGAGACCATTTTCGGCTCAATCATCGAAAATTACAGACATTTGGACAAAACGATAGCACGCTGTTCCCCTAGAACATGCGCGCAAAAAGTCCTTCAAATCCTACCTTTTGTGTTGCACTGGCCCGGTCCCTCTTGAGTGATTCCTGCTTGAAGTGATTTGAATTGTGGAGTATGTCTGGAGCTCAACTTGTACTTGACTTTGATGTTTCGCTTTGCAGAAAACATTTTTGTTGTAAAACTTGATGAAAATTTCGTGAACACTTTGAAAACAGCTAGCTTGTGCGTAGAAGTAATCCAACTTGCTTTTTGTTGAATTCCGATCGTTCCGTATGTGCATCGAGGACGTAAAAGACAGATTTGAAGGTACGGGGGGTATACAGAATGATATGATCAATCATGAGTGAACTACTCAAAGAATGAAAGCGAATGAAACTGAAAATTATTTACAGATTTCCCAATATTTTCAAAAATATAGATTGGATTGAATGGAAATCCAGTACTTGATCGAAAAATGAAAGCTTGTAGGATCATGCAGAATTTCGTGAGGACGATATGAAAATAAGATGGCCAAATCTTTCCCACAGGAAGTAAAGTTGTGATTGGCTTGGTCAATACGTGAAAGGATGACCACTTGGCATGGCAACGAATTCTCAAATTTTTTCATGGATAATTCTTCTTATTGACATTGTTCTTCTTCCAACCATGTTTCATTTCGATCAGATAAGTATTTTTCGAGTTATTGAAAAATCAAAATTTCAAATGGCTGTAACAAAAAACCATTCGGCAGATTTGGCCCATCAACGAACTCAACCGAGATATTCAGGATCAAAATTTTAAGACTCTAGGTTATTCTTTTCGAAGAAGTTAGAGCACACTCGGATGGACGGCCGGCCGGACAGAATCAAATTTGACCACCATCAGTCGTCTAGTCGTTCGAGACCGATTTCAGCTCAGAATTCGAAAATTATAGACATATTGACGAAACGATAACCCGCTGTTCCCCAGAACAAGCTCGTAAAAACGAAATTGTAACAACCTAACCTATAAGGAGGTTGAATTTTTCAAGTCCGTTATAGGAGATAAAACATTCGATTGTCGAGTAACATTCGGTTCCATGCGCAGGTCATGTCTACTTGTGGTTGATATTTTACTTGGAAAATCGACGCAAACATATGGCGATTCAAGACTCGGCCCCCAGATACGGAACATAAATTCATCGCTGGTCCGTACTTACGGACACATAGATTTACAGTATTCTACTCGCTCTTTAGTTGTGTATAAAACCCAATCTTTATATTCTATAAACATTTTTTAGTCTACTGTTATTTCAAGTCTTTCAAGTCTTTAAGTCAAGTTTTTTCGGTCTGCGAGATTGAATGTTTCGTCTATCACCAGTTCGACGGCGAAAATATATCAGCCAAGGACATTTCAAGGACTTTCCTTTGACAAGGTAGGCAGGTATCATTTCTCCACAAGTCTCAATTTTGACTCGTTCGCACTTTTCACATTTCTTATGGTCTCAAATTTTTTTTTGGTTATATCTTTTGAGCATGCGCGCAGAAGCTGCTGACTTCACGTCAGTGCTTCTCCAAGTTTTTTTCGATGAAATACTGGATTTCAATTCGATCTAATCTGTATTTTCGAATATAATAATAAAAGATAGGAATTGGTTTTGTTGATTTCTCGACGGATATTCGTCCTTATGATTATGTTATTTTATATAATAATTTATTTATTTATTTATTTATTTATTTATTTAGAAATGATACATCCAACAGGCCGAAGCCCAATTACAGGTGTATAAAATAATTGTTTTATCCCAAGCATTATACGCTCACCAATCACAAACCAAAAAGCAAAAGAAAACCTTAATACAATCAAAAACTAATTCTGTAGAGCACCCGACACTGAGTGAATAAACTGTGGCAAAGACAAAAAAAATATATCAACATTATCGAGACTATTATAACTCCTACACATTGCAGCAAGTGGACAAAAAAAGTGGTGCTGAGAGCTCGGTACACTAATGTGAAAAGTAACAGGCGATCTCGACGCGAAACGGGGAACATGAAACAGTACCGAGGAAAGTAGAAGCGATGAATCAATCCTATTATTAACTAACTTATAGATGAATACCAAATCATTAATTTCGCGTATCTTTCTGAGTGAAATGAATCCAAACTCATCCAAAAGAGAATTATAATCATAATTACGGGCCGGATAAAAGCCATGCTTTCTCAGGTAAGCGAACTTAAGAAATTTCCTCTGTACTCTCTCAATGCAAGCTATGTACTTCGCCTGACAAGGATTCCACACCGAACTACAGTAAGTTAACTTACTTCTAACCAATGAGCAATAAACAGAAGATATTGCCTCAAAGGATGAAAATTCCTTACAATTACGAATGACAAAGCCCAAAGTTTTCATGGCGCTTGCCTCAACATTTTCTATATGTTTAGAGAAGGTTAATTTCTGGTCAAACGTTACTCCTAGGTCCCTGAATTCACTAACTCTAGTCAACAGTTGGTTATTCAAATTGTAATTGAAAACCATCTGAGACATCTTCCTCGAAAATGACATGGTTTTGCACTTGTCTATGTTCAAAAAAAGCCCATTCTGAACACACCATCTATACAATCTATCGAGGTCATTCTGCAACAAAAGGCAGTCAAGAAAGTTCCTAATTCTCCTGTATAATTTGAAATCATCAGCAAATAGGAGTTTCTCGGAAAATATAACATCTGAGATGTCGTTTATAAATAAAAGAAACAACAGTGGTCCTAAATTAGAACCCTGCGGAACTCCAGAGGTAGCCGTGAACAAGAATGATCTTACACCCTCATATTCAACAAATTGAACACGATCACGCAAATATGATTCTAAAAGAGCAACAATATCAACCGAAATTCCAAAGTAGGAGAGTTTTCTCAGAAGCTGTTTATGCGGAACACGATCAAAGGCCTTGCTGAAGTCCGTATACACCACATCAACCTGATCACGATCATCGAGTGACTTTGAAACATATTGGGTGAATATACACAGATTAGATGCGGTACCACGAGATCGTATAAACCCATGTTGATATTCGGACAGTGAAGTTCGAACGTGGTTATAAATGATATCGGACAAAATTATCTCAATGAGTTTAGAAAAAACAGATATCAGGGCAATTGGCCTATAATTTGCCACGTCTGAATCTCTTCCCGACTTTAAGACTGGAGAAATACGCGACACTTTCCAAATACTCGGGAATGTACTCGACCGTATCATAATATTATATATAATACACAATGGACGGACAAACAGTTCTATATGTGATTTTACAAGAATAACTGGGACACCATCTGGTCCCAATGTAAACTTATTTTTAAGTTTCCTGGATGCAGATACAATCATGTCATTAGTTATTAGTTTAATAATGATAATAATTTATTCACAATAATCCTAACATTATGATGAAACCATAAAATATAATATATAAAAAGTGAATGAATAGCTACAGGTCTACAGACCTAGACCATCAACACTTAAATCAACTTTAACTTATACAAAAAGAACCAATAAAAGCAGTACAAGCAACGCAACACACAACAAGACCAGAAATGAACAGCAATTACACAACAACAAGATCAACTCAGATAAAGGTTTAGCAACAGAGGAGAACCTTCATTCTATAGGTCACGAGCAGTTTTGACAGTTGGGAGAGACTGGAGGACCACAATAACCTAAAATACATTCTTTGCTATGGGAAATAGCGATTTGGCTTGTGATTTTGTATGAATTTGGACATTTTGGACTGAAATCTTCATTATTGCATTATCTAGGAACTATATGCAAAGTACTCGATATCTTGTAACAGTAACAGCTTTACTAAACTTATAGAATTTTTCGATTAAATACAATTCTTGCTGGTTGATGCTGTTGTTGGATGTTGCTTGGTTTAGTAAGGCAGGAAATACAATTTAAATCCTAAGGTTTCTGAAGTAAATTCAGGTATTCAAGCTAGAATAAACAACATCAAATCGATGAAAACTACCAATGAAGTGTTGAAGTATTTTCATTTGAATGGTAGGTACTAACCGGATGTGGAGAGGAACTGAATTTATCCATTATAAAAGAGAGGAATAAGAAAATTTCATCAGTTCTGAAAGGGAAATCATATTTTCTGAATAAATTCAATAAAAAACTGAGCTCTTCATCGAAAATTCACAGAATAAATGTTACTTTGCAACTTGTCAGTTACCTCGGCAAAGAACATAGGATGGAGATTAGTCTCCACAATCATTAAAACTTGAATTAGATTGGATTGATTCATACAATTGACAGTCAGGTATGCAATGACATCGAATTTATTACTTGAACAAGACAGGATTTATAAAAGATATTTCCATTCAAGTATTGATGGTGTAAAATTTTTAGCTGATTCTAGCGCAGTAGCGCAGTATTACTACTGACAATGTTTTGTTTGGGTATGCCGATTGATACCAGGTAAGGAATTTTCGTATAATCGTCAGTTTTTGATAAACATTCCAAAAAAAGATCTAGATCATCACTGATCGGCATTTTAGCCTAATTTGATCACTTTTGAGTCGTATTTTAGAAAGAAAAACCATCGACTGTGTCAATAACACTGTTTCTATTTACGACACCCAGGAATATCTGGCGGTGTATAGGAATAAAAAAACTTATTAGCACGATGATATCACATAATATTTTCACAATATTTTATCTCCATATGAAAGTAAAAAGGTGCCTATATAATATACTACAACACACAAAAAGACTGTTGACTGAACTAACCAAAGGTCTGTTTATTTGCCTGTTTATGAAATCAGGGACTAATTTCATATTAAGTACACCAAATGTATACTACCCTTTTTAAAAAAAGTGAATATATCAATCCAAAATCTCCATATGAATACGAAATCACGAGAGAAATCGCTTTTTTCCATAGTAAACAATGCATTTTAGGTTATTGTTGGTCCTTCAGTCTCTCCCAACTATCAAAACTGCTCGTAACCTATTTCATATTAACAGTTTGTTGAGGGTTAAGAAATGTAAGAATTCAATTTACTTTTGTGATGTATCCAGTTTGTGGTCCCACTAATCAATTCGAAAACCATCACAAGAGAGAGAAACGTTGCTGGCGAAAAGACTGGACAGCAATAAATCACACATTTGCCACTCGTCACCAAAGCAAATTTATCAAAGCAATTCGCTAATCCACGACCTTGGTTCAGATAGGATCACTGATTCAGTAATCTCCTGAAGGAACTCTTAATTTCAACATCTTTCACTACTGCAGGAAGTAAATTATATAACTTTGGTCCTAGGTATGCGTAAGTTCTTTGTTTCAAACTTTTATTTACCTTGGTGTCTTTTATTTGTTCCTCCCAAGCTACAATCCCATAGTTGATATGAGTCTCTACTAGAGAGTGGTATAAAACTTTCATCTGTTCGACTTCAAGAACTTTGGAGAGTTGCCTAAATTTATACAAGAGTATACGGAGCTTTTTCGTTACGTACTGATTATGATGATCCCATTTTAAACGGTTGTCAATAATAATCACTCCCAGATACTTTACATGTCCAACTCCACCAATTTCAACAATTTCGTCGTTCTTATCAACTGACAGCTTTGCGAAGTCAGTTAAGATTTGTGTTACCTGTTTCTTAGAATAGTTTAACTTTTTTTTTTGTATTCGCTCATCTGTTTGCCTTCACTATAGGGAAGTGTACATGAATTTTGTTTTCTTTAAGTGAGCTTATTTGAGTTTATAGGTGTTCACCTCAACTCTAATTGTATTTTTAATAATAATAATAATAATAATAATAATAATAATAAAGTTTGAATGGTAAGAAGTGAAGGCCAAGAAAAAGGTTTTGCTATAGTTAACAGATGGTAACTTTTGTCTAAACCAGGCAAAGATCTTCGAGAGACTTCTTTCTTTGTTTTTCCGCAAAGATTTCCAATCAACATCATGATAAACTAACGCCGTGTCGTCTGCGAAACTGCTAATGGTACCGTACGTTGTCAGATTATAAAGGTCATTTATATATATATATATATATATATGTTGAACAATAAAGGGCCCAAAACAGTACCCTGGGGTACACCACACACAACTTCCTTCGACGAGCTCTCTTCTTCTCTACATTCCGGGTAGGTTTCTCAGTTGCTATGCCCGGAGTAGATGGGGCACTGCTCGCCTATATATTGGGAAAATAGGATTTTGAATAGGTATATCTACGGAATCATTGGACGGATTTTACCCATTCACAAATTCGACCTTCGTAATTAAGCCCAAACCTACTCTAAAAATATCGAGTTTCTGAGTCGTTTCTTCCGTGAACACAATATTTGTCCATCTTTTTTTTATGTGAAATTCTGCCTGTATATCCAAACTATCATTTTTCAATTAAGTGCTAGATTTTAATTCGATCCAATTCGTTGCCTTGGAAATATTGCGACAATAAAATTTCAAATTAGTATATCTGCACTCATGGAGGCGTTAACTGAGATTATAGAGGCAATGGATAGGGGAGAATTTGTGGAGATGCTCAACTTTGACCTCGGGAACTTATACTTAAAAAATTACACGCCTATGGCTTCAGGGGAAATGTGCTCGTATTGCTAGAGTCGTATTTAAGTAGAAGAAAACAGATAGTGGAGTGGAATGGTATTTTTTGAGCAGAGAAGGAAGTTGAATATGGGGTACCTCAGGGATCTGTACTAGGGTCCATTCTCTTCCTTTTTTACATCAATGACCTGATCATCACGACCAGTGCAAAAAAATTAATTGAGAGGGTCGAATTGGTTGTGGGGGACGTTGAGAAATGGTTTTTGTCGAATCTACTCTAATTGAATTCAGATAAAACTGTCAAGTTAGAGTTTGGAGGAAGGTAGAATCGTGCTGGTGTGAAATTCTTAGGAATTATAATGGACAATAAATTGAATTGGGCCGCGCATGTTGACTATGATTGTGGTAAATTGCCAAAGAGTCTGTATCTTTTGAGGAGACTGAAGAAATGTGGTACTGAAGATATGTTGCGGACTGCATATTTTGCAAATTTTCATAGCATACTTCTGTATGATATACTTCTGTAGGGAAATGCTTCAGATGCATCAAGAGTTTTCATTCTGCAAAAGAAAGCAATACGTATCATGTATGGATTGGCAAGTAGAACTTCATGTAGAACATATTTCGTAGACCATAAAATACTAACTTTGCCATGTCTGTTCATAAGAGAATGTTTGAAATATGTAAACCACAGAGGAAATAGTATGCCAAGAAAAGGAACTTACCACAGGATCAACACTAGATACAGAGACGATCCACTCCACACGGAGAAGAACACCCAAAATATTTCGACCTGTTGGGGCGTAAAGCTTTTCAACTGGCTTCCTGTTCAAACAAGGAATATACCCGAAAAGAACTTCAGGAGAGCAATTAGTGATATATTGGTGAAAGGTGCATTTTATTGTTTAGAAGAATTTTTACTTTTCAATTTTTAATTTGATTGCTATTATTGAACCATGTAAAATTTGATGGTAAATAAATATTATTATTATAATTATTATTATTATTATTATTACGGAATCATTGGATGGATTCTACCCATTCACTAATTCGACCTTCGGTATTAAACTTCAATCCTTCATTATAAATATCGAGTTTCCCCGTATCTCGGAAGTAATTTTGTTGGATCAACTAGAATTTGACAAAAATTGCAGTGAAATCGTATAATTATTCGTCGTACCGTTCAGGTGCTAATGCTTCATGATGGTTAACTTCAACGACTCTATTGATCAGAGTAGGTATTGTACATGATGTGAACATTCCATATTGTAACATTGGCGTCTATAAGAAATGATTTTTCTGCAAATTTTGCAAATGTCTATACTTTAGTTATTCTCTCTAAAATCACTGATCTTTTCCATTTCTGCAACAATTTATGAGTTATATTGCTTGACTGAATTTATCAATACTAAAAAACAAAAAAAAAACATTGAGCTCAAAAATAATTCTTGTTCTGATGATTCTTTCATAGTTTGCAGAGTTCAGAAAATGAGATGATGCTCGAAGAAATGGACAATTCACCTGTGAAGCTTGAAGATGTGGATATCAAAGAGCAGTTCGTAGATGAAAATGGGATCCACGACAGAGAAACATTCTTGAAATCACAATCTACTCACTTGAGTATCACAAAATATCAGTGTGGTGAAAGTCAGCATTCTTCATCAGAAATGAGTAGTCTTGAAGATCATATACAATTTAATCACTTGAATATGAAAAAATTCAAGTGTCATCACTGTGAATATGCTACAAAGCAAAAATTTCATCTGAACAGGCATATAGATTCTGTTCATTTGAAAAGCAAGAAATATCAGTGTGATAAATGTGAATTTGCTTCAACTCAAAAGGGGAATCTCAAGGAGCATATAGATTCTGTTCATTTGAAAATCAAGAAAGTTCAGTGTGGTGAATGTGAATTTGCTTCGACTCAAAAGGGGCATCTCAAAAGGCATATAGATTCTGTTCATTTGAAAATCAAGAAATATCATTGTGGTGAATGTGAATATGCTTCATCTGATAAAGGGAATCTCAAGAGGCATATAGAATCTGTTCATTTGAAAATCAAGAAATATCAGTGTGAAGAATGTGAATTTGCTTCAACTCAAAAGGGGAATCTCAAGGAGCATATAGATTTTGTTCATTTGAAAATCAAAAAATTCAAGTGTCATCTTTGTGAATATGCTGCAGGGCAGAATGGTCATCTTAAGGAGCATATAGATTCTGTTCATTTGAAAATCAAGAAATATCAGTGTGGTGAATGTGAATTTGCTTTCACTCAAAAACTGAGTCTCAAAAGTCATATAGATTCTGTTCATTTGAAAATCAAGAAATATCATTGTGGTGAATGTGAATATGCTTCATCTGATAAAGGGAATCTCAAGAGGCATACAGAATCTGTTCACTTGAGAATCAAAAAATATCAGTGTGATCAATGTGAATTTGCTTCATCTGAAAAAGGTAATCTCAACCAGCATATAAATTCTGTTCATTTGAAAATCAAGAAATATCAGTGTGGTGAATGTGAATTTGCTTCAATTAAAAAAGGGCATCTCAAAATGCATATAGATTCGGTTCATTTGAAAATAAAAAAATTTAACTGTCATCTTTGTGAATATGCTTCAACTGAAAAAAAGAATCTCAAGAGGCATATAGAATCTGTTCATTTGAAAATCAAAAAATATCAGTGTGATGAATGTGAGTACGCTACAGCTCTGAAGGCGAAACTGAAACAACATATAGAAGCTGTTCACTTGAGAATCAAAAAATATCAGTGATTCATTCCAGTAGACTCTGTTCACTTGAATATAAAAAAATTCAATTGTCATCTTTGTGAATATACTGCAGAGCAGAATGTTGATCTCAAAAGACATATAGATTCTGTTCATTTGAAAATCAAGAAATATCAGTGTGGTGAATGTGAATATGCCTCAGCTACTGCAAGATTTTTGAACAATCATATAAAATCTGTTCATGTGAGGCACCAGTGTCACATATGTGAATATACATCAGTTCACAAAGATGATCTTAAACATCATGCATATTATGTACATTTATTGTGATTTTAATGGTAGCTCTAAAGGGCATATATTTTATAATTTGATTAATACATTTACAGTAAAGGCTTTGTGTTATTCTTGAAAATTTCTCAAACTAATGGATCAAGATAATTAGCATAAGTGCTCTCCAAACAAAAATCAATTATGCGTGATTATTGATTGCTCTATATCCAAATCGGATATTATAGAATTTTTATCATTTTTGGGTGCCTAAAATACACCAATTGAATCTCACTGTTTGGAAAATTTTTACACCAACTGAGTGTTTTTCACCATGGATTATACTAAATACGTACAGTAAAATAATGAAGGGGGCAAAAGTGAAATATGCCATAATTTTTTGAATCACATTTATTACCTGCGAAATTCTTGTTAATATTAGTTATTGCATTTTTGTGCGTATGTTCTGGGGAACAGCGTGCTATCGTTTTGTCCAAGTGTCTGTTATTTTCGAATTTTGAGACGAAAATTTTCTCAAACGTCTAGGTTGACTCGCTGTCAAATTCGATTCTGTCCGGCAGGCCGTCCGTCGAATCCTACCGACTTGTAAATTTCAGGGTTGGTTGCACTTTAAAAGCCGAAAGTTAGGTTCGTTAATGGGCGAAAGCGTTTGATGTTTTTTGGTTATTTCCATGCTATTTCGAGAACTGCTCAAGCGATTGAATTGAAACTTGGCAGTTGCTTGGAGTATAGGGACTAGCAATTTTTGGCAAAATTTTGTTGAGATCGTGCTGTCACTAAATAAAAAAAACTAGAAAAGCACTGACGTGAAGTCAGCAGCTTTTACGCGCTTGTTCACATTGCGAAATGGTGACTTGGAAATTTCAATGAAATATAAAAATTTTAAAACATTTTTTTAATTTAATTTAATTTTTCCATGGAAAATTCTTCTTATTTGCACTGTTCATATTCCAACCAAGTTTCATTTCGATCAGATAAATATTCTTCGAGTTATTCGAGTTAATTTCAAATGGCTGTAGCACAAAAACCATTCGACAGATTTGGCCCATTAACGAACTAACCGAGATATTCAGAATCTTAAACTAACCTGAAAATTTCAAGACTCAAAGTCCTTCCATTCGAAAGTTTCAGCGCTCACGGCCGGACGGACAGAATCAATTTTGACCACGGATTCTTCATCAGTGAGTCCAATCTAGTCGTTTGAGACCAATTTCGGCTCAAAATTCGAAAATTACAGACATCGTGGCGAAATGAAAACGCGCTGTTCCCAAGAACAAGCGCGTAAAACCTAGAAAAGCACTGAGGTTGAGTCAGGAGCTTATAAGCTCTTGTTCCGTTGCCGAAGCGATCATCTATACAGGGTCCTGCAATAGTGCGTTAGGCTTCCATAGCTGCCAAACCAGACGTTTTAGAGATTTAGTTGGAAAGCATTCCCTTTGTACTTTCAATTCTGCATCTCAGGAAATTATTTTCTAATATACAGAGATTTCTTTTAACTTAAGAATTTGGCATGTCATCGTTCCTAAATGACCAATCTCTCCTATGCAGGGTGTCCGTTATCAATGTCCAAATATGAAGAATTTCAAATTGTTTTTTCTCGATTTTTTCAAATGTAACACCCTGTATTTTTTCCATGATGATGTACACAGTTCCCTGTTCCCTAGAACTAGCGCGTAAAAATATGTCGGATTTCGTGGTTTTTTCCTCGGTATGCAAGTTTTTTCCAAAATTACTCAAAAAAAACCTATAAAAGCACTGACGAGAAGTCAGCAGTTTTTGCACGCATGTTCAAAGGATATCACCAAAAGTAAATATGCGTGCAAAAGCTGCTGACTTCACGTCAGTTCTTTGCTAGGTTTTTTATTCCTGATATTCAACCCAGAAGAAAAATATTTGGCAACAAAATCCTGAAACAGGTCAATTTTTGTTTCACTTTTACCAAATTTGTATGCATTTTTGAAGGATTTTTGTTGCACCCTGTGCCGTCCCCATCAACCCTCTGAATTTTTTGAGTAGGGAAAGTGGGTCATGTGGTACATTTTTGGCAAGGTCTTTGTATCTTTTATAGTCGTACAGAAATTTTCAAGAAAAAAATTTTTTTGAAGAATTAGTTAGCTCAAAGAGGTTTTCCCTATTTGCACTTTTAACCCCTTTCAACCTCCTCACGTGAAAAATTAGATTGTGTGAAACACTGTCCTTCAGTTAAGATCTCAAGTAAGTATCTTATTAGTACCTTTCTACTAGAGTTACTTACTCGCCATTTCGCGATGTGAACAAGCGCGTAAAAGCTGCTTACTTCATGTCAGTGCTTTTCAAGGTATATTCAGGAAGTTATTGTTTTTACGACCGCCCTAACCGCCGATAGTAAACAAAATATCTTCCGGAAGAATCTACTTAGAGACTTGATACTTGCATTGTAGGTTTGGGGTTTGATTACGAAAGCCGAATTTGCGATTTGGTAAAATGCACCGGATGATTGCGCATTATAAATTTAATAATTCCAATATTTCCGAAACGACCAATCGTATCGAATTTATATCCGGTACTTCAATTAAAATGGCAGCTTGAAGATTCATGCGGAATTTCGTGAGTACCAAATGATTATTAGACCACCACCTACAAAATATATGAAAAACAATATGTTGAAATGTTTTTTTATTGATCTAATTGAACGATCATCAGGAAATTTTGAGACAAATTTACTGATCAGCAATTGACAACTAGTTACCAAGTTTCATTATCATCAGATTAGAATTTCTTGAGGCATTCCGGAAAAAAACAAGAAATTTAGCAATTATTTTTTAGGTTTTTATGGGTGTTCACTCCCAATTTCTGAATCAGAACTATTAAAAATTAAATGAAAATTGTTTTCTCATGAAAATTGCCCTTAAGGATTGCAGTATTAAACTATTTATCAAGGGCAGTTTCTTGCAGCAAAGATTGCCTAATGAACAATACAGAAACAATACAAACGATAAAGAAATAAAAAATAAGGTAAGACTCCAACAGGATATATTACGATTATGAGATGAGATAATTCATAATTTCTCCATATATGACTATTCCCATATTTTTTATTGTGTGAATATTTTATATAGGAATGAATTTGAAAAAAAAAAACAATTTGAGAAAATTCAATACACTTGTTGATCAAAAACGACGAAATCAATCCAAAAATTCCCACAATAATTGTTCAAAATTGAACATTTGAATATGCCTCCTAAATCTGCGCACTGAACATTTCCGCAAAATCAGTCGATTTTATTGGACCCACCAGCAGCTTATGCTCTTCTACCAACCAGAGGTCAAGAAACTCGATGCGCAGCTGATCAGCTGTAAAAAACACCTGCTTCCGTCAACAGCCTCTCAAAATCCATAGTGCGTAAGAATTCATTCCCGATCCCGATTCCCGATTCCGATTAGCTCTTGTTAAGACTATCATTTCGCTTTGCTTTGTTCTCCAAAATCAAATTGTTCTACTCACTTCAGATTATCAAGTATCATTGTTAAATCTTGTTAAGTTAGTGCAATTAGTGTGATAACCAGGTAAACAATTCATGTTATTCAATTCTGCTCCAACTACTCGTATTAATTTCTTATTCACATATTCACGTTCACATTGAATATGGGACACGTGTTGAAATGCAATCGATCATTAGTAGGATCGATTTTATATCGATTGGAGCTAGTTAGTTCCATTCGCTGTTGATAATTTTCCCTCGAAATTAATGTTAATCATTGTTCGATTCTTTCTAGTATGAGTAGAATTAATGTAGTAATTTTGCTCTGATCGAATAGTGATAAATGGACGCTCACACGTGTTCGTCTCCATTGTTATGTTAAATAAATTGATTAATTCAAACAGTAGCAATGCATATTTCTCTATTAATCGGAATCAATTTGAGTTTGGTCTGATCTCAATGAATTATACCATTTTCTAATCCAATAAATACCTGAATAATTCACCACTGATTGCACTGACGGTTTTTCACTCAATAATGATCTCCCTTAATTAATTAATTCAGTTTTCTTGAATTCCTACTCAATTAGACTTCTCATATTTAATATCTGATGACTGATTTCATGTTGTGTAATTCTCATATTATTCAGAACGTCTCACTTTTGATGGTGATAGTTAAATTATTGATTGCTTTAATTGTTAATCATTATCATTCATTTTTCCTGCTCCAATTATGTTCTGAAAATTGATATTTGTGAATTCATTATCAGCAACTCATATCTCAAAATGGCCATATGTCAAAATGGCGGAATGCAGTAATTTCTCCTCTCAGTTTATGAAAATGTACTTTCATATTTATCTTGTATAGTAGATCTCCCTTTATATTTGAAATGTGTATTCATTTTTGAAAACTCCAATTATTTGTAATTTTATAAAGACTCATTTTTGCTGCATTCTCATTGTCTACTCACATAATCATACATAGTCATTTTTAAATCGTACTCTCACTGTCTTAGCATTTTCTTTTAAGGTCATCACTGAAACCTTCTATTTTTCTGGTGGAATTTGCCCCACTCACTGATTTATTTGCTCTTATAATCCATCACTGTAAATGTCGTGTTGTTTGGTGACTAATTTGACTCCAAATTCCAATTTATGTATGATTATGTCTCTCAATTGTTTTATACAATGTATATATGTAAATAAATCGTTTTTAAACAATTTTATCCAACTCAATCATCTGTCACAGTCCACTGCTATTTAATTTGACAAAATCTGAACACCCGATTTTGAACATTTGGTCCTTCGAGCGGGATGATTGGGTTGGTTTACATTGTCATTGTTGTACTCTATATGAAAAACCAGTTCACAGATTGCTTGCCTAACACACCATTCGACCAACTCACCAATCAAGTTAAGATGCCCAACTCCACAGACAGCTTAAAGCCTGCGAAATCTGCTTCAGGCAGATCGTCACCGATCCAAATCACGGTCGAAGAAAGACCGCCATCTCCATCGACCCGCTCCCAAGGGATTCCGACAGAACTCCAGTTGAAGATGAGCACTCAAATGAACCGTATGAAGATTCTGAAGGAAATCTATATTATGGTCCATGAGGCCTCATCAGTATGGTGCGAGGAGGACTTGAAGCTAGTTGAAGAAAGATTGGAGGAACAACACAAGAAGTTTCTTCAGACACACTCCCATTTTGAGGTATCGTGGCCTATAGCTCACATAACCCATCACTATTTTTCAGAAAATGTCTTCTGCGATGAAGAGACCATCTACTCCACCATCCGCTCCAAGTTGATAACTCTCAAAAAGAAATTTTTGAGCCCTTCTTCGTCGTTTTCTCATCCTAAATTACCAGATATTTCGCTCCCACTGTTTTCGGGCAACTATGCCGCATGGCCCGCTTACCGGGACATGTTCAACTCCATTATCAGAGAGAATCCCACCATTTCTGATGTGGAAAAATTATATTACTTGCGATCAACACTTTCCGATTCTCCACTAAAGTTGATATCTGGCCTTGCCATCACTGGCGCGTGTTTCTCAGTCGCTTGGGATCACCTTACTTCTCAGTATGAGAATACCCGTCTTTTAATAACCGCTCAACTTGAAAAGTTCTTTGCTCCACCTCCTAAATCTAAACATACGGCATCTTCTTTAAACAACCTTCTAACCACTGTGAAGGAGAGCATCCATAATCTCCAGGCCTTAGGCCAAAACCTCAAACAATGGGATTGCTTGCTGGTGCACTTGGTCGTGCGACAACTGGATAGATCAACGCAAGAAGGTTGGGAGTCCTCTCTTGGGTCTTCTATCATTTATCCCTCTTTCAGCGAGCTTATGAAATTCCTCCACTGAAAAGCTCGTTCTCTAGAATGGCTTGAGGCTCAGCCTTCGACCTCCACCCAAATGCCACCTTCCAGACCGGTTTCGAAAGGACAGCGCAGTGTCCATCACGGATCGGCTACTGATCAGAACCCTATCAGATACTCTTGTGACGACTGTGAAGGTAATCATTACATTGTCACATGTCCCCAATTCCGCTCCAGGACAGCTGAACAAAGATACAGCGTAGTATTGAGAAGACAGTTGTGTTTTAACTGCCTTGGTCGGCATAATAAAAATCAATGTCGTTCCACAGCGACATGTCTTGTCTGTCAACAGAAACATCATTCGATGGTGCATGATGCTGTCAGTAAGAAGGGAAGTAATCCGCCCAACTCCAACTCTCCAAAGGTTACTCCAACCAGATCTGCTCCAAGTAAAGGTGCCTCCAAATCAAGCCACCAAGCCTGAAGTGTTCAGGCAGTCATCAAGAATCCTCCTCACCAGAAAGTTAGCGCTCATCAGAAGGCCAGCGCCCATCAAACTCTACTAGCGACCGCACTAGCCAGTGCTGTCACTCCAATTACAAATATTCCACTTCCCAACAAATGGCAAGTCAGATCAAGGTTCCTCGTCAGAAGTCCAACATCACAGTTGTTGGTATAAATGGATCCATTGCCTCCCATACCAAAGGAATGATTGCTTTAACACTCCAATCAATAATTAATTGTTCTGAGATTACTGTTAATGCACATATTGTTTCTTCTCCACTTACAATATTGCCTTCTTTTCAATGTTCCAATATGAATTGGCCTCATATAAATCAGTTACAGCTTGCCGATCCACAGTTTCTCAAGTCCCGAGAAGTCGATGTGATCCTTGGTGCTGATGTTTATGGTAATATCATTCTCCCACAAATCAAGAAAGGTCCAGACACCACAATGCCTATCGCCCAACTTTCAATATTTGGATGGTTGGTCCTTGGCCCTGTCAACCCTCAACAGTTTGAGTGTCCAACCTATCGGTCGTTTTGCCATTCCACTGAAGAAGATGATTTGCACCAGCTCCTCACCAAATTCTGGGAACAAGAAGAAGTCGCTCCTTCAAGTGATGTGTCACTGACTCCTGAAGAAATGAAGTGTGAATCCAATCGACCCACTCCCGCCATGCATCTGGAAGGTATATTGTCAAACTTCCTCTAATTTCTTCTTCCGATCTGCTAGGACCCTCAAGACCTCGAGCATTCCGATGTCTACAAAGTCTCCAGCGAAAGTTTGCCAAGAACTCCGAGTATCGCCTTATGTATTCCCAATTTTTAAAAGAATATGAGCAACTGGGTCACATGAAAAGGGCACCTCAAGTCGAAGCTCCAGTAAGATATTTTCTGCCACACCATGGAGTTCTCAAGCCAGAAAGTACCTCCACCAAACTAAGAGTCGTTTTCAATGGTTCCAGTTCAACCTCAACAGGCTATTCCCTCAACGACATTCTGCATACCGGAGCAAAGCTTCAGCTCGACGTAGTTGATGTCTTATTTTGGGTACGTCGATTTAATTATGTCTTCTCCACAGATATCACTAAGATGTATAGACAAATCATGGTCCATCCAGATGACTGGAATCTCCAACTAATTCTCTGGCTCGACAACGACAACAACATTGTTCCCTACCATCTCACGACTGTCACGTATGGTACTAAGTCTGCACCGTTCCTAGCAATTAGAGTTTTGCTACAGTTGATTCAAGATGAAGGTCACAAGTATCCGTTTGCAATTCCACCTCTCACGAAAGGACGTTATGTTGATGACATATATGGAGGTGCTGACTCCCAAGAAGAATTAATCAAAATCGCAACCGACCTGAAGAATCTCTGCATGGCGGGCGGCTTCCCACTGGCAAAATGGCAATCCAATACCTCCAGCCTACTCCAGATGATTAACGAAGAAACCATCTCTCATTATCCAATCTCATTTGATGACTGCCCTACTTCAACCAAAATACTAGGACTTATTTGGTATCCACAACAAGATTACTTCTCATTTAGAATTAACACAGTTGACTCCAATTCTATAACTACTAAACGTTTAGTTCTCTCCCACATTGCTAAGATTTTTGATCCACTAGGTTTTGTATCCCCTGTGACCATCAGAGCGAAGATGTTATTGCAAGAACTCTGGCTCCACAAGTTAACATGGGATGAACCGTTACCAGCTCCCTTATCGCTGAGATGGTGTATCATCAGAGAAGACCTCACATTGCTGGCCAGCATCAAAGTTCCACGTTGGATTGGTACCGAAAATAACGTACGACTAGAACTTCATGGCTTTTCTGATGCTTCCCAATTGGCTATGGCTACGGTCATTTATTTAGTTGTCCATTCACCGTCTGCAGGATCCAAAGTTGCACTCCTCTGTTCCAAAACCAAAGTATTGCCTCTAAATAAACTCACTATCCCGAGACTTGAATTGTCTGCTGCTCTTCTCCTATCCAAATTGTTTAATTATGTTTACTCTGCTCTAGATCTAGACATCACACAAGCAACTTTGTGGACGGACTCATCTGTTTCTCTCGCATGGATCAAAAGTCACCCTTCCCGCTGGAAAGAATTTGTACGGAACCGAGTAACGCTTATCCAAGAACTTACTCCAAGGGCCCATTGGAGATACATTTCCTGCAAAGAAAACCCAGCAGATTGTGCATCAAGAGGCATCACATCCAATCAACTCCTCAACAACTCGCTATGGTGGACGGGACCATCATGGCTTTCCAAGTCAGAAGATTCTTGGCCACAACGTCAGCCGGCTGTGACAAGTGCCTGTGAGTCTGAATTCAAACCTATCTCTTTGTTCGTTATGACGAACCCTAATTGTCGCTGGGATTTGATTTCCAGGTATTCCTCCCTAAATCGATTATTACGTATCACGTCTATTTGTTTCAGAGTCGTCTCCCGACTCAATAAAATTCCTAACACTTCTCTTGCCACTCCATTAAATTCAGCTGACTTGGAAAGATCCAGAATATTTTGGATCAAAGAAACTCAATCTGCTCACTTTACCCATGAGCTCAAATCCCTTACGTCTAATTTGTCTTTTCCCAACTCCCATATGTTTAATCGTCTCACACCCTTTCTCGATCAGGATGGAGTTATTCGTGTTGGAGGACGAATAACTAATTCTTTACTGGATCCAGATAGCAAGCATCCTGCTATTTTGCCCCGACACTCCCTATTAACTAATCTGATTATAGATGCAGCACATAAGCGTACACTGCATGGAGGTACTCAGATTACTTTGTCAACCATCCGACAACAATACTGGATCATTGGAGGAAGAGCCCCAGTGAAATCCCATATTCTAAGATGTGTCATATGTGCAAGACAGCGAGGTATCCGAGCTCAACAACTCATGGGACAATTGCCAGCACCGAGAGTTGTACCCTCTCGTCCATTTTTCCACACTGGTGTGGATTACGCAGGCCCGCTCACAATTAAAGCATGGTAAGGAAGAGGCTCCAAAACGTACAAAGGTTGGGTATGTGTGTTTGTCTGTTTTGCAACTTCTGCTTTCCATTTGGAAGTTGTAAGTGATTACTCCGCCGACTGCTTTATTGCTGCATATATTAGATTTACAGCTAGACGTGGCATCTTCCATACATTGTATTCAGATTGTGGTACCAACTTCATGGGAGCCGATGCAACCCTCAAAGACCTGTTCACCAGAAGTTCCTCCAAAAGCAAGATTCTCACCGACCTCCTCATGCAAGATGGAACGAATTGGAGTTTCAATCCACCTGCAGCACCTCACATGGGTGGAAAATGGGAATCCACCGTCAAATCGTTCAAGTTCCACTTCAACCGTACTGTGCGAAATCAAGTCCTCACCTTCGAAGAACTGATGACGTTACTCAACCAGATTGAAGCAATCCTCAACTCCAGGCCCCTGGAACCACTAAGCGATGATCCCGAAGATTGTTCAGCATTGACACCAGGACATTTCCTTACTGGTACCGCCCTAACTACATTGCCTGAGCCTTCCCTCGAAAGCCTCTCCACATCACGACTGTCAAGGTGGCAGTTAATCCAACAAAGAGTTCAGCAATTCTGGTCCATATGGTCTGCCTATTATCTCCAACGTCAGTTATCCATATCAAAATGGCACCATCCATCCCATGAAATCAAGGTTGGTTCCCTCGTTCTAATCACCGATGAAAGACTCTCACCATGCAAGTGGCCATTAGGGCGAATAATGGTTCTGCACCCAGGTCAAGATGGACTGGTTCGAGTAGTTACCCTCAAGACTTCCACCTCCACGTTGACCAGACCAATCACAAAGCTAGCTATTCTACCTATTCCAAGTTCCGAAGAAGATGGTACAAGGAAGGATATCCCACTCCATGAGTAATAATCACCAACGCTGTTGGTGATGGCGGCCGGAATGTTCAAAATTGAACATTTGAATATGCCTCCTCAATCTGCGCACTGAACATTTCCGCAAATTCAGTCGATTTTATTGGACCCACCAGCAGCTTATGCTCTTCTACCAACCAGAGGTCAAGAAACTCGATGCGCAGCTGATCAGCTGTAAAAAACACCTGCTTCCGTCAACAGCCTCTCAAAATCCATAGTGCGTAAGAATTCATTCCCGATCCCGATTCCCGATTCCGATTAGCTCTTGTTAAGACTATCATTTCGCTTTGCTTTGTTCTCCAAAATCAAATTGTTCTACTCACTTCAGATTATCAAGTATCATTGTTAAATCTTGTTAAGTTAGTGCAATTAGTGTGATAACCAGGTAAACAATTCATGTTATTCAATTCTGCTCCAACTACTCGTATTAATTTCTTATTCACATATTCACGTTCACATTGAATATGGGACACGTCTTGAGATGCAATCGATCATTAGTAGGATCGATTTTATATCGATTGGAGCTAGTTAGTTCCATTCGCTGTTGATAATTCTCCCTCGAAATTAATGTTAATCATTGTTCGATTCTTTCTAGTATGAGTAGAATTAATGTAGTAATTTTGCTCTGATCGAATAGTGATTAATGGCCGCTCACGCATGTTCGTCTCCATTGTAATGTTAAATAAATTGATTAATTCAAATAGTAGCAATGCATATTTCTCTATTAATCGGAATCAATTTAAGTTTGGCCTGAACTCAATGAATTATACTATTTTCTAATCCAATAAATACCTGAATAAATCACCACTGATTGCACTGACGGTTTTTCACTCAATAATGATCTCCCTAAATTAATTAATTCAGTTTTCTTGAATTCCTACTCAATTAGACTTCTCATATTTAATATCTGATGACTGATTTCATTTTGTGTAATTCTCATATTATTCAGAACGTCTCACTTTTGATGGTGATAGTTAAATTATTGATTGCTTTAATTGTTAATCATTATCATTCATTTTTCCTGCTCCAATTATGTTCTGAAAATTGATATTTGTGAATTCATAATCAGCAACTCATATCTCAAAATGGCCATATGTCAAAATGGCGGAATGCAGTAATTTCTCCTCTCAGTTTATGAAAATGTACTTTCATATTTATCTTGTATAGTAGATCTCCCTTTATATTTGAAATGTGTATTCATTTTTGAAAACTCCAATTATTTGTAATTTTATAAAGACTCATTTTTGCTGCATTCTCATTGTCTACTCACATAATCATACATAGTCATTTTTAAACCGTACTCTCACTGTCTTAGCATTTTCTTTTAAGGTCATCACTGAAACCTTCTATTTTTCTGGTGGAATTGGCCCCACTCACTGATTTATTTGCTCTTATAATCTATCACTGTAAATGTCGTGTTGTTTGGTGACTAATTTGACTCCAAATTCCAATTTATGTATGATTATGTCTCTCAATTGTTTTATAAAATGTATATATGTAAATAAATCGTTTTTAAACCATTTTATCCAACTCAATCATCTGTCACAGTCCACTGCTATTTAATTTGACAAAATCTGAACACCCGATTTTGAACATCAACAGTTTCAGGCCCGACTTCTTAAAGGAAGTTTCTCTCACCCTAACTCCAAATTTTTTCCCGGGCTGTAGAAATCTATGGGAAGGGACATTTGAGTTTGCTTTTCCTCAGTAAAAGCACTTGTAAAATCACACAAACGCCAAGAAAAATGCATAAACGTTCTCATTTTCTTAACATTTCTTTTAACTTGTCAATGATAATGTCTGTACCTCGGGTTACTCGGATAGTCACCAGAGGGAGTAGCGCTTATCTTCATTCGCCAATAGGATTCTCCGTACGCCTGTAATCGTGCCTAAGGCCGGTAGGACGGACAGAATCGATTTTGACACCGGATCCGTCGCATCAGTGAGTCCTACCTATTGGCTTGAGACCAATTCCGGGAAAAATTCGAAAATTACAGACATTTCGACTGCGAGGAAGCGAGATTGTCATAGTGACATGGGTGAAAATAGTTGAAATTATTTAGATATTCAAATTAGATTACTTCTTATTGTAACATGGACGATAGCACACTGTTCCCCAGAACATGCACGGAAAAAATATTCTTCGTGAATGAGATCATAGAATATGTATTTTTTCGCGCCTGCTCTATGAAACGGCGTGCTACTGTTTTGTCCAAATTTCTGTAATTACCAATTTTTTTTTCGAAAATAGTGTTAAACGACTCTTTATTTTTCACTGATGAAGAATCCGATGTTTAATTCAATTCTGTTCTGCCGGCCGGCCATTCGTTGCCCCAATAAATTTTGAACTTGAAATTTAATTTTTAGTTTCGTGTGTAATATAAATTTGAAATTTTGAGGTCATTTCCTCACTATCTCAAGAGGCTCTGACGCGATCAGACTGTGACTTCGCAATTAGTCGTAGAAAACGGACGCACAACTTTGTGCGAAATTTCGTGAGGATCGAATCGTGAAAAAAATCTCGAAATAAATCCTCCATTGATCGGCTTCAAAGAAATTCGACACTTAATTGTAAATATCTTACAATAGTATGAATTTCACCAGATCTAATAGATTATAGCTCAATTCATTTTATTCAGCGGAATTAATTGTATCGACTTGACAAAGCGACCTAAGCGCCAAAACAAATTCTCTATTAATCGGATTTTAAAGAAATTCGACACATAATTGTAATTGATATTTTACAATAGTGTGTCAAATTTCAGTTTGATTTGATACTTTTATCGGTATCTATGATATATCCGTGATGATTCGAAAAATACTGACGCACACGATCCTAATGAAACTAGATAACTAGTTGGTAAATGTTGATGCGCAAACTTGTGCAAAATTTCGTGATGATTGCGTAATTAAAATAATTTGAAAAAATTTAAAACATGCTTTTTCGAATATTTTGAATTTTGCGAATTTATAACCATATGATCCTCACGAAACTTTGCATAATCCTCTAGCTGCCATTTTTCATTCAAGTACTGGATAAAAAAATTCAATCCAAAAATTTTTTCATATATCCTAAAACATTCGTTAGGCTCAGATAAATTCCAAATAAATATATTTTTTCACAATTATCTTTGAATAAAGGACAACAGAGGAAGGAGTATAACGCTATTTTAGTTTGTATATATCACTGCGACGTAGGCGCCCATATTGAACCTCAGTATGACTCATGTTAGTTAGTTTCTTCATTGAGTATTAAACATGAAAACAGCAAATTTTACACAAAGGTTTATTATTTTCTTAGTTAAATAACCCAATATACCATTGATAACTTAAACAACTTAGAAACGAATGCGATGATTCATTTTCGACATTATTGGAAATTTGCATCGTTTTTCTTTATAACTCAGGAACCACTTGTCGGAAATCATCCGGGTAAAATCATCACGAAATTTTTTACAAGTTTGCGCATCAACATTTACCAACTAGTTATCTAGTTTCATTAGGATCGTGCGCGTCAGTATTTTTCGAATGATTACGGAAATATCGATACCGATAAAAGTATCATATCAAACTGAAATTTGACGCACACACTATTATAAAATATCAATTACAATTATGTGTCGAATTTCTTTAAAATCCGATCAATGGAGAATTTGTTTTGGCGCTTAGGTCGCTTTGTCAAGTCGATGCAATTAATTCCGCTGAATAAAATGAATTGAGCTATAATCTATTAGATCTGATGAAATTGTTTTCCAAATTATGAATCAGATATTTGAAATGATGGATTCTTACTAATACATAAGAGGAGTTCAACAAATTGTGGAACATCTACTCATTAATAATATGAAAAATATATGTGTTAGGGAATAATATGGGGTTTATTGTTAGAATACTTTAATGAATACAAGAAGTCATTGTGAAGCCAAAACAACGGTAAAAACAGAACGGGAGATTGATATATTACTCATGGATTTTATGGATAGTTTGGATCTTCTTCTATGAAAACATGGTTTATAAATTTTGTATGTACCCAACTCCTCTAATTAATATTCAACCCAAAAGTTATGAATTTGTTACATACTTGTGAAAATATTTCGAGGAAATGTTCATGTTTATTATTATTGAAATATAAGTTATTCACTTTGCAGTTCATGTTCATACGAATTCATTAGAGGAATTTCAAACTCGACAAATTAATCGTAATATATATCATTACAAATGTTTCCTATAGGTATTTTTGACTACGCAACTCTGGAGGACTTCTTCTCTATGAACTAAATATTGAAATAATAAATACCTCTTTTAATGAATAGGTATTCAAAAATATCAAGTTTCAGACGTTTGTATTATTTAGAGACGAAGGAAACATTTATATAAATTTTCGCCATTCTCACTGAATGAAATGAATGATTAATCATAACTTGAATTTGTCAAAATGAATTTATTTTCGGAAATTCTTGAAAATAATGTATGGTCCAACTCGGAAATTGAAAAAAGCTTTGATTTGACCAGTTTGATATCAAATGTCGGTTACTTCTGAATATATTTCAGATTTTATATGGCATCCCAACAAACACAAAATACAGCAATTGTGCAGTTACTGCATTACAAGTGCCACCGGAATGCAGTACATAAAATGTTGTATTGAAACTGCTCAATCTCTGCATTGGTGATACTGCTTTCCTAGATGCAGTCTTTTAAATACAGCTGCTGTACAGCTCTTGTACAACAAAATCGAAATGCTGTATGAGACAACGCTGTCTCTGTCTTTGATGCTATACCACACACCTACTATGCCGGTTGAGCCGTTGTCAATCGTCGTCGTCGGCCATGCTGTTTTGTAACGGAAATTTGTTCTTTGTGTCGTTTTTGATTCAAGCTATTTGAACTGACTGTTTATTTCAAGTTGACTGTGTTGCAAGTGCGAAAAACAAGTGTATCGACATGATAAATTCCCGAAAAAACGAAATAACGATAGGGCCAACTAAGAATCAGAATTTCAAAGTACTAACATCAATGAAGGAATTTTAGGTATTTTATTCACACAAGATAAAACTTTTTTTGTTTATTAACTCATTTTTCTTCACTTTAAGTTGCTGTACGCAAAAATAGAGGGAGCAAAAATGATATATTGAATTGAATGAAATATTGTTATGAATCTAACTGTTGTTTGATTTTGAATAATTTGAATATGAATTTTGAATTTGATTTAAATTTTGCGCGGCTTTCTGTCTCTTTCTCAGGTGGATTCTATGACGTGAAATAATATTTTATATAATTTCGAATAATAATATTTAATGAAATAAATTAAAGGAAATCGATTCAAATGCTGAACTAATTAAAAACCTAACTCAAATAATTAAATTTAAAAAGTTATAATAATGTCTCTTTTTCTCTCACCCACGGTGTTTTTAGTCTATGTCACTTTTTTAATTGATGTTCTTCTGTGGTTCGGAATTTCTGGTTATATTTGATGTTCTGTGGGTTAACCTCCAAAGTTCGTCTTGTTTATTTACTGCATAGACCTATAAAACTATATGGACATGGCTTAAAGAGAGAGGAAGCGGGCCGACAAAGAGGGAACTAGGGCGGGCCAAACCATCATAGAATACGGCAAAAATAAGACAGATCAGTTTGAAGCCATAGACTATAATTGGGATCTTCTGCGAAGATGCCATCGCCCTAACGGATAAATTTGGAACCTGTCCAAGCTAGTAGTTTTATGTAAACAAACCTTAGAAATGTGGTGGAGAACGAATATTTATTAAGAAGAGCTTGAATATTTAAAGAAATCATTATAGTTTTATGTAAGATTTCTGAGAAGGAACTTTTCGTTTGGATAACGATATGGAATCGTACTTTAAATCGTTCCTGGAGGATAATTTCGGTGTTATTTTAGTGTATGTTGCTTGGTGGATCAAAATAAACCAATATCTAAGTTTCCTTGAATTTCTGGAAAAATAGGCATCTCAATAAGTAATTTAAGGACTCTTATTTATGTGAAGAAGTGCTGAATGCAGGCTATATTATGTAGTAAATCTAGAATCAGTCCAAATGATATGACTTGTTCTTTCTTTACAAACGAGTGAATCAATAAAATGAAAACAAGATTTTCTGCTTTAGTTCTTTTGCATCGTATTTCTAAAGAAAAGGAAACAGATAGACATATAATTGATTTCATTTTCATATAACAGCAGCTCAAGATACACATACAAAATGAAAAATGTCACAGCCGGTTCAACCTACCTATATAAGGAAATGAAAAGTATTGATGTATTTATATGAGTAACTTCAGCTATTATTAACTCTAACAGTATATCTAGTTTTTGTCAGATTTTCAACCAGATCACTCTTTTAGAATATGATTTTGTGTAGTATGTGAATTAGGTAGCTGCAGAAGTGCTCGGTAGTTTCTCTGCAGCATTTTCCTTCGAAATTCTCTCATTTTTATTTACACCTGAAAACATCATGACATGAAGTTGTTTCGAAATGAATACATTGTAGGTAATTTACCTTTATGAAAATAAACATCTTCAGAGAAATGCAGTGAACATACTTTCGGGTATTTCGTGACCTGTTTTCCAATCTTCAATTTCTAAAGCTAGGCCTTTCTTCTATCATTGAGTTGCCTGCCAAATGCTGTTTCCAAATTAACTTTAATTTCATTTGGCTTTGGAAAAAATGAAAACTAGAGCCACTAGATGATCCTTTCTTCTTTGACCATGAATAACATTGAGTTGAGGCACATAACAATAGTCATTTCGGGAAGATGCCATTCGAATTGATACGATCGAAATTTTTAATCGGAGAGAAAGGAATCGATTGATGAATGTTACAAACACTTTCGGTATTCCAAAATTTCAACTCGAAGAACAACACAAAGGCTCGAAAATGAACTCCAAATGTAAGCAAATTACGTTAGATTAACAGGCACGTCGAAAAACTACTAGCTTGGAAGTGTTCGAATTTCTATCACCAGAGGGCGTATCGCTTAGCAGTAGTTGCGAATAATGAATCTGTTTGAAATGCATTTTTTTCGAAAGTTTTGAAAGTCACATTTGTTTTCCAAAATATTTCAAAGCAGATTTTGATTTATAGTATAAAGACTGTATGTAAGATATAATTTTCGTGTTGTTTTCGTTTTTTGTGTTTTCGTAAGTTTTTGAATAGAAACCGGATTCACTGTCAAACGAATAATGGTGAATTCTTGTTGTGCCATTAATTGTACGAGGAGATATAAAAAAGGGGAAAACGTGAAATTCCATAAGTGAGTTTACCTTGCATGAATAACTGTGAATTTGTTCATTTTTTGCGCGCTTTTTGTTGGAAAGAAGAGCGCGATATCCTTCCGTTACAATGTCAGTATTTTTTGAGCAAAAAATTTTCTTACTGATGAAAAATTTGTGATCAAACTGGATTCTGTCCGCCCGCCTGGCAGGTCTGCGGTCTTGGTTTTATGATCGTTAACGAACTAAATCCCCGAAGAACTATTTTGATTGTGGTTGAAAAATGGGACTCAACTGCTTCTAGGGGTCAAAATAATTTTTATAATACTGGTCCGAAGTTTCGTTAATCATTATACATATATCATGCTCCCTTAAGATTTTGGAGTTATGGCCGGCTGATCATCTGTTTTTCCATAATTACTCGAAAGCTACACTCTGATGATCAAATCAATGAGGAATATCAGTTCGAGATAAAATACTGCACAGAACCAAAGACACACCATATAGAACAGTCATCATTCACGTTGTGAAGTTCAAAATTACCGCCATTCCGTGTTTTCTCTGATTGGCCGATTTCCTTCATGTCCCTGTCACTAGTCGCATGTTATTTTAATCGTGTATCTTTTCTATGGTCTGCCCGCTCCAGTTCCATCTCTCTCTCGGACCTCTCACTTGGTTCATTATCCCCATTCGACTCTTCAGAAATGGATTCGTACGCCGTGTCCAGAGAGTTTAATATGTCTATGATTTACTGCAAGTTCCAAGGGTTGACTCTTGAAATTAAATTTATCTGGCTCGATTTTTACTTGTTTGGATTTAATAACAATAACTGCTGGATTTTCTTTTCTGGTAAGTTTATTTTGGTTTTGCTTCAATATTCCATCTATTTTATTCTGATATGCTTCCAGGATGCCAGTCACTTTGATTCAATTTTGGTTTACTTTGGGTTTCTGACTGGAATATTACGATGTTTCGACAAATTTTTACGAGGAGCAGCTGCAGTCTTGACTATGGTTGAAAATGGACTGAATTCTCTGTGATGTCTTCCAAAAATGATGCTTTCGCAGTTTTCTCTTCAGAGGTAAGTTTTCCTTCTTCGAACCTGGTCTAGAAAATTCGGCCGTATTTTTCTCCGTATTTTGATGTGCCTCTTGCCTATATTCTAAATCTCTAATATATAAAATTTTTCAAATTTTTATGCCTAAATGTACACTTTTCTAAGTTAACAATTTCGTTTGCCTAGTATTCTTGAATTTCTACTTACAATCGCCAAAAAATGCTTTCATTATATTAAATAAACCCTATTTCTAAAATATAGCTGCAATTTTGTTTCTTCGGAAACCTGATAACTACATTATATGCAACTTATGGGTCGAGACATAACTTCTATCCTAAATTTACATTTTCTTTCAAATTCTACATCTAATTCTACTTATGATTGCTAGTTCTGTTCAATTCAAACCTGTAATGATAATTTTCAACAAAATATCACTTAAATTCCTCATAATTTCCTACTTTTTGACTAGATAAGGCAATTTTATAAAATTCAAGGTATTGATACAAATTCTTATACTTTCAGATCATGAGAAGCCTGTTGAGAAAGATGATTTGGAAGGATTATGTGCCCTGAATAAACTATTGAAATATTGGAATGAATTCTCTGGATTTGTTACTGGATCGTGATTGATTTGGACATTTCTTATATTTTATGATAGAATTTACTATGTTTGAGGCGTGGAATTAACTTAATTGTATATAATGATAAAAAAAGATTGAATATATGCATTTGTGTTCATTGGTAAGTTATTTTTTTCTGTTTCTTAAATACAGATTTAGAAAAAACCATAACAATATGTACTCATTCTAGAGGAATTAGAAAGGAACGAGAGAGAGACACCCAATAATATATAATATTTATGTTTGATATCGCCGGTATTTCAGTCAATTCTAGTTTTTTTCTATTAAAGTCATGTTCCTAGTGCAATATTTCTTTTATTTAGTTGAATTTGCTATGAACCACATTCCGTAATATGCTCAACATGAACTAGGTTAACCCGACTCCTAAGACAGCCAGTATATTTCAGGAATCAGGCTCACCTCCGAAAAGCCTATATTTTTTAAGTAATCGCATTGAAATTTTAAACATGCATACTATAGACTGTCTTTCATCGACTGAGGGTAAATAGAAAATTTTATTTTTTTTCGCTTCAACCGGAAATGGCCGAACGATTTTTTCAAAGAATGTTGTGTATATTTTTATATATTTGAATTCCATGCTGAGTTTTTGGTGAAATGTCGTGAAAAATTAAATAATTTGAATATTTTTTTGTAAAGTAATCATTATCTGGATACAGAAGAAATTGCAGAATTTTTTCTACCGTAAAGCATAAATGTCGAATATGCAAAAATATATACATCACATCATATAAGAAAATCAAAATTATTCGGCAATTTCTCAATAAACTGGAAGTCGTAGACCCTCTTTTTTCACATCTGTCGATGGTTAATAATTAAGTATCAACGTGCAAAGTTTCATTTCAATCTCTTAAAAAATAATTATTTTTCGGCAGTGAGTCTTATTCCTGTGAGTCTCGTTATACAGCCGAGCTTCTGCTGCTTTGTTGCTGCTTAGAAACTACATATCGAAGTAGCACAGTTGATGCATTATTACTACATACAAACTGCATTACAACGAGGCATAGCTCCTCCACAACTGCTGTATAGTGGCTGTACTTCGAATGCAGTTTGAGCTGTACAGTTTCGATGCAATTCCGCGGGACATATACGGTCCGTTTCGATACAGTTACTGCACCACCATCGCTGCACTTCAAGTGCAGCAACGCTGTACAGTTTTTGTACTCTTGCTGCGTTTTAGTGTTTGCTGGGATATTTCTCGATGTCGGCATCTTTCGGCAAAAACTGAAGTAGAACAAGTATTTTGACAACATTTGGACCTCATTTTGGACCCGAAATATGTCAAACAGTGTGCATATGCATCTATAATGTACCATAGATAATAGCACTTCTCTTATCGACAAGCGCTCTGGATTGAGCTTTGGTTCTGGTTTTGGTTCACTTTCGAATGAGATCTCTATTTTTTGATTGGCTGGTCTATGCCACTCAGCCAATCAGGAAATGGCATTTTAATGTAAACCAGAACCAAAAATCTAGAGCGCCTAACGTCTCTAACAAGAAGGCATTGTTGAAACAATGATGAAATGATGAAAGAATAATTTACCTCGATACCTATGATATTTCTTTTCATTTATCATAATACGAATGTATTAATTCGAATTATTTGGATTACCCGGGGATCACTTGATGACGAACACAGAATACAAATATATATGACGAAGAGATCATCAATATTTCGAAGCATATTCTATGGTTTTGATTGTCAACATAATCTAACCTTAAAGTTACACGTGATACGGTGTGATTATTTGCTTGTGTGCATAGACCTAATACTAGTGTGGGCAATACGAGCGTTCTATTTGACGATTCGGGGAGCTCGGAGCTGCCCAAGCGCATGAAATCCTAAGGTTGACGCGTTCTTTTTGATTGGAGCTTCGTGCATCTGAGCTCCTCCGACTACCTTCCCCTGCCCCCTCATGCACCAACCTCTGACAAGGGGCAGCAAGCTCTTTTGGGTTACGTCATATCATTTCTTTATATTTACAATAACATTTGTTCAGACATTCTTAACAAAATTAGTGAATTCAAAAATCCCTTCACTATTGGAGTAAAAAATACGTACAATAATAATGAAAATACAGAATAGTCAGAAACTATTTAGAATATTCGTCTGCAAGTGTAGTGTAGATCACAGCTGATCAATCAAAATAAATAACCGCGCATGTGCTGTGAGTTTTCATTGCTCCAAACCACTAATTTGCGTTCGATTTGAGAGTAGCTCAAGTGCAACAAACACTCAGCTACCCTGGGGCTTCAAACGCCAAAAAGAAAGCGCCTCATATAATTTATTCAGAGATAGATTTGCCTATTTCTAAGTGTCAGAAACAGCACTGTGAAAAACCTAGCGGTTAGATTCTCTGTGTTGCAAAATGGCGAATGCACACCTTATTCAATTAGTTTAGTATACAGGGTCTTTCACGAGGAACCTCACCCATATTTATACGGGAAACTACAGTACGTATTTTCATGAAATTCAGCACTTATAAGTATTTCACGATGCTGATGAAATCTAAAATATTTTCAAGGCATGAGCACCTCCGGTTTTTCCGGAAATGACGTCAACTTCCGTTTTTCAAATTAGAACACCATTTTTTTATTGCAGAAATAGATTCCTTAGAAAATTTCAATTTATTTTGATGTAACATTTTTCAGTTTTGGTTGGAAAATTCTCTCTGAGCGGGAAAATTCGAAAAAAAAATCGAAAATAGAGCTCCGCTGAAACAAGAATAACTTCGAGGTTTTTGGATGGAAAATTTTCATTTTTGGGATTTTTCAAGATGTAAGATTGATGTATCCACTTTAAAAATCGAAATCGCGATTCATGATACAGGGGGTGAAAAAATCGCTTTCAAAGTTAGGGATGACAAAATCGTGAAAAATCAATTTTTTCAAATTAGAACCCCATTTTTTAATTGGCAGATATTGAATCTACGTTAAAAAATAATGTGAGTGTATGCATCACACCCTTGCCCTAAAGTGGATATTTTCTGAGTTATTCACAAAAAACTGTTTTTCGTCTTGAATTTTCAGCTATTTCTTTTCCCTTCACGCCAAAAAGATGAAATTTTCAGGAACTGTTATTTGAACCATGCTGTAGATTTTTCACCCCTTCTTGAAACCGACTTCAAGTTACTATTAGGAGAACCATGGCAAACTCTCGCAGTTATAACTAGAGAAGATGCTCAAAGTTTTGACCGTTAATTTCTAGACATTTATTTATACGTCTCAGGAATGCTTCGTGCGTTGCTCTTCTTATTTCATCGGGAGGAAGAGATCTGCAAAAGTGTTTAAAAACCAAATTGAGTTTCAAAACTATGAATCTAAAAATCTAAACAAACCTGAACGCATTTCTGACTCGTTCTATGCAGTCCTCTTTATCAGTCAGGGGAGTTGAGTAGACAATATTTTTTATCCTACCCCAAACATAATAGTCTAAAGGAGTTAAATCGGGAGAACGTGGTGGCCAAAGATGTGGACCATTGTTCGCCAACCATCGATCTTCAAATAGCCTGTAGAGGATATTTGACACATTGAGTGAATTGTGTGGAGGCGCGCCATCTTGTTGATACCATAAGTCATTATGGTTCTGTACTAGCGGCTCAATTATTTGAGTCAATATGTCAGAATAACTATCTCCTAAGAGAGAACATTCTTTAAATAATGCAAACATGTGTAGTGTTCTATCTTACCAGTTAAAGTCCCATCATAAATGTGAACATCGAGAATTGCATTATTTTTGATGGCGCAAAAAACATTGAAACTCCAGGTCTCTTGAAAGTTCCATTGTCTGAAGTGGTGGTTGTTCTCTTCATCCCAATAATGACTGTTATGCCTATTGAAAGAACCATTCTTTGTGAATTTAGATTCATCTGTCCAAATTATACAGTCCAAAAAGTTTTCATTCTCTTGAAATCGAATCATCATAGCTTCGCAAAACACTGTTCTCCTGACGAAATCAGTTTCCTTCAAATGCTGTACCCTATTGAATTTATATGGGTGCATTTTATGTTTTTTTAAAATTCTCCAAACACTCGATTGAGATAATCCCAGATCAATCTCGGCATCTTTGAGAGAATTTTGAGGATTCACACGAAAATATACAAGAACTGTTATTTCGTTGTTCTCATCTTCTACTACACTTTTTTCTCTGTGTGTAGTTTTCTTAACGAAAGATCCGACATTTCTCAAGTTTGTCATGGTTCTGTTAATAGTATCTCTCGTTGGTCTGGGTCGGTCAGGAAACCTCTCAATGAACAGTCGAATCGTTCTATCTACAACTTTATTACATTCTCCATGAAGTAGAATGAGATTTAAATAATCTTCAATGGTAAAATTAGGCATAGTGATCGATTTTATAACTTAATACGAATTATCACCAAATTATTAGTAAACACAAAATGCTACTGAATAAAGAGGAATTTGGCAGATGTAATTAATGATATCTATCATAAAAAAAAATAATGTAAAACATGGTAAGTTTTTGCATATGGTTCATAAGGAATTATTTATTTATCACTGGAAAGAAAACCGATGGCCGATTAGTTGAAATAAAGAGGTTTCCGATACAAATTCGAATCCAAATTCGCCATCTATTTAGGAACAACCTGTAACTTTTTTCTCTTGCATATTAGGGTAGTAAAATCTAAAACATGGTTTAAGTAACAGTTCCTGAAAATGTCATCTTTTTGGCGTGAAGGGAAAAGAAATAGCTGAAAATTCAAGACGAAAAACAGTTTTTTGTGAATAACTCAGAAAATATCCACTTTAGGGCAAGGGTGTGATGCATGCACTCACATTATTTTTTAACGTAGATTCAATATCTGCCATAAAAAAATGGGGTTCTAATTTGAAAAAATTGATTTTTCACGATTTTGTCATCCCTAACTTTGAAAGCGATTTTTTCACCCCCTGTATCATGAATCGCGATTTCGATTTTTGAAGTGGATACATCAATTTTACATCTTGAAAAATCCCAAAAATGAAAATTTTCCATCCAAAAACCTCGAAGTTATTCTTGTTTCAGCGGAGCTCTATTTTCGATTTTTTTTTCGAATTTTCCCGCTCAGAGAGAATTTTCCAACCAAAACTGAAAAATGTTACATCAAAATAAATTGAAATTTTCTAAGGAATCTATTTCTGCAATAAAAAACTGGTGTTCTAATTTGAAAAACGGAAGTTGACGTCATTTCCGGAAAAACCGGAGGTGCTCATGCCTTGAAAATATTTTAGATTTCATCAGCATCGTGAAATACTTATAAGTGCTGAATTTCATGAAAATACGTTCAGTAGTTTCCCGTATAAATATGGGTGAGGTTCCTCGTGAAAGACCCTGTATAATAACATGTTATTTCAGGTCTATGCTTGTGTGTGATGACAGTTTCATCAAAGCAATGTTCAATATAGCTAGATTTATAACTAAGTGTGAATAAGATAATTGAGGTTCTTCATAGACAAACAAGAGTCAAATTTATAGTTGTATTGCAGGGATTAAATTGTATATATACTTATATTCACCATGCAAGTTTCCGACATCAATAACGTTAAAATCTACAATTTGAGTTCAGGAAAATCGCTTCCAGAGGTAAATACATGAATGTGTGAAAATGTTTTCGAGGAAGTAAATTCAAAGTTGAAATTTTAGTGGTTATCTGAGAGAAAACGAAGAGCCCTACTCAAGAAAGATGTGGATCTACGACGAAGAATAGAACTCATTCAAGACTTCGATATGCCAGATCTGAGTAATACGGTCAAAATAACCCCTGATGGTCAGTACATCTTAACAACAGGAATTTACAAACCTCGAGTAAAATGTTTCGATGTGAATAATTTATCTCAAAAGTTCGACCGATGTTTTGATTCTGAAGCTATAGCATTTGAAATATTGAGTGATGACTTTAGTAAGGTGAGTATTTAAACCATTTGAATGTTTGATCTGTAGCGCCTCATGACAAGTGTTTAACAGGAAAGTGTGCGGTACCAAGTCACTGAAACGTTTGCTTGTTTCATGCACATTCTGTAACTATATAATACAAGGTGTTTTCATGCAATAATTAAATTCTAGAAATGAACTGATATGAAACCAGGAGTGTTTGAACAATTTTTGTTACTTGGTTCTGCATATTTCCATAATTTAGTTGGCACCTCAGACAGTTTCCATTTTCTTTTTTGTCTGAGCAAAAAACAGTCTGATAAAATATCATTCCTAATCCCTAGGAATTAAATACCAAGGTTAAAATTACTATGAAATTCCGTAAAAGGTGAAAAACTTGGAAAGCTTGACAAATTTTGATTTTCTGATCATGACTCCATACAGCTACAGTAACAGGCTCTCTTCTAATCTTGAGATACCCTGTATGATTATACAGCAATTTGAACTTAAATTACATTGATATTTTTTCAGTTGGCATTCTTACAATGGGATAGGTATTTGGAATTCCATGTTGCACATGGAAGGCATTATCGATTACGAATTCCCCGATATGGAAGAGACATGAAGTTGTTCTCTCCAACTGCGGAATTGTACATAGTTGGAGTTTCACCTGACATCTACAGGTTGAACCTAGAAAGAGGTCAATTCATGACCCCCTTCACCACAGGAGCATCGGCGATAAATAAATGTGCTGTAAATACAGCTTATTCCTTATTTATGTGCGGGACAAATGAAGGAAAAATTGATTGTTGGGATCCCAGATGTCGAAGTTCAGTTGGAACACTGGATTGTGCATTCAGTTGTGTCAATGAAAATAAAAAGTACGTTAAGATATCAATCTTAAAATACAAAAGATATTTATTTTTTTTGTGTTTTAGTCTGGAGAAATTTCCTTCCATAACAGCTATGAATTTTGATGGACCTTTACACATGGGAGTTGGAACGACAAATGGATTAGTTCTTTTATACGATATTAGGTCTAATAAACCATATTTTATCAAGGATCATATGGAGGAACTACCAATTAAAGATATTGAATTCAACACCAAACAAAATCTAGTCTTTTCAATGAATAAAAGCATACTAAAATTATGGGATAAAAATTCGGTAAGTTTTATTCATGGTATTGTGATTTTCATCAACTTTACAAACTTGTTGTAGGGAACAAGAGCGTTTTCATATTGCTCAAATGTCTGTCATTTTTGTGCGCATGTATTTGAGAACACCGTGTTTTTGTTTAGCTCAATGTCTGCCATTTTTTAAATTTTTCCCAAAATTGGTCTTAAATGATCTGATGTCGAAATCGATTCTGTCCTGCTAGCCGGCAGGCTGTTCTTTGCCACAATAACTGGAGAACGAGAGAAGCTTGTGAGTTCAAACTTTCAGGGTAGGTTGCACATCAGAAAGTACCGGCTAAGTACGTTAATGGGCCTAAAAAGTTTTCGGATTTACACTTATTTCAATTTCTTTTGATTATGTCCATAATATCTCAGGATCATTGTATGGGATCAAATTGAAACTTTGTAATGAGGTGTAGAATATCGACGCTCTAGGGTTCACAAAATATTGTTGGGATTATGTTACTGTTACATAATTGAAAAATAATTTCCAGAATTTTCCGAATGCTGACGCAAAATCTGTGCAAAATTAACAAAGTAAAGAACAATTTGATAAAAGAAGCTGAAGACTTAAAGTCATTGCCTTTTTCTGATTTTGAGCAGAAAATTAAAAATTAGAATAGGCTTGCTACTGAAGAATCCAAGGCCAAAATCAATTCTCTTCCAGCATGAATATCTGAGTGAAGTTTGTTAACACCCAAGATCTGACAAACAGTTTTGAAGTTACACCCATTTGAAATTTTGGGGGTATTTCCTTGATTACTTTTAATAAATAATTGGAAAGTATCCAACAGATAACGCTGGAATTTTTCACTAACATTCAGGACTATATTCAAAAATCCTTTACCTTATGTTTACTCGATGCAGAGATGGAAATATCAATATATTCAAAAGCGGAATATTAAGGTGGATTTTAACCATTCTTGAACACAAACATCGTTATTGAGCTCCAAAGCTGCTATACAGATTTTGATTCCTAACGGCCGACCGTAAACATAATAACTTTCGGTTGAACGAATTTAGGTATATGTTCAAAATATTATTTTCTCAATGTTTCTAATGATAGAGATCTGATCAAATTCAAATCTAGCTTTTGGTCGAAAAATTATGGCGTGCAAGTTTATTCAGAATTTCGTGAGAACCTTATGATAAAAGATCGCAAAATGGTCTTCAAGGTTAATGCAAAATTTGCATAGAATCTTAATATTAGCTCTCGAATTATAAAAAGTTTTCAATAAAAAATCCAGAAAAGCAATGACGTGAGATCAGGAGCTTTAATGCGATTGTTCAAATTATGACTATCAGATCAACACGAAATTTTGCAGCTAGTTGCGTGTTGGTAATCTCCACTTGATTACGAAGTTTAAATCTGATTGCATTCGTACTTCTTGAGATATTTCGGAAATAACGTTAAAATTTCATATAACGACGAAATTTGGTACAATTTTTTCCTTATATCTCCGAAAGTAGATATCGGATCGAATTGAAATTTGGAACATTATTATTAAATACTGACCCTAAGATTTGTGTCAAAATCCATTGAAATCTAATCAATATTTTCAGAGAAAAAAAATTTTTTCGTCAAAAATTTTAAAAATTTTCGAATGAAATATTTTTTGATTTTTTCTAACAACTGTATCCTAATTTTGCTCCAAGTTGCGCGTTTGTATTCGAAAGCTGTACTTCATGAGATATCGAGTAATTAACTTCAAAATTTCAATTGAGATTAACTCCGAAACTATTCAACCGATTCCACCCATTAACGAACTTAACGCAGATATTTGGACTCCCAATCTATTCTGACAATTTCAAGTCGCTTAGTCTTTTCCTTCGAAAATTAGAGCACATACGGTCGGCCGGGCGGACAGAATTGAATTTGACCACGTATTCTTTTTCAGGGAGTTCAACCCAATTGTTTGAGATCAATTTCGGCTCAGAATTCGAAAATTATAGGCATCGTGACGAAATGATAACGCGCTCTTCCCTAGAACAAGCGCGTGAAAATTAAAAAATGTTTGAATGATGAGATTCTCACGAATATTGGCACAACTTAGTGCGACAGCATTTTAAAAATAATCGCCAGGTTTTCAATTGATTGGATCAGAATTTGTCAAGTAATTGTAAAAATGACAACAGTTTCAGATGGGAATATTTTAATGATTTAGGTATTCAGATTTTGGAGTATTTATGGCCAGATAGCAAGTACGACCTAATTGTTGAAAGACTTTTGTCAGGTCAAAAGTTGATAATTTCAGACAATTTAGGCATGATAATGCTCCTATTACCTAGAATAAGTACATATAAAGTATGACAATTTTATATGCGACAAAACAATTTTTGTGTTGGAAATTAATTATTTGTTTGTGTTTTTCTCAAGTAATTCTACCAATATAAATCCATTATAATTCTGAATTTGACCAGGAAACGTTGCAAGGAAGGTTAGTCTAATGTTGCAATACCAAGAAGAACAATACGAATAATTATTTCTAACATAAGACCAGCACAACCAGTTAGTCTTTAATTTTCTCATTTCTCCCCAAAACCGCCTGAAGGTCTTGATTTTGGATTTTGGAATGTAAATGGTGTCTAACCACTAGGTTAGATTCACTGATGCTGAATCCGATGTCAAAATCGATTCTGTGATAATGATTATTGACTTGAACATTCATGATAGGTTAGGTTAGGTTTTGTGTTGATCCTGTGTTGATCTTCAAGGTGTAATTTTTCAATCAAATACTGGCTTTTATTCAATCCAATCTGTATTTTTGGAAATATTAGGAAAATAAAATTTTGAATGGATTTATCTGAGGAATCGTTGGGTGTATTTTACTCACGAATTCAACCTTTGTATTTAGGATACAAACCTACCCAAAAATACCGATTTTCTAGGTGGTTTCTTATGGCAGTAGGTTTAAGGGTTAATTACGAAAGTCAAATTTATGAATGATTAAAATCCGTCCAATAATTCCGAAGAAATTCAAAATTTCATTCCAATTTATCTAAAAATATAGATTGAATCGAATTCAACCCTAGCACTTTATTGAAAAATGATGCCAGAAGGTTTATGCAGAATTTTATGAGGGCCATATGAGCGAAGATCTCCAAATCATTCTATCAGGAAGTAAAGCTGCGTTTAGCGGGGTCAATACTTGAAAAGATGACCGCTTTGGCAACGAATTTGAACATGCGCTCAAAAGCTGCTTTTCCAGAATTTTTTCTGCTGACAATGAGGAAGAATTTTAAATACTCAGTAGGTCAAGAGCAGTTTTGACAGTTGGGAGAGACTTGAGGACCAACAATAACCTAAAATACTTCGTTTACTATGGGAAAAAGCGATTTGGCTTGTGATTTTGTATGAATTTGGATATTTTGGACTGAAATATTCACTATTGCATTATCAAGGAACTATATCCAAAGTACTTGATATCTTGTAACAGTAACAACTTTACTAAACTTATGGAATTTTTCGAATAAATACAATTCTTGCTGGTTGATGCTGTTGTTTCAGAACCGATAGAATTTTCTTATTTCTCTCTTTTATAATGGATAAATTGAGTTCCTCTCCACATTCGGTTAGTACCTACCATTCAAATGAAAATACTTCAACAACTCATTGGTAGTTTTCATCGATTTGATGTTGATTATTCGAGCTTGAATACCTGAATTTACTTCAAAAAACTCAGGTTTTAAATTGTATTTCCTGCCTTACTCAACCAAGCAACATGCAACAGCATCAACCAGCGGACATATGAAAATTGTCATATTCTTCAATTATCTGGGGAAGGTAACGACAGACCATTTCGAAATTTCGTCGACATGTATAATCAAATATGCTCTATCCCGGTAAGATATATTTATCAGCCCAGTGTTGCTGCTTGTAAAAGAAAGTAGTAAGTACTTCGGTAAAACGACTGTGTACTGTGTATCATTTGAATGTGACAGGTTTTAGTATGTTACATGTTTCAATTTCTGCATCTTTTAGGAACCGATTATTATGTATAGAATTCAAACAAATGAACATGTCAAATGATGAAATTGTCTAAAAATGATCAAATTCCAAATTGTTCTTCAAAAGGAGTAACAAAATTTCCGGCATCATATGCACATATTGAAAACCCGCCAATATTTAAAACTTGAAATTAGGAACCACAAAGTCCTTTATTTCGGCATATTTTCATTTTACTGCTCTTCAGGGAAAACCTTATGCAAGTATTGAAACAGCAACAGAACTCAACAATCTGTGCGTTGTACCAGACACAGGATTATTGTTTATTGCCAAGAAAAGCCAAAGCTTCTGACATATTACATCCCAAGCATCGGACCAGCACCCAAATGGGCTAGTTTCTTAGATTCTCTGACTGAAGAACTGGAGGAATCTAATGTAGAGAATATTTACGATGATTATAAATTTGTTACGAAAAGTGAGGTTGCCGCATTGGGTTTGGATCTGGATCACTTGATCAAGAACAATTTATTAAGGGCTTACATGCATGGGTGAGTAACTACCTTCGTTTCTTTTATTAGATAATGAATTGCTTCCGGTCTGTATTTATAACTTGGTTTTAAAACGTTGCTGTAATCTCAATATTTTGTGAGCATACAAATTCATAGCAGAAAATACATACCAACTAATTCTTGTATTTTGGGAGGTTCTTATATAGGGTGTCACATTTAAAGGGAAACATATTTTTTTCATATCCTTTCATACCTCTGAGGGCAACCTAGCCCATCAAATTTAAATAGGAAAGATGGTCCAGACGATATGTTGTTAGATTGATAGATAGATAGATATGAGATAATTCAACATATACAAATCGTGGTAAACTCTGAAAGGACTGTGAGTTATTCTCATAACTGTTTACAGTGGTAATAAATTGAATTAGATTCTAACAACAGATGACTTCACAAACAAAATATAAAATAAAACGAATATTCTGTAGGTATCCATTCTTCGTCACAATTGGTTTCTTTTAGCCCCTCGGACATCCAGTCTAATTCGGGAATTTTAGTCGCCATTTGGTTATTTGTTTTGTCTCGTTCAGGAATTTTTTTCCCCATCAGTAATTTGTCATTTCAACCTTTCATGAAGAGTTTATCATTCTATGAATCATCCATCATTTTTCAGCAATTAACAAGTTTTTGATTTCTCTTTTAAATTTTTTCATACTTCTCAGTTATTTAATTCTATTTGGTACTTTTGGGTATAGTCTTGAAGCTAGATACTAGCAGCTTCTCTGACCTTATCTTTTTTCTGCTTTCAGTCTTTCATATTTGTACCTTTTTGTTCTTGTCAAGTAATTATGTTCTTACATACCAAAGGTATATTCTTTCCTGTTGGGACGCTCGTTATCAAAAATCAATTGAAGTCAAACTGACCAATTTCCTGGACAGCAATAGAATATTGGTTTCCAGAAATCAAATGCAGCAATTTTATGCAGACGTTAATGACTCGAAATTCGATGAACTTTTCTGTTCTGTATTTTAGTCTCCGAATTTTCCTTAAAATTGAATATTCTAGTGAACCTTGAACAAATTTCTATTAGCTTCTATCTTTGATATTTTCGAATTTTTGGAAGAAATAATAATGGATATCTTTAAGATTCCCTTTCTTGTTATCAAGCATAGCAGGTACTATTTTGAGGTTGCTAAGATAGCAATATTGATAGCAAGATTCTTGTTAAAGTGACAGATCATATTGCTCAAAATCGTTGATCAGAATACCAATAATTCCAATCTTGTTATGATAGCAATATCTTGTTTCTAGCAATTTTGCTATTTGCAAACAGAATCGACCTTAGTTTCTACATCTCCCCCCTCCAAGATTCCATATGTCAAAATAGATTGCACCAGTGAATAATTCAAAATTCGTAGATGATCTGGTATACAAATTTCTTTGAATATCATGAATACAGCTGAAAGGTACCGCAGTTTTTTTGCTTTAAGTTGCATATGATGGTTCCATCGCAAACGACAATCAATTTCAACTCCTAAATACTTCTAATGTTAATGGTAATAATTTCATTCTTAAAACTGAATTTCCTGTCATGGAATTCCGGTAGCTGAGGAACACATTTAGCGAATGGCATGGAAAAATTCGTCTTCGAATTTAGGGTGAGCAACTTTGATCGCAAGAAATTAATTATCCGTTGGAAATCAAGTTCCACTTTTTCTCTTAATGAACTCCAGGACAAGTATCTATACATTATATCTGTGTCATCGGCACATGACACAATCTCTCCACATGTTGACAAGTTGAAGAGGTCATTTAAATAAATGATATATAATATGGGACCAAGAACAGTGCCATATGGTACCCCAATTCGGATTATACTTTCTGGATTCCGGATACCGTCAATTATGACAATCTGTTCTCTGTCATGTCGGTAAATTTTAAATAATTCATATGATCTTCCTCTGAAACTCTTGTTCTCAAGAGCTTCGAAAAGCAGTGAGTGGTAGACAGTGTTGAATGCCTTTGACAAATCAATGAATACACAAAGAGCAGGAACCCCGCAATCCAACTGTCCATAGATCTGTAGATTTCCCGTTTGATAAGCCATATTGATTTTCCGACAATAATTTATATTTTTCTAAGAATTTCATAATTTGATGTTTCAATATTTTTTCGCTGACTTTAGTAAATACTGATAAAACGGAAATTGGTCTATAATTGGATAGCTCGGCCCTATCTCCAGACTTGAAAACAGGCGAGACAAGGGCAATCTTAAATTGAATTCTCCTTGCAATACACACATCAAAAATTCTTGAAAGTGGTTAAGAAACAATGTCCTTCACTCGCTAGAGAATCTCGGCTGTCACTCCATCCATACTCGGCGACACTCCACTTTTCAGCGCACCAATCACGGATTGAACCTCTTTCGCACAAGTTTCATCCAGACCGATCGAATTAACACCTCTCGCACCGCAATTTATACGCTTATATGGAACTTTCAGGTTATTGGCGAGCTTCATTCCTATTTCAGAAAAAAATTTCGTGAAAGCTGGCGATTTCCTGTTGTGACGTAGTATTTTGTCATTTTCATCTGTAATGGGGGGGTTTTTCCTGAATTTGGGATATTACTGCAAATGCAAATTTGAACATAATTATTATGAGTTTGATTCATCATTTTTCCTAATTACCTTCAGAAAGTATTTAAAATCAGATTTCAAAACTGGGGTTTGGGATTTGCCAGGCATGCACGAAGTGACAACGGTGTTTAGTAGAATAGCTTTTTCCGCTATAGGAATATTTATTCCTATTCCGTGGTACACACGTGTTTTTTGTCAATATAACCAAACAATTTCCGTTTGCGATTTGTCAGTAATATGACAGTATGACGGTCTGTGCTCTTCTTTTTCTATTCCTTGGCCGTTGTCTTCTACTCTAACCGTATCGAAGTATAGCTATCTCTGTTTTCCTTAGCAAATTAACACATTTGACGTCCCTTTCCGAGAAACCTGAATTCGACGTTGCCATATCGTGCACTCAAGACAAATCCCTATAAATGCAAATCCCCATTTTTATTTTTCAGTTTTAGGTGATCAAACATTTTTAAAAAATATATAATATTGAAATAATATGTTTGAAATGTGATGTTCGGAAGGTTTTTCATGAAAATAACTGCATTTTCGTTCAAAGGAAAAACCCCCATTGAATCAATGCTAGTTTTCAAAGTAGTGATTTTCTGTCGCATTTTTCCACAATTTCTTTGAATTTCTGTCCGTATTCAGTTTTTTACTGAAATGATGCCTTAGGATTCACAACAAACTACCGAAAAGGGTACAGAAAATAGTTTTTAAAAAGGGAAATATTCAGATTGCTGGTGGAAAATGAACCATACTGTTTGGAAGAGTATGGGGTGGACCATGAGGCAGAATCCTGAAAACTTGTAGCACTGTTTCATTTCTTTCAAAGAGATGATTCGAAATAAACATTTCTATTATTATTTTGATTTTTAGTGAATGCGTCATGGTTTTCAAAAATTACTCCTGACAATTAGTGCATATCTCAAAAGGTCTATGAGCCTGGAGGTCAATATTATCCGGATGTTAATAATATCCTTAACTTATATGGTAGTAACTATCTGCTGGGTATATCCATTAAATTGGAGGAAGTATAGACTGCCTTGGGTTCAATTGATTGTTCGCAGGGTGCTGGACCGGATGGCATTCCTCCGATTTTTCTGAGGAATTGCGCGCCTGCTTTGGCCCCACCACTCCTCCACATTTTTAACTTTTCACTGTCCAACTCAACGTTTCCTGAAAGGTGGAAAATCTCTTCCATAATCCCAATACATAAAAGTGGTCCGATCAACAATGTTGAAAATTACAGGCCAATAAGCATAATGTCCGCCATTCCGAAAATTTTTGAAACGTTGGTTTACAAATATATTTTCAATCATGTTAAAAGCACCATAATAGAACAACAGCACGGATTTTATAAAGGAAGAACTCTTGAAACAAACCTCATAAGCTTTACCGAATATCTTCAAGCATGTATGGACCAACAAACTCAAGTAGATGTAATTTACACAGACTTCAAAAAAGCGTTCGACAAGATAAGTCATGAGATATTGATACGGAAACTCGCTGAGGTGGGGATAAGCGGAGATCTGTTGAGGTGGATATCCTTTTATATACATAGAAGATCCCAATTCTTCTCAATTAATGGTAGCCGATCCTTCATATTCTATAACACCTCAGGCGTTCCCCAGGGTTCACATCTGGGGCCGCTTCTCTTTATCATTTATTTGAATGATATTGGAATGTGTTTCAGAAACTGTTTCTTTTTGCTTTATGCTGACGATCTTAAGTTTTTCAGAGCAGTCAATAGCTTGGAGGATTGCCGTCTGATTCAGGAAGATCTCAATAGATTGAAAAATTATTGTATAGAAAACAGCTTATACCTCAATTTTGGCAAGTGCGAAAACATAACTTTTAGCAGGAATGTTCACCTGATTCATTGTCAATATGATGTGGCTGGACGCCCTCTTCTTGAGGTGGATAGCATTTCCGACCTTGGAGTAGTTTTTGATAAGAAGCTTATATTTGATCAGCATATTGATCGATTAATAAGGGATGTCAATAAGATGCTTGGATGGGTCCTTCGACATTGCAGGACCTTCCAACATAATAAAACCTACATGGCATTGTATTATTCATTTGTTTATAGTCGTTTAAACTTTGCGTCGATAATCTGGAATCTACATTATAACTGTTATATAACCAGAATTGAAAGGATACAGAATACATTTCTGAGGTTTTTGGCTTTTAAAAATAATATTGCTTATAATTATCATGAATATTCCCATATACGGTTCAAGTTTGGTTTGTTGAAGTTGGAAAGTCGTCGACAGATGACTGATGTTGTATTGCTGTTCAAGTTACTCAACGGATTTTTAGATACACCCAGTATTTTGGGGTCTATTCCATTTAAAGTTCCTGATATGAGACTTCGAAATGATACCACTTTTTATGCCCCTTTCCGGAGAACAACCAGTGGACAAAATGCTCCTATTTATAGAATGATTAGTACTTGTAATGATAACTGCACTGATTTAGATATGTTCAATGTATCCCTGGCCCAGTTAAAACGCTACCTTAGGAATGTTTTCTCATGGCATGAGTAATTTAGTTTGTAGATTGGTATATATATCTGAGTGTATATTTTGTTTCATGTTTGGTACCTATCATTTTTGTTTGGTTTCTTTTGTTTAAATGTGACGATATATTTGTTTTAAAACTAGGTGAATACTGTAATCTGGGCTTGTCCCGTTGTATTCCATACCGAGTTATTAAATAAATAAATAAATAAATAAATAAAATATCTCCTATCACAAGAGCTATTTTCATAAACAATAATTGTTTATTTTTGATATATTTGTTTTGAGTTCTGGGAGAAAAAAGTCATACAAATTTTTCAGAAAAATGTATATTAAATTTCATTTGATTTTTCAGATACTTTATGGATGCCAGATTATATAAGAAAGCAAAATCTGTATCCCAACCATTTGGTTTCGAAGAATATCGCAAGAGGAAAATAAAAGAAAAGATAGACAGTGAAAGAAGTGCTAGAATAAAAGTGGATAATCTTCCAAAAGTCAATAAAGAACTTGCTCTCAAATTCATGCAGAAGAATTCTACAAATAAGAAACAAGAAATCAATGTGTTGAATGATGATCGGTTCAAGAATTTGTTCATCAACCCAGACTTCCAGATAGACCTTAACTCGGAAGAATTCAGGTTGATCAATCCTGTACTTTCGAAAATGGAAAAAGCAAAGCAGAAAAAACTGAAAAAAATCGAAGGGGAAGGGGAGAAATCAGAAGATGAAGAACTAAAAGGTGAGAAATGATGGATGAATTTCTGTATTCCTCGCTATTTTTTTCTTATTTATATCTGAAAGTAGGTGCTATGAAGTGGTAATTTTAGTTTTGGAAACAGAAGAAACTTGGGTAGATACTAATCAGGGGACTAGCAACCAACAGTAATTAATGACTCGATATTTGTAGTTGAGGCATGTTGCTTCCTTACAAATATGAAATTCATGAATGGGTAAAATCAGCCCAATGATTCCTTAGATAATTCCATTCAAAATTTGATTTTCCCATTATCGCCCCTAATATGCATGGTGATTCCGGGGGAGACCGACAGATTTTAGGGAAGTTTACACTAGTCAAGACAGTCTCAAAACAATGTTTGGTTTGTGGTTGGGGTTCCCTATGGAGACTACACAAATTTAACTTCTATTTTGATGAAATTTTCAATGTAGTACAATATGAATGAGCACATTCAATAATTTCAACATTTTTCGCAAAATACAGTGATGTTATTGTAATAATTTTAGATTGGTTGTGCAGGATATAGAAGCACCCTATACATTGCATTAAAACTTGCATGTCCGTTTCAGATTGTGCCAGACTCTGTCATTATTCAGGTGTTTCCAAATTTTTTGGCAAACCTCAGAAAATTCTGCACTAGGCAGTGAAGCTTTATTGTTCAAGGGTGCAAAGCTGCTTGTCAGTTCTAAAATCTTTTCATTCAAGTAAGAAAATTACTTAATTTATTTTTTTGCACACCCCCACTTGTCTATGAAAGGATTTTTTCTAACATTGTACGTTGAGTACTCAATTACGAATAGGATGTAAATTTTCAAATTAAATGATTTTACTCAAATGTGAGCAATTAAATTTAAATTACGAATTTGAAAAAACTATTTTAGAACTTAGGAACTGCTTTGCATTCTTGGAACAAACAGATTTACTACCTAGTGCACCATATTCTCACTGTTCACATACAAAGTGGTTCCTAAGTTCCAAAATAGTTTTTTGAAATTAATAATTTACTAATTGCTCATATTCTGAATGAAATATTTAATTTTAAAATTTACATCGTATGCATAAATGAGTACATTATAGTACGAAATAACTTATTGTGTGCTGTTTCATAGAAAAATCATTTTATAGAAAAGCGAAGATGTGCAATGAAATTAAATTGAGAAATTTTCTGAATTGAATAATTCTATGAAGAATACGAGCAATTGAATATGAATTTCGAATTTGAAAGAATATTTTGGAACTGACAAATGGCTTTGAATCCTTGGACGATACAACACCTAGTGCAGAATATTCTCACTGCTCATGACCGAAATTTCGATAATGCTCCTTTTTGAAAAAACTTCTCTTATTATGGTAGAATCTGAAACGGCTACAGGGTGATTTTCAACCTGCACAATTAATCTGAAATTATTACAATATCAACCCTGTATTTTGGGGAGAATATTGTAATTTTTTTAAGTACTCATTCGTATCGTACTACACTGAAAATTTCATCGAAATTGAATGAGCCATCCCAAAGTTATCAATGAAAGTAAAATCAATGAAAGCAAAATTTCGATATTTTTTTTTTTTGAAAAATTTTCTCAAAAAAGCTGAGGTGTTCAAAAAAAATTAAAAACGCTTGAATTATGACTCATTATGGTAGAATCGTAAACAGATAGCGATGTTTCGAAAACACAATGTACAGAGTGTTTTTTCAACCTGCACAATCAATCCAAAATTATCACAATTTCATCAAAATCGAATAATCCATAACAAAGTTGTCAATAAAAGTAAAATTATTTTTCAGATAGTCGGGCCGAATTTACGATAATAATAATAAATAGAATTCAAATATGTCATTCAATTCCCTTTTTTCACAGAATTATATCAATTTTTGAAAATTGTTTCATACATCCAAAAAGTAGCATTCATGTTCAGTAAAAAAATTAAAATAATTTGGTGTCCATCACCGAGAAAAGGTGGCGATTTTGAAGAATTTCCAAAATGCCCATTATCTCGAAAACGGTGAAAATTTTACCTACAAATTTTTCGATATTTTGAGTGATCTTGACCTAGTCTATCACCAATTCAATATTGCTTAAGGTTTACCGCACATCCCTTATTTATTCAGAGATTGATTTTCTTATATTTAAAATTATTTGAAGATCATTGTTCTGTTGTTACTTCCTATACCGGGTCTTTTACTGTGAAAGGCTTCTAGAGAATGGAAAGACAGATAATTTCGAAATTTCGTAGGTATGAATATGTTGCTACCCTATTCCTCTGGAATATATATTCATCAACAGCGTTGCCGCTTTTATCAGAAAGTAGTAGCTACCTTGTTATTTCAAATGGAACATATTTTTGGAATCCTTTTGACATTCCTAATAACTTTTATAATTCTCCATACTTATCTGCATCAGTTTCCATGATGAAAATTATTATGAAAAATTCTTGGAAAAAACGATTTTTTTGCAATCAAAATTTACAAAATAATTTGGGTCATAGCTGCACAAGAACATTAATTATTCAGTTGATGAACCTTTGATCAGTTCAAACATACTGAGGAACCCAAAAGTATGTTCTCGTGAAAATGACTGAAACTATTTTTTTCGAATGGGAGACCCTGCATCTCCATGATTCTCTCGGAGGAACATTATTTTGGTTTCCCTGTATGTTTAAACTGAGATCCGGTTGATTTACATAATACTGAATGGTCTTGTTTAGTTATCACCCAATTTCAATATTTTGTGAATTTGCATTGCGAAAAAATTGTTATTTTTCAATTGCCAGGTTCGGCATAAGAATTTGATAAAATAATTTTTATCTGGAAAACTGTTACAGATATGTTAAGGGAATTATTAGAGAAGGTTATTGGGAATTTCATATGGATTCCAAAAATTATACATAATATATGGTAAGTTCAATTTGAAATAACAAAATAGCTACTACTTTCTGATACAAGAGGCCACTCTGAACTGTTGAATATAATTTTAAAGGTATAGATCTTGTTTGATCGTCCTTGACTACAACATTTTGAAATGATTTATCATTCCGTTTTCCAGATACTTTTGATTTGCCATTCAAGATTACGTAATCAATCAAAATGGAATTTGATAACTGGTTGAAAAACAATGGCTTGAATTTGTTGAAGTATATAAAGTTTCATGGAGATATAACGAATATATACTGAAAAATTTTTGAAAACCACATTTCTGTTTGACACGATTCTAAAACCATTTTGTAGGTTTTTGGGTTTTCACTTCCAATATCTGAAAGAGAACTATTAAAAATTAAATAAAAAATGTTTTTTTTTATGGAAAACGCCCTTGCGGATTGAACTATTGGTCAAAAGTAACAGGAAACAAAAAGTAGAAAATAATAATAATAATTCTGAAAATTTTTCGTGTATCTGTTTTCCAAGAAACTCCCCATTGCCAATAGTTCAATCCTGCGTTTTTCATAAAAACAATTTCATTTAATTTTTAATAGTTTTGTTTCAGTTATTGGGAGTGAAAACCCAGAAAAAACCTACAAAATAATGCAAAATCCTCCTGAAATAACCTTTTATCCATATTTTACAACGAATTACCAAGTTTCAGTTCGATTATTGTATATTGTATTTTTGTCAACTATCCTAGGCTTCAATGAAACCCCTCAGAAGCTTAAAGCTTGTGCGAGTTAGGATACCGGGTGTGTTCTGTGTAAGCTTTGTTACTGATTCCTTGCGCCACGTTAGGAACAGCGCTGTTAATTGTTTACCCTACAGCGAATGGTTCGACGGTCCCCTAAAAACCGGAAAATATATTTCCCGGCCAAGGGCTTGAACCCCAGACCTTACGATCATGAGGCATGCGCTCCAACCACTGAGCTACCGCCGCAATGTATGATATTCAGAAAACTAAATTTCAACCAAAACATAAGGGCTGTAAACCAACTCTGACAACTTCAAGGATCTCAGTCCTTTCCTTCCGAAGGAAAAGTATATACGGCCGTCTGGACGGATGGAGAGAATTGAATTTTACATGGATTCTTCGTCAGTTAGTCCAACTTGGTTGTTAAAGAGTATTCTCGGCCCAAAATTCGCAAACTACGGTTATAAGTGATTCAAAAACATTGCTATTTATTGAACATTATTTAAAGGGTTTTCCAATAAGAGGTGTTATTTTGATATTCAAAGAAAAATGCCATTTTTCAATATAAATGATCGGATGTTTATTTCATTATAAAGAAGAAGCTATGCCGTTAAAAGTGTAAAATAACATCAGGCAAATGAACACCACGACCACGCTTACAGGACAATATTCTTTTAATGAAATTTTCCATAACCAAATCGCAAAGTGGCTGCCCTATATCCTCGATAGCCTCACGAATTCCATCTTTGAGGTCTTGAATCGACGCTGGGCCTTTGGCGTAGACCTTCTCTTTCACGTGGCCCCAAAGGAAGAAGTCGCAAGGTGTTAAATCACAAGATCTCGGTGGCCAATTGTGATCACCTCTTCGAGAGATAACACGGTCCGGAAACTTTTCCCGCAAAAGATCAATGATTTCGTTGCTTGTGTGGCACGTAGCGCCGTCTTTTTGAAAGTAAACGTTGTCCAGATCAATACCATCCAATTCCGGCCATAAAAAATCATTAATCATCTCTCGATAGCGCAATCCATTCACTGTAACTGTTGCTCCAGCCTCATTTTCGAATAAGTAAGGTCCAATGAATATTATTATTATTATTATTATAAACCGCACCAAACAGTCACACGTTGAGGATAGAGAGGCTTTTCAACAATAACTCTCGGGTTTTCCGAGCCCCAGATGCGACAATTTTGCTTGTTGACGAAGCCACCGAGGTGGAAATGGGCCTCATCACTCAAGATGATATTTCGATGGAATTCCGGATCATTTCCATGCATTTCAACGTTCCAATTAGCAATGACATGACGTTGTTGATGATCGGCCGGCTTGAGTTCTTGTGTTAACTGAACTTTATAAGCCTTAAGACCCAAATCTTTATGCAAAATACGGTGTAATGACGTTTGTGGAATGCCTTATTCCAAAGAACGACGAGGAATGGACAAACCTGGGTTTTCTTCAACACTTTCGGCTACAGCAGCAATATTCTCGGCTGTTCTTGAGCGACGTGCACGGGTTTTATTCTTCACATCACTAACTTGTCCCACTAGCTCAAATTTTTCCAACAATTTCTTTATTGCGGTCCGACAAGGTGCTTCACGACGACCCAAAAATGTTCGAGTTTTACGAACTGTCTCTGCCAAATTTCCATCATTTTTATAGTGAATTTCATTGAGTTGTTGAAGCGTGTATCGTTCCATTTTTATTAATGGCGTAGTTTCTACTTGTCAAATGTCAAAAAATGACAGCTTCAAAAGTGACATCTACTGAAACGGCGGGCTATTCGAAATGACACCTCTTATTGGAAAACCCTTTAGGATCAAAATCACAGTAAGTTTCATTGGCTTCCAAGCTTAAACCTTTTTCGGTTTCTGACCGCGCAACTGGAATTAAATAAGTTTGTTACGAAAGTCAGTGAAATTCGAAGGAAAACATTTTATTACCTTAAACCCATATATATTCTTTTGAGATGGGCAGTACATTTTTTTTTATATCAAACAATTTGTGTCATAACAGTATTAGCAGAGGAAATGTAAACGGGGTACCATACATTTTTACGTATGATACAAGAGCACAGATAAAAACCTCAGGAAAAACTCTGTCTCCCCGTATAAGTGTAATGAAATTGTTGTTTTTTATTGAAGGGCTTCTTTTTCATCGACAAAATTTCCTCCTTCCTATGCGATGCAGGTTGAAATCTTGGAATCATACCTGAAAACAAAAAAGGAGACGAAAAAACTAATATGAACCAGTAAATGATTTAGTACTCATTAAATTAATTTGAAGTTCGCAATCCATCTCAAAAAAGAATCAGACACCGAATGAATTGCCTCGAAACCATCGTCAAATTTATATATTGGACAACTATTAACTAAATGTTCTATTGTTTCCGTTTCTCCGCACTCGCACCTTGGACTTTCGACCGAATTCCATTTGAAGAGGAATTACAGCGACCATGACCGGTTCTAAGTCGATTCAAAATGAACCAAATTTTCCTAGGAAGATTGAAACCATGAACTTTTTCTGAAGGATCGCTGATCAAACCTTTGTTAAAAACATTACACGAATTCCATTCCGAACGCCAAACTTCTTTGTCACTTTTATTGGTGTAAAGAAAATCGTTGATCCATAAAGGTTTACGAGATTTCAATCTAGCAATTTTAGAATACGGAATATAAAACATTATACACATGAACAGATATTTCAAGGCCGACATATTGTTATATGTTTAGAAACAAATATATGAAATTATGTTTTCCTCCAATAAAAAACATTTTTGAATTGCGTGTACATAATGTTGATATTTTGTTGAAGGTAAAAACAGCTCAGAAGAATCCTCAGATGGTGAGTTTTGGGATAAGGAAGAAAGCTCAGAGGACGAACAGGACGAAAACGAGAAAATAGAAGTAAGGCAGCAGCCCATCAAAGAGGAACCTAAAAGAAAAATAATCGAAAGAAATGTTTATCAGAATGAGGACGGGTAAGTAATATTTCATTTCTGGATTTGCCTGCTATAATTTTGTTATGCATAAAAGTGTGGTCTGAAATTTAATGAACAATCAAGTAAAAATTCTAAAAAAACACTGATATAAAGTCTGCAGCTTTAGAGCCCATACTCAATTCTTCGACAAAGCTGTCATCTTTTCACGTATTGACTCCGCCAAACGCAGCTTTAGTTCCTGATTGGATGATCTTCTAATGTTATTATCCTCTAGAAATTCTGCATGAACCTTCAAGCTGTTTTTTCTCGATCAAGTACTGGATTTCAATTTTATCCAATCTGTATTTTTGTATGAATTGGGAGAATCAAAATTGCGAATGGGTATATCTTCGGAATCATTGAGCGAATTCTACCTTCGTTATTACCCAAAACCTCTCTACAAATATCCAGTTTCTAAGACGTTTCTTCCGGAAGTTATTGTGATTACGATCGTGAGTACTCTAACTTCCGAAAGGACAACTAAGAAACTAGATATTTGTAGAATAGGTTTGGACCTTAATTACGAAGGCCAAATTCGAGTCTGGGTAAAATCCACCCAATGATTCTGCAGATATCCCCATTCAAAATGTTACTTGATTGAAAAATTACATCTTCAAGGTTCATTCAGAATTTCGTAAGGATAATATGATCAGAAGATCTCAGTATATTTAATAATGGAAAAAAATTGGATTTTATTTCAAATTGTTTTAATGACATTATCACAACATTTCGCATAAAATTGTTCATCGGCATTTTCAAACTAGTTGCTAACTTTCATCATGATTGAATCAGAATTTTTTTAGTTATCGCGGAGAAAATCAACGATTCCGAGTAAAAAACCAAGCAATTTGATATATTTCACCCCATATCTCCGAAATCATAATCGTTTGGAACTGAACCTCCATAGACTGCTTTGAAATATAAAGTATAAGGTCTGAGCTTGGGTCTGAGCAAAATTTTTCTCGAATATGATGAATGGTTTTTGAAAACAAATGTTTTTCAGAAAAATTTTGAAATCTCAACGGTCTCAATACAATTCTGAAAAAAGTTGCGTGTAGTTCTGCTTCAAATAACTACCAAGTTTCAATAAAATCGCTCTGGTATTTCCTGAAATATCAGCGAAATAACTTCGAAATTACAAATGTAACCATCGCATTTTGAAATACAACCTACCTTGAAAGAACTCAATAGGATTCTCTGTACGCCCGTACGGTAAACCCGCAAGATTTCCCGTTGCCGAGATATTAAAAAGATATTTACATCATTTTACGCAGTGTGTTTTACTGAATCAAAAATGTGAAATCGAACATAGGCGGTCTCCCTTAATCTGGGAGATATGGGCCCCCAAAATTCCAAAATGAGTCGTTTTCAGGTCCCTTTTTCCACCATAAAAACAGTCTCTCACTTCATCTGTATAGTTCATAAACCACCTTTGAACCTTCAACCAACGATAAGCCACACTTTTTCCAAGAATAATCAATATTTAATGAAAAAAACAATGAAATTACTGGACAACCACTTAACCTCTATTCCTTCTGATTTCGACTGAGTCTAAAAGTGAAGTTTGACAATGGCGCGAATTTCATCGGTCGGAATCGTGCCATCGTGCGTATTCGTGAATGACAGATTATTGCTGGTGAGAAAAATGAAATATGTTCTTAGTTCTTACTGCTTACTGTGATACTCTAAATCTTCCAATAGGAGATTTCGTTTCTAATGAAATCTACAAGGTTGAAACACAGTAATGGAATGAGAATACACCCTGATATATATTTCAACGTACATTTTTTTCATATGTGATAGGTCGCGCCCTTCCCAGATATTCAATGAAATCGAGGTTATTATATAACCCATTTTATTAGAATACCCTGAATCTCATTCTAAACTGGTATCATCTCGAAGACAACAAAAAACGAAGTAGATAACACCCTCCCTATTTTGAAGGGGATAGAAAGAAAGTTCAAACGAAATTATTGAGAGTGAAACCTTAAAGAAATATTCTCCATGATCATATTCTTCAACTGTTCATCATTCCATATTTCCCGCTAGCAACTACTCTTCTGTCATAATACGTTGGCCAGCGATGAAATGACGCTGTTGCCAAGCTCCGCATTAACATTGAGAAGAATTTCGTAGAAATATAGGTTGAGTGGTTGTCTAATATTTTCACTTTTCTTCCTTTAAATAATGAATATTCATGAAAGAAAGTGTCGCTATTCATTGGTTGGAGGTTTAAAGATGATTTATGCACAAGATTTGAGAACTGAGAGATCATTTTTATGGCGGAAAAAAGTATCTGAAAATGCAACAATTTGGAACTTTAGGGGCCCAAATCTTCCAAACAAAGAGAGACCGCCTATGTTGGCTATCATATTTTTTGTTCAGGAACTCACACTGGTTACAATGATGTGAATATCTTACTTGTAGCTTCGCGACGGGAAATCTTGCGGATTTACCGCCTGTACTTGCGCCTACGGCCGGACAGAATCGATTTTGACACCGGATTTGTCATCAGTGAATCCATTTTTGGGACTATCGATTAAAGCTTATTTTGGGAGGATTTTGCATTCTTTTTTAAGTTTTTATGGGTTTTCACTCCCGATATCTGAAACAGAACTATTAAAAATTAAATAAAAATTGTTTTTTGCATGAAAAATTATTTGAAAAGAAAAATCAAAGAATCCTCTCGCATTTTGTTGAATGGAGAGAGTAATTTTGCTCATTGTTCGGTAGATATTGTCCCTATTTGGCTGAATTTATTAAAAAAAGAGGTAGAATTAAAAAACTTTCAAACCAAATAAATCTGTGTTGCTGTGTTTTCTCAGAATTGTCAATGTGACAAAAGTCTTGAAGCGAAACGAAAATCGAAAGCAAATAATTCTTGAAATTTTTTTGTCTGATGAAAGAGTCAGATTTGTACTCTGAAACGTCACAGTCCGCTTTCTTTATGGTTTGCATTGTTCCTGCACTTTTCATTAGGCAATATTTTCTGCAATAAACTGCCCTTGACAAATATTTTGATACTGCAATCCGCAAGGGCGTTTTTCATGAAATTTTTTTTTTATTTAATTTTTAGATATTGGTAGTGAAAACCCATAGAAAACTAAAAAATAATAAATTTTTGGGATATTTGGGGAAAAAAACTAAAATTACAGTCATTTTTTTCAAATAAACTGCTCCACATGAGTTAGGGATATCGACTTAAATTCCAAAAAAATATAGTTAAAATAAGATTTTTGTGATGAAAATTCATATAATGATGATTTCAAGTTGCGAATTAATTTTAGCCTGTAGGTCTGCAGCGTATACCTGGTGGTTAAGAAAAATCGAGTAAAATAACGAAATTTTATTTCCAGAGAATTCAAGCATTTTAAGACTATTAATACAATGTATGGCCTCCTCGGGCATCAATAACAGCTTGACATCTTCTTTGCATACTACACACGAGGTTGTTGAACATTTCTTGAGGAATTTGGTTCCATAAACGGGGCAGAAGCTCTCTCAGATCATTTAAGGATTCTGGGGTAGGTTGATGATTATCTAATCTTCCTTGGAGCATATCTCATGCATGTTCTATGCAATTCAAATCTGGTGAGTGCGGAGGTATTGGTAAATGTGGAATACCAAGCTCCTCGCGCGCATTCTCAACTATGGCTGCACGGTGTGGTCTAGCGTTATCGTCTAGAAATTGAAAAGTTTCACCAATAGCAGCGTGAAAATTTGGCACAACATTGTCAATGACATGCTCTCTATAGTGTAAGGCGGTCATATTCCCAGGATAAATGTGTAGATCTGTGCGCCCGTTGAAACATATCCCGGCCCATACCATAACACTACCCCTCGGAATGGATGGACTTCTTGGACATAGCGACGATTACGGGGTATGCGTGGGATTGTCCATACCCTTATTCTTCGAGAATCTGAAAATCGTCCATATCTGGATTCATCAGTGAAAAGGACACTACGCCATTGATCGTTCCAATTGATCTGTTGCCTTGCCCATTCCAATCTTTGACGCTTATGGTCACGTGTTAATGGAACTCCTCTTAATGGACGTCTAGAACCTAGATTCACCTCTCTCAAACGTCGTCTGATGGTTTCGATGGAAACTTGGACCCCATCTGCATTTTGAAGAGTATTCCGTAACATTCTACACGTAGATGTAGGGTTTCTTCTCGCCGAAACGGCGATGAAACGATCCTGAGCAGGTGTTGTTTTTCGTCGCCCACCAAGCCTTGGTCTTTTCAACACGGAATCTGTCTCCCTGAACCTATTCCAAAGTCGAGATATCACACTTTGGTTGACTTGGAGCCATTCCGCTACAACAACCTGAGTTAGGCCACCCTGTAGCATTCCGATAGCCCTATTAGCCTTAGCGTTTGTTAATTTACGTCTTGGCATTTTCAGAAAACTCGAAGCCGTTGGTAAACTGACTTCATTTCAAAATAAGAACATTCATGAAGCATATGCAAAGAACCAAACTTCAGAAAAAAGGCGACCAGATTGACGAAATGTCTCATACTGATTTTTATTGGATCGATTCAAGTTATTATTGAGTTTTACAGCGATTTTCTCGAAGATTACATACTTTTAAAAACGATTGAATACGATATCCCTAACTCTTGTGGAGCAGTTTAGTTTGAATCCAATTGAAATGAATTCTAATACTATGTTTTGTAAGTTATATTCTTCTGAATTTTTGGGAAATATTCAGTAATACAATATCAGAAATATAACTATTAAAAATTGAACAGAAATTGTTTTTGCGCACATGTTCTAGGGGAACAGCGTGGCATCGTTTTGTCAAAATGTAATTATCGAATTTTGAGCCGAAAATGTTCTGAAACGACTTGGTTGGAATCACTGATGACGAATCCGGTGCCATTATCGATTCTGTCTGGCCGACCGGCCTTAGGCACGGTTTCGTGACAACTGAAGACCTACCGACTTGAAACTTTCAGGTAGGTTGGTTGCACTTCAAAATGCGGTGGATAAGTTCGTTATTTGACAAAATCGGCCAAACGTTTGCGGAGTTGAAGTTATTTGATTTGAAAATTTGAGGTTATTTCGCCAATTGACATGACATCGGAGGAGAAATATGACCTTTTTTACATGGGCGAAGAGCGAATATTTGGAGTTTTTAGTGATTTAATTCCTTTCACAAGAGAAATTTCTTGATAATGGATCTGATTTACGAATATTCAATCTCAGATGATTTTTATTCAGCACGATATAAATGGAAAATTGCAGTATTTGACATTGATTCTTGTGTTCTAAAGCCTGAAGTATCGACATCAGAGATAGCATTTATTATGAGTATTACGTTTGAAAATGAAACAGTAAAATGTCTTACTCATTTATTCCTAAAAATAAAAAGCAGAATGAAATCCAACAAATGCATGGAATGAAAATAACATAGGTTTCAGAAAACTTCTCGGTACTACTGATACTAAATATATTTTTTACAAATAAAATAATTGAAATGATATTTCATCCTTGTGTTAGCTAATCCTCAAATGAACACCCAGTTCAATACTTCACTATCCGTAAAGAATGTTTTATTATTATTCAGATGCAACCTCACAGCTTAGATAATCTTCAATTGTATATGAGGAAAACTTGAAATATATTACAAACAACACAATGCAGAAGAAATTCCATCCTTGGGAACCCGATCCCCTATCCCTTGTATATATATTCGGTTAAGAACAGAGAAAATTCTCTGGATCATTATTATAAAATACCTGCAATATTTTTTGATACCTATCACACAACGAATTGGCTTGATTGGCCTCACATATCATATAGAGTGATATGAGTGGTACCTAATGAGGACGGTTTTTGCCCATCGTAACGCCGGCTATCGTAGTCTCAAGAAAATATAATTCTTTAATGTTTATAACAAACATGAATTATTCTCATCACAGTTATCTCATAATGATTCAACTTATTTAACGAAACGAACTGAATGGATAGTCCAACATAATTCCTTCATCATTGTGAAAATATTTCGAACAAACTCTAACATATTTTATTACTTTGTCAGGACAGATTTCTCAATTTATGGCGTAAATCTAGTATGTTTACTTTCTCTAGCATACTTCACATAGTTTTCTATTTCTTCCAGTGAATGATAAAATTGTGAATGATGGGCCAAAGGTACAAATATTCAAATATAAGGTCTATACTTCAATATATCTGAAAAATCTTATTTCTCTGTCTCTCTGTGCATTTATGGTGTATTTCAGCACGACACAATACCTTGGCCGAATGCTTGAACAGAATTCTATTACATTAAATCATTTTAACTAGTGAATTTATCCTGAAATTGTTGAAAATTCTGTACTTAACATAAACAAAGCGGGAAAGTGTAGTTGTTTTACCTCCAATGTATGACAAATCTCGAACGACGCACGAAACCAATGTGACGTCCTTTCCCTCAGTGTCTCCATTTGTTGCTAACCTCTCCTCCGAAAATAGAGACCTCGGGCGCCACCTCTAGTTTATAGTGTTGAGGACACTCGGTACCTGTGGGCGGTATCCCACAGGGGTCCGGGAGCTACAATCAGAGAAGGTTATGTCCAGGGTTCGGATGTTCGTAGAAGTCGGAGTAGTCCTCTGTCTCTGAGTAGGTATGTCAAGATGTTATCCAGAAAAATAAAACACACAATAATAATAATAATAAAACCTCTATTCGGTGAATTTTTCTACATGCTGATGGTATGCAGGGTGAAAGGGTGAGCAAACGGTGCAGAAGCAGAAGCGAGATGTAACATGCATTTAAAACGGTACCTGGGTACGAACCTTTAGAAATCTACGGAATGAGTGAAAATGGTAATGTAAGCAAAGTTAAATGCGGAATCATGCGGTGGAAGCCGGGATGAAGCGAAAGTGCGTGCGGAAAATAGATACAAAGCAATCCACAGTAATAGCAAGCTGTAGGTTTAACATGGGCAAAATATATGACAATTGTAAATAAAAGAACCTAAAACCTGCTGGCATAATTAAGGGAATTGGTAGGCGAGGATACGGTAAGGATTCTGCAGGGATGCATGATGCGCCGTTTCAAGCTAGCATATACATCCCTGTATATCTCAAACTCCGGAGAGTCATGCAGGCCGTTTCAAGCTACTACACAACCTCGAAGGCCTTGAGCAATGCAGGATAGGAAAAGGTGAGGAAGAATAGAGGCGAATAATACAATAATACCAGCAAAGAGAATATATATGGTCTTACCCTATTACCTTGCCCATGCGGAACCTCTGGGGTTACTTACTTCTTCGGCGGTGTCGGATCGGTGGTCTTGCGGTCGCACTGTCGCTTCAACGACTTCCCCTTGACCTAATTACGCACGCGAATTTATACCCGCCAGCACTGCTGAGCCTGACCACGCCCATCTGTTCACCAAAGATACTCGCGACATACCGCACATACATATGTGTCAGTACTCCTCCGATTCGGCGGAACGAAAATTAAACAAAGAATTGCTTCGTTACACCAAGAGCAGGAGCTACTTGAGTGATTGGATTGAAACTTGGCAGTTTGTTTAAGCGTAACAACGCTTAACTAATAGCAATATTTTGTTGATATCGTATTGTTGGTAAACTCGAAAAGAAATTATTTTCGATTTTTTTTTCGGAAACTATTCATCAGATTTGGAAAAATAAAGCACAGACTTTGAACTCTATATTTCACAATAATGTACCAAATAACAGTTTGGTCCCATTATAATTTTCGGAGATATTGGGAAAAAACAAATTTCGTGTTTTTTCTCGGTATTGTTGTTATTTGAGAATAACTCGAAAAATACTGGTTCAGTCATGATGAAACTTGGTGACAAGTTTGAAAACGCTGATGCTTGATTGTAAAATGACAGCTTGAAGATTCATGCTGAATTTCGTGAGGAAAACCTGATTAGAAAATCGTCAAATCTGAAAAAAAATGACAATCACCATTGACGTTTTGCAGAAATGTAATTATGAATTAATATAGAGATATTTACCACGCGTTTCAATGTTGTTTACTATATCTTCTCTTCCTCTATATATGGTCCGTTTATACTTCCATATTTCTTGTTAAATCTCTGTTCTCCAACATTCTTTTCATTTACCAATGTATAGTATTCATCCGTTTCAATGCCATTACTAGTGATGGGAGTGCGCTGATGCCAAACTTCAAATTACAACAGTTAGAATTTAGAAGAAACAGCGATTTTATCCCTGTTTCTTCTTCGTTGTCTCATTTGTTACCATTAAATTCAAAATGTTCTTTAAATAAATCGACCCTATTCATTACGTTGAGGTTCAGAGATGATTTGTGAACTATGTATGATTGTATCTGTGGTGGTGGATGGTATCTGAAGATGCATCAACTATGATATAGGAGGTCCATATCTTCCAAACCAAGAGAGTCATCCTAGTTTCAAATTCGTATTCGTGTTGAGGGGAACATACTCAGTACACTGAAGTAAATATCTTAGCAATATCTTGGCGACGGAAAAATTTGCAGATATTTGTGCTCCCAAGTGTTTAATTAACTGCGTGTGCTATTTGTGATTTGTGCTCATTTTCGTTTCATCCTGTTTGCAGAATTCCACTTGGCGAAAGACTAAAGGAAGAAGATGAGGATGTGAATTTCCTTGGCTCCTCTGGTAACAGAGAAATGAGTTTCTCTGTTAAAAAGAGGAAGAGAGAGGGAAATAGGGAAGAAAAATATAAACTACACATAGAAGAAAGGAAGTCTTCTATGAGATCAATGAAGGGCATCCCTGTACACAGAAAAAACAATAATAGGTTCAACAAAAAATTTTGAAACCCGAATGTGATTCATTAATGTATATATATATATATATATATATATATATATATATATATATATATATATATATATATATATATATATATATATATATAAGAGATAGTTATGGGTACTCAGCTATTGGGGACCTTGGTATGAACAAACAACTGTTTGATGATCAAATTGTCTATATTTCGGTTCTAGATTGGAACCTTCTTCAGGACACTGAAAACATACAATTATATTTAGTTGACATCAAATGGAAAGGCAGAGAACCACTTACTGATTCATCTTAGTTGGAAGAAGAATTACATCGTACTATAAATTTTGTGTTACACATCAACAATGAATTAACGTATAGCATGTAAAAACAATCACAGGAAACAGATTGAGATAGTGAAGTCCTCAAAAAGAATGATCCTCGGAAATTCCTAACATAAACGGCGCAAAACAACAAAACCATTGACATTTAGAAAGTTAGGTTATTATTTGACAACTGTTTGACAATGGCGCGAATTTCATCGGTCGGAATCGTGCCATCGTGCGTATTCGTGAATGACAGATTATTGCTGGTGAGAAAAATGAAATATGTTCTTAGTTCTTACTGCTTACTGTGATACTCTAAATCTTCCAATAGGAGATTTCGTTTCTAATGAAATCTACAAGGTTGAAACACAGTAATGGAATGAGAATACACCCTGATATATATTTCAACGTACATTTTTTTCATATGTGATAGGTCGCGCCCTTCCCAGATATTCAATGAAATCGAGGTTATTATATAACCCATTTTATTAGAATACCCTGAATCTCATTCTAAACTGGTATCATCTCGAAGACAACAAAAAACGAAGTAGATAACACCCTCCCTATTTTGAAGGGGATAGAAAGAAAGTTCAAACGAAATTATTGAGAGTGAAACCTTAAAGAAATATTCTCCATGATCATATTCTTCAACTGTTCATCATTCCATATTTCCCGCTAGCAACTACTCTTCTGTCATAATACGTTGGCCAGCGATGAAATGACGCTGTTGCCAAGCTCCGCATTAACATTGAGAAGAATTTCGTAGAAATATAGGTTGAGTGGTTGTCTAATATTTTCACTTTTCTTCCTTTAAATAATGAATATTCATGAAAGAAAGTGTCGCTATTCATTGGTTGGAGGTTTAAAGATGATTTATGCACTAGATTTGAGAACTGAGAGATCATTTTTATGGCGGAAAAAAGTATCTGAAAATGCAACAATTTGGAACTTTAGGGGCCCAAATCTTCCAAACAAAGAGAGACCGCCTATGTTGGCTATCATATTTTTTGTTCAGGAACTCACACTGGTTACAATGATGTGAATATCTTACTTGTAGCTTCGCGACGGGAAATCTTGCGGATTTACCGCCTGTACTTGCGCCTACGGCCGGACAGAATCGATTTTGACACCGGATTCGTCATCAGTGAATCCATTTTTGGGACTATCGATTAAAGCTTATTTTGGGAGGATTTTGCATTCTTTTTTAAGTTTTTATGGGTTTTCACTCCCGATATCTGAAACAGAACTCTTAAAAATTAAATAAAAATTGTTTTTTGCATGAAAAATTATTTGAAAAGAAAAATCAAAGAATCCTCTCGCATTTTGTTGAATGGAGAGAGTAATTTTGCTCATTGTTCGGTAGATATTGTCCCTATTTGGCTGAATTTATTAAAAAAAGAGGTAGAATTAAAAAACTTTCAAACCAAATAAATCTGTGTTGCTGTGTTTTCTCAGAATTGTCAATGTGACAAAAGTCTTGAAGCGAAACGAAAATCGAAAGCAAATAATTCTTGAAATTTTTTTGTCTGATGAAAGAGTCAGATTTGTACTCTGAAACGTCACAGTCCGCTTTCTTTATGGTTTGCATTGTTCCTGCACTTTTCATTAGGCAATATTTTCTGCAATAAACTGCCCTTGACAAATATTTTGATACTGCAATCCGCAAGGGCGTTTTTCATGAAATTTTTTTTTTATTTAATTTTTAGATATTGGTAGTGAAAACCCATAGAAAACTAAAAAATAATAAATTTTTGGGATATTTGGGGAAAAAAACTAAAATTACAGTCATTTTTTTCAAATAAACTGCTCCACATGAGTTAGGGATATCGACTTAAATTCCAAAAAAATATAGTTAAAATAAGATTTTTGTGATGAAAATTCATATAATGATGATTTCAAGTTGCGAATTAATTTTAGCCTGTAGGTCTGCAGCGTATACCTGGTGGTTAAGAAAAATCGAGTAAAATAACGAAATTTTATTTCCAGAGAATTCAAGCATTTTAAGACTATTAATACAATGTATGGCCTCCTCGGGCATCAATAACAGCTTGACATCTTCTTTGCATACTACACACGAGGTTGTTGAACATTTCTTGAGGAATTTGGTTCCATAAACGGGGCAGAAGCTCTCTCAGATCATTTAAGGATTCTGGGGTAGGTTGATGATTATCTAATCTTCCTTGGAGCATATCTCATGCATGTTCTATGCAATTCAAATCTGGTGAGTGCGGAGGTATTGGTAAATGTGGAATACCAAGCTCCTCGCGCGCATTCTCAACTATGGCTGCACGGTGTGGTCTAGCGTTATCGTCTAGAAATTGAAAAGTTTCACCAATAGCAGCGTGAAAATTTGGCACAACATTGTCAATGACATGCTCTCTATAGTGTAAGGCGGTCATATTCCCAGGATAAATGTGTAGATCTGTGCGCCCGTTGAAACATATCCCGGCCCATACCATAACACTACCCCTCGGAATGGATGGACTTCTTGGACATAGCGACGATTACGGGGTATGCGTGGGATTGTCCATACCCTTATTCTTCGAGAATCTGAAAATCGTCCATATCTGGATTCATCAGTGAAAAGGACACTACGCCATTGATCGTTCCAATTGATCTGTTGCCTTGCCCATTCCAATCTTTGACGCTTATGGTCACGTGTTAATGGAACTCCTCTTAATGGACGTCTAGAACCTAGATTCACCTCTCTCAAACGTCGTCTGATGGTTTCGATGGAAACTTGGACCCCATCTGCATTTTGAAGAGTATTCCGTAACATTCTACACGTAGATGTAGGGTTTCTTCTCGCCGAAACGGCGATGAAACGATCCTGAGCAGGTGTTGTTTTTCGTCGCCCACCAAGCCTTGGTCTTTTCAACACGGAATCTGTCTCCCTGAACCTATTCTAAAGTCGAGATATCACACTTTGGTTGACTTGGAGCCATTCCGCTACAACAACCTGAGTTAGGCCACCCTGTAGCATTCCGATAGCCCTATTAGCCTTAGCGTTTGTTAATTTACGTCTTGGCATTTTCAGAAAACTCGAAGCCGTTGGTAAACTGACTTCATTTCAAAATAAGAACATTCATGAAGCATATGCAAAGAACCAAACTTCAGAAAAAAGGCGACCAGATTGACGAAATGTCTCATACTGATTTTTATTGGATCGATTCAAGTTATTATTGAGTTTTACAGCGATTTTCTCGAAGATTTCATACTTTTAAAAACGATTGAATACGATATCCCTAACTCTTGTGGAGCAGTTTAGTTTGAATCCAATTGAAATGAATTCTAATACTATGTTTTGTAAGTTATATTCTTCTGAATTTTTGGGAAATATTCAGTAATACAATATCAGAAATATAACTATTAAAAATTGAACAGAAATTGTTTTTGCGCACATGTTCTAGGGGAACAGCGTGGCATCGTTTTGTCAAAATGTAATTATCGAATTTTGAGCCGAAAATGTTCTGAAACGACTTGGTTGGAATCACTGATGACGAATCCGGTGCCATTATCGATTCTGTCTGGCCGACCGGCCTTAGGCACGGTTTCGTGACAACTGAAGACCTACCGACTTGAAACTTTCAGGTAGGTTGCACTTCAAAATGCGGTGGATAAGTTCGTTATTTGACAAAATCGGCCAAACGTTTGCGGAGTTGAAGTTATTTGATTTGAAAATTTGAGGTTATTTCGCCAATTGACATGACATCGGAGGAGAAATATGACCTTTTTTACATGGGCGAAGAGCGAATATTTGGAGTTTTTAGTGATTTAATTCCTTTCACAAGAGAAATTTCTTGATAATGGATCTGATTTACGAATATTCAATCTCAGATGATTTTTATTCAGCACGATATAAATGGAAAATTGCAGTATTTGACATTGATTCTTGTGTTCTAAAGCCTGAAGTATCGACATCAGAGATAGCATTTATTATGAGTATTACGTTTGAAAATGAAACAGTAAAATGTCTTACTCATTTATTCCTAAAAATAAAAAGCAGAATGAAATCCAACAAATGCATGGAATGAAAATAACATAGGTTTCAGAAAACTTCTCGGTACTACTGATACTAAATATATTTTTTACAAATAAAATAATTGAAATGATATTTCATCCTTGTGTTAGCTAATCCTCAAATGAACACCCAGTTCAATACTTCACTATCCGTAAAGAATGTTTTATTATTATTCAGATGCAACCTCACAGCTTAGATAATCTTCAATTGTATATGAGGAAAACTTGAAATATATTACAAACAACACAATGCAGAAGAAATTCCATCCTTGGGAACCCGATCCCCTATCCCTTGTATATATATTCGGTTAAGAACAGAGAAAATTCTCTGGATCATTATTATAAAATACCTGCAATATTTTTTGATACCTATCACACAACGAATTGGCTTGATTGGCCTCACATATCATATAGAGTGATATGAGTGGTACCTAATGAGGACGGTTTTTGCCCATCGTAACGCCGGCTATCGTAGTCTCAAGAAAATATAATTCTTTAATGTTTATAACAAACATGAATTATTCTCATCACAGTTATCTCATAATGATTCAACTTATTTAACGAAACGAACTGAATGGATAGTCCAACATAATTCCTTCATCATTGTGAAAATATTTCGAACAAACTCTAACATATTTTATTACTTTGTCAGGACAGATTTCTCAATTTATGGCGTAAATCTAGTATGTTTACTTTCTCTAGCATACTTCACATAGTTTTCTATTTCTTCCAGTGAATGATAAAATTGTGAATGATGGGCCAAAGGTACAAATATTCAAATATAAGGTCTATACTTCAATATATCTGAAAAATCTTATTTCTCTGTCTCTCTGTGCATTTATGGTGTATTTCAGCACGACACAATACCTTGGCCGAATGCTTGAACAGAATTCTATTACATTAAATCATTTTAACTAGTGAATTTATCCTGAAATTGTTGAAAATTCTGTACTTAACATAAACAAAGCGGGAAAGTGTAGTTGTTTTACCTCCAATGTATGACAAATCTCGAACGACGCACGAAACCAATGTGACGTCCTTTCCCTCAGTGTCTCCATTTGTTGCTAACCTCTCCTCCGAAAATAGAGATCTCGGGCGCCACCTCTAGTTTATAGTGTTGAGGACACTCGGTACCTGTGGGCGGTATCCCACAGGGGTCCGGGAGCTACAATCAGAGAAGGTTATGTCCAGGGTTCGGATGTTCGTAGAAGTCGGAGTAGTCCTCTGTCTCTGAGTAGGTATGTCAAGATGTTATCCAGAAAAATAAAACACACAATAATAATAATAATAAAACCTCTATTCGGTGAATTTTTCTACATGCTGATGGTATGCAGGGTGAAAGGGTGAGCAAACGGTGCAGAAGCAGAAGCGAGATGTAACATGCATTTAAAACGGTACCTGGGTACGAACCTTTAGAAATCTACGGAATGAGTGAAAATGGTAATGTAAGCAAAGTTAAATGCGGAATCATGCGGTGGAAGCCGGGATGAAGCGAAAGTGCGTGCGGAAAATAGATACAAAGCAATCCACAGTAATAGCAAGCTGTAGGTTTAACATGGGCAAAATATATGACAATTGTAAATAAAAGAACCTAAAACCTGCTGGCATAATTAAGGGAATTGGTAGGCGAGGATACGGTAAGGATTCTGCAGGGATGCATGATGCGCCGTTTCAAGCTAGCATATACATCCCTGTATATCTCAAACTCCGGAGAGTCATGCAGGCCGTTTCAAGCTACTACACAACCTCGAAGGCCTTGAGCAATGCAGGATAGGAAAAGGTGAGGAAGAATAGAGGCGAATAATACAATAATACCAGCAAAGAGAATATATATGGTCTTACCCTATTACCTTGCCCATGCGGAACCTCTGGGGTTACTTACTTCTTCGGCGGTGTCGGATCGGTGGTCTTGCGGTCGCACTGTCGCTTCAACGACTTCCCCTTGACCTAATTACGCACGCGAATTTATACCCGCCAGCACTGCTGAGCCTGACCACGCCCATCTGTTCTGTTGTTATTTGAGAATAACAGACTTAACCATAGCTTTGATTTTGATGATGCCAAGATCCTGACCATTGCCAATAACTACGATAAGAGACTTTTTCTGGAAATGTGTCATATTAACAACAGTGAAAACAGTGTCAATAAGAAAACAGACATGTGCAACCTGAGCAAAATATATAGCTATCTCCTTGAATTGGATAAATTGACCTCAGTTCCAAGGCGCATAGGTTTACAGGAGGATGCGGTTAGCTGACACTGAGGTGCATCGACGGGGATGAGTGGACAGGAAGGGACTTTTCTGCAGTTTGGTGCCATGAGAGGAGGGCTGGTTACTGATTGTGAAGTTGAGACCATTCTGTGTGCTTTCTGTGGTTGACACGAACAGTTGTCAAATAATAACCTAACTTTCTAAATGTCAATGGTTTTGTTGTTTTGCGCCGTTTATGTTAGGAATTTCCGAGGATCATTCTTTTTGAGGACTTCACTATCTCAATCTGTTTCCTGTGATTGTTTTTACATGCTATACGTTAATTCATTGTTGATGTGTAACACAAAATTTATAGTACGATGTAATTCTTCTTCCAACTAAGATGAATCAGTAAGTGGTTCTCCGCCTTTCCATTTGATGTCAACTAAATATAATTGTATGTTTTCAGTGTCCTGAAGAAGGTTCCAATCTAGAACCGAAATATAGACAATTTGATCATCAAACAGTTGTTTGTTCATACCAAGGTCCCCAATAGCTGAGTACCCATAACTATCTCTTACAATTTACACGGCAATAGTATTTCACTAATTATATATATATATATATATATATATATATATATATATATATATATATATATATATATATATATATATATATATATATATATATATATATATATATATATATATATTTATCAGAAAGGTTACGGGTGTTTCGACTATTTGGGCAGTTATTTAAAGTCAATTTGTATTAACAGCTCTATATTTCGTCTTAACTTTGAAGACTTCTTCAGGAGCATACTGTAAAAAACATCAATTGCAACATAACATTTTACATAGATGTCAATGGACTCACAATACTAAGACGTAAATAGAGGCATCACATCAAGAAAAAAGCATCCTCGCACGGACCGATCAAATTTGATTTGATAGGGCCTGTGAAGTCTGACCTATGTATACCAGTGGGCAATGTGAGCATTCTATTTGATATATCACATTTCGTTTTTGAGAGTTTTTTAACTTGTCCTTGGTGTTATTGAAAAGTGATCTAGTGGTTACCATAGTATATCTTCCAATTTTTATGTTAATATATCTTTTGAAAAGTTTCGTAAGTTCAAATGTCAGTTCTTTAATGTAAGGCAACTTTGCGAAGGTGACCTGGTCATGAGTGTCTATCTCAGTACTTGTGCTGTCGATTGCCCTGGTGGATTCTGGTGGATGCGCTGTATTATACAAGAGTTTTTTGAGGAGTAAGGTGGACTATCCATTATCTTTCATAAGTTGGAACAATCTTTGGAGGGCACCTTTAGTTAACGTGGGGTGTGTAATGTCTTCTATCTTCTTCTTGAGTCCTAGGATCGTATTGATCTTGATTTTGATGTTGTGATATGATGATGCATTGATGTATCTGCCGGAACTGCTGGGTTTTCGGTACCAGTCCAATTTTATTGTATTGTCCTCTTCTCTGATTAGTTTCGTGTCCAGAAATGGTACGCTTCTGTTTGATTCCCTCTCTATCGTGAATTGTATGTGGTCGTCAAAACTGTTGAAAATCTTTAAAATTTCTTCCTCACCGTCGGCGGGTATAGACAGTATTAAGTCGTCAACATATTGGTATATGAATGATGGAGTAAAAGACAACTTTCTGAGCATAGTTTTGATGAGGGTGGACATTGTTATGTTGGCTAAGCTGGAACTCAGAGGACCTCCCATGGGACTACCAAACTTTTGTTTATAGAAGGAACCATTGTAAAGGAAGTAATTCGAGTTGAAAATGAACTCTATTATTTGGATAAAATCGCCTTTATGGATTTCGGTATGAGGCATGATGAGTTCCCAGTTGTTATCTATTATATCAACAGTCAATTCTAGAGAAATGTTTGTAAAAAGTGATATGGCATCTAGGGATGCTATCTCATGGTCTGTTGGTAGTTTTTTATTATTAATCTTAGAAGAAAATTCTTTGGGGTTGGGTATTTGGAATTCATTGTAGCCTTGAAAAGAAATATCCAGTATATTGGCAATAAACTTACATAAGTTTGATGTGGGTGACGAGATGGTGTTGACGATTGGTCTCATCGGAACGCCGTCCTTGTGTACTTTCGGGAGTCCATAAAGTCGTGGCGGTTGGGAGCCATAACATCTGAGTTTTTTGGATGTAGGCTCATCGATACAGCCTTTGTCTTTTAGATATTTAATCCACCTGTTAGTTTGGTTTTCTATTGTGTTGGTTGGGTCCTTGCTAAGTCTTTCATATATGTCAGTGTTGTTGACCAAGGTATCACATTTCGTAAAATAGTCCTCTCTTTTCATTATCACAGTAACATTGCCCTTGTCAGAATTTAAAATCAAAACATCGTTGTTTTGTTTGAGGAAGGATCTCGTCTTATTGAAAAGAATGTTTATGTAATTATGATGGTGGTTTTTACTGAACAAAAAATTAGTGACGATGTTTGTGGCTTGTGCTCTTACTATATCTTTCATTTCTTCGTTTACATTGCTCATGATGTACTCCACATCAGATAACAGTCTTTTGTATGAAATATGTTCAGCATTTGGTGGTATTGAAAATTTTGGTCCAAGCGACAACATCTTTGAAATGTCCTCAGGCACATGTACATCGGTCATATTCACTATCCAAGAAGGTTTGTTTTTAATTTTGTTGCCTTACATTAAAGAACTGATATTTGAACTTACGAAACTTTTCAAAAGATATATTAACATAAAAATTGGAAGATATACTATGGTAACCACTAGATCACTTTTAATAACACCAAGGACAAGTTAAAAAACTCTCAAAAACGAAATGTGATATATCAAATAGAATGCACACATTGCCCACTGGTATACATAGGTCAGACTTCACAGACCCTATCAAAACGAACTTCATTGCATAAAAGCGATTCCACCATAAGACCTGAAATATGTGCACTGGGTCAGCACATAAGAAGCACAGGTCACAGCGTCGACTTTGAAAATATAACAATCCTGGAACAAGAAGATAATTATATAAAACGACTCTTCCTCGAAATGTGCTATATAAAAGAAAACAACACTATGAACAAGAAATCGGATACGAATGGCCTCAGTAACATATATAGTTTCCTTTTAAAATGCGACCAGAAAGAACGGCCACAATAAGTTAAGAATTGAATAGACCATATCACAGAAATCAAAATTTAAAGAAAAAGAAAATGCTGTTGACATATTACGCAGTTATCAATGCGTGGAAACCTACATTTCTCAGCGCCGTCGTTGAAAAGACAACTTAATTTCCAACCCTATAGTTTAATTTATGAAAAAAAACATTCGATTACAAGAAATTTAATTACTCTGCACCTTATTTTTGTGATATGTTCGTGAAATTTGATCGGTCCGTGCGAGGATGCTTTTTCCTTGATGTTATGCCACTATTTACGTCTTAGTATTGTGAGTCCATTGACATCTATGTAAAATGTTATGTTGCAATTGATGTTTTTTACAGTATGCTCCTGAAGAATTCTTCAAAGTTTAGACGAAATATAGAGCTGTTAATACAAATTGACTTTAAATAACTGCCCAAATAGTCGAAACACCCGTAACCCTTCTGATATCTTGTAACGACTAGTAAACACACCACAATTATATATATTTATATATTCTTGAGATTTTAATGGATCTTTTGAATAATAAACATTTATTAATACGTATTCTGTAATTCAATCTGAGAACCTGAAAAAACCATATTCCCAATAGTAATTCATTGGACGTCCATTGGATATTTTCTGTCCATTGGAAATCCATTGGATGTCTCATGAAAATCCAATGTACTTTTTAAAATGGGATGGCCATGAAATGGATATCCATTGATTGTCCGATGCAAATCCAAATCTCATATACTTCTGGTTGCAATGGACGTGAAATGGTTACTCATCGGATGTCTGATGGACATCCATTGGTCGTCCAGCTGCAATGTACATGAAATAGATACTCAATGGATGTCTGATGGATATCCAATAGATTTTCAGCAGCAATGGACATGAAATGGATATCCATAGGATATCAAATGGAAATCCGGTATACACTCTATTGGTATGGACCTAAATTGGATATCCAATGGAAATCCATCGGATGTAATAGAGGATATCCGATGGACATCCATTGTGTGTCCAATGTGTCGGAAACGTATTATCCATTGGATGTCCATTGGACGAACGACGGAAAATGCCGTACATCCAATAGATATCCTGGATGTCCATAGGTGGACGTCCAATGGATGTCCATTGGATTCACTTGTGTTGTCTGGGAATACAATAACTTCCGGAAGAAACGACTTAGAAACTCGATATTTGCGGAGTAGATTTGGGGCTTAATTACGAAGGTCGAATTCGTGAATGGGTAAAATCCGCCCAATGATTACGTAGATATACCTACTCAAAATTTTATTTTTCCAATATTTTCAAAAATACAGGTTAGATCGAATTTAAATCCAGTAATTCATGGAAAAAAAATCTAGAAAAGCACTGCCGTGAAGGCAGCAGCTTTTGCGCGCATGTTTAAATTTGTTGCCGAAGCGGTCATCTACATTGAACATGCGCGCAAACGCTGCTGCCTTCTCGGCAGTGGTTTTCTAGATTTTTTTTAATTCTACCTATTATTTGAGTGAATTTAGCCAAATATGCTCCATTTTTTCAGAACTCTCCCCATTCAAGAAGACGCAGGAGGACTCTTCAATTTTTCTTTTCAAAATCATCTGCTTCCGACATCAGTATATGTCCCAATCTTTAGTGTGATTCCCAACGGTCGAACCTACATGATTTGCCATTTGGTATTTTTTTATGTCTCTATTCCTTAGTTAGTTTTTGTGTTCTCTTTGAATGATATCTAACTGCACCTGTAAATGTCTCTCCACAAACACACGGAGTAATATACACATTTTTTGTTCGCGTTTATTGGTTTGGTTTTAGTTAGTATGGAACTCAAATCATATTTCGATATGCATACCGTTGTTATATTGAATTTAGCATCAATTTTTTTGATTTTTTTCTTAAATTCCATGTACATAAGGATGATTCCTCCAATAAATTTGGTTTTTCATGATGGTGGTTCTTATGTTTTCTTGCTGATTTTGTTGTGAATTGGACGAAGTCTTCTTTCTGAATTTGAAAAGGTTCTATTCATAAGTTCTCCTGAATATTTATACACTTCAAGAAATGATTAATTGAAATTCAATTCATGTTGACGAATCTCATCTGTTGACGAGAGTACATTAGCTTCATGATAAAGGGTTTTAAAGATACCCCTCTAAGTTGATGATTGGATAAAAATTCAGATATTTATTTATATGAGCCTCTTTTATGGAGGCACTTGTTTCGAAATGATCCTGGTATTTTTCAACTGAAACATTCAAAATCCACGAAAAGCATTTACCTTTTATGGGATGGTTGAGGAAAAAATATGGACCTTTCTCCACCCCAATTTGTGGATCGAATTTACTATCAATACCGTATAATGAAAACATATTGAATTTATGTGCAAGAACTGCTCTATTCACCAAGTTTTATGACCTATTTATGGAACATTTGAGCAAAGCGACCTAATGATGACAGAACCCATGAAAAAATATTCTTATTCCCAACTTATAATTAGTTTTAATGGATATAGTAGTAGGCAAATTGTTGGTTCGGTAAGATGAGATGTGTGAAAAAATTTTTCACACAATCTGCCTACCCACACAGCACATGTACGTTCAATGAACATACATACAATGGATGTCCATTATGGACGTTTGAAACGATCATTGGACGTCCAGGACACTACTATGGACGTACAATTATTGTCCAGAAAACATCCAATGGATGTACAATGTTGGTACGTTTGAAGTCCATTGTACGTACAATGGACATACAATGGATGATCAGTGGACGTTGTTTATGGATATTAAAAACATCAATTGGACACTCAGAGTTGGTACATTATACGTCCAAAGAACGTCCATTGGACGTGCAGGACACAACTATGGACGTACTATTAATGTCCAGAAAACGTTCAATGGATATACAATGTTGGTACGTTGGATGTCCATTGTATGTCGTATGTACATACAATGGATGATCAATGGACGTTGTTTATGGATATCCAAAACATCCTTTAGACGTCCAGATTTGGCGTATTATGAATCCACTGAACGTTCATTGGATGTACAGGACATCATTTGTGAGGTACTATACAGGTCCAGAAGACGTCGAATAGATACACATTATGCGCATTTTGGCCATTCATTATAAGTCCATATATTCAGTACAAGAGATCTCCAGAACATGTCTAATATAATTCAATCTCATTACACAAGCTATCCTTCATATATTGGGCAATACTTTGGACACTATTACTATGTGTACACTGTTATTGTTCAGTTCGAGGCATATTCTGTTTGAAATTGTCATTTCCATAAACTACCAGTTTAAATACATCCGCAACCAAATTAATCCTTGGAATAATAGCAACATTGATGTACATTGCATGAAAATGAATATTAAAAAAAAAAACTGTAAAACGAATGATCTAAAACAAATATATGACAAAAATCACAACTCTGAAATAAAGATATTTTTCCGGTGAAAATTAATAAATTGATGAAAATATTTCGAGCAGATTGTTTTCATTAATTTGCTCTCCTTCTAGCTATCATTTACTTCACTCATTATGTTTTTTCTAACGGTTCTTTCATTTACTTGTTCTGCAGTACCAACGAGTTTTAGAATTCTCCAGGGTTTCCTTTTGCTATCATAAGATGCATGACAATACGGTAGCTTACGTCGGAATAAACATCGTTTCCCCTACCTTTTTCTGACATCTTAATTGAATGAAGAATTATTAACGAATATGAGTGCTTCTAACAGAGTATAAGGAGTCTCGAATTACCAGGCTATGTTAGATACTCTTTGAAAAGGGCTCAATCTTAAGGGTTCTTCAACGGAAAAGAGTAACTTAATTATTTCCGGTGTTTTGGTGAGTTGGGTCTGCCACACTCATTTTGTCCAATTTCATACAATTTTTCGCCACTGCATTACCAATGAAAGACTATTGATCCATAAGATTCTCCATAGTTTCATCTAAAAAGTAATAAATCAAGACTGAGGAAAAAAATTGGAAAATTGCTGGACAGACAACTGTGATAAAAATAGGCTAACTAGTGACACCAGTTCGCTTCACTCTGAAAAACTTGACATTGTAACTTTGCCTCACAGGATAAGATATTTTTTAAGTATCAAAAAGCTCTGAGGATTATATTCAATGGCATATCAGCTTAAGAAGAAATCAATTAAAGAATAATTCGCACCGACTATTCCATTCTGAATTAGTAGGCTTCAATAGGGTCATTTACTATTTGTCTCAGAATAGACATGATACCCTGCAAGGGATTCCATCCTAATTCCATTGTTGATGGGGAGGAGGAGGTTACTTGCTATTGGCTTCTTCAGTCCCACTTTCACCCAATTCTTTCATCATTTTCCAGACTGAGGACCAACATCATTTAAATAATTGCTGAATTCGGACACTTTGGTCTCATTTTCGGTTTCTAAGTGACATGTGAATATTGAAATTCTGATATATGGTTGGTAAATAGCCAATTTTTGGGTGGTTCTTCCAAATGTGTGCAACGTTCATGTGGAAATTAAAAATCTCATAATATAAATATAAACCTCATGAAATAAATATAAACTTCAATGACATATTATATCAACAGAATGAAGAAGGGTTGGAATTGTGTATTAAATAAACAAACTGAATCATTTTGAATGTCCTCTTATGATATTCCTTCGAAAATTTTCTAGAACTAAAATTCATCAGTAATTGAACTAAACTTTTCTGACATGCATTTGATTATGAACGAAAGGAATAGATCGAGCTCCACCCCACGGCAACCTGGAAAATCTTTGAATTTTAGTCAAAAGTGTTTCCTTGTCCTTGGTGGTAAACAAAACACTACTTACTAACCTCACATTCCTCATTCATAGAGTATACATGAGAGCACAGAACATCAAACTATGAGAGCACAAACTTGTTTCATAAAGAGGTTGAAAAAGGATAGCTTATGATAAAACCATTGTTGAAGACTTAAACAATGAGAAAACCATTGTTAAGGATATCCTTCAAAAATGATTGAACAAACTAGGATCAAACTATTCGTGAACATTTGTCGAAGATATTTGGAATGTATTTAGGGTTATAGTGTTTATCAATGTAGAAATTACAAGCATGAAAAGTGTGGAGTAGTCAGGGTTTTCAATTTCGGCGATGCGAGGTTCAAGCTCCTCGAAACTGCCTCTGACTGTATAGAACCCTCAATTTAAATGACATTTTTCGAAGGACCTTCAAAAAAATACTTTCATTCACGAGTAATATGTTATTCATATCATTCATAAGATAGAAAATAATGTTCCTGAATTGGACGTACAATGGATGTTATTTGGTGGATGTACAACGGATTTCCAGAAATGTACATACACTGGACCAATAAAATACTTTTCATCATTTTTAATCTTTTCTTTGAAGATACTCACAAGTTTCATTTCTGTTTGAATTAATATACGGTTCTCAAGATTTTAACTGAAATATTTATACATATTTACGGACATGGAATGTATGTATGTACAATGGACGTACAAGGCGTACATCCAATGGACGTCCATCCTCCTACGTACAATGTACATCAATGTCCATGAATGTTTGGACTTGATGTGGGCATAAAACGGACGTCCAATGGATGTCGCGTGCTGTACATCCAATGGACGACAATGTTCTGACGTACAACGTACATCCATTCAACGTCCATGAACGTTTGGACATAACATGTACCTAAAATGGAAGTCCAATGGATGTCGTATGCTGTGTGGGATAATTGCCTGCTCTTATTTTTTATTCCTTCAAGATTTCAACATTTTGGAACATTTTGAAGTATTTTTATTATAAACAAGAGGCATGTCAAGAAGACTTTAATCCTGATCATGAATCATTGTACACCATTGAAAAGAAAGGGAGAATTCTTTGTTGGAGTGAGGTATATACCTTGGCTACTAGGATTGTTAATAAAAAAGAATTATAAAATATCTTCTGCAACAACCTTTTGTCTGAGTTCATTCTCAATTCTGACCCGTAATCCCTCATGAAAATTATACTCCAAAACTGCCTTACTCATATTCGAGAGGTTGTTACATTGTATTAAACCTTCATTTTCATTGGACAATAAACGTGAAACTTTGAAAGAACAAAAGCAAGATATACAACAACTGAGTATAAATTACTAATTACTCCATTCTTCATCATGTGAACAACGTCAAACTAAATACAAAAAATTCCTCAACATTCCTGCCACCTTCTCTTATGTATTTTCCGATAGAATCCATAGCGTTCCGTAATCGCCCTCGTCGTTGCCTTAGCATATTGCAGCAGTTATGTATGTATTCTTTCGATTAGCTGGTTACGAGGATGACTTGAGGTACTTTACAAAATATATTTTAAAAGAGCCCCAAATTAATGTGTAGATGTAAGGTCGAGACTTCGAGCAATCCAATATTTTCAAGACTAATGAGATAATCGAACGTTCGCCCTGTGTTGATTAAAATGCCATTGTGGCAAAATCAACCTAATATTCACATTCTGTACTGTTCTGTTGAACGAACCGGACAGCTAACTTCATGAACATGTTATTTTTTCAACGAAAAGAGGAATAAAATAGAGCTCGTATTCGGCAGAGTGAGCTAAAAATATTTTTCATCAACTTACAATATATAACCTAAAACTTAGGAACTATGGTTTCTATCATTATTTGGTCGATATGTCCATAATAGTTGAGTTTTTCTGCAATGTGTTGTACGTCACTCAAATGCTAAAAAAATTGGACATTTTTTGCTTTGAATTTAATTTGAGTTTAATATCATATACATATCATATATATTCGATCTAATTTAGGGCTGGAGAAAGTTTCATGATTTATTTTTCTCTTTACCGCCCCATAACAAATTGGTGCTCCATGGAATATCCACGAAACCATAGTCTGGGGAAAATTTTTGGATCTTTTCCATAGCGTAGAATAAATTCAGATTGAAATGATTATTTTAATGTTATGGTATGTATTTGTGAAGAAATGATGAACCGTTACAAAATAATAAAATCTCGAAATACTTCACAACGGAAGACAAATGAACCATACTCTATTGGAAATTCTTGTTGACAATTACCTGTAGAATCACTCCGTAAAGTTTGGCTAGAGGTACATTGCACATCCTGTATAATTACGATCAGCCGAGCAAACAAAGTCTGTCATCACCTACCCAGCATATTCAAGCTAGTGAAAAAAAAATCATTCAATATGAATTCACATCGTGAAATAACATAATAGTTAATCAAAGTTTGTAGCTGATTTCAATATTTTTTTATTCGTCTTATACGATATTATAACAAAGAGGCTAATCAAATACAGAAATTATGGTTGATATTGTGACGTTGCTCGAATGGTTCCATGTGGCACCAACGTGGCAGTCCCCTCGTCGTTAGTTTGGGTGAGAATATGCAGGTAACGCCAAGTATAATATTCCTTCAATTCATTCACATCTTCAGAGATTCATTTCATTTCGAGGTATTTTCGATCAACAGCAACAATACATCATATATTCGTAATCCTGACAGAGACCGAACCCATTCAGAGGACACTCAATCCTTGTACTGCATTGAATCGGCAAGTTATCTGAAGAAAGATGATAAATTTAAAGAAATAAGCATATACAGGGTGGTCCGGAGTAACTGTTCTTCGTTTGATGGTGAATAATAATGCTATACAAGGTAAAAATAGGTTGTTGCTTCCTCGAGTTATTTTATTGCGTGACTAGTAAAATCTTATGTTTGTGGTATAATTTCAGTGACTTTAGTCTGAGGATACTCTCACAATATTGAGCGAGACTAGTAGCGCAATAAAATAACTCTAGGAAGCCACAATCTACCTTTACTTGAATACACCACTTCCTATCGGGACAATTCCACGAAATATACAAGATGTCTCAAAAAAAGTTATATTCGTTTAGCTGTGTCAACGCAAGGCATCTGAAGGTCGCGAGGGTTATGTTAATCGTTATCCTGGCTCTTAGGGATTTAGTTGCTGTGGAGCAACGCGCGGTCCGCGGGAGCAGACCACGCGTTATGCGTGCGTGAATTGTACAAAAACGGTTATTCTGTGATTATTGTGCGAAGAAAGAAATGTTCGAGGTTTACGTCACTTAAATGATGCACCAAGCATTCCCCTCATTCGGAATTGAGTGAAGAGGTTTCAGGAGACCGGTTCAATACTAGGTAAACCAAAATCCGGACGTTCAAGGACATCGAGAATGGAAGAGAACGTCGAACGGACTAATGAGTCTGTTAGTAATGATCCCGACCTCTCAATTCGGGAGTGTGCAAGTGCTTCGCACGTGCTCAAATCATCGCTACACCGGATTTTGCAGAAAGATCTGAAGCTAAACGCCTAGAAAATTCAATTGGCCAAAGAACTGAAACCCCAGGATGCCATTCAGAGGCTAGAATTCGTAAACCAAGCAATTGAGCGCTCACAAACATCAATCCCAAATGTAAGCATCTGAACCCCTTCATTCGCCAAAAGTAACCGTAGGGGCTGCAATGTCCTCGCGAGGAATCATCGGTCCATACTTTTTTGAAGATGAAAGGGCACGTACTCTCACAGTGAATTCAGAGCGTTATGTTAGGATGTTAGATGAGTTTTGTTGCCTGAACTGCAAATTTTTGCTGACGACATTATTTTTAGCGAATAAATTCCCAAAGAGTGTCTTTTGATAATCAGTAAACAATTTTTCGATAAACGGCCTATTTTATTTGTATCAATTTTTAAAATATAAAATTGTTTTTGGGACACCTTGTATATTCACTATCAAGCTAATTACTTTTACTCGAGGACCACCCTGTATAATTTTCATTCTGCTTTTGAACTTACCAAAAAATCGGGCACATCCACAGCAATAACCATAAATAATTGCTGGGTCATCATCGCAGAAGTGATCAGGACAACCATTACAGGTAGGACCGAATCCCAATATGGGAATGTGAACTGAAAATATGGAATTTTGAACCTATCAATAATATTACATTAATTAGATGTAAATGAAGATTGTTTCCACCAATATTGAGATTTCAGTTTTCACCCCACAGTCTGAAGGAGATTATGTTTTTCGAGTTTCGATATGTGTTGAACTCGTGTTGAAGGTTGAGAACTTGTTCATTCAATTGGTTAGTAATGAACCTGCATAAAGCAATTGAGGATACTTTGTGTAATTCGTTTTCTGTACTTGTGCAGTGATGGTCTAAACTATATATTTATACTCCATTCACTTTTATAAACTTTCCCGGTTGGCCATGATTTAGATCTATCAAATTTTTTTCAATTAAAACTGTTGCAGGTTGGCACTCGTGAAATATCGGCAATGTCAAAATAATTCTCAGACACGTTGCCAAATGTCAATGTCAATTTCTACTCCCAATCTCAACATAATCATCACGCTTGGAAACTAAAAATGCTGAAGGTAGGTTTGAAGGAGCCATGTGAAATCGCTGCTTTTTCTTATAGTAACACTGATAATTTGGAATCAATAATTTATCACAAGTTATTTAACATTTTCGACGTATGTGAGTGTATCGTTCACATAGATTCCCAAGAACTTTGTAAATTGAGTTAGATATTTTAAGGTGACACAGGTTTTGTAGTACTACTACATTTTCATAATGGAGTATTTCAAGTTGTGCAACAAGTTATTTAAATGTCTTCTATAGACTTATTACTTTAGAATTTCGAAAAGTAGGGAATTCCATAGGTTTGTCTGTTCGTTAAAAAGTGTTATTGCAGGGTTATTCGAGTACTTTTAATTTTTTTCGTATGAACTATCACAAAGTAACGGACTACTCTATCCATTATTTTTCAGTAAAATTTCAACACTCTATTCTTGATCTCCGTACATGAAAATAGCATAACTGAATCTTCCAACCATGTTTATGTACGTGAAATATTTCCGGTATTAACATAAAAAAAGTTTCTTCATTATTCGCCAGGTCTTTGGAATTATAGAATTCACATAATATTTTCTCAAACTCGTTATATTCCGAAGTAAATTCACATTTTGAAAAATACGTAATCACTAAGACCTCTATGTAGAGAGGACAACGTTTCTTAGTTATCTGACAGAAAAATGACTAAACCTAACATTTTCAAAATTCACACGGTGAAATCCCAGATAGCACAAATACGTCTTAGGGACGTTCTTAAAACGTCCAGCTCGGACATTCGGGACATCCTCAAAACGTCCATTTTACGGACGTGGACGTCTTATGGACGTTTTTAGAACGTCCAATGTTACTAATCAGGATGTCCTCAAGACGTCCATAATAGAGCCTTTCAGGATTTAAAATGGACATTCATAGGACGTCTTACAGACGTCCTTTTAAGGACGTTTCATGGACATAGTTGGGGGCGCATGAAGATATCGAGGGGTTATTCTACAGTGTGTCAGTTTCAAGAGGCACCACCTTTATATCTCGCCCCATGCGGAATCAGAAAAAATGCAAAAACTGTTAAACTTTTGTCTGTACAGGGACATTTTATACAGTTGGTTCCAATTAATTTTATCAACCCTGTGAGGGTGATGACAGCAACCCCTATAATCTTACATGGGAAGAGGTGTTGAGTGACACTTTCTTTCAAAGGTAATTCGATCATTTTTCTAAAAAAGCCATACACCTGGCCTTTTTTGTTAGTACTTCCGAAAAATTGATAGCAAGAGTTGCAATGTAACTCGAAAGTGCTTTTCAACATTTTCATGTTTCATTAAAACTTTTTCTATCAATTTTTCGGAAGTACTAACAAAAAGGTCAGATGTATTTTTTTTTGGAAGACAATCAAATTACTTTCGAAACAAGGTGTCACTCAACACCCCTTCCCATGTAAGATTATAGGGGTTGCTGTCATCAGCCTCACAGGGTTTATGAAAATTGATTAGAACCAATTCAAAATGTCCGCCCAACCAACCAAAGATTACCGTTTACTGCATATTTACTGATTTTGTATAGGGGCAGAAATAATAAGTGTTGTACCTTTTCACATTGACACACTGTATATATCCATGTCCTGTCTCCTTCAAATGAAATGAATTGATTCATTATTCATCAGAATTCCTCCAGGAAATAAGTGAAAATAATTTATAATTTTTTATTTAGAAGGAGTTTTTTCCAAACAATATTTATATGTTGTTTGATATCAAAACTTGTTGAGTTCACACCTTTCCTCTCCTCTGCCCTTTTCAACCATGCCAGAATTGACAATTCAGTTTCTTTTCTTGGTCCTGTCTGGCTTCTCAGCTAAACCTGAAAATAATTTAAATTGCTTATCCAAACTGAATGGCAGATCAAGATGCAATTCCAAATTCTTCAGTATTGATCATTATAAAGCAGTTTTTATTTTTTATTTTTTTGGGGAAAATCATAATTCAAAATCTCTGGTGTGTGAGAATTATATGGAAAAATGTGAGCACCTGTGTTCACATTATTCTATAAAAAAAATTAATAAAATATTCTTTCAAATACCCCTATTTTTCAAGGTGAATATGAAATCAATTTTGGTGCCTAATATATTTTGATATCTACTTCAACGTACAGGCAGTGACTACAAAATACTCACTTATAATTAGCTCAGTGACTTTCATGATACATGACTTCTTTACTTTTGGCCCCAACCAACTACTTGTTTGATCATTAGTGATCAATAAAATCAATATTTGCTTCACCATATTATAATTGTTTGTACCTCCTATTTTTGCATTCATTCACCTGCAAAGTAATTTTCTTATTCATCACAAAAACCCTCTTCATTCTCATGATTCGAAGCAACATTATAATATGTATTACGAACAATAAAGAGCAAAAATATAAAATCAACTAACATTTTCATTTGTTTCAATATTTAAAGAAGCATCAAATTCAATTATTTCTTGTTCTGAAATCAAAGGAAAATTTAAATTATATTTATCGTTGTGAATTCCATCAGACTCCTTTGTATCAGAATGGACGGAAGAGTCCAACATATCCTGGACAACTTCAGATGATTTACCATCTTGTCAATCACCTATAAAGAAAAAATTAGATATATTCAAATATATTTCTGAAAACAGTTATTCAATCGTATATAATCAAAACTTAGCTCACCATTAATACTTTTAGGCTCTGAAACTGTCTCATTAACTGTAAAATGAAGAATATGTTATTGAACATGGTGTATGTGTATGTTGTTTAGAAATTCTATAAGTAACTATTTTTTTTATTTAAAGAGAAGGAAGAAGACTTATATCACCTATTGATTCTTCGTTAAAGAAAGAATTGGTTTTTGACTTGAACTCTGATTCCAAGTCACTTGTTTCTTCAGCAGTTCTTGCTTAAGATCTTGCTTTCAACGGTATATGAAATATCGAACATACAGCAACATTGTGGAGCAAGTTCTTGGAATGACTTGCATCATTTACTCAATATCCTATAATTGAATTTATTATGGAGAATGAAATGATTGGAACTCGTACCACTTGAATACTTTATTTGTGCCTTTTTGTCAGCCTGACTTCAGGGGAAACCTAAAACAGTTAACAAAACCGGCTAGAACGGATACAAATTTGTTGTGAACCGTCAGTCAGCAGACAAATAAGCACGAAAAAGGAATGATGTAATATAGGTAGACATAGACATTATAATGTTTACTAACCATTCGGTATCTCAATATTCCTTGAAATCACTGATATCCTTTGAGAATCTAATCTGATCTGAATAATAATCTGAGACAATGTCTCTGTAATAATATATTTTCCTTAGCTATTTTCATTTCTGTATTTCGTGTGGCGTCCCGCTAAAAATTTAACAACCATTGACATCTGCCATGACGGTCACACTTCACAAAAGAACACAGAACCACAATAACCGTCTCCTTATTCTTAATTCCGAGGATATGGTATTAACATTGTATAAAATTGAATTGTTTGTTGTCATGATCCAATAGCAAAATATACACTCGATCTGAATAATGCCAGTAATCACACAAATGAACAATTCGAAGATATGATCTTCGTACTTAGAATGGACGTTCTAAGGAGGTCGCTTTCTGGACGTTCTGAGGATTTAACGAACTGGACGTTCTTAAAACGTCCAGAATTGGTCCTGGTGCTATCTGGGATGTGTCAGAATGCCATCGCCAACCGAAATAGTTTATAGAAGTGAATGGAGTTTATGTTATATTCTGTTCACAGTTCAAAAAATACATTCTTCAAACAAGAATATGCTTAAAATAGTGTGTTTGTTCACCGTTTTCAATTCAAACTATTTCGTTGAAATTCATGTATCGGGTTTCATCCTAACTCTCAAATCTGAAACGAAAATACATGGGACCACACAATTATATTTCACATTACAGATGTTAAAACCGGATATAAGCGGAATTCCAATTGATCGTTCACATTTGAATTTTTTTGTTTATGAGACGATAATATTTCCAAAATTTCCAGAAGATCCAGATTTTTTCATTTTCCTTCTTCGTCCAAATAACTTGGTTGCAAGTTAAACAGTTTGTGGAGAAGCTAGTTGTTTATTTCTTTCGAAGAATTGACGTTTTTTGTGTTTGGACTGCCTCAGCTTCAGAACTAGAAGCGTTCTTAAAACTGATCAATTCATTTAAGATCTGTTCAATTCACCTGAGAAATGGAGAACGACAATTTCCCAGATATTCAAGTGAAAAGAGTAGATAACGATCTTGAATCCAATATACAAGGTGTTTCAAAAACATGACCACGTCTCTAGGATAGGTACAAAAGTGAAAAAGAATCGAGATTTGCTCCATAAACAATTTTCGTAAGGTCATCCGTTTTCGAGATAGAGGGCTTTAAAAAAACTATATACACAAGAAAAAGCCCTCAACCTCAATATTTCAAATTGTCTCCGTTATATCTATGAGGTCTCATGTATGCGACAAAGAATTTTTAATTAACTTAATGCATATTAATGAATGAAAATGACAATTTACAACTTTATCATTACTCTATACCAGCAGCGCTCTTTACTTCAAAAAATTCAAATCAAAATAATACGAAAACGGTACACAGTATCGAGTATTACCAAGAGTACGTTTTTCGTGTAAAACTGGATGATGTTCTCGTTTGCTAATAAATCTGATCTCAACAAAGGTATGTTCAATATTACTTGGTACGAACAGTGTAACTAGCGTCTTCTATAAGAATCTGTTGCCAGTAGTTTCAGCAGAATCCGAAAATATGTCTTATGATTCGGCTCTGTATTTTTAAAACGGCTGGCGTTACGAAAATTTTTTGGGGATTAAATCCCAATTATTGTTTAGTTTACTATCTATCCTAGATAAGGGGTACCCTATTTCAGGAACACGCTGTATATAGAAAACACACTCTTATCTCTTCTTCTATAACAATAAAGCTACGTTTTTTGCAAGGGAGATTCGGGTATTTGGGTAATCGGAGATTCTTCCCTATTGGGCGACGACGTTCACGTTATCGTCGTCAGCCAATAGGGTGAATCTCTCCACCAATAGGGTGGATCTCCGATTCCCCAAATACTCGAATCTCCCTAGCACAAAAGGCCCCTTAAGAGTATAAGAAAAACCATAGAATGATGATTTTTTAAACCTAGACATTCAGATGTGTCCGCGAAGCGGACACTATCATTTTAACTAACCATTAACAAGAGGGAAATCGCCGAAGGCGATTTCTCGATTTGAAAGAAAAACTAACGCTCTTTCCGTCGATACCCCATTCGTACCGCTCCAAATTTTCTGAGATACCGAAAAAAAACGCGAACTGGACGAATTTTGCACGGTTTCGTTAATTGGACTATCTCGCGACTTCGATCTGCTCCGAAGGCAAAGCTTCACGGCCGAGACCGAGGGTGGAAAAAGAACCATCAAGGACAGAACTGACCCCCGTGAAATTCTCATGCTTCACAAACCAACGGAAGTGTACGAAAAATACGAAAGAAAATTGGTAATTTTTTGACTTTTCTTAATTCTCCGAAAAATTCTGACAGACCATCGAGTCCGATCTGTGTTTACATACGGGTATGACAGCCGGGGTCAGTGCTGTCAGGTGGAAATTGAATAAAATTGACCGAAAAACGCCGAAATATTGGCAAAAATTTATGGAATGGCAAAAACTAAGCACGGGTATTCGATTTCAAGCAGAAGAATGAAGAGATTAGGGCGTTTTTCAAAGAAAATTCCATGAATCTATCCGATGACCGAGAGCTCCTTATACGGAATTTCAACATGAAATTCAACGAAATCAACGGAAATATGGGATATACTATATTGAAATGGATTAATTGAAGGTTGGTACTGATTCTTTTCAAGTATTTTACCACCAACTCTGAGTGTTTTTCAAAATTTCAGCATAATTTGTGCCGGTTCAGAACGATCTTTCTTAATGAAATCCTACCGTTGAGTACGAGCTAGGTTACTTTTTCTGGTAAACTTTTGAAGATTGAAGAACCTTTCATTCATTTCCGATCCCATTCCAACAATATTTATTTCCGTCTCTCTAGGTATCCGAAAAATGAATAATTCTGTAGTAACCTTGAAATTTCTATAGAGGTCATAGAGCGTTTTTTTGCGAGGGTACAGAGCATTTTTTTGCGATTGCCCAAAAAATTTTTTTGATGACGTCATATCATTACAATGAATTTAACCACATAAAAGGCGAATCTGTGTGAAAGGTAGATCTGGGCGCAAGGTAGATCCGCATCTTAACTAGTTCATAATTGAAATATCAGTGTTTCATTCCCTTGCTAATAGATTAATTTCAACTCCGCTGTCAGATAATAACTTCAAAAATGAGTTATAGTATTGAAAATATTACGGAAGAATAATGGCTTGTCCCTGATAATCTTGAATCTTGAAACTCTAATATTCTGCAAACAATATACAATAGACTGTTATCGGGTAGGTATTTGCCAAGGTCCCCTGGCAAGCATTATAAAAGAATTTGTATAGTTAACTATATTCTGCAACTGAGCGACAAAATTTGTAATAGATTAAGACAAAATAAAATTGATACAATATGTAAAATGAGAAAAACTCAAGGTCAATATTTTTCAATGTTGAAGTTCGACTACATCTTTAGGGAAAAAAGTGGTTTCTATTAACTTTTCTGTGGCCATTTTATAGATTTTAATGAAACAACAATCTTGCACGGAGGAGAAAAAGGCAAAAGACTAGATCTTCTGGAGATTTTGGAAATATCGTCACAGAAACAATAACTTCCAATAATTGTTAATGATCAATTGGAATTCCGCTCATTTCCGGTTCTGACATATATGATGTGGTCGATATTTATGTGGTCTCAAGTATTTTCATTTTAATGTTGAGAATTGGGTAAAACCCGAAACATGCATGTAAAAAAGTTTCTCTTTATTGAAAATTGTGAACTTAGTCAAGTGTATTATTTGATTTTCATGTCGATAACATTCATAATATACCGCAATATTGGTCATATTCTTCTCAAGGATGGAAACTTTTGAATAGGCGATTTCAAAATAATATTCATCATAATACTTTCATACTACCCATTTGGCGAAAAATATGAAATGGTGAATTTGACAAAACACCAGTTCGTCCACTTTCACTGATTTCACTGTGAAATTGTAGCGAGAAAATTTATGAATTTGATGATAAAATTCTAAACAGGTACTCAATAATCTGCTCATTCGATAGGTGATAATGCGAATGACCTTGGTTGATCTTGAGAGCTGTCATTGGGCACGGTCTCCTTGGCGAAAGCATACAGATGGTCTCCTCGAAGCCGATGGAAAATATGGACGTATATTTGTGAGCGGAATCAGAAGAATCTGGTGTATCGAACTCAGCGCTCAGGTCAAAAAGCGCAACACTGACAAAAAAAATGACACGATAATCACGAAATTTCGAAGAAAATGATGCTTCAGCACTTACCAACTAGTAACCAAGTTTCATATGTTCAATTTTTTCCCAATATTTCGGAAAATTTAAATCGGATCATGATTGATGATTGAGATCGAATATCTTCGTTAATAAATAACGTAATTACAAGGACGAATGATCATTCAAGCAATTCTGCTCTGAAATTTCGATGAAAAATATCCGTGAAATGGAAAATACCAAGTGAGGAGAATTAACTCTGCACTTTCTCACCCTTCACGTGTGAATACATCACGACGTCACTGGATGAATAATTTATTCCTATAAAAAGTTCACGTTCGGACACTTGACACTCTCTCGAGTGTTTGTGACAACAAAACGCAACGAAATGTATTTTTCAGTGGTATTAATTCCAATTAAACATTTATTCCATTCACCATATGCTTTATTGTTACACAAAAGTTATTCGAAATAAACAACTTGTGTTTTTCAGTTTGTGTGTTGGATATTTTGTGAATCAAGTGAACTGTTAACTGTGGAAAAAATTGTTTCAGATATATTTACACGAAGAAGTGAAATTTTTTTCATTTTTAATTCTACAATAAATTCGTAGCGGCTGAGCATTTAGTTGTCCCAAAAGCCTGTGTCAGGTTATTTATCTCTCTGAATTTCAACAATCTGAGCTCTTCTGAAGCAAACTTAATTCATTTATATTTCATAAGTGAGTTCCGTTTTTGTATTTTGTCTATGTTTCTGATGATTATTTCATAATAATTTCTAAGAGTAACTTGCTATCCTTCATATGAATGAGAATCCGTGGTAAAAATTGGTTCTGTCCGGCCAGCTGGCCGTCCGCGTATGTGAAAACTTTCGAAAGAAAGGACCTAGACTCTTGAAATTCTCAGACAAGGTTCTGATCTTTAATATCTCGGTCGAGTTCGTTAATGGGCCAAATCTGCTGAATGGTTTTCGTGGTACAGCCATTTCAAAATTAGATCTTTCAATAACTCAAAAAATATTTATCGAAATAAGACTTGGTTGGTAAATGTACAAGAGCAAGTATTATTCATAGAAAAATTTGAAAAGAATATTTATTATTTCAGAATTTCCATTTGAATTTCAGTGAAATCTACAAACCGCCACTTTATAAGCCAGTACTTCATTACAGCCCAATCTGATTTTTCCGAGGAACAAATTACTAGAAAAATTCAGGAAACTCCTTTTAGAAATTGATATATTTCAAAAATAATATCTCAGATTCCATTGAAATTTTACTCTAATATTATTGACAGCGAAAACTCGGAGACTTGGTTTCAGTCTAAACAGACATGTATTCTTTGAATTTTCCGAAACATAAAATATATAGAATATTCCTTTGCATGGACCGTTCACGACATCTACTGTTGAATAGTCGAAGAATTTATTGGATACTACAGTCACATTATGCGGAATAGCGGCGTCAGTTCACACTCATTGCTTCATGAGGTGATTCCCTGGAAGTTTCATCGGTACTCCCCCGTAGCGCATGAGCAGTTTATCGGAATCGGCAGTACTAAACAACAGTGTTTCAAATTTTCTTGGGAGATATTGAAGTCAATAATTAACAATTTTTTAACTCGATCACATATTCATTTTATTCAATGAAACATATTGAGCAAAAAGTTATTTTCTTCTATTTCGCGCTTGTTCTAGGGAACAAAAAGTTATCGTTTGGCCCAGTGTCTTTAAGTTTCGAGCCAAACATGGCCTTTATGGATTGGAAAAAACCTAGCAAAGCACTGACGTGAGGTCAGGAGCTTTTACGCACTTGTTCTGTTACCGAAGCGGTCATCTATACAAGTATTGAACTTGCCAAACGAAGATTTTTTTATATGGCCCTCACAAAATCCTGCATGAACCTCAAGCTATAATTTCCGATCAAGTACTAGATTGCAATTCAATCTGAAATTTTGAATGGGTATAACTATCTAAAGAATAATTGGCGAATTCAACCCATTTTAGCATTAGATTCTTCCTGAAGTTAATGTGTTTACGGCCTACCTAAGCACTGATAGTTAACAAAATAACTTTCGGAGGACTCTACTCAATAGCTTGATAATTGTAAAGTAAGTTTAGAGTTTAATTACAAATGCCTATTTGGCGAATTGGTAAAAACTAACGAATCATTCTGCAGATATAACCTTTGAAAATTTTAGTTTCCCGTTCTTTCAAAGACATAGATCGCCCTTCAAAGAAAAACGCTTCCCTGAAGTTTCAGCTAAATAGGATCTACAGAACAATGAGCAAAATAACACTACCATTTAACAAAATGCAGGGGAAATCTTTAATTTTTTTCTGCTCATTATTCTGCATACCCTATTTGGCTGAAACTTCAAGGTGGCATTTTTCATTGAAGGGCGATTCGATCTATGTCTTTGTAAATATCGGGAAAATGGAATTATGAAGGGTATATCTGCGGAATCATTCGATAGTCTATAATACTGAACGCGTTACAGGCAACACCGCCGAAACCACCGCAGGAGATCAAGAAAAACTTTTGCTAAGAAAGGGTTATTTTTTTGGGAATTTTTCGGATATTTCCGGGGAGACTTGGCGTGATATCTCAACGTGATTAGAGAGGAGAAGTTTCGAATTTTCCCGTCCTGTTGATCTTTCATCGCGGAAATATCGAGAGATACTTTTAAAAAATTACCGAAAAATACCGAAAATATCGATATTTCCCAAAGGTGCAAAACCACAGGAAAAGATTTGGTCGCTGGGTTCAAGCAAGGTGAAGTTTTTTGGTACGAACAGAAAGACAAAAGAGGAAATTGTGGCGTAACGGGCCCCTTTTTTCGATTCTCACTTCGTATTCTTGCAGGAATGATGGAAAAAAGTGACATTTCTATGAAAATCCGGTAAAAATTCGCCATTTCATATTTTTCTGTGGACTCGGCCGAGATCGGCTATCTCCGCCGTCTTCAGGCTCGGTTTGGAGGTAGAATCCACTACTGTAGCGATGAATGGCAACATCGAACTGCGATTTTGTGCCGTTTTTGGTGAAAACTTGAACAAAGGCGGCTCTGTAGTTCAGAGACGATCGGGTACTTCCGTCAATATTTTCAAGCCGAACCGGCGTTATGTCAATTGTCATCAACATCAATTCTAATTTGCAGTCAAAATAGCATCCTATGTGGAAGCTACATTGAAATTGACGAAAATAAAGTTGATAACGAATGCATTGAGAGGTATCAATCAATGGTCAATACTGCCTTATTCCAACTCTGACAATGATATTTCGAGAAAAAGTCGAGTTAGCGGTATAATTTTATGTTTACGAAAGAAAATAGTAAGTATCACCTACAATTGAACATAACTTATCACAAGTTTTTTCAGCCTGCATATCATGAGGAAATATTTATTTTCAGGTGTGTCAGATATTTTAAATGCACTGAACATTGGAAAGTTTCTGTATCATTAAAGTCACAAAGTAAAGAATGTTTAGAATTGATTCAAAACTACGATAAAAATCAGAATGCTAATCCAGAATTCGTTGAAAAATCATCATATATCCATAAATATTTGAAATGGTGGATATTAACTCGACTTCAAAGGTCAACGTTATTATGTTATTTTCCTTCAGCGGATGCATCAAGTATGATATTTTTGCAGTTTTGAGATATGTGTGGTCGTGTTGTTGGAGTGTAATGCCATCCAAGCATATACAAAGGAAGAAAGCCTTTAAAAGACTGTAGAATGTTACATGAATTTTATGGTCGAATGTCGATATGGATCATTTCTAATGTTGATGATTTGGAAACTTGATCATGGCAAATTTATGTATCACAGTCCTAGGCTTAATCAAGCATACTTTGTAGAAATATGGACTATCATCATTATGAAACAAAAAGGAACTCAATAGATTTCGAGAAGTGGAAATGGCAGAAATACTATGCAATCCACAGATGGTTTAAATAATGAACAGCTGGTGTGGTTCAACACTATGATACTGTACCCTCGATACATTTACTCATAATTGTGAATGAAACAGGAATATTCAATAGATTCTTACTATTCACAAAAGGTTGCTCTCCAAAAAATAGAAATGATATAAAACTGTGAGTAAGAAGAAATGAAATGTTATATTCACACTATATAGGAAGTTAAGGTTAATCCTCAGTATATGTTCCGTATCACTCCCATATCCCTTCCATATGTGCTACATCAAAATTTGGTTGGCAAAAATGGCACGGAGATGGAACATAATTTACACCTTATAATATTTTTCGTTGACAAAACAGGAAGGTTATGGAATGTATAGTGATAATCAACCCTTATTAAGTTGAAATTCATAACCACCTATAACTAACTACTAATTTTTCTGGAAATAGGTATTATTTCTAATGTATGCGTTATATGAAATGAGATGGAATCTTCTTAAGTGAAATATATTTATTGTAGTAAGGTATTCTTAATAATTTTGTGTATTTCACAGGATATCTGTCATTTTTTGAAACTATTGCAAGAAAAATCACAAATAAAGTTGAACCAGCAACGTCAAAATAGAATATGGTATATAGAGGCTTATGCAGATATTGTTTGAAAACAATGTGAAACTTCTTAAATCGAAATAAGCAACATACCTGATGAAGGCTATTGACTGATTAAATCTTCACATAAACGCCTGACACACTCTAATGCTCAAGTTCACTTGAACTCATTAATTTAATTATCTTTTCATGGCACTTTTTTGTATCACTAAATGTATTCTATTGAACTCTACTTTGTTATCGTTATCAATAATCGATGAATAAAAAATTACTTCAATATGTAGTTTTGCATTTGTCCTGTTTGGAAAACATGATATCTTGGTTACTCAATCATATTTCAATATGTCAATTATGATTTGGTCATCTCCATTAATGGAACAGAAAATTTAAATGTTCATAATACCGTAATTTCGTTACAAAATGAATATTACTTCATGCTTTGGTGATTCTCGGTCGAAGAGTGATGTAATATTTAAATTCAGTAAATTTGCTACATTGGAAATTCCTGTAGAATGAACATGCATATGTTTAGTGAATATTGAATTGGAATTGTGAAAATTTTCGGATTTTATCCAAGAAATTTTTTTTAACGTTGTACAATGTTGAAATATGAATTTTTCATGCGATGATATATCTATTCAGTATTATTGGTGTCGTTTTGAGAAATTCAATTGAATTTTCATTTTATAGTCAATTTTATTTTTGCATGTGAATCCACGGTTAGCGTCTATCCTCGAACTAAATTTTGACTAAATCGTGTCTGTATTTTTGTGAATATTGAGATGATGGAATTTCAAATGCGTTCACCTTCTGAACCATTGGGCGGATTTTGTTCCTTCCGAACTTAACCTTCAAATTCAAACTTCAAACCTACACTGGAAATTTCGACTGTCTAAGTCATTACTTTGAAAAGTTTAACGCATTTGAAATTTCACCATCTCAATATTCACAAAAATACATACCATATGTATTCTATTGAACTATACTTTGATATCTTAATCAATAATCGATAAAAAAAAATTATTAAATATGCAGTTTTGCATTCATCCTGAATGGAGAACATGTTTTGCACCTGACTGAAGGAACTCATTATAATTCGTTTCAAAGTGAACATAATAAATCTAACTATATGATCGATGCAAAGGACTATGAGGAAAATATTCTCAAGAATAAATATTCATTAAACCCTGTTATTATATATTATATATTTGTTGAGCTTTGATTGTACTAAAATATGTGTTAGTAAGAATACCAACTAAAAGATTCATTTTTTTCATGAATATTGTATGAAATTATTCTTCACATTAAATTTCTTCTGTGGATTCTATGAAATTTGAATTAAGGTGATTGTTACGATTACATTAATAGTCATCTTAAGCGTCAAATTACCGAAAATAGAATTGTGATAAAAAATTTTATTGAACCAAGCTATTCAGATCTATTCAGTATTATGGGTTTGTTGGTCATTTGGATACACAAAATTGAGATTTGTTGACTTTTGTATTTGAGCTTCAAACCTACCCTGAAAGTTTCGAGTCTCTAAGTATTTCCTCTGCAAAGTTATCGTGTTCACAGTCGGCCGGAGACGACTAAAAAAGTCATAATACTAAATAGAGAATCACATAAAGAATCATATTTCAAGCCTATATTATTGTATGTTAAAATTATTTTCTTCGATAAATAAATATTTTCATCTATTCATAAACATGGATCTATCGTCCTGCAGATCTACCACCTAGATAGATCTATCATTAAATCAGATCTATCGCCTTGGTATATTCATGATGTAAAAAACATGGTGTGCTCACCTGAAAAAAAAAGTGATTTCAGCAATATTAAAATACAAGGAAATATAAACGGTGTTTCATGATAAACTGGTCAAACATATATAGCCGTATAGAAGACATTGGGAAATTAATTTTTGCCTTGTGACATACCCCGTTTTCGAAAGATAAGCGACATACAGGGTGTTTAATGTCAATTTTGAGCAATATTCTGATAACTGTGGTGATTTATGCGTTGTAACGAAGCAATTTTCGTTACGTTTCAATCCTGGGAAAATTCATTTCAATTAATTTTCGTTTCACCTATATAAATGCTGTTTAATAAGAATCAAAGTTAAAATCTATCCTATGTGAAAAAAATTCCGTATAACAATTGCAGTTCGCGATTGTCGCGATCCGCAGTTTTTTCCAGTTGTTGTTTTGGTTTTTCAGATGTTGAACAGCACAAAAAAGGGTGAAACGATTCTTCTTTGTTACCGTCCCTGAAAATTTCTAGATCTTTCTAGAACACCAGAGAATTTCAAACCAACCAATCAGGGGGCATCTCCGAGCCCCACTCAGGAGAAATGACCGAAAATTTTGACACATGTCTCCCTCCTCCAACCGAGGTGATTGATATAAGTCCCGTATGCCGCTGAAAAATTCATTCCGTCTTATTCCGAGTCTCATTCAGTTTTCTCATTCAGTTTTGTTAGTTTTCTTGGTCTGCTTCAGCGTCTAACAGATCTTTCAGTTTTGCTTTAAAATATTTCTTTTGTACCGTAATTCCGGTAAAATTAAGTTTGCGAATATAGTGCAACAGTCCCGGGAAAGAGACTCAAGTTTAACCGTAGTGCTCACCGTAGTGGAACCATGGTAAGAAAACCTATTTGATTGTGTCTAATTTACCGTTTGTTAAACTCTCTTGTGTGCCGATCAGTTATATTTTTCCAAATTGCGAATATATCCGTTCATAATGAACAAATTTATTCCGATCGTATCTTTACACGTGGAGCGATAAGGATTGTATTGCTCGGGGACCGCGGGTCGAGATCAAGCCGGTCTAGTGTGACTTATTTCGGGAGACTGTACAGGGGGCGTCAGAAATTATTTAAGTGATCGAATTAATTCTGTGGGATACTTTCTTGGAGTGCTGATCTCAAACTGCTCACCGTTGGGTCTCCTCGCTTTAGGCATTTGAGGTTAGACGTGAGTGAGTGTCTTAGTGCCTTTCGGTCCATCGGGTCAGGTGCACAACCTGACTTTGAGGTCTAAGGGTAGACATCCGTGGTCACTTCTACCGGGCATCCCGAACCGTCTTTCCGACATCGTGTTCCTTTGTTTTTTTGATCATACAGATTCCTAAGGGTACTTACTTAGTGTGCTGATCTCAAACTACCCACTGATGGGGCTCCTCGCTTTGGGCGTTTGAGTCAGACGTAAGTTGGTGCCTTAGTGCCTTTCAGTCCATTGGGTCAGGTTTATCGCTTGACTTGAGGTCTAAAGGTGGGTCTCCACGATCATTCTTATTGAACATCCGGAACGGTCCGTCTGTTATCGTGTTCATTCATTTTGTTGATCGTACCGATTCCTTGGGGTACTTACTTGAAGTGCTGATCTCAAACCACCCACTGATGGGGCTCCTCGCTTTGGGCGTTTGAGTCAGACGTGAGTTAGTGCCTTTGTGATCACTGGGTCAGGTTTACCACTTGACTTGGTGACTAAGGGTGAGTCCCCAAGATCATTCTTTAGTGGACACATCGGACCGTCTGTCCGTTTTCGAGTTTGATTTTTGACTGATCAATATCATTTCCGCGAGATGCTTACTTGGAGTGCTGTTCTCAAACTACCCACCGTTGGGGCTCCTCGCTTTGGGAGTTTGAGTCAGACTTGAGTTGGTGTCTCAGTGCCCTTAAGTCCATTGTGTCAGGTGTATCGCTTGACTCGGTGGCTGAGAGCGAATTTCCGAGATCTGTCAAGTTTAAACACCGATTTGTGGATTTAATATTTCTGATCCGGTCACAAGTTAGTTTCGTAAAAGGACACAACACTTTTCACTGTCTTACCATCTTACTATATTACTCTGTGTGCTCTCATTCATTTACTGTAATAACCAATTACCGTTTGCATTTTATTTCACCTTTCCGTACATTTATCACCGCTAACTATTGCTATACTCACCCTATTCTTTGCCGTTCCGTACTTTACTTTTCCGTCTGTTTATTTTGCTTGCTAGTATTCATTTTTGACATTGTTGATTACACTTACATAACATCTTGTATTTCACATTTCTTTTCGTTTACTTCGTTCATTTGTAATCATATAAACCGCACCGCTCTATTCTCCGTTCACTTCAATTATCCATTTCACCGCATATTATCATCAGTGTTCGTATTTACCTGTTTTAATTATTGAGTAATTTGATTACACACAGTAGACACGGTGTTGAACATTGTGTATACATTTGTCTTGACATTTTGACAATTCAAGTGATCGTATTTGATTGAACTCTCCTGACACTGTACCATTGTGTTGGTACTGCTCTTATAATTGTGATTTTCCATTAAAATTGTAATAAAGTTGTTTATAGACTTTGTGTGTTTCACTGCTATACCCGTACAGTGTCAGTATCTGTTGTGAGAAAAACTTTTACATACTAATCGCTACCAGCTCATATTAGACAGAACTCTTCTCCAGCTGTTTAAAGGCTACTCAGATAATACCGTAAGTGCACGATTCAACCAAGGCGTTACAACCTTGTAAAATCCATTGTAACTGGCGCCCGAGCAAAGTTTTGAGAGTTGAAATAATCAAGTTACACCGCCACCGAGAAAAGGTCGTCACAGCGTGACCTTTGAAATGACGGTTTTTGGTCACATCTTGGTATTTTTTGGTGGTCAATTCAATTATTCTGTAGAATTCTTGAAAAAAATATTACAAAATGGCGGAAACCCTCAAAGTTGAAATTTTTTGTTTTCGATTGCTAAATTGGATAGCATTATTTCCATTGTCTAAGGTTTTCCGTGAAAAAATTTACCCAAAATTGTTGGAATCTTTCGAAGTTGAACTGACCTTCATTCAGAACACTGGTGTGAAAACAGAATGAAAAAATATCCATTGGTTTTCATTTTATAGCCCTTCGAAGATTCCGCTCGGACTATTTCAATAATTTTTATTTAAGAATTTGGTGGCCCTACGGATGCCGAAATTATGCTTGTAGGCCTCCAGATTGATCTGGATAGAAATATGAATTTATCAAGAAAAAAATATTTTCTGAAAAACTTTGGTCAAATTATATGAACTACCGTTGCTAGGTAACGGACATCATCAGAATGAATCCAATTTATACTCGGACTGTTGCCCGTAAGTGGAGCGAGTTCGATTCCCACCAGTTTTTTTGAAATTTTTTTTTATGAATTCATATTTCTATTCAGGTCATTCTGTGGCCCATTATCACAATTTTGGCCTCCATAGGGCCACCAATTTCTTAAATAAAAATTATTTTCGTACTCCGAGCAGAATCTTCGGAAGGCTATAAAATGAAAACCAATTTATATTTTTTCATTCTGTTTTCACACCAGTGTTCAGAATGAAGGTTATTTCAACCTTGGAAGATTTCAACAATTTTGGGAGAATTTTGTTTCACTGTAGACATGTGAAAAAAAGTTGAGTTTGAATTTTGGAAAAAATTTTTCACGGAAAATCCAACTTTGTAGGTTTTTCGCCATTGTGAAATATTTTTCCAGAATTCTACACCATAATTGAAGAGAAGATCGAAAAAAACTAAGAATGGACCAAAAACCATTATTTCAAAGGTCATGCATAACTCAAACAGGTATCAGAATATTGATCAGAGTTGACATTAAACACCCTGTATATCGCTTATGTTTCGAAAACGGGGTATATGTCATAAGGCAAAAATGACTTACCCAATGTCATCTATACGGCTATATATGTTTGACCAGTTTATGATGAAACATCCTGTATATTCTGTGAATCGAATTTGAATGAAAAAACTGACGTCATCATTGGTAAATACGATAACAGATGAGGATATGTTTTACTTACATCATGAGTATGTCTATCACTAAGAGAGATCTGGGCGCACTAGTTTTTACTAATTCGCCAATTTGGCCTTCGTAAACCCCAAAATTACTCTACAATTATCAAGCTACTGAGTAGATTCTTCCGGAAAATATTTTGTTCACTATCAGTGATTAGGCCGGCTGTTATTATATTAACTTTAGGAAGAATCGACTTAGGGAATATATTTGCCGAGTAGGTTTGGTGTGGTTGAATTCGCCAATTATTTTTTGGATAGTTACACCCATTCGAAATTCTGGATCAAATTGCAATCTAGTACTTGATCGAAAATTAAAGCTTGAGGTTCATGCAGAATTTCGTCAGGACCATATGAAAAAATCTGCGTTTGGCAGGGTCGATACTTGTATAGATGACCGCTTTGGCAACGAAATGAGCGCTTAAAAGCACCTGACCTCTCGTCAGTTTTCTGGATTTTTTAGTTCTATGATTCAATTTAGGAAAGGCTAAATTTTTCCAGCCAGGTAGGAATTGAAATAAGAAATGAAATGAAACAGTTTAAGAAATTGGGACATTTCTAACTTATGCCAAATACGCAATCTGTACGACAACTTTCTGCAGCTTCGGTAAAAGTCAATCAAACGTTTTCAGAATTTTACATAAACACAAATTCCATCCGTACAAAATTAATCTAATTTTTGAATTGAGTGATGATGATTTGGATCGAACGCAACCGTTTTGCGAAATTATGGCTAAGCGTATTGACAATAACACAAATTCCTTGATTTTTTTTTGAGGAATGCACCTTTCACTTAATGGAGAGGTTGACCGGCGTACTGTGAATTTTGGAGTTATACGAATCCTCAAGTATGACGAGAAGCTTTCACTCAACATCCGGTAAAGCTAAACGTTCGGGTAGGAATTTTGGGAGACCACCTAATTGACCTCCGTTTATTCATGGTAATTTGAATGGCAAAATTTTTCTTGAAATGCTGGAAAATGCGATTGATATGTTGATAACAGAAAAATTAGAAAACAATCCTCTACTACTTGAATAACGATTGCATTTCCAACAAGATGCAGTTCTCCCTCACTAAGCCGCATCAGTTCGCCAATACCTCTAGTTGCAATACCCTGGTCGTTGGATTGTAAGAAGAGGTCCTATGGAGTGGCCTGCCTTAACTCCTGACCTGAACAGTCTGAACTTCTTCTTGAAATGATTTTTGGCGAAATTGGTTCATCAAAATTACGTTTTCCACACACCGTTGTGAAAAGGCTTTCCAGACCTGTTTACTGAAGTATCACTCAACCCCTTGCCCCTATTGAAGCCCCTTTTTAGGGGGTTGCTCGTTGCAGCCTTAAATATACGTCAAGAGATCGCCCCGAACAAAATCATTCGACGTGTTTCGGGAAATTTTTCCAATCACTATAGGATAAGATAAGAAATATACGGGGCTCGTCTGAGATGGAACACCCTATATGTCAGAAAATTGAGAGAATCTGGGTGTAATACCTTGAATGTTCGCTTGATGTGAAAACATAAGCTATACTTTTCATGAGTTAGAAATTTTAGATAGATCCCTCCAAATAATTGAAAATAAATCGCTGTAAACTGTCCAACGTATACCTTCGACACTCCTGTGTCGAAAGTTTTTCAGATAATCAATCTTGTGTTTGTAGAATAACAAATTGTGAAGGTTTTTCTTTGGGTTTTCTGAGGGATGTATCTGAATCACTAATGTTCGGAAGATGTTTTTTAGAAAATGCTAATAACAGCTATGAGTTAAGCTTTATTCTGAGTAATCTATTACATCATAAGGTTCCTGATCTGAATTCATCCACAAAGCATCGGTATTTGCAATTTTAGTCACCATAGCCCCAAGATTGAAATCAACTAACAAATGGTACCTAAATGGTACTGATTGAAATTATTTCCAGACTGGAAGTTATTCTCAAATGAGAAGACAGAGAAGCCCACTCGAATATGATGGTTATTTAGAGGACATTACCTTGCCAAATATTCAGTTTTCAATAATATGAGTTGGTAATAGAAAGTTTGTATGCACCTTCTGAAAGTGATGAGATAGGATAAAGTGAAAAGGTTAATAAGAAATGAGATATCTACAATATGAAAAGGAACTAGTGAGTATTTGCTTCACATTAAAAAAAAATAATAATTTTGTTCATGGCAGGAAAATTCTTATGAATAAAATAATCATAAACCACTATTATCCATTTGTAAGAAGGATTTCTGTAAAGTGAGTAGTCGCTTACAGCGTTCAAAGCTGAAGCTACTGAAATATAATTTAAAGATTGAGTACTTGGTCGGTAGATTCATGTTCATTGCTGATTTCTTGTCTAGTCTTCTCACTAAAACTAGAAATGAGGATGATGTGGAAATAAATTGCACAAAACATACTCTAGATATTCAATCACCAATTTCAGATGAAACTATGAGGGAATTAACAAATGCAACTAATATGGACCCAACCCAAACTTAAAGAGTATTGCGAAATAAGGTTGGTCATAAAAAATTGCAATTGACCCTGAAATCAGAAAATTTGCTTGAATTAATTCAGAATAACCATTCAGAAATAATCTTTTATTTCACAATGATAAACTTGTAATACCGTAATCTTCAAGACAAACAATGCTCAAAAAGTTACATACTGCCTATCTTGGGCTAAAAAAAAGTAAAGCTAGAGCTCGTAAAATCATTTACTTGCCTGCAACGGTAACTGATATAGGAAATTTTTTCTCAAAATGTAGAGCATGTTTGAAATTTGTTGTAGAACCAATCAAAGAACCATCAAACCAGCATGAACGCCAGAAGATTTCATTAAACAAAGTAGGTGTAGATATTTTAACTTTCACTAATAGGGACTACTTAATTATTGTGAATTACTCTTCAAACTAGATTGAGCTAATTAAATTAGAATCTAAATCCGCATGCGAAATCATTAGCAAGCGCAAACAAATATTTCCAACATTAGGAATTCCTGTTACATTCATTTAAGATAACAGTGTAAAATTTAAAAAGTTTGCTCAGGACTGGGATTTCAATCTTGTAACTTCTAGATTTAGATATCTCAAACCGAATGGTCTGGCGGCAAGAGCTGTATGCATTTGTAAAAACATTTTGAGTAAACGTTATGAAACTAATACTGATATCTATGAAGTACTCATCGAATATCGAAATGCTCCTCTGACTGGTATTAATTTATCACCTTCCGAACTGATAAACAATCGCTTGGTGCGTACTAATTAACCTATGTTAGCAAACGTTTTGAATAGAAATTGTAATAGTGATTTTGATAAAATAGCCCAAAATAAACAATTAGCTAAGAAATATTATGACAAAATTTCCAAATCCGTACAGAATTTAAGGAATGGAATGATGTAATGATACTCAAGAAGAATGATAAGTAACACTCCACGTTCCTACATAGTTAAATACAATGTTAGCTGAATATTACGGAGAAACACATTTTTCTTACGACCTTCTCCTATTACTTTCAAACCGGATAATTCAAACCATGTTGAACCTAGCCCCTTTTCAAATGGAACAGATCAAAAGAAATATGAACTCGAACAGTTATTCTGAAGATATGACAGTTAAGGAACAAAATGATTACTATAAAGCAAAAACCACTGCAAATTTCACACTAGAGTTAATTATTTTTTCAGTTAAATAACCCAGTAGCATTGATATCTTAATTGAAATTTTCAATCATGCATAGCTCATTGATTTTTCACTTCAAAAATCCAATTCTATGAAAAAATTCAAGCGAAATATTCAAATCTCAATAAATACTCTGGTTTAATTGAATTACATTTCCACATGCAGAACGCTGATTGAATAGCCTTATTTAAAATAATATTTTGAATGAGAAGAGACATTCCACAGTCATTTCACCTCTCTAAAATTCTTATTCTTTTCTATACTGATAAAATTGCGAGTAAGTATTCTACAACTAAAAATGAAATTCAAATCAGATAGGGTTTGCCCTTTTGACATATTAGGGAAATACCCTCAAAATTTAAAATGGCCACGAAATTTTTTGTCAATATCTCCGCAAATAAATATCGGTCACAATGAAATTTGGAACATTGTTTTCAAATGTTCACTCTTAGACCTGTACCAAATTTCACTGAACTTCGATATTCATCGAAAAATGTTTCCGAAAAAAAAGTGTTCGAAAAAAATTCAATTTTTTTCAACACAATTCTCACGAAATTTTGCATAAAATCGAGCGTCGATATTTCATAACTAGTCATGATGTTTCAATCTGATCGCGATAGTATTTCTTGATACTGAGGAAATAAGCTCAATCTGTCAAACTAACTCCAATACGTAAAACAATATTAAAGATTTTCCCCTTATATCAATTGTGTAGATGTGATTTCTACCATGATTCAACTTTGTTCTGAAAAATATAAATGAGCTAAGGCTCCTTACCTTAGTATTAAATTCTCGACAATTGATGAGATTTCCGGTTTGTTATTGCATATATCCTCCAACTTGTTTTATCATATACATGCTCATTATCTTTTATTTTCACGATTATTTGGAACTCTCAGAACGGAAAATATTGGATTCCGATTGAAACCAGTAACGGATATCTACATGTTGACAATAATTGTACTTCGCAAACCAAAATTGACAAGTACCTCCGATCAACCGAATTTTTTTGAAATCTTCATTATTTTAAATTGAGCTCCTTAATTTGCGTTCTGCATGTAAAAGATTTCGATGTTTCAAATGAATTTTTGTTGTGAAAAACCAATGATTCATGAATAATATATAAGTTTTATGTAAGATATAATTGAGCTCCATGAAGAAATTTAATCTTAATAATCTCGTAATTCGCAGAGTGATATCTATAAATAATAATTGTTATCCGATTTTTAGTATTAATGTTTCAGATATTAGGAGAGAACACTCAAAAATATTTTATTTGAACTACTAACGATTATGAAACTGTCAAGAACATCGATGGGGCATTCGCACATTGTGTTTATAAAATAATAAAAGCATCCGTTAAAAATTTCTGGATATATGTTGAAAATTTGGTAATAAATCTTTGCATCCACTTTTATATATATATATATATATATATGATTCTGGATGAAAAGTTAACCTACTATTCTACTGAATTCCAATCTTCGAACCGAATGCGATGATTCATTTTTGGGATTATTGGATTTGTAGCTTTTTTCTTTATAACTCAGGAACCACTGGTCGGATATCATCAGGATGAAATTTTTTAGGTTGAGTTATGCAACAGTAATCAGCGTTGGGAGTTTCATGAAAATTAGGTGGTAATTTTTCGAAAAATAATTCGGTTTTCCCTCCAACCCCCAATTTTGAGCCTTCAGGGTACACCCCTCCTGCTGAAAAGCTTGGAGGATCAAAATCAAGCAACATACGATTTTTTATGGAGTTTCACGGATTTCAGTTCAGAACTTTCCGAGAAAATCCCCGGACAACGGATGGCGGCCGGACGGATTTTTTTTTTAGTTCATTCAAACCTCCATACTCCAAAATGTTAACTGTGAAATTTTCAGGGGGTTTTTTTTGGTCGATCACTAAGGTTTATTATTTGATTTTATTAAATGATAAACCAAAATGACAACCATACTGTGACAGGGTCTGGAAGAGTTATATGTAAACCCTTAAGATATAGAGAATAAATAATTTTAATTATAGCTTAAACCAAACCATAGCATTCTAAGACGGGACGCTCTTGTGACATTAGATTGTAAGTAGAGCTGTACGACGCACTTCACGTACATGTGAACATTGTGAAGTTCCAAATTAAATAACTAAAAACTTTCATGAGTATTATTAATAACATAAGCCACAACCTAAAACATTCCGTAAATTTCACCCGATTCTGGGAAAAAAATTATAACCACGTGAAGGTGAACATCAACTGAAAAAATAGACGAATTCCATCTATAGTCTTCAAATTTGTATGAAACGTACTATAATTAGTTTAGGAATTGGTGAAATTCCCCTCGAATAAGAATGCAGAGGTAATCTTGTCTACACTGAAAGAACAGTTTGGTTACATTAAGTGAAAATTATTAACAGTCACCTAATCCGTTATTGAAATATGGCTTATCAAATATTTGTTTTGTATAAACAAATTATTTGTTCACGCCTTGATAAATGAAGACTTATTTAAGGTTATCATACATTTATTTCATCCTATTATTCATTTATTAATAGTGAATAAATATTTTGTGGTCTATGCTCAATATGGCATAACTATAAATAAATTTTGTTCTTCGGATATTTACGAATATTGAAAGTAAATTACTTATCATTAGTAATGAACAAACATTTTGTGATTATCAATCAATGTTTATTTCAGTGGAAAAAACATGGAGCTGGATTTCTTCAGATGTGGGTATTGGTAGCAATGAAGCAATATATCTTTCATGCAAATCATTTATTTTCAAAATCAAAAATAATTATTATTTTTATACTTGAAACAATGCTCAATATTATGCATTAATTGAAGAGTCCATTTACTAAATAAATGCAGCAGTACATTTATTTATGTTTTATGAAATAATTTACTGACATCTTCCTATTTAATACATATAACGAAGTTTGGAATAAAATGTTATGACAGAATTGCAACAAGAAATAAGAGCTATTCTGAAAATAACAACAAACAATAAATTCAATCACTGACTCACTTTTTTCCTGAAGAATAGTTCCAACACGTCAGAAGAGAATATTTGAGAATTCGTACATAGAATGAATTGAATAAGGTTTTTCTAATCAACTCAAATTGCTTAGAATCCACACAAGATATCAGTTTCGTTGAGTTCGAGCCTTTTTTGAAACATATTTTCTGTACGAGGCACTATCTCATTCAGTTTTCTTCTTTCTCATATATCTCCTTTGGCAGTTTGAAGGGATTCATTCCATTTTCTGAAAAATTAATCATTTTTGAAACATGTTTCGCAAATATAATCAGAGTCAATTATCTTAATATTCATTGGTTCACAGTACTGCTTTTGTATACCTGAATCATAATCAATGTATAACCAAATTTCGACCTGCCTTTGCAAAATTTACAATTATCAAGTTTTTGATGCACGAACTACCTATGTCGAATATAGGTTAGGAAAAATTAATAGTGTATACATACCTGATTTGTTTCCTCTTCTTTAACAATTCCAATGTTCCATTTCAATATCACTATGAATGCTAAGAGCCTCGACACAAAAATCAGACCCGATGGAACGATCAGATACTATAACATTATTGACACCACGCACACGATAATCGACGAGTCTGAACACGACCTGAGGCCCCGAATCATAATAAACGTGAATATGTATTTATTGATAGCCACCCCATTATATATTGATAGTTACCAAAACTTATTGATGAGAAATATTTGAATCTTTCTAATGGACAAATTATTTATCGTTAACTTATTTTCTTTGTAATAACTGAATATCGCTGTAACAAATGCTTTGTTTATAGATAATATCAAAACATATTACAAACAGTTTCAATGATTCAGCCATATTGATTGTGAATATTATTTACTCATTCTTAACAAATTCGGAAGAAACAAAGGTTTATTCAGTATAACTGAGATTTTTCTTTCAGTGTATACTCAATTTTCACAATTTTGACGAAACAACAAGTATTCTGTTGCAAATTTATCGATATGAAAGGATCAAATGATGTTTAATAGTAATAAATTCATTGCCTAGGGATATTCAAAAAAATTTAAAAAAATAGGAGAGCACTGACGTGAAGTAAGCGGTTTTTGCGTGCCTGCTAAAAGTTGATTCTCACTATACGTTCCGTAACCTTCCAGTATCCTTCCCGTAAAACATTATAAAGTGCAAATGAATTGATGCACACTATACGTTTCGATTACGTTCCGCCAACATGGCATTTTTGCCTACTCAATTTTGACGTAAATCTTACGGAAGGGATACTGAAAGGTTATGCAACGCATAGTGAGAATCAACCTTAAAGCGGCCAAACGCACCCTTTAGATGGCGAGATTTGGGAATCTTCTAATCGTTTATTCTCACGAAATTCTTCATTAACCTTCAAGCTATCATTTTTCAATCACTAGATTTCAATTCGATCCAATCTGTATTTTTAGGAATATTGGGATAATAAAATCAATGGGTAGGTATATCTTGAGAATTATTGGGCGGATTTCACACGTTCATGGATTCGACCTTCGTCGCCCCAAACCCACACCTATCATTTCGTTTTGCCTAACGGCCAATCGTAAAAACAATAACTTACGAAAGAAATTAATTAGAAACTCAATATTTGTAGAGTAGGTTTGAACCTAAATTACGAAGGTCGCATTCTTGAACAGGTAAAATCCACCCAATGATTTCGCAGATATACCTGTTCAAAATTTTCATTTTCCTACTTGTTTCAAAAATACAGATAAAATCGAACTGAAACATGAGAATATATGATCAGGAGATCGCAAAATATTGAATATTTGAATAGATTTCTTCTTTAAATTGTTCTGACGACACGATTATCACGAAATTTTAGGTGAAGTTGTTCATCAACATTTTGAAACGAGTAACTCAGTTTGTCATGATTGAATCAGAATGTTTCGTGTTATTCTGAAAAAAACAACGATTCCGAGGAAAAAAGCAAAAAATTTTACATATCTTCCCAATAATTCCTAAAATGATAATCGTAACATTTGAAATTTGGTGTTTAGATTTATATGGTTGTGATGATCATCAGAAAATCTGGTCAAATTCTTGGGAATTTTTTGAAAATTCGATTTTGTCATTTCATCTCTCTTTCTCGGAAAATTATGTGAATTTTTCCCGGAGTTTTTGATAACTATGTTTTTCGTCCTAAACGCACCATTTATCAGCAATGTCCAGGAAAGAAAATCGAACCAGTTCCAATTTAGGGACATGGCATCAGCAACATCGAGTTGGGATAGTGACTTTTCACGAATTTCCAAAATGTCCATTAATTCGGGAACGGTGATCATTTCACTTAAAAATGTCGATATTTTGAATGGTCATTACCTAGTCAAAGATTTACCGAAAACTCTGAATATTCAAAATTTTGGTGTTACGTCAGAAATTTTTTATTTTCATAATACAACAAACTTTCACATGCTTTTCAAACAGTTCCCAAATGCATTCCCATATTTATTTATTTTTTATTTATTCGCAAGCAACACAAACAGGTAACCCAATACCCAAAAAAGTGTTCACACATTAACAATACAAGAAAAATTCACGAAAGTGCCTTATTTATATGAAACCTTAAATGAGTGAACAATGAAAAAAGGAGTAAAACTACAGATAGAGCTAGAAGGTGAGTTCGTTCAATAGGGGGATGAGAAAAACCATTTCAACAAAAAATTGAAAAAGGGTATCAAACAACCAAAAATGCATCTGGCCCAGTAAAACGCACTACGTAACAACACTGTTTAAAAAAATAGAACTCAATAACAATAATTTACGATTGAGATACGCAAAAGAGTCTCAAGATATTACCTACCTCGACTAGAAAACATCGCTTTATGCGTTCTGTCATCACTCGAAAAAGCTAACACCGCTGACACAATTACTACAAATATTCTAAGACAGTTCCTCACATGAACCATCTTGTATATGTTTCAACATAGGAGTATATTTTCAAGCATTTATAGGCTAGTATATAATCGATCCTGTCAAACTCGTTCCACTTATCCATATCTGTGAATTCCTCAGCTCTATTCAGCAGGCAAGAAGGCAGTTCTTCAGGGTAATTACTTCCATTTCGAGCAAACTGTTGTTACGTGTTGATTTTCATCACGCGACAATTTCAAACCCAGACGCCGTCTCCGCCTATGTTCTCGTCCAGGTGCGGTAGTCTCAGAGCATCACATTTCCCTTTGTTGTATCTGCGACGAATAAGATGGAAATATGTAGATTATTATGATATAAAATGAGACAAATAATATTTAGGGTATTTATTTCTGTTGGCTAATCTGAAGTTTTGAATTAACGTATTCTGATTGATTTGAATTATCGGCACAAAAACTGGTCTTGACTCCATCTTCTAATGGTGAAATTCGTGAATGAAGGCGACTTTGATTTTCCTGAGTGAAAAATTGAGGAATTTGAGTATTCTTTCCATATTTTGGGATTATTTTCATTGGAAATTTTGGAGTTCCTCGAATGTTACCGATTTCTGTATCGTATTTGAGATCTCCAACGTCATCAGACGGATTTATTGACTTCGTTCTATAATTTTACCAACTTGGACAGTGAAATCAGAAGGAAAGTGTCCATATCCATACTACCCCGGATAGAACCATAAGCATAATTTCCCGTGAGGGACCACTGGAGCTTATTTTACCCTCTCTTCCATCATAAAGAGGATGCTCGTAATACCCCCCTACACTGCTAGTACTGTTATATCAGGAACCATATAATCCTGGAATCTACCCTGTATGCAACCTTCCACTTACAAATACTGGTAGAAATTCAACCCCACCAGAATTTCGTTGAAGCTGCCCTGCTTAACCGTCGGTCGAAATAGGATTCGTTGTTCAGTATTGCCGACAACAGGAAGTGGTGAAAACTTTTATTTTATGTCCTGTTAATTTTCTAAGCCTTTTCCTGATCATTCCTTTTCCTACATTCCCTTCTGTCTCGTTCCTTTCTCTCAAGCTAATTTGTGTGACATTATTAAATGATATTGCCGTTTGTGATTTTGAAGAATTCATGAAATGATGTAAATGAGCATCTGCTATATTGTGTACATATATGTATATACATTGTGCGCCATATATAGGCCTATATACGGAGAAAATCAGAAGTAGTATAACCAGTTTGCCGAAGATTAAAAACACTAATATCATTTTCGTGATTTTAATGATAAATTATTCCTACTGAGTGGAGTTTAAATCACGTGGCGCCCTTTTCTACATCCTCAAAGAACCTACCCCCCTCTCCACTGAAGTGCGGGACCACTCAGCCACAGTTTTAGTTTTGTTTTTATATAACATCTGGAAAGTTGATCACAAATTTTGGCGCCCAACGTGGGGCCCATATGGTTTAAATAGGTGCATTCTGGTTTGGTTTCTCCAATTTCAGTTTTTTTTTTTTTATATTTCTGTTGAGGAATATTGACTTTTTTTAGTTCATATTCCTATATCGTGCATATCCCGTCGATTTTCGGATTTTTTCTTCTCTCTCTCTAATTTACCGGCGTATATATATTTTTTTTTTACTCTGACTATGGATGATAAAATGGAAATTAATAGACTGGATAAAGATGAGCTTATTTATGAGTTAGGATTTCGTGGAATTACTGACCCTAAGACCGTGTCTGATATGAGGAAAACCCTCCGAAACATCCTCAGATATGAAAAGAAAGGCTCGTCTCTCAGTTATCCGACCTACCCCTTTACATTTGAGGAAGATTGTGCTTACTTAGAGGTTAAAATTAATAACATGAAAAGTATTATTGAGGATTTTGATGGTGATAAAGAAAGTTCTATATTTCGCAAACTTTTTACGAAAATAGTCCACTGTTTGTGTAGGATCAATAGGTCTCTACCGGTAACTCCTGAACACTCTACAAAGAAATCTAACGTGATAGCACATCTTATAAATATGCAGGCTGATTTGACCAGGAAAGCTAGGAAGTATCATAGAAGACAAAGTTCTGCTGTAGGAGATATATCCTTGTTAACATTAGAATCAAACTCTTCAAGTGAATCAAAGTCCTCGGACTCAGAAGAGGATGATAATTTTAATACTCCCAGCTCACGTACTATTGGTAATTCAACCGCCAAACAAACAAATACTAAGTCAGTTCCTGTTTATAAATGGAACCTACAGTTTAGTGGCAAAAGGAGCGGTATGTCGTTGAGTACATTTCTGGACAAAGTTGATGAGTTATGCATTTCTCGGAACGTGTCAAAGTCGGAACTTCTGTATTCTGCAGGAGATTTGTTCGTTGATGATGCCCACCAGTGGTATTTGTCGGTGAGGAAGGAAATTAAATCGTGGTCAGATTTAGTTAAGGGTTTATGGGATCAGTTTCAATCCCCGTTTTATGATGAAGAGTTGTTTGAAGAGATTAAACATAGAACACAAGGTGCGGATGAACCGATAGGAATTTATGTTGCTAAAATGCAAAACATGTTTGATAAGCTCACGGTTCCGGTTAAAGAAAAAGTGAGACTGCGAGTGTTGATGAAAAATATTCTCCCTTTCTTTCAAAACCAGTTAGGTTTAGTTTCGGTCGATTCAGTAAAGGAATTGCTAAGTTTGTGTCGAAAGCTTGAGATGCGAAAAGAAGCAATAGATAAATATACGCCGCCTCCGAGAAATAAGAAATGGATAGAGCCCGGTCTAGCTTATGTCGCGGAAGTTCAGCCTTCTTGTAGCTTTGCTGAATCGGAATATGGCAATGCTTCGGCTCCAACGAGTTGGAATTGTCGAAAGATTGGTCATTTGAGAGCAAATTGTCCGAATGCGCAAAGTGGTTCGTACTGTTACCGTTGCGGTAGTGCAGGCTATACCGTAAAGAATTGTCCTAGTTGTAACAAAAAACAGGGAAACGAACAGCGGAGGAAGTAGATAATCGGCTACCTTCCTCGAAATCAAACTTTTTTCACCCGATTGATAATGAGTTAGGCGATAGGGAGAGGGCTATTTTGGATTTTGTTTTATCTAGTACGTTAGGGGACGAACGTCCATACTTGAAGGTGACTATATTGCATCTGAGAATGTTGGGACTATTGGATTCTGGTGCCTCTCGTACCATTGTGGGTGCTAAGGGATGGAATGTCCTCAAAGGTTTGGGTCTTCCGTGGACTGGCGAAAAACCTATTTCTTGTACGGTCGCTAACGGCGAAAAATGTCTCTCCCGAGGGTCTATAAGTGTTCCTTTTGAACTCAAAGGGCGAGTGCGGTTATTGAATGTTCTTGTTGTTCCATCTTTGCCCCATACATTAATATTGGGAGCCGATTTTTGGAAGTTGATGGGTATTGTTCCAGATCTCCGAGGAGGTGGATGGCATTTTTCCGAAGAATGTGATCCGGTTTTGGCACCTATAGCTGCTCTGCAGTCAGGATCCGATTTGTCCGAAGAACAGGCGAGTCTACTTCAGTCTGTTGTTTCGGAAGCCTTCGAAAAGATGGGTAATGGTTTGGGCTTCACTGATTTAGTTGAGCATGTCATTGAGACAGACTCTGCGCCGATAAAACAAAGGCATTATCCGGTAAATCCTGTCATGCAGGCTCATATTGACAAAGAGTTGGATAAATTATTATCTGATGATGTTGTAGAACCTTCCCAGAGCCCATGGTCATCCCCGATATTATTGGTAAAGAAGAAGGATAATACATATCGTTTTTGCGTGGATTACCGTAAGTTAAATAAAGTAACGGTTAAAAATGCTTATCCGATTCCATTCGTATCAGCTATGTTAGATAAGCTCAGAAATGCTAAGTACCTGTCTTCCTTAGATATAAAATCGGCTTACTATCAAGTTCCGGTGGCTAAAATGTCGCGATCGTTAACTGCCTTCTGTGTTCCGAACCGGGGGCTATTCCACTTCAAACGATTACCTATGGGTCTTTCGAATTCACCAGCTACGTTCCAAAGGCTAATTGATAGCATTATAGATTCTTCACTCGAACCCTACGTTTTCGTATACTTAGATGATATAATCATTATTGCTGATACTTTTGAGAAACATTTAGAAATTCTCAAAGAAGTTTTTCGACGACTTCAGAAGGCGGGACTAACGTTGAGTCAAAGTAAGTGTCAGTTCTGTAGATCGGAATTGAAATATTTGGGTTATGTCGTAGGCAGGAATGGTTTACACGTCGATCCTGAAAAAGTTCAAGCCATACTTAATATCCCCACTCCAAAGACAGTATCTGACGTTCGCCGAATCTTGGGTTTAGCTTCGTGGTATCGTCGTTTCGTACCAAATTTCTCTTCCGTAGTAGGACCTCTTACCAGGCTGTTACACAAAAATAAAAAATTTGAATGGTCCAATGATTATACCAAGGCATTGAATACTATAAAAGAATATCTCGTATCGGCTCCTGTTTTATCGTGTCCGGATTACTCCCTTCCATTTTATGTACAAACTGATGCCTCTGATTTTGGTTTGGGTGCAGTTTTGTATCAAATTCATCCCGAATTAGGTGAAAGAGTTATAAGCTATCTCAGTAGGTCGTTAGACAAAAACGAGCGAAAATATAGCACGACAGAAAAAGAGTGTTTAGCAGTATTATTCGCGATTGAAAAGCTTCGCCCATATTTAGAGGGGGTTCATTTTACGGTTGTCACTGACCATTATAGTTTAAAGTGGATAAACAATATTAAAGACCCCGTAGGAAGAATTGCACGGTGGGCTGTTCGCTCACAACAGTATTCCTTTGATGTTGTTCATAGAAAAGGAAAAGACAATGTCGTTCCTGACACTCTATCGAGAAGTGTCCCAGCGATTGAGGTAGTTCGTATTTTTGATCCCCCCCTCGAAACAGAAATCAAAGATACTTGGTATCTGAAAATGATTGATTTGATTCGGAAGCGTCCTCTAAAATATTCTCAGTGGAGATTGGAGAACGATGCTATTTTCAAATATGTGCGTCCTCGTTTTCCAGAGCTAGCATCAGAAAGTTCTCCTTGGAAGCTAGTGGTTCCCAAGGAAAAACGGATGGAAATCCTCTGATTATGTCATGACCGTCCTGTCTGTGGTCATGGTGGAGTCACAAAAACGCTGGCAAGAGTGGCGGATAATTACTATTGGCCAAAGATGAGGTCAGATGTCGCATCTTATGTACGTCGCTGTGTTGTTTGTATACAGACAAAACCTGAGCAAAAGAAACCTATGGGTTATATGCTTAGTAAAACTCCATCAGTGACAGAACCATGGCAATTAATTAGTACTGATCTCATGGGTCCACTCCCAAGAACATCCAGGGGAAATCAATATATCCTTTCGGTTTCCGATTCTTTCAGTAAGTTCACCCTTCTCTTTCCCTTGCGAAAATCGTCTGCAGAGAATGTTGTGAAGCATTTAGAGAATGATGTCGTTCTCGTGTACGGTGTTCCGTCTGCTATTATTTGTGACAATGGTCCGCAATTTAAAGGCAAGGTTTTAAGAAACTTTGCGGAACAATATAAAATACGGTTAGCGTTCAATGCCAATTATCATCCCCAGACTAACCCCACAGAAAGAGTTAACCGTGTTACTAAGACAATGTTGTCTGCGTACGTTTCCGATCATCAAACTAACTGGGATCTTTTTCTCCCAAAGGTTTCCGCTGCTTTGCGATCTAGTAAGCACGAATCTACCGGATTTACCCCGAATTTTATCGTGTTTGGCCGAGAGCTTAACCTCTGTCCAGCAGTAGACATTACGTTGGATACTGAGAAAATTCGTATTGATAGGTCCACTGATCCTCATAAGCGTGCTAGCGGCCTTCTGAAAGTTTTCAAAGAAGTGAGAACTCACCTTACTGATGCTTACAATAAAAGTAAGAGATATTATGACCTTCGTAGACGTAACGATAAATTTTTGTTAAATCAAAGAGTGTGGAGGCGCAATTTTGCTTTGTCTGACGCTTCAAAACGATTTACCGCGAAGTTAGCGCCTAAATTCATAGGTCCTTTCGACATAAAGAGAATAGTTTCTCCATGGACATATGAGCTCATGGATAGTTCAGGGACATCCGTTGGTATCTGGCATGCCCAAGATCTCAAGGCTCATCCCCCTGATACATAGGGATTTTATTCTTAAACAAAGAAAAAAAAAAGTAAAAAAAAAAAAAATTAATAAATGAATTAAATTGATAGGTGAATGGAAATTCGGCAGACGAGTGTGGTTTCTATCGCTTTTTTTTTGTTTTCGTTTTTTTTTCTCTTGATAAGGGGGGAGTTGTTACGTGTTGATTTTCATCACGCGACAATTTCAAACCCAGACGCCGTCTCCGCCTATGTTCTCGTCCAGGTGCGGTAGTCTCAGAGCATCACATTTCCCTTTGTTGTATCTGCGACGAATAAGATGGAAATATGTAGATTATTATGATATAAAATGAGACAAATAATATTTAGGGTATTTATTTCTGTTGGCTAATCTGAAGTTTTGAATTAACGTATTCTGATTGATTTGAATTATCGGCACAAAAACTGGTCTTGACTCCATCTTCTAATGGTGAAATTCGTGAATGAAGGCGACTTTGATTTTCCTGAGTGAAAAATTGAGGAATTTGAGTATTCTTTCCATATTTTGGGATTATTTTCATTGGAAATTTTCCTCGAATGTTACCGATTTCTGTATCGTATTTGAGATCTCCAACGTCATCAGACGGATTTATTGACTTCGTTCTATAATTTTACCAACTTGGACAGTGAAATCAGAAGGAAAGTGTCCATATCCATACTACCCCGGATAGAACCATAAGCATTATTTCCCGTGAGGGACCACTGGAGCTTATTTTACCCTCTCTTCCATCATAAAGAGGGTGCTCGTAATACCCCCCTACACTGCTAGTACTGTTATATCAGGAACCATATAATCCTGGAATCTACCCTGTATGCAACCTTCCACTTACAAATACTGGTAGAAATTCAACCCCACCAGAATTTCGTTGAAGCTGCCCTGCTTAACCGTCGGTCGAAATAGGATTCGTTGTTCAGTATTGCCGACAACAGGAAGTGGTGAAAACTTTTATTTTATGTCCTGTTAATTTTCTAACCCTTTTCCTGATCATTCCTTTTCCTACATTCCCTTCTGTCTCGTTCATTTCTCTCAAGCTAATTTGTGTGACATTATTAAATGATATTGCCGTTTGTGATTTTGAAGAATTCATGAAATGATGTAAATGAGCATCTGCTATATTGTGTACATATATGTATATACATTGTGCGCCATATATAGGCCTATATACGGAGAAAATCAGAAGTAGTATAACCAGTTTGCCGAAGATTAAAAACACTAATATCATTTTCGTGATTTTAATGATAAATTATTCCTACTGAGTGGAGTTTAAATCACGTGGCGCCCTTTTCTACATCCTCAAAGAACCATCCCCCCTCTCCACTGAAGTGCGGGACCACTCAGCCACAGTTTCAGTTTTGTTTTTATATAACATCTGGAAAGTTGATCACACTGTTCAATGACTTATCAATTTCAAATATGAGATGAAAATATTCAGGTTATCGTTGAAGTGAGTACTTTATCTGTTGGATATTTGGTTGTCCAGGAGGGGGTCTATTCTTGAGTTCCAGGAAAAACAAATCGACACTTTTTCTCTTTGGACGGTCAGAGTGATTTTTTGTGCGCATGTTCTGGGGAACGGCATACTATCGTTTCCCCATATCTCTATCATTTTCAAATTTTGAACCGAAAATGGTCTTAAACGACTATGTCAATATCGATTCTGTCCGGCCGGCCGAGGAATTTATAACTGTCGAAAGGAGTTATCTAGCTACTTGAAATTTTCACTGTAGGTTGCGCATCTAAATTCAGCGGCTAGGTTCGTTAATAGGCGAAATCAGCCAGGTGGGTCCAGAGTTATAGCTTTTTTGAACTTCTGAGGTTATTACATCAATATCTCATGAACAATTCGATCGGATTGAAACTTTGTAGTTAATTAGAGCGAACTGACTAGCAACAACTTCCAAAATTGCTGGTATTGTATGATAAGTATATTCAGTAAATGTATGTACGAATTATTTTGTGGAAATATATTTTTTTGAACACCATTGATTAGATTCCGGCGAAATCCTGCACAGATCTCAAACTCAATATTTCACAACAATGTTCTGTTCAGTTTTTTCCTGGGTAACGTTTTAATTTTTGGAATAACTCAAGCAATTATAATCCAATCATAATGAAACCTAGCAACTGGTAGTAAAAATCCGATGCACAATATAGTGCAAAATTTCGCAATCATCGAAGTATCAGAATAATAAAAAGAATCGAAATTTCTCTCAGAAAAGATATTTTCCGGCAACGATTAGGGACATTCCAAATGAATTTTGTACAGACCTTGAACCACATGTTTCACAACAGTGAAACAAGTTTCAGTTTGATCTCGTTTTAATTTTCGCTTTTTTCCCCCACATCGTTGTGACTTTCGGAATATCTCACAAAATACTTATCCAATTATAATAAAACTTGGCAACCAGTTGAAAAATGCTGATGGTCATCTTTGTCTTTCGATTAGGTCCTCACTTAATTCTGCATGATCCTTCAAGCTATAATATTTTCATCAAGTACTAGAGTTCAATTCGAGATATGTAATTTTCGAAATATTGGGTAATTGAAATTTACGGAATCATTGAGTGGATTTTACAAATTCTCAAAAGTGTTTTGCAGTGCTTAGGATTTGAACATGCGTGTAAAAACTGCTGGCTCAATGTTAGTAAGGTTTTCTTTAGCACTTTTTCATGGTTCGATTCGACGATTCAAATGCTCCGAAATCAATTTCTGAAGGTGGTAATGTACGAAAATGATTTAGAAGCACTGTTTCTGCAAGATAATTCATGCTTTTTCAATTTTGGACAACCAATTCGAAAGTTCATAACCAATTCGAAAGTTCATAACCAATTCGAACGTTTTTTTTCCAGGGCCCCCTACGCTTGGAAACTTTTTGGTCCCCCTCTCTAAGTTTTCAATTTCTTTCAAAACAATGTTTCGATCAGAACTCGGTTTTTCCAACACAAACATTCAATTTATTCATCAATTTTATTGACATCAATTCAAATACAACAAACGAACTGAAATCAACACAATTGTAAACAACTTAACAGGAGTATATCAGGAATAATCCAAATCAGAATTTCTTTCTATAAAATACCAGAAAAATATGATTATGAAAAATCATAATTAAAACAGGTTTCGTAATTTCTATGTTTCAATACAATTACAATTTAAGGGTAACATTGTGTAACCCCGCAGTTTCGAACATATATCAAGTTCATCATCAGACACTGAAGAATCTTCCACATGTTACAGAATATTTATGTGAACTTAGGTACAAAAGGTGTTAGGAATGATCATCAAATTATTAAAATTATATTTATTTGCATAACGGTCAAATATGCTTTTTCCGTTTTGGCCCAATTAGTTCGAAACTGCTAGGTATCGTCAAATTGGATTATCCAATTGATAGTGAAAAGTTAGAAATCACAGAACTTGTTAAAATTATGATCAAAATCAACTACCAAATAGTAACGGCTGAAACAGTACAAATATGACAAATCATTGAAAATATTATGGAATGCCGAGAAACTGATCAAATAAACTTTTCTTTTATTTCCATGTCTGCATATTCTTTTATTGCAGCATCAGAATCCAGACTCTTCGTCATACCACTGCTAACGGCCGATCGTAAATACAATAACGAAAAAAACAGCTTGAAAGCTGGATATTTGTAGAATAGATTTTGGAAAATCACGAAGGCCGGATTCGTGAATGGGTAAAATAAGCACCCAATGGTTCCGAAGACATATATACTACTTCGAAAAAATTTTCTCAATCATTCCAAACATACAGATAAGATCGAATTGGAATACAACACTTGATCAAAAAATTACAGCTTGAAAGTTCATATAGAGTTTCATGAGGAGAATATTGATCAGGAAGTCTTCCCAAAAAAACACGATCATCACGAAATATTGCCAAATTTGTTTATCAGCATTCCGAAACCAGTTATCAAATTTCATCATTATTGAATCAGTATTTTTTAAGATATTCCGGAATAAACCACGATACCAGAGAAAAAACAGTAAATTAGAAATATTTCTCAGCAATATTTCCGAAAAATATTAAACTGATATTTGTTAAGTACACTGCTGTGAAATATAGGACTCAAGATAAGAGCAGAACTCTTTTTAATATGATGTATAGTTTCCCAAAACCAAACTCTTGAACCATTCAACAGATATTGCCCATTAACGAACTTAATCGTTCCATTTTGAAATTGAACCTACCCTGAAAGTTTCAACTCGACGGGATCCTCCGTACGCTTGTTATCATGTAAACGGATTGCCTACCGGCCGGACAGAGTCGATGTTGACACAAGATTCGTCATCAATGAGTACAACCTAGTCGTTTGAGACCATTTGCGGGAAAAATAACTGGAAACTGCAAGCATAGTGTTTTCTGAATTCTGAATACCAAACAAGTGTCATGCACGTTGCACCCCTGCCTCCACACAATATTGACGGTTGCATGTAACTAGATTTCAAAGAGATGCCGAAAACTTTACTGCACCCTTTCAGGAATTTATTGTAGGCAGAAGAGAATTATTGGAGCAAACATGCAGAAGCGGAAACTTTGGTTTTATGTTATTATTGAACAGAGCGCCTAATTTTACCCTTTCGTGCGTCTAACAATTTTCACCTTATTCACCTTATTCCTTACGCAGCCCTAATTCCTGATTATATGATGTTCCAAACATATTATCCTCTCAGAATTCTGCATGAAACTTGCAGATGTAATTCTTCAATCGAGTACTAGATTGCAATTCGATGCAATCTATGTTTTCGATTGATGAAATAATCGAAATTTTGAATTGGTATCATAAGGTGAATTTCACACATTCACGTAGAGCACCAAATGTTTTTTTCAGGAAGTGAAGCTGCGTTCGGTGAGATCAACAGATGAAAAGGGCCATCTTTTGCAATCAATTTGAACATGCGTGTGAAAGCTGCTGACTAGAATTTTTTTTCAATCAATGAATATTTCATATTCATATAACTTTCGTGGGAGTTCTACCACGATTGTAAGTCGAAAAAAGATATCAGACTGTAGGTGCATTTATCGTTCCGTACAAAACAAACTTCAAACTATAATTGATTGTTTGGAATTTGCTAAATGCTACAAAACAATTCTATGATAAGCTCGATAGAAAAGGTACTCGATGGAAATCATTTTGAGTTTGAATTCCAAGGCTGAAGTGATTTGAGATGGGTTCTGCACTACTTTTATTTTTCACTTTCAGTCTGATCTCTCTTTCTACTTGCTACCACGAAATTCCAGAATGTGCCAAACGTACGAGCAGAGCAAGCCCGAGGCCCGCATGTACGTGCCTACCGGTACCGAAGACTACTACGAGTAGTACATATGGTGAGTTTCAAATGGAGCTGTCAAAATTTCCATTTTTATTTTCCTTATATTCGATTCAAACCATTTAAGTAGGTGTATATAGTGGGTGGAATTGGTGATACATCATCTGCAGTTTTTGAACCCTGAGAGATAGCCGGTAATGAGTACAACATAACTCATACTGTCGATAACTGCATTCTTCTATCATCTTTCGTTTTCATGTTATAACCCGAAATTCACATTAATGCAATTTGCGCTTTTTTTCTCAGTGGCTGTTAGTGCTATGAACTAAAAACAAGATACAAACAGATATAGTGTAAAGTTTGAAGGTCATGTTATTGGAATAAAACACCCTTAACCTGTCATCTATATCAGTGATTCAATATCAAATATCTCAATTCTACAACTCTCTCCTATTATAGAATGGAACATAATTGATTTTATTCAATGAGCTTATACATATAAACTCTGGAATCAAGAACTGTAAGTTATTCACCCTGAGGTCAAAACTGTGCGTACAGAATTATGTATTCTTGCTTTACAGCAATGAACTGAATGAGCCCCAGTTTCTAGTTAAACATGATCAATCAATTTCAATTCCAACGTGACCCTTATCTAAGTCGGCAATTCGTCTTTTAATCAGTTCAAATTCGTCTTTATCGGTAATTTTCTTTATGTCCTTTTCAGGTGTGTGTTTCCCTCGGAGTAACAAACAACATAGAGATAGCATAAGTTATATTTAGAAGGCGATTGATGTCGGCAACATGTGATACAAAATTTGACACTTTGACCGCAATCAAAACAAACTTGCTAACAAAGCAGTTACAAATCTGTGATGTGATATTTCACTCAATTCACGGGATTCTCCACAAACAACACACTCCTTACGTCCCAAAGTGAATTAAAGTTTTGTTATAATTCAAAAAATATTGAAGTAAACACCTAGAAATATCTAAAAAAAAATAGCTAGAAACTCACCCAAACAACTGATGACAGATTGACCGGCGATGTACTGGTAATGCGGCATCGATGCCGTAGCACGGATTTCAGCAGGTAGATACTGAAAAGGGTAATTATTCTTCTTAACACAAATTCGAAACTGAAGAATAATATCGATTATGAATTGTTTAAATTTCCATATTTAACCCAGAATTTCGGAATTAATATTTTTCATTTTATTCAATATACAATTACAGTAAGATAATATCATTGCGAATTTACGAATATATCACAATCTGGCTACGTCAACAAAATGATGTTGCGGACACCCAAAAAGTGCGTACAGTCCCTCTATGTTTTTCGTTACTCTGAGGTGTTTCCTCTTTTCATCGTGAAAGTTTTAGTCTAGGGTTTCCCTTGTCTTCCTCCGTGGTTTATTTTCTTTATCAGATCATCATTATTTGAGTCGAATTAAAAATCTTGTTGGGTAGAATTTCAGCTTTTCAAAAAACTGAAGTGCTGTTCGATTATGAACTAGAAATTATTTGGAATATCATAAAATGAAAAAAAATAGCAAATGGACTGTATCGTTGAATTTATTTAATTAACTTATTCCCAACACTAGTGAAAGGATAAGTGTCCCCAAAAGCAATAAAAGTTCTTACCTTTATCAGCAACTCAGATGGATCTTGATGGTGTCTCCACTATCCATGAACAGAGTGATCGAGCTCGACAAACGAACATGGAAATGGAGTATCCTTGGAGTCAGGGTTGCTAATAGATGGATCACACTTATCCTTGTAAACTTTAAAAGTCACGCCACTGGTAACAATGACTTAAATCGACACTATATGCATCGAATTTATTTTCGATGTTGAATTCGAAAATATTGGAAACAGAACACGATTTTCTGATTAAAACCGTTTCAAACCGGAATCTTGAAATGTAATAATATTCAGAATTCACTGAACGTACTTTGAATTAACTGTTTGTTTATTTTGGAAGCACATGGATGCGATTTCGAATCAATCTAATCTCATACTGAATTAGATGGCAACAAACATGTGACAAAATATTTTCTTTCGCTGGTGGAAACTAAGGAAAGAGACGAAAAATCAACACAGCTGACAGATAATGTGTTGAAAGAAGACGAAGAACTTTGGGAGTTCTCCTATGTAAAAGGGTTCACATCTGAATAACAAAACACAAATTATGCGTTTGAAAATTCGAGAAATTTATTTCGAAACTCGTTCACTTGGCGTGAACAAAACCGCCCACCTAAAATTATGATAATTTTACAATATTAGTGATTTGAAATGAAACATTTAATAATTAGCAATTCATAAAAACCTCATTGTTTCATGATAAAATTGAGAAAAAATAACCTATCCGTAGAAACAAATACGATAACGAAATGAAATTACCTATACATTTAAAGGCACCAACCTTGTTAGCGCTCTAGTGTACTGACCGGTTGCAGTTTTCACAGACGCAATCCTAATAACGCCATCAGGGCCCTTATATAATTCTGTTATACGACCGATAGGCCAAGTGGCAGGATTAGAATCTACGCCCTTAATCAGAACCAAATCTCCTACGGAGGGGCAAATGTTTTCTTGTTGCCACTTGTTTCGCTGAATCAAAGTGTGCAAATATTCACTCGACCATTTTTTCCAAAATAGTTCGAATAATTTTTGATGTTGTTCCCATCGTTTGATGGGTGTTTTAACGTCGACATGATTCCATTCGGGAAAAGCTAACAATGGGGCACATATTAAGAAATGCCCGGGTGAAAGAAAATCTGCAGATTCGGAAGGATCCGACGAAAGGGGACAAATTGGGCGACTGTTGAGCACTGCCTCAATACGAGAAAAAATCGTTGAGAGCTCTTCAAACGTACAAGCAGTAGTTCCTAATATTCGGAGTAGGAGTTGCTTTGCCGATTTGACACCGACCTCCCACAAACCGCCAAAATGGGGAGCGTATGGAGGAACGAATTTCCATTTAATCGATCTCGATGATAGATTGTCACATATATCGACGTTGTTTTCTTTTAAGAAATGTGAAACTTCATGGAGATGTCGCGAAGCTCCCACAAAATTGCGACCATTGTCAGACCAAATTTCTTGGGGTAAACCCCTTCTGGAGATGAACCTGTTTAAGGTTGATGAAAATGCCTCTACAGTAAGGGATGAAACCAGCTCCAAGTGAACTGCTTTGGTGGAGAAGCAGACGAATATAGCAAGATATGCCTTCAATATCGTTGGCTTCCGAGAATTATTAGAACTATATGAAAAGGGACCGGCATAATCCACACCAACCCTGCTGAAAGGGCGCGAAATATTAACCCTAGGCGAAGGTAAGGGAGCCATTTGAGGTTGATATGCAACACCTCGAAATCTTATGCAAGTTATGCATTTCCTAATGCATTCACGAACCAGACTTCTGAGAGACAAAATCCAATAGCTCTGTCGAATTAAGCTCATGGTCATATTAGGGCCAGAGTGAAGGGAAATTAAATGAAAATGGTGGCACAAGAGACGAGACAAAAAACTTTTTTTAGGAAGCAGAATAGGATGCTTGGAATCGTGCGATAAACAGGAGAAATGCAGTTTACCGCCCACCCTGATCAATCCTGCAGAATCAATATAGGGATTCAAAAGTCGCAAAGCTCTTTCAATAGGCCTTTTATGTTGTAAAGCCTGCTGTAATTGATCGAAGTGGTGATATTGTGTGATGGCAATGATGTTCTGAAGAGATTTCACCAACTCTACCTGTGAAAGTGGACCAGATGAACGCGTCTGTAGTCTAATTTTGGAAAGACAGTTGAAAACAAACCTCCGGACATAGGCAAAGACCCTTTTCAGTTTGTTAAGACTTGAAAAACTTTCGAAAACATTTAAAAGCGGATTCACTTGAGGTTCACTTGCAACTGCTCCATTGACTGTGGTTTTAAATTCAGGGAGTGAACAAGAATCTATGCCAGAATATGAAAAAGGCGATGGCCAGTCAGAGAGCGGCATCGATAAAAATTCCGGACCCCGAAACCAGAAATTTTGAATTTCTGGATCCATGAACTGTTTAGGGGTGAGGCCTCGGGAAGGCAAATCGGCCGGGTTCGATTCAGTAGGTATATGATACCAGGTAACGTTCGGAACGCAATCTTGTATTGCAACGATACGATTAGCAACGAATGTTTTCAGCCGATGAGGTGCGGTAGCTAACCATGAAAGGACAATTTGAGAGTCCGAAAATAAGCGAACCTCTGAGATTGCAACCGGAAATTCATTTTTTAAAATCGTCCGAATTAATTTGGCTAGCAAAACTGCAGCTGATAATTCTAATCGAGGTATCGAAAGGGTTTTGAGAGGAGCCACTTTTGTTTTAGCAACCCACAGATGGGAAGAAAAACGATTTTGAAAGGAAACTGAAACATAAACAGCAGCTGCGTAAGCCTTTTCAGAAGCATCGCAGAAACCCGCCAATATGATGCGACTTTCGGGTGCAGAAATTACAGAGCGAGGAATGTTTACACTTTTAATCCAATCATTATGACTTACGATTTTTGACCAATCGTCAGCGCAAGAAACCGATAGGGGTTCGTCCCAACCTAATTTTTCAGACCACAATTTTTGTATCAAAATCTTCATAAGAATAACATTAGGAGACAAAAAACTACAGGATCAAAGATACGAGCGATATATGAAAGTATGCATCTTTTACTCAATACATCTCCGAACTGATCAACGCTAAAACCGAAACAATCTGTCATCGGAGTCCAGTCCAATCCCAAGATCTTGAGTCCCATGGAATTATCGCTGAAACTCAGTTTAGATTCAATGTAGTCAGAAGGTAGGTTTCTTAAAATTTGAGGGTTATTACTGGAGAACTTCCTCAAAGAAAATCCGCCCCTCTGCAACATTTCTTGAAGCTCGTTACGCAATTCAATTGCCTGTTGAACATCAAACGCACCAGTGATGATGTCATCGATGTATATGTCATTATTAAGCACTTTGAATGCTCTAGGAAAATCTTTACCCTCATCACATAGTAGCTGCTTCAGCACTCGTATAGCCAAAAAAGCAGAAAGCTTCAATCCGTAAGTGACAGTGTTTAATTCAAACTCGGTAACAGGTTCGTCAGGAGATGGACGCCAATAAATATGTTGATATTTGCGATCAGAAGGGCACACAAGAATTTGCCTGTACATCTTTTCAATGTCCGCACAAATAGCTATGGGGTACATTCTAAACGAGAGTAAAATTATCAGAATGTCCTTTTGTAATTTTGGGCCAACCAGTAACCGATCATTTAATGATAAACCCGACGCATCCAAATCAGAGGCATTGAAAACAACCCGAAGTTTCGTTGTCGAGCTAGATTCTTTACGAACAACATAATGTGGTATCACATATTTATTGGAAGCTTGGGTAGGTGTCATGTGATTTAATCTCAAATATTCTAACATGAAATCGTTGTACGTAATAAAGGAATCTTTATTTTTTATGAGTCGATTCTCGAGTGACAAATACGATTTTAATGATCTATTTGAATAATAAGAAAGTTCGGGAGAAGAATCCTCCAACTTGAAGGGAAGAGCCACCGTGTATCTACCACTTTCATCACGTGAATGAGTAGATAAAAAATTATTTTCCACGTATTCATCGACGGGATCAAGAACGGAGGCGACTGGAATTTCTTCCAGTGACCAAAATCTTTGTAACTGATCACTGATTGAGTCAGTCTGGGTGAAAAGAATTGATTTATTCACAGAAAAAGATTCATCTATTGGTCCGATTACTGTCCAACCGAAAAAGATATTCACGGCAGTTGGATATCCAGATGATGTATTTCGACCATCCCGATCGAAAACAAGCGAGTAAGTATCAGCACCTAACAAAATGTCAATAGGTTGAGAGATGTGAAAAGTTTCATCAGCTAAGTTCAAATGTTGAAAATATTCAATAATTTCTTTTGGTACTGGAACAGAAGGAATCTTATTTGTAATTGTTGTGAGTATAATAGCATGAACTTGAAGGAATTTTGATCCAGACTTATGGAACAATTTACAATCAACCCCACCCAAGGGTTTAGTGTTTGTTTGACTAACACCTGAGATTGAAATATTTACAGGGTGAACCTGTTAACCTAATTTTTAGACGAGTTCTTGACTTATTGCCGATATTTGAGAACCAGGGTCTAGCACAGCCCTAACAGATACCATCGAACCGTCAGCGGATTCTATTCTCGCTTGAACAGTGCCCAACAGCACTTGACTAACCTGCGAAACAGATTTACGATTTATATGATATGAATTGATGATATTACTCGAAGAAGTGGAAGCAGATTCTGAAACCCGGGTTCCATCAGGATTTGCTTGCTGCAAAACCGCAGATGGGCCGTTTGAATGATTTCCAGATTCGTTTTCTGGGTGAAGACTAGTGTGATGACGATTGGACTTGCATACCCGACATGATTTTTTCGAAGCGCAATCTTTGAAATTGTGAAGTCCAAGACAGTTAAAACACCGTTTGGAATTTTTCAGAAAATCATATTTAGCCTGTCTTGACAATCTAACATACGAGGGACAAGCGAATAGTGGGTGCAAATCATTATATTTCGGACAATGGAAAATTATTGTGTTGTTTGAACGAGGTGAAGGGTTTTGATTTTGATTGGACACGCTCGAATTAGCTAATAACATGGTCTTTGGTTTATTTTTTGAGGAATTAGATGAATAACAAGTTGAAGATTTGTTAGAAGATTTCGAGGAGTTCTGCTCACAAAACTCTCGAGCCTTGAGTTGTTAAGTTACGAAATCTATCAACGTCTTATATTCAGGAATTTCGGATGAATCTAACTGACTTCCGAACATTCTTCTCGTGTATGGATCTATGTTGCGCAAAGCTAATGAAAACAATATAAAATCAGATAAATCCTTGATATTGAGCGCCTTTATTGCGTTAACTGAAGTTTGGTGGCAATTTAAAAATTCTTTCAGATGAGACACTGAATTATTTGTTGATGCTTTGAAATTCAATATCTCGTTCAAATACATATTCGCTAGCATTCTTGGATTTTGATAACGAGGTGTTAAGGCTTCATAAGCTAAATCATAATTTTCGTTAGATAACTGTGAACCTGATATTACTGCAAGGGACTCATTCCTCAGATAGGATTTCAAAAGTTGGAACTTTTGAATGGGCGCTAGACTGTCATTTTTGTGAACCAAAGAGTTGAATAACTGAAAGAATTCAGGCCATTCGGAACTCTCGCCAGAGAAAGGACGAATGTTTATTTTAGGAAGCAAAAGCGAATCAAAATTAGGATTTGAGTATTGTGAAGTTGACGCAGAATTCGATGTTTCTTGACGTTTCAAAGAAAAGACCAAGCCTTTAATGCGAGCTACCAATTCATCAAACGCTAACTCCCCTTTTGCCGTGTCAACACGTTCCTCAGTTGATAATTCCGAATTAACTTCAATTATTTCGTCTTGCAATTTTTCAAATTTAGCCTCGTAATCGAGAAGCTTTTCTCGATATGCTTGTAGTTCGAACAAACGTGTAGTATCGTTATCTTTTATTTTGTGCCAAATTCCGATAACTATTGAAAAAATGTTTGATCTTTTATCGATCAATTTATTCATGACGGTACTGCCTGTATCTGTTTTAGGTGGCATTGTAGAAAATAGATTTATTGAAAAAGAGATGCAAGCAGTGAAAAATGAATCAAAAAGAGAAACAATGTGGTGGAAACAGATGTGAACACTTGTTATTCGATTATCCGTCAGCTGTGGATGTTGCCAGATTGTGAAATCGAAGTGAGATTTAGGAATTTTGAATGACCGAAGGGAATGAAATAAACGAAAAGGCTATGAAAAAACTCGAAAATTTTGAAATTGAGCTTTGAAATATCCGGCCCGAAGGACCAAAACGTGATGGGTAGAATTTCAGCTTTTCAAAAATCTGAAGTGCTGTTCGATTATGAACTAGAAATTATTTGAAATATCATAAAATGAAAAAAAAATAGCAAATGGACTGTATCGTTGAATTTATTTAATTAATTTATTCCCAACACTAATGAAAGGATAAGTGTCCCCAAAAGCAATAAAAGTTCTTACCTTTATCAGCAACTCAGATGGATCTTGATGGTGTCTCCACTATCCATGAACAGAGTGATCGAGCTCGACAAACGAACATGGAAATGGAGTATCCTTGGAGTCAGGGTTGCTAATAGATGGATCACACTCATCCTTGTAAACTTTAAAAGTCACCCCACTGGTAACAATGACTTAAATCGACACTATATGCATCGAATTTATTCTCGATGTTGAATTCGAAAATATTGGAAACAGAACACTTCTTCTGATTAAAACCGTTTCAAACCGGAATCTTGAAATGTAATAATATTCAGAATTCACTGAACGTACTTTGAATTAACTGTTTGTTTATTTTGGAAGCAGAAGGATGCGATTTCGAATCAATCTAATCTCATACTGAATTAGATGACAACAAACATGTGACAAAATATTTTCTTTCGCGGGTGGAAACTACGAAAAGAGACGAAAAATCAACACAGCTGACAGATAATGTGTTGAAAGAAGACGAAGAACTTTGGGAGTTCTCCTATGTAAAAGGGTTCACATCTGAATAACAAAACACAAATTATGCGTTTGAAAATTCGAGAAATTTATTTCGAAACTCGTTCACTTGGCGTGAACAAATCTTATGAATCGAAGTTCGGTTCTCTTCAATCAGCCTTCTCTTTATTTCTTTGTTGAATTTATTTTTACTACTAATTTATGTTTTTAATTTTGAAATAAACTGGTATGATCATGCAGCTATTTATATATATATATATATACATATTCACTATATTTTCCTATTCTTTTTTTTGCTCTGGGTCTTTCATATTTATCACCCCGAGCCCTCGTCTTGTATTTCTGCTTTTTCTGTGTAATGGAAATTTTGCGTTGTTTAATATCCAAGGTGATCATTCTAACAAAAATTCGTCGGATACCTAATACTTTAGCTGAGCTGAATAAACTATCACTAGAGAAACTAATTTTTTTCTGTACATAACCCTGAGGATAGTTTTCTGGAGAAAATATATAATAATAATAATAATAATGATAATAATAATAATATTAATAACCTGGTATCGACAAAATCCAGAACTATTGGTGGAAGTATTTTACTAGTGTGCATCAACCCCTGAAAGAACTTTTCCAACGATCCCTTGCTGACCCCTCTATAATTCCTGAATATTTCACGCAGGGCATAACTTACCCATTATAGCGAAAGAAGGCGATCCCACCAGCCCAAAACATTATCGCCCGATTACATGCCTGTCTACCGTGTACAAGATCTTTACCACCATAATAACGAGGTATATAAAAAAACATCTCAGAAGGCATGGCATGATGGCACAAGAGCAGAACGGATGCCGTATACAGACCAGGGGATCTAAGGAACTGCTCATATCTTACTACATTCTAACCAAACAGGCCCGAAAGAAGCTAAGGAATATATCTGTAGCTTGGGTTGATTACCAGAAAGCGTTTGATTCCGTCCCTCATTCTTGGCTACTGAAGGTGCTTAGAATGCATGGAATAGCTGAGACCATAATCAGCACTCTTGAATACCTCATGAAAACATGGAGAACCTCGCTGCTGGTGCGAACGAGGGATGGAATAGAGGAGTCGGAGCAGATTAGTATTGGTCGCGGTATATTTCAGGGTGATACCCTTAGCCCTGTTTGGTTCTGCCTTGCACTCAATCCTCTAAGCATGATCTTAAATAACACCAATTATGGGTATGTTATAGACAAACGACGGAAAACGAAGATCACTCACCATCTATTCATGGACGACCTGAAACTATATGCTGCCAATCAGGAGGAACTGAGAGGAATGCTCGAAACGGTCGCAAGATTCAGCGATTCAATTTGAATGCGTATGGGGATAGAAAAATGCGCAGTTCTTGAAGTGAAGAGGGGAAAAATAAGAGATACGGAACACCATACAACCCTCATGAATAATGTCAACATACCGAACTTGAAAAGCGATAAAACGTACAAGTATCTGGGAGTTAGGCAAGCGCTGGAGGTGCAGACCTCGACCATGAAGCACATGTTTAGGGAAAAACTTCTCACTAGAATGAAGCTGCTCTTGAAATCTAAGTTGAGTTCGAAATCTCTGTTCACAGCGATAAACATATGGGCAATGCCGTGCATGACGTACTCGTTTGGTGTGATAACCTGGTCGAAAACTGACCTACGGGAACTTGACAGGGCTGTGAGGACGATGTTGACGAAATACGGAATTCACCATCCACACTCGTCAACAATCAGACTCTATCTACCACGACACCAGGGAGGAAGAGGACTGTTGAACCTTGAAGAGACCCACGATAAGAACATTGATAACCTTAGAGAATATTTCTTTAAAAACAACTCACCACTCTTTCAGGCCATTCGCGAAGCTGACGATAATGTATCTGCACTAAGATTATCTATGCCGGAGTATAGGCATTCTAGGCGAACAAACGAGGAACTGAGGGAGGATTGGAAGGCCATGGCTCTTCATGGCAGGTACCCTGGTCACCTAGAAAGTAATGAAATTAATAAAGTAGAAACGTTACACTACTTACGTGCAGGCTATCTCTTCCCGGAGACGGAGGGAAGATTGATCGCTATAAAAGACCAGGTGATCCCTACCAGGATGTATCTGAAACATATAGCCAAGAAAAACTTACCATCAGACCGATGCAGGAAGTGCTCCAATGCTTTTGAATCGATTCAGCATATAACATCCTCATGCTCAATCATGGCTCCCAGGGACTATCTTAGTAGGCACAACGCGATGGCCGGGGTATATCACCAGCAGATGGCACTGAAACTAGGCTTGATTAGGGGTGAGGTCGCACAACACCTGTACTATCCTCAGGCATTACTGGAGAATGACCGATATAAGTTATACTGGGATGTCACTTTGATAACCGATAGAGCAGTTGCGCACAACCGGCCAGATATAACACTCTTCGATAAAAATGGAAATACTTGTCTGCTGCTTGACATAACTATACCAGCAGATGAAAATCTTACTAGGGCTTATACTGAGAAGCTTAGCAAGTAAAAACCTAGTTGAAAATACTGAGAGACTGGGGCTGGATAGGAAAATTATATCGCATCCACAGAAACACGTAATTCTCCACACAACGCGCACAGTCAGGAAGTTTCTGCAGGATCGAGCAGTAGCAGTAGCGAGCGGCTAACTTCTTTGACAGTTGGTCGAATTCCCCGATATATGGTGATAAAAAAAAAAATAATTAACGTTTATTGACCATCAAGAAAAAGAATAATCATTACAATCTATTACACTACAATTGGATGGACAGTAGGCATAAGGTTCAGATACTGAGGGGGACCTCAGGTCTGTTCTACCACCAATGCCTCGAAATTTTCAATTATGTTTAGCGATCCGGCTTTGATAATTGCTAGAAAAGGGGGAGAAAAAAAAATAATAAATAAAAAAGGCACGAGGAAATGGAAAAGGAAGAGAGGAAACAGGAACGTAACTATATAATTTGGTCTTGAGTCTTCAGCAAATATTTTCCAAATTTTTTTTCTGAACGCGCTAGGTGTTGCACAAGGATCAAAAAGTTTCAACCTCATCAATTCATTCAGCAAATCTGGAATGTTGTAGGAGAATGAGCGTTTGTAAAGTTCTTTCCTATGAAAGAATTGCGTCGAATGTTGAGATTGTGGACGTCAGTTCAGCATCTCAATCGCTCATGCAAATAAGCTGGGGACTTGAATTTGATAACTTTAAAAAAGAAGCATGCCATATGAAGCCGTCGGCGGTTGCTCATATTGAGCCAGTTGGATTCTCTCAGCTTGTGACATTCCCCTTCCCCGCCTGATACCGAAAATCATGTGTAAGTAAGAATTCTGGACCTTTTGGATTAGGTTCTTATCCACGCTATCTAGGCAGGGACCGTAAACAGTATCGCCATGATCAAAATGAGATAGCACAGGTGAGTCACATAACATTTTTTTCGTGTTTACATCTTAAAATTTTCTTTGCGCATAGACTAACTTTATTGCTGAGTAAGCCAACTGAATTTTATTTGTGATATGATTTCTGAACCTCAGCTTGGAATCTAAAATTAGGCCAAGACTCTTCTCACTATCCATGAAAGGTACAACAACACCAAAAATTTGATCTCTATCGTATCCAAACAGCATCGACGGACTGAATCTTCACAGAATAAAGGAACCTGTGATTTGCTAGGATTGATCTTCAAGATATGGTTACTAGACGTTTCAAATGATCGAGCGAGATCGCTGTTAATCATGTCAACAACATGAGCCATCTGTTCTTTTCTGAAAGAGCAATATATCTGAGTGTCATCTGCGTGAAAGTGATGGTTGCAATATCCAAGCGAATCCCGAAACATGACCGTATACATTATATAGAGGAGAGGACCCGAAATAGTTCCCTGAGGTACTCCAGAATTAACTGGCCCCCTAGCCGAAACATCCCCATCCAGCCGAACCTCCTGAAATCTGTCTCTAACCTAAGCAATTCAGAAGCATCCCAACCAAAACGCAAAAAGTGCATAACCGCGATAAGCACTTCATGATTGATCATGTCGAAAGCTTTTGTGTAGTCCAGTAATATTAAAATACTGATTTCACCATTATCATGAGCCTTCAATAGATCATCAACAATATTTGATAGAGCTGTTATGCAGCTATGACCCCGCGGAACCCAGACGGTTTTTCAGGCAATAGACCTTGTTCTGCAAGATATTCACTGATCTGCGTTGCAATAACTCGTTCGAGAATTTTAGAAAGAGTAGTCAAAATGCTTGTAGACCTCAAATTACTGAATTCGGTCGCGTGGTTGTTTTTTGGAAGGAGAATAATGTGAGCATATTTCCAAGCCTTCGGAAAATATGATTTCAAAATGCAGTCATTGACTATATGTGTAATATAAGAGATCATAAATGGGAAAAAAGTTGAAGGATCTGTAAATTCAAAGCGTCAGTACCCGACGCATCCGATCTTATATTTAAATAGAAAATGTAAAAGGTGAACAGAAATCTTTTAATGTATTGCTGAGGTAATAATGGACAACTTCATCACTAGGGGGAAGCTGAGACTCGGAAAAGCCGGTGAAATATTTATTGAGTTCATCAATATTTGCTGAATGAGAAGGAATCTTGACAGTTTTAGTCTTTCCACTTTTGTTTAATAGAACAAGAACCGAATTTTTTTTCAGATAAGCTTTTTTCTCTGCATTTACGGCCGTGTTAGTGTAATTACGTAACTGTTTATAATATTACCACTTCCCAGGAGATTTCTTAGATTTATATTCACGCAGGAAACGATTACATATTTTTGCGAAAGTTTAATATCATCGGTGATCCCCGGACAGTTCATACTTTTCCTTGATTTTCTACATGATCTCAAAGGCGCATGTAGATCCATAAGCAGAATCATATTATCAGTTAGCAATGAGACTTCATCATCAATATTCTCCGTTTTAAATATTTCACTCCACTGTAAACTGTGGAGGTCTTCCTCAAATTTCGTGATATTTATCTGATTCAGAGACCGATGCAAAAACGTTCTCCTCGATGGAGGCTCTGACCCCACGATACTGAACGTCGCCTCCACCAAAGAATGATTAGCGAATTCAGCAGGGATGACTCTCGTGAGGCATTTCTCCGGTTGAAAACTCGTAATAATCAGATCAAGTAATGAGTGATCAGCTTCAAAAGAGAAACAAGTAGCCTCTGAGGTGAGTTGGCTGAGGTTGAGCAATTCAAGTAACTCAATGATTCTTATGCAGTTACTATTGTTCATTTTGAAAGGATTGAAGTTAAAATAAATCTCCGGTACATATTACAAACTCATACTTCGTATACATCTCAGTTAAAACATCCCCGAATCGATCAAAAATAAAGTACAATCGCCCTTCGGGGGCCTTTACAGAGTACCCCCCAGTTTTTGAAATTTTGCCTCGACCCAAAGATGCTCAATACAGTTGAGACACTCGCTCAAAATGATCTCATACTGAAGGCCACCTTTCAAGTACATACCAACACCACCACTTCGAGTTGGACGGTCCTGCCTAATGAAAATGTAGTTTTCCATACCAACAAATTTTTCATCAATACCAGCTTGCATCCAGGTTTCCGTAACTCCAATTATATCGTACTCCACAGGATCAACAAGTTGACGGAAATCATCGAAATGTGCAACCAAGTATCTAGTAATCAAATGAGATATCATCAGACTCATAATGCATGAATAAAAAATATATATATATATATGTATAAGATTTAATGATAAGGGTCTATCGACTCTGGTTTGGGAGTAAATGAGGTACTCTTTATTCTACACCAAGCTTTCGCATTAATTTAATGCTTCTTCAGGGTTTCTATAAAGATATATATATGTATAATTAACATCACAACAAATTAAAATGACATTCAACTTACTGAATGTGAGGTTTCTCGTTATTTACATCATTCATAAACCTTCGATATACATTTTTTCCCTACATGAAACTTTCAAAAGACACGTGATAAAATTTATTTGATTTATATTTTCTTCCGAACCTTCAGCTGTCTGCTTCGTTTTTGTTGGTTAGGTTTGTTCCCACTCCTCTATGTTCCTTGTTTTCTTCATTCATCTACAGGACCATCGAAAAAATATCTTGATCTTGTCTTTTCCAACAAATAGCTGTAAATGCAACTCAATCCATTTGTATCTGTCTTTTTGTTCACAGTTTCACACTCTTTGTTTATATTTATCATTTCATGTATCAATCTCTTTTGGTAGTTCTTTTCAGTTTTTAATATCTCAACATCTTCAAAATTTACATGATGATCTAGATTGTGTGCATGGGTAGCTAAAGCACATCTTTCTGGGTGTTTTCTTATATCAGATTTGTGTAGTGCCATTCTACTTTTTACCCATTGTGAGGTGTGTCCAATGTAACATTTTTCGCAGCTTCTACAGTTTATCTTATACACCACATTACTTTTCAATGGAATCGGTATGGGGTCTTTTATTTTGCTGTATAAGGTCCTTATCGTTTTTTGATTATATACTGCAATTTTAACGTTTTCCTCTCTGAACACATTCTTCAATTTCCCTGTCAAGTTGGCAATGTTAGGGTACGATGCATAATGTGTCATATTTGATGTTATATTTTGGTCTTCTGTTTGACGGATTCGCGTTTCATTGTCAGCATACAGTAGTTTTTTCAGCATGCTATTTGGATATGCATTTTCCCTCAGTATCTCAGGTAATTTTTTTTATTCCTGCTGCTTTGAAGGACTCGTGGCATATTTTTGATATCCTTTTTTTCATCTGATTTATTGTGTTTATTTTGATATTGATGTTGTGGTCTGAACGGAAATGAATGATCTTATCTGAATGTGTGCTCTTTCTGTACCATTGTAATTTCACTTTTCCATCTTGTCTGTATGCTCTGGTGTCTAGGAAGGGTACTGATTGTTCTGCATCTTCTGTTTCCAGTGTGAATTGTATATCCGTACAAAGAGAATTGAAACAGTCAAGTGTATGTTGATAAGATAAACTGTAGAAGCTGCGAAAAATGTTACATTGGACACACCTCACAATGGGTAAAAAGTAGAATGGCACTACACAAATCTGATATAAGAAAACACCCAGAAAGATGTGCTTTAGCTACCCATGCACACAATCTAGATCATCATGTAAATTTTGAAGATGTTGAGATATTAAAAACTGAAAAGAACTACCAAAAGAGATTGATACATGAAATAATAAATATAAACAAACAGTGTGAAACTGTGAACAAAAAGACAGATACAAATGGATTGAGTTGCATTTACAGCTATTTGTTGGAAAAGACAAGATCAAGATATTTTTTCGATGGTCCTGTAGATGAATGAAGAAAACAAGGAACATAGAGGAGTGGGAACAAACCTAACCAACAAAAACGAAGCAGACAGCTGAAGGTTCGGAAGAAAATATAAATCAAATAAATTTTATCACGTGTCTTTTGAAAGTTTCATGTAGGGAAAAAATGTATATCGAAGGTTTATGAATGATGTAAATAACGAGAAACCTCACATTCAGTAAGTTGAATGTCATTTTAATTTGTTGTGATGTTAATTATACATATATATATCTTTATAGAAACCCTGAAGAAGCATTAAATTAATGCGAAAGCTTGGTGTAGAATAATGAGTACCTCATTTACTCCCAAACCAGAGTCGATAGACCCTTATCATTAAATCTTGAATATCATTCAGGCTCTTATAACTAAATTTATTATATATGTATATATATTTGGAATTAGGATCAACGAAAAAGTATAAAGAAAGGAAAAAATGGGTATGGGATAAAATATAAATTATTGTAAAAGAGCTGAAGCACAACCAGAACCATCGCTATCTGCCCCTATGACACAGGAAAAAAAGTTTGTTTCCAGATATAGCAAATTGTCTAAATGAATTAATTTCAACTCAATGTAGAACAGATTACAAGTAGAACCGAGGTTTAGAAATACTAATCCTATATAGTATAGTTCAAGAGCAACAATAAATTTGGGATTCCAAAAATAAGTATCAATATTAATCATAACTAAAAATTAGGTGAATTTCCATTCCAATGGAATTATTATCATAAAAATATTTTCGGTGACATATATTATTGAAAAATTTTATGAAATTTGCCTTCTGAATATCTTTTACTGTTTTCCCATTAAAAGCAAATATGTTGTATCGAAATCATCGAATTTTACACAAAAAAAAACAATAATTTATTCGTGAACATGAAAATCCGAAAATAAAGTAGAAAGCCACTATTTTGATGAACGTTAATAAGTAAACTACGACAAATACAAACTGAACTAGGTCCAAGAAAACAAAACTCAGCTTACCAATCGAACTTGACATTTCCAATATCCTCAACATTTCTTATTCGGTGAATCTTGTTATTGGATCTTATGTAAACATTGCCTCGAGAAGACCACACTGACCTTTTATTAAACTCAGTAATTGCACTTTTGATGAGTTTCAGTCTAAACTGAGTCAAATCTTTTTGTATGGAAATACCCGACGATTTAAGATATTTCTGATTCATCAACACGGAATCTCTCGATGACATGTTACATATTAAATCGAATTAAAACAGCTGGAGGTTGGGAATTCCCCATCTCGATAATTTTTTGTGGAACTCTATGACATCTTTTTATGTTATTATTGTTGACATTCGATAATTTCAGGGTATGCTTGAATAATTTCAATAGAGTCTCCTCCAAATTCTCCCCATACTTTTCGGGACGGCCAAAAATTCTCACATTCTTATTTCTGGAAGTCTGTTCCATTGAATCGATCTTCATATCTGACGCTTTGAGATCACAATTAAGCTCCCCAATTTCTTCCTGAAGTTCTGATATTATTTTATTCTGTTCCTTGATGATTTTATCGTACTTCTGGGAGACAACACTAGTCGCCTTATCACCAAACAGTTGAAGAAATTCCTCCCGGAAGTGAGCTCTTGTCTTCACTTCCACTATTGAGGCTATTTCTTCCAAATCCTTCTTTGTCGATCGCATTCTGTCTGAGTTTTTCAGGATGAATATCCAACAATATATTCTCGGAACAACTGTTTAAAGTTTGTACTCTGTTTTGAATATTAACGAGAAATATTCGAGAGCGACAGCGGACAGTGTCTTACTCGCATGCCATCACGTGAATATGGTCCTCTTTTGGCTGTCTTAAACACCTCCCTACCCTTTTATACCGTATGAAATATGTGATTACACTAACAAATCATTAAGCATCTGAAAGTATTTGGTTGAATTTATATAATTTCCTAATTACTTGAATCTGTATAAGATACCTCTAAGTTTTTCTAAATATACGTTGTTTGTTCATCATCACCACATTTCAAATGCTAGTGATTATCCATCAACTAGTCGACGAATAGCTTCAAGGTTGAAAGTTTCTCAAATGATGGTGACCCAAATCATTAGGAGAGGAAGTATTCAACCATATCATTTGACAATGGCGCAAAAATTATTGGATCTTGACTACCAGCGGCAGGTTTAGTTTTGCCAATGGTATGTTGACCCAATTCTGCAGGAAAGATTCTTTTGGAACTATCACTAGATGTGGTATGATCAATCTGCATAACTAACATAATGATAGGCGTGCTTACGTTTTTCAGTATATTTGATTCATTATCCTACGTTTTTTTTTTCGATGAAGGTGCTATATATTTGGGAAGCTGAAACTTGAGGGAAATATTTGCAATTTAAAACATCAATAACTTTCTCCGAACATTTTTCGATGCAATGGCCGATGTAATTTGAGGTAATTTTTTAAATGAATTCTTCACTGATATTATGTTATTTCTATCATTGTTGAATTTGCTGTAGCACAACTGAATACGGTAATTGCGGAGTTTTGTTTTTCTGATTGACGATAATTTTATAGCCATACGTGTTGTTGATGTGGGGATAATTCGTTACCAAAGCAGTCATCTTTTCGCGTATTGATCCCTCCAAATGCATCTCTACTTCCCGATGGAAAGATTTGGTGGCCTTCCAATCAAATTGTCCTCACAAAAATAAAGCTTCAAGTTGTCATTTTTCAATCAAGTACAGATTTCAATTTGGTCTTATCTGTATTTTTGGAAATATTGGGAAAATGAAATTTTGAATGGGTATATCTTCGGTATCATTGAGCAGATTTCACCCTTTCACGAATTCTGCTTTCATAATCGAGCTCGAAACTGTACTAATATCAAGTTTCAAGTAATTTCTTCTGGAAGTTATTGGGGCCTTAATCACAAAGGTCGAATTCGTGAATCGGTAAAATCCACCCAATGATTTCACTGATATACCGATTCAAAATTTTGTATTACCTTTAAAAAATACCGATGAGATCGAATTGAAACCCAGCACTTGATTGAAAAATTTCGAGAACAACACTTTGAAGGATTTTCTCAGTGAAATCCATATTGACACACCAATTCAGTTAGTTAGCTGCGGTGAATAAATTCAGTATTAGATGTTATGGATATTTCCCTTATCTGGAGTAATGATTCATTAATTTTCGATGAACTTGTGTGATTATCTTTTGGAGTGCAGATACTTTGAGAAACAATTCATACTTCAACACCCTGTATCTGTTAAACGAGAGTTTTACGATCCCACGTTCATTGAATTTTTTTGGCGGGAAAATTATATTGAATAATTTCGAATAGAGTAGGGTTCGAAGGTATTCATCAATTATATACGGACATGCCTGTTTTACGAATTTCTTCCTGGCCTCTTTAATCACTCGATCAATCTGTATGTTGTCAACAGTGAAATGTTAGTGCGTGATTTTCTGAAGTTTTTTGAAGTATCACATAGAGGTTTTCCTGCATTTTGTGTTGGCAACCGATCATAGGTATCCCCACGTAAGTTATAGTGAAGTTCACCGAGGATTGCATTTAAATAACCGATTTTTCCTCTTTTCTGTGTTTATTTCCAATGCCTGACTATAAGATCCAATTTCGCATCAATTGAATATCGACAAACATACGTTCCTATTGCATGTTATGATGAGCACATTTAATTTGTATTCTTTGAAGAGAAGCACACATGTTGAGACTTCATATTTTGTAGCGACATAACTATTTTGTAGAGAGAAGCATACACGTTCATGTTTCATTGTGCATGTCGCGGTAACTTTAGAGTTCAAGGTACTATCCTTTGTAATTGTCCTCTGTGGGGTATACCTTTTTTTTTTCCTAGGCCTACCTGTGTGCGTTTATTTTGTAGTCTTCCTGGTCGGCCTCAGGAAGTGAAAAGTGTTGATCCTTTGTTACAATTTTCATAACCTCATATCGATTACGCTGTACTATGCAGTATGCCTACCTATTGCCAGGTATGCTCAAAGAGTGTGGGAGCTAAAGATAATAAGATAGCGTGTACTGTCTGCTGCCGAACTTATCACGGACATTGTGTCAACTTGAGACATGAAGATATAGAATTCATGTCAGAGCAAAACGAAAAATTTTCGTTTTCCTCATGCCAGGGCACTATGAGAAAACTGCGTAACAACTCAAGTTGTGATGGCAGTTCTTAATCTACTGCGGCTGAAAGAACGACTGGTCCATTGGCTCTGATTCTGGAGAAACTGTCTAAACTTGACAAAATTGCCCAGGATATTGAATTGATCAAGAATACCCAGTCAGATTTATGCGAGCAGTTGAAAAAGTGCGCTGAAAGAACTGAACATCATTCTGAGCTGATGCATGCACAGGGAGTGGCGGAGTGTCAACATGACATAGCGGATTTGAAGACTGCACACGAATCCGTGGCGGACGATATAGTGGAGCTGCGTTCGAGAGTCTCTGACATCGGAGGTCAGGTGGCTGCTTTCGATGTAGATGCCGGCTATAGATGTGGGCGGTCTCGAACCATGTAGTACACAGGAGATGATAGAGAGGATGAAGAGGTCACACAATATTATTATGAGAAACGTACCGGAGGTAAATGATGCTGAAGACGCCGTGATTGTTGGAAAAATTGTGGATGAGGCTGAAAGATCTGCCTCTAATAACATCACAGCTATATCTAGAGTTGGCAAGAAGAAAGAATCTGGTGTTCCCCGTCCAGTCAAAGTTTGCTTCAACAATTTGAATACCCGTCTAAACATTCTGAAGAATAAGAAGGTAATTGCCTGTAATCCTGTGCTGAAGAGTTTCCGTGTTTCTGATGATAAATCACACGAACAGCTTGAACGTCTCGGTCGTGTGCGAGAGGAATTCAGGAATAGAATTGACAGGGGTGAGAAAGATTTGACAATAAAGTATATAAGGGGTGAGCCTGCAATTGTTCCCTCTACTGCTCTTGATAATTCTCCCCCAAAAAACTAGCAATACCTGAAGAATGGAAGATACTATATTCAAACCTGGCTTCTCTGTCGGCGAAGAAAAATGATCTGATTGCGCTTGTTGATCTTACTAAACCAGACGTTGTTATGATCACAGAGACATGGTTACATCCGAATATCTCTGATGCTTCATGCAATATTCCAGGATATGTAATTCACAGGAACGACAGTGTTAAGACGCCTGGTCATGGGGGGTGGCTGCATCTATGTTTGTGTCAATATTATGAATAAATACTCCGTTATTCCACATTCTTATCCTTCACCTGGTATAGACAATATTTTTCTTGATATGTCGATGTCAAATTTTTCCATCACATTAGGCTGTGTTTATCTCCCTTGACCATGTCCTTATGATTCTTTCTTGTTCGACACGATTGAGGATTTATCGATCTCGAAAATGAATGTTTTTATTGCGGGTGATTTCAATTTAGATGACCTGAAGTGGCCAATCATAAACTCTCCATCTAATGCTTCACCCTCAGATAAGTTTCTTGACATGATCAGTAATTGTCATCTTCAGAAGCTCGTGACCCGGCCGACAAGATTTCGCGTAGGTCAGAACCCATCAACATTGGATTTAATTCTTGGTCTCCTCCTTGGACTATGAGCCACCAGTGGGCAACTCAGATCACGCTGTCCTGCGCTCCAAATTACAATTGTGAAGAATGGGTCGTCAGTATCTAGGAAGAAAACAAAGATTACTGATTTTGAGAAGGTCGATGAGGAACTTATGCTGGTTAACTGGGACAATCTCTGGGATGCCGATGATGTCGAGGGTATAAGTAAAAAAAGTTGCAGCATATTGTCGTTGAGACTGTTGATAAACACACGCGCTCGATCACAGTGCGACAGAATACAGTTAAACCTTGGATCGACAAGAAAATAATTCGTCAAATAAGATTCAAAAATTCTTTGTGGCAACGCTACATTAGCAGTGGGCGTGATGCTGACTTCGAAATACATAGGAGATACTCAAACAATCTCTCTCTTAGCATAAAATCAGCTAAAAAAAAATTGAGTCTAAGTTAGTTTCAAGTAGTGACATCAAAACTGGCACTGTTCCTGGTATGGATGGCTTATCGATGAAGCTTTTCAAGAGCTACGTGAAATCTCTTACCTGTCCACTTTCCAAGATTATGAACACCTCTCTCAGAACTCACCGCTTACCAAGTTGTTGGACAATGGCATCTGTGACACCTATTTACAAGAAAGGGGATCGACAGTCCCCTGAGAATTATAGACCTATCTCTTTTACTTCAATAGCCGTTAAAATAATGGAGGAGATCATTTCTAATGTCATGCTGCCCTTTCTGCTTTGCAATAATATCTTACCCAAGAGTCAGCACGGATTCATTCCAGGTAGGTCTATCATCACTAATCTGTTGGAGTGTCTCAACGTGTGGACAAAGGCTGTTGATGTTGGTGAATGGATTGATGTAATCTACCTTGATTTCGCTCGTGCCTTCGATCGTGTTCCTTTTGGGAGATTGTTCCACAAAATGCAACATGTGGGTATTCGGGGCGATGTGCTTGCTTGGATTGAGAGCTTTCTTTCGAACAGGAAGTTTTCGGTTAGGGTGTGCTCAAATAGATCCACTATGAGAGATGTATTAAGTGGCGTGCCTCAGGGGTCGGTTCTGGGTCCCATTCTGTTTCTCATATATGTTTCGGATCTACCGGCGTCTGTGACATCCCAGTGCTGCTTATACGCGGATGCTACAAAGTTATTCAACTTTCCAAGTTCTCATCATTCTGTCCTGCAGAAGGATCTCGACTCTCTGGTGAAGTGGTGTAATGACTGGCTGCTTCCGTTAAATATCTAAAAGTGTAAGGTGTTACATTTGGGAAGGAGGAATCCACACCTTCCCTTCTTTATTGAGGGTCAACAGATTGAAAAATTTTCAGCTCATAATGATTTGGGCGTGATAATGGACTCAGTATATAGCGCACTGCACAGGCAAAGCAAGAAAGCTTCTCTATCTTTTCGGAAAGTCTTTCGCTGGTTGCGATCCTCCGACTGCAGCACAATTATATAAGACCTACATTCGCCTAGTTCTGGAGTTCGCCGGCCCTGTCCTTGGCTCATCAAAGATGCAAATCTCTTGGAATCAGTTCAGCGGAGGGCCACCCGCATACCATATGGCTTTGTGCGTCCAGACTATGAAAGTAGATTGGCTCTCATGGATATCACCAGGTTCTCGTTGAGTAGGTTGAGAGGCGATCTCATAATCACCTATAGATCGCTACGTGGTCTCTTCGGTTGTGACTTCAGTCATCTTTTTGTGCTCAACTAGAATAATCTTAGAGGACACGCGTTCAAACTTTCACGGGAGAGATTCTTTACCTCCACAAGGCAGTACTTCATTTCTAGCAGAGTATTCGAGGTTTGGAATAGATTGCCGAACGAGATAGTTTGTGCGCCTAGTGTGAACAGTTTCAAAAACCAATTTGACTTGTGGGCGTCGTGGAATGCTGTGGAATTGTGAGAGTGCGTTAATTTTTTTTTTGTTATTTTCCATTCATTTTTGGCTCTATTTCTCTTCTGTTAATTTCTTGTTGATTTTTATTTCTCTGTGACAGCATTTCTTACTTAAACATTATTTTGGGTTTATAGGCGATGCCGTAACTCTGTAACAAGTTATAATAATAACATTAATAATCATAGTTATATTCCTGCGACATATCTTCAGAAATTATCGAAGGTACCTGGCGGCACCAGGGAATTTTCTAGCATAATTCTATTGAATAATTGCTTGCCCCCTTGAAGTTCGAACCATTATTTGGAAAAATTTTTAATGGATTGTCCGTCCTTGCCATAAACCTTCTGACACGTTAAGAAAACTATGTGTGTTCAAGCCTTTTACGAGTTCAATGCAGATCCCCCGAATTGAGAAGCAAACAAAAATACAGATAAATTTTGCTCTACACGGTATTCCTTCCTTGATTGAAATCTTATACAACGCGGTAATCTCGCAAGTCCCGAATAGCTATCAAAAATACCGGAATCGATAATTTTTGTCATTACATCCAGTGATGTAGGTTTCAATGTTTTCGGGGCGAGTAAAAAATTTTGGTCCATACCACCATAGCAACTCATGCGTATCGTCGGTGTGTTCCTAATCATTTGTGAGTCGAAATTACGTTTTAAAATTTTCTGTTCATAAGAGGAATAATCACGTGAAAACCAATTGAACTCATGGAGAAGAAATTTTATGATTAGAGAAATGTTGATATATGCTTGATTCTGTTCAGAAAGACGGAATGAATAAATAATTATGAAAAAGGAGAAGAATCGTGTTTTGTTCTTGAATGAACACCAGATACTCAACTTCTCTGAAGTGGAGCATATACCTACAGATGGATATGCCGCAAAAAAAGGAAAACGATGAGAAGGCTCTAAGAAGAAATGATCACGAAGTGTAAAAGCCGATTGCGGGGATCGGATGAAGAGGTCTGTTAGAGATACTGACGTTTGAAAACAAAATCATGAACTTGACAGTAGACAGTGAAAAGGTTTAGAGAAAAGTGGGAACTTCCGGAACAGAATAACAGAAGAAATAATGTTATATTTGGATTGGAGAAACCAGCAGTAATCATTCTTGATTGTGTTAGTGGGCAGATGTGTCAAGTTCTGGGGGCTACTGTTGAGAAATCAGATATTAACACCTACTGTACATTAAAAAACTCTGATAAAAGAACCAGAAAGATTGAGTTTCTCTCCAATCTGAAAGAAAAATAAAACTCCTAGAACGCTTAAAAATTGAATGGCCAGGAATTTCGACTGCACATGATCTGACGGCGATGCAACGAGAAGAACGGAAAAGTTGGAAGAAATTCCCACCTAAAGGTCGAGTAGACAGTACCAGAAAATCTCAAATATGGGGGTAACGAAATGCGCCCCATCAACTCCCAGTGCAACTGCCGAAAACCAAAGCGATATTGACGGAAGTGAAATGAAGGATTACAGAATAAATTTTTGTTCCAATAACTATACGAAGTTCAAGCTTATGAGATTAGAGAACAGGAAGTAGAAAATCACTTCTGTGATGGCCGACGTTTCGAAAATTTATATTTCAATCATCAGGAAAAATATAATCAGGTAAACCAGAAGTACCAATATAAATAGGTTTGAAGTTCAGACGAACATATATTGAATAATAAAGGCACAAGAACAGTAAAAAGGAGCTATCAAAGACGACCAATATAAACAAGATAACAATAGTCGCCAAGAAAACAACAATATTGTAGATGACAGTAATACATGTATAATAAACTCTTGATCAATAATAATACAGAATCTCAACAATGGATTACTCACATTCACAATAGTGTTTTCTTATGTCGAATATTACAGAATAATGAATCGTAACATATCATAGCAAAAAATAGAGGAGAGCCAACTATCAAAGCGGATACCCAAAAGATATCAACAAAACTTCACACGTGCAGACGCGAAGACAAAAACTCAAAAATGTCAAGCCATGAAACAATTCAGTTGTTATGCATCATAATAAATTATTATAAGACGTGCTCAAACCGTCTATGTCTGTTCTTTTATTGACAGAATTCGGATTATTCTTAATACATATCATGTCCTGTCATATTTGCCTTTTAAAAAAGTGGCTAGGATCTTAACATTATCAGAATTGAAATCATTTCCGGTTTCCATTTCATTTTGTGCTCTACTAAAGCAGTTGGAAATTATAGCTTCCAAAATTGAATCATAGAACTAAAAAAGAAATTTCCTTGTAAGACGGTAACGGCCAAAATTTAATGTTAGGTCAATAATTAACAGTGCTATGTCAAGGTTGGCGTAAGGATATAGTTATAGTTTCTACCAAGAACGCACCCGATATACTAACTTGAACAAACTATAAGCCTAGGAATAATCAACAAAATGAAATACCATACAATATGAACGAAAGTTTAAATCGAATGAATAACACTGAAAGAGGAATTTCGTTGCGTATCGTTGTCAGGAACACTCCAGAGGGTGTTAAGTGTCCAAACGTAAAGTCTTCATAGCGATAAATTTTTCTTCCAGTGACATCGTGACGTATTCAACAGAAGGGTGAGAAAGTGCAAAGTTAATTTTCCTCAATTGGTATATTCCATTTCACGGATATTGTTCATCAAAATTTCAGAGCAGAATTGCTGAAATTACCAAACTGCGATGTACATGAGACTTGAAGTGTCGCATTATTAACGATATTCACAGTTTCCATTCCAAACGATGAAGGCACCTATATCTAAATTTAGCTACGCCCCGGAGTATCATCAGACGTTCGGAAAGCGGGCTCTCCTTGATTGAGGTTTTGAAGATCGGCGAAAAATGAAAGATTAACGAAGATTTTCAATCCCAATCACCAATAAATGATAGTATGGAAGTCAAGCATTCTCGATAATATTCACATGGAATTATTTTAAAGAACCAATAATAAATTCTCTGAATGAATGAGATTTGATAACCACTTTCATGCTTGAAACCAACATCACGGATATTTCAAGAAATAGGTATGTGTAGGTACTGTTAGATTCTATGAAATTTAAAATCATTCTAATTCACAGGTCTTTTGCACGCAGCTAATGAGAAACAAGGGTAGGAAATTTACTCAAATTCATAAGGCTATCCAGAATAAGATTAACGTAATTAGATTCGTATGAACTTACAGGTACACAAATTTTCAGACGAGTCAAGTGAGAATATCTCTAGATGTATTGAAAATTTGTTAGTCAATCGTTTCATCTGCTTTAAGATATAAGATTCTGGATGAAAAGTTGTCGGATCATTTCAGTGAATTCCGACTGATTTGAATCTTAGTACCGAAGGCGATTATTTATTTCCAGCGTTCTTCCTTACAACTCGCAAAACGCTAGTCGTAAATCATTCGAGTAAAATTTTTTAGATTGAGTTCTGATACAGTAATCAATGTTGAAAATTTCATGAAAATTCTATGATAAATTTTCGAGAAATAATTTTTTTCCCCTTTCAACCCCTCGTTTCAAGCCCCTGGGGCAAACCGATTCTGCTGAAAAGCTTGGTGGATCAACCCCGAGTTACACACGATTTTTTTACGAAGTTTCCGTTCAGTACTTCCAGGGAAAAGCCCCGTACAGCGGACGGCAGACAGACGGATTTTTTTTTATTCGTTCATTCAGATCTACATCAAAACGTAAACTGTGAAATTTTCAGGGGGGTAAATTTTTTTTTTGTTGGTCGATCACTAAAGTTTATTATTTGATTTCATCAAATAATAAACCAAAAGAAAGAGAAATGCCTGAAATGACTCAGTTTTTACCCTTACTGCTTCAACTGGTACTCTATCTGGTGTAATCGGACTGTAAACTGTAATTTTTCTAAATAAAAAGATCTGTTACATCCTAGTTCGTTTATTGGTGACTAGTTTCACTCAAGAACATCTGAGCATCATCAAAACAGTCCCACTAAAAATCACAAAATACAAGAGTTTCGACATTACATATTACACACCAATATTCCCTCACCTGAACTCTCAACCAGATTCGTCAATAATTACTAAAAAGGTACAGGTATTATTCTCAGTACAACATATCAACATAATCTCATCTACAATTTCTTATTCTCTTGAAATGGCTACAACTAACATAGAAAACAAAAAACTGGAATCACAGAAACAATACAGATTTTTTTCTTTGACATATTATTCTACAATAAACATTTCATCAGACAATCATTACCAAAATCCATCTGAGCATTCAACATCAAACTATCATCAAATTTTTTGTGTTTTAAAATTTCAAACTTTTCTAAACCATCAATGATCCAACCACTAACATTAGCATGCAAGATATCAAAATTATCCTCTTTTTTAAATTCATGTTGATACTCATATAAGTGGTTTCCAAAATGCGAGCTGTCATAGTTATTTCCTAACCTTAAAATTCTCAAATGTTCTCTTATTCTCTGTTCAAAAGTCCTCACTGTTCTTCCTATATAATAAGCCCCACATGTGTTACCAACAAATAGTATTGGGAATATATTGATGAATAATAGGGACAAAGATGATAAACTGACCAAGAACGGAGTATATAGGTTGACATGTAACACATGTGGGGCTTATTATATAGGAAGAACAGTGAGGACTTTTGAACAGAGAATAAGAGAACATTTGAGAATTTTAAGGTTAGGAAATAACTATGACAGCTCGCATTTTGGAAACCACTTATATGAGTATCAACATGAATTTAAAAAAGAGGATAATTTTGATATCTTGCATACTAATGTTAGTGGTTGGATCATTGATGGTTTAGAAAAGTTTGAAATTTTAAAACACAAAAAATTTAATGATAGTTTGATGTTGAATGCTCAGATGGATTTTGGTAATGATTGTCTGATGAAATGTTTATTATAGAATAATATGTCAAAGAAAAATCTGTATTGTTTCTGTGATTCCAGTTTTTGTTTTCTATGTTAGTTGTAGCCATTTTAAGAGAATAAGAAATTGTAGATGAGATTATGTTGATATGTTGTACTGAGAATAATACCTGTACCTTTTTAGTAATTATTGACGAATCTGGTTGAGAGTTCAAGTGAGGGAATATTGGTGTGTAATATGTAATGTCGAAACTCTTGTATTTTGTGATTTTTAGTGGGACTGGTCTGATGATGCTCAGATGTTCTTGAGTGAAACTAGTCACCAATAAACGAACTAGGAAGTAACAGATCTTTTTATTTAATAAATAACTTCCTACTTGGACATTGTTATTTGTAATTTTGCTATATTTAGTTTTTTTTAGTGGTGGGATGGAAAAACTTTTCTTCACAAAAAAAGACTGTTACTTCTGTATGCGTGAACCAATTTTCACGTGATTTAATTTTATTCGAAGGCCATTAAAAGCAGATCACAAAAAAATATGACAACAACATACCGGGTGATCCAATTAAAATCTACAGGCTGTTTTATGTCACTTCAACCTTTTTGCGCGTTTTACTGGAGAATTTCAAATGCAATGCTATGATTCTAATCGACCGAGAATAAGCTAATCATTATCACCTTGTTAAAACCACAGACAGATATCTCCGGTCATTCCGAAGATATTAACATTTTTGTAAATTTCGATAAGTGTTGATCAACCCTGTGAAATTCAGGAGGAATTGAGTTGTTTCATCATCTAAACAATCAACTGAAAGAAAAAACTTATCAAAAATTTATGTCACTCACAAATCAAGCTGATCTAGATCCAGTAAGCTTTGGCGGTACTGTTTATTCTCGGTTGATATTGCTGTAAAATTTATTTAGGTCGATTGCAAACTACTAGTTTATGATGCCTCATTATCCAAACGGAGAAGTATATGATATGCTTAATGTTTATGTTGAATGCTTATAAAATGCTGTGGCTGAAAGGAAATACCCGATACGATATACTGAAAGACGTCGTCAATCCAGAAAAGTATTCAAAGGATTGACACGAAGAGTGCGAGAAACTGGCGAGGTTCAATATGTTGGAAGAAAAAATAGAAAACGTAGAAACCGTAATGAGGGTAATATCATAAAAGTTTTGGCTTATGTTTATGCTGAACCACATTTAAGCATCCGAAAAATTGCAAGTGATTTGAGTTCGAATTATTCGCTAGTTAGGATACTAAAGGACCATAAACTGCACCCATATCATGTTGTCTTGCACCAAGAATTGAAAGAGACGACAGGACTTTTGCAATTGGTTGAAAGGAATGCTGAACGGCGAACCTAACTTACTTCATAGAATATTATGAACTGACGAGGCTACTTTTTCTAGCAATGGTAAAGTAAATTTACACAACAGCCACTACTGATCATATAACAACCCATATTGGCAAAGAGAAGTCAATAATCAGAACCGCTGGAGTGTTTACGTGTGGTGCGGAATTTTTGATGGAACAGTTGTCGGACCATTTTTCTTCGATAGTATCTTAACGGGACAAAGGTGCTTGAAATTTTAACGGAAAATTCTCCAATTCTTTTAGAAGATATTGCTATTCAAAGCAGGTTAGATATGTGGTATCAACAATATGGTTGCCCGGCGCATTATGCTGCTAATGTTAGGGAATATTTAGATACCGTCTTCTCAAAGAGGTGGATTGGACGAGGGAGTATTTTTCCAGCAAGATTACTCGACATCACATTATTAGATTTTTATTTTTGGGAGAGAATAAAGACTTTATTTTCCGAACACCACCAACTACAAGTGAGTATATGAAAAATAGATTTCGACAGGCAGCTAGAACTTCTTCTCATACTGAAATTGTGTCCAGTATCAACTCAAAAAAAACTTAATTTATGTATAGAAAAAAATGGTAGACATTTTGAATATTTGAAATGATTATCTATAAGGGTTGTTTTTTTGTTCAAATATTTTCGTTGTTGCTAATTTTTGTTTCATTTTATCGTATTTTTATTATTTCATGTGTGTTGAGTATTTTGCTGCGTTGTCATGACGAATAAAGTCACTTCCTTGTTTTTTCAAGCTCACAGGGTTGATCAACACTTATCAAAATTTACAAAAATGTTAATATCTTCGGAATGACTGCAGATATCTTTCTGCGGTTTTAACAAGTCAATAGGTGATAATGCTTAGCTTATTCTCAGTCGGTTAGAATCATAGCATTGCATTTGAAATTCTCCGGTAAAACGCGCAAATAAGGTTAAGTGACATAAAACAGCCTTTAGTTTTTAATTGGATCACCCGGTATGTTGTTGTCATATTTTTCTGTGATCTGCTTTTAATGGCCTTCGAATTAAATCAAATTACGTGAAATTCGGTTCACGCATACAAAAGTAAGAGTGTTTTTTTTTGTGAAGGAAAGTTTTTCCATCCCACCACTACAAAAAAGGAAATATAGAAAAATTACCGACAAAAAAGTTGTTGAACAGGAAGAGTATTTTCTTATTATATTATTCTTTACCACTGTTAGCTGGAGAATATTTCGTAAAAAATGAGATTATCTTTTACAAGTGATATATTGCGCCCTCTAGTGGGGAACTACGAACGTGAAAATATTTTTAATCATTTTCTAGGGGCCTATTCTGTGATCAGAATTTTTTTCCGTCAGTTATAGGATAAACGGTTTCCGAGATACGGCCGATGTCCAGCCTTAATGAATCACCCTTTACATTTATTTGCAATCACGAGAGGTTGACTATTGATGCAGTTGACCGCTCAAGCTTGCCTACGGGTGAATGTTGGTCAAAAAACTATATTCTCTCTCCTATGGGCCTTACATATGTTAAATGGTTCAAGTGGCCTCGTGAGGGGGTAATAACAGTGTTTTCACGTAAAGCAACTTTCAGATTAATCATGACTACGATTATACCGAGTCTTCTTGATAACATGCGAGACAAAACAAAAGCTCGATAGTGCCAACATGAACTGTCAGAGGTTTTCGGAGGTGGTTAGGAATGTACAACATTTCATTTGCTGAAGAGAGAAGATGTGCTTATTATTACATGTCGATTTCATTTCGAGTGTGTATTCGTATTCGTGCCCACTTCGTAAGATAAACACATAATATAGAACAGATAATAGTTGAGTTCCGATATTCCTGGCCAGTACTTGTCAGTAAATTTTGACAGTCAATTTTCCTGGCACTGCTTTGGTAACTGTTCGTATCAGTACGAAGCGTTTCGAAATTACTGATACCCACCAGTACTGATTTGGAATATCGGAACTCAACTAATATATATTGATAATTGTAAATCGTGCTATGGAATAAGAAGCACTTCTTATCAATATTCGATGAAGTTCTCAAATCAACCATATTACTGAACTTTAAAATATACCTAAATATCCATGATTCACGGTTATTGGGTGAACAACAACAATAAAACAATAATAGGTATTGTTGTCTAATCGGTACGTCCAGTCAAGACCAACAATGGATTACACAAAGTGATAAGCGTCAATTGTTCATCAATATGAATAGAAAAAACAAAGCAGTGGATTGATTAGTAGTGAAAGAAGAAGACATAATAAAACTTACGTATTCTGAGTCTCATCTTATTAAGAGACTTGAAGTGTTCAGGAATTACCATGTCAAAATTAAATTCAAACCGAGATAACAAGTGTACACCTGTTGGATGTTTTTTGAGCAATTTCCTTCTGGGGTACGGCATTATATAACTCTAGCCAAATGTCCGCATTTTTCTAATGTTTCAAATTAGATAACTAACGGAAAGAGCTAGCTAGGGAAGATTGCTGATCAATATGCAATGCAAAGGTTTGTTTCGTTAACGTGCGGAATCGCCCTAACGGCTCCGGACTTATATTCATCTAAATTTTTGATATTCTCTTTATATATCAGTCTATTCATACGATTGTATTGGAACTGAGTAATTAGTTTGAAAATACCAACACTCTACTTCTCACCAAATTTTGTAAGAATTGTAAAATGAATAAATGAATTCATTCGCCAATTCTCGCAATTTTTGTTGCAAAAAATTTCTGTTCGAATACTCCTTTAATTTTCAATTGAATTTCCGCCGATCGGTAAATCAATATTCGACAGTAGTGTACCAAATTTCAGTTCATCCAATTTTTATACCCTCTAGGATATAAAAATTGGATCAATTATCTATTATTATTATTCGATTTTATCGCTTCAAAAAAAATCCTACCCCCTCCTGAAACTTTTTCCCTCTGTCCGCCGTGCGAGATTTTCCTTCAGAATACTGGAGAAAAAACATTGAGATTCGTTACAAGAATCAAGTTTTACCCAAGGATGGTTTTCCAAGCTTTTCTCCTAGATCGATTCACCTTAAGGGTTGAAAATATTTTCTCGAAAACTTATAAACTTATGTCTTTGAAACTTGAAATATTAATTAATGTTGAAACATTCAATCCAAAAAATTCTTTTCGGATTTACGACCAGAAGTTCGCGAGAAATGTCGGAAACTGTGTTGATAGTGCGACAAAAGTCATTCTGTTCAATATCTCACAACACACCGATTGCAGCAATTTGAAATCCACAAGTCAGGCTGAGAATAATGATTCGAATATCTGTAGAGAATTTCCTGATGATCAGATGCCTGCAAGTTCAGATAGATACACTTTAATATCTTTGATTATTTTGAAGTATTTATGCCAGGAAACTTGAGAACTACGTCGAAAATAGACGTAATAGAGCAGAATCTGACTGATAATGATAATAATAGAAATAATGATAATAATTTATTGCTTCCTCTACAGTCATTTTAATATACCAAGAAGAGGAGACAGGTCAAATATGATCCTCACTTGAAAAAAGGGGGGGCTTCAACTTGTGAAAATGTCTTAGTAATTTTGGAAATGTTCATCTAGGTTGTATGGTTGACTATTTAGAGGGAAATGGACTAGTCCTTTTTTAAATTCTTTGATGTCACTTATACTGAGAAAGTTCTTGGGTGGGTTGTTGTAGATCTTCACACACATATATTCTGTACTACTTTGTACAGAAATAAATGTCTTCTAGGGTAGATGTATGGGTATTGTTATGGTTTTTTCTGAATCGGTATTTAAGAAACATAAAATAAATAACTTACCAATGAACACAAATGCATATATTCAATCATTCATTATCATAATATACAATTAAGTTAATTCCAGGCCTCAAACATAGTAAATTCTATCATGAAATATAAGAAATGTCCAAATCAATCACGATCCAGTAACAAATCCAGAGAATTTTATTCCAGTATTTCAATAGTTTATTCAGGGCCATAATCCTTCCAAATTATCCCTTCCAACAGGCTTCTCATGATCTGAAAGTACAAGAATTGGTATCAATACCTTGAATTTTATAAAGTAGTAAGAGAAGTAGTGAATTATGAGGAATTCAAGTAATATTCTGTTGAGAGTTCTTATGATAGGTTTGAATTGAACAGAACTAGCAATCACAAGTATCTAGAAATTAGATGTAGAATTTCAAAGAAAATGTTAATTTAGGATAGAAGCTATGTCTCGACCCATAAGTTGCATATAATGTAATTATCAGGTTTCCGAAGGAACAAAATTGCAGCTATATTTTAGAAATAGGCACATTAAAATACCGAATTTTCTAGACCAGGTTCGAAGAAGGAAAACTTACCTCTGAAGAGAAAACTGCGAAAGCATCATTTTTGGAAGACATTTTGAAAATGCATGCCTAATAGATGTTGAAGAAAATTTAGAAAAAATATGAATACCGAAGCTCGAGCACAGAGAATTTAGTCCATTTTCAACCATTGTAAAGAGTGTAGCTGCTTCTCGTTAAAAAATGTCTCGAAACATCGTAATTTTCCAGTCAGAAACCGAAGTAAATCCCAATTGGATTTAAGTGACTAGCATCCTGGAAGCATATTAGAAGCAAATACATGGAATATTGAAGCAAAACCAAGATAAACTTACCAGAAAAAAAATCCAGCAGTTATCAAATCCAATCAAGTAAAATTCGAGACAAATGAATATCATTTCTAATGCAACCCTTGGAACTTGCAACTCGCAGTGAATAAACACGGCGAACTTTGGAGGTTATACAGAAATCCCGAACCACGGAGGAAGATCAAGAAAAAAGTGACATAATAGAAAGACCATGGTCGAGAGAAAAAACGACATTATTATTATAAGTTTTTGAATTTAATTTAATATTTGAACTAGGGAGTTAGTTAGTTGGGCATTTAAATTGCTTTCCTTGAATTATTTTCATTAAATATTATTTTTCGAAATTCCATAAACTGTTATCATTTCACATTATAGAATCCACCTGAGAAAGAGACAGAAAGCCGCGCGAAATTTAAATCCAAATTCAAAATTCATATTTCTTTGCAGTGTTACAGCAATCTCATATTTTTAAATCACTCAAAAACTATATATCTGATCGAATAGTTCAAGTAGCAAAGTTATAATAAAGAACAATAGGAATTAGTCAATTCATTTCGAATAATTGAATTTGGCTGAATCTTTCAGTAATATACCCTCGCGGTTAAATGATTACTGCTTTTCTTTCAGATCGATGTAAAAGAGAAACTGACATATTCGAATATCCTCATCCAGGCACCTGGTATAAAATTGTGGAAGATCAAAAATATTACTACAAGTTGGGAAAAACAGTTTTCTTCGAAAGATCTGATGGATATTATTCCAGATGGATCAACTCTGGAAATGATTCCAATTGGGTACTCAACGATAATTATGTATGGAAATGGGATCATAATGGCAGGTGGTATCCCCATAGAGGTGAGATAAGATGAATGACCAATATGAGTTCATCATGTAAATGTGGACTACAATTTTTGGAAATTTCGACTGCACCGAAAACATTCCAGGAAAAAATATTATTTGTAGTTCATACATTATTACAGAAACAGTGATATAGAGTTATGATATAGGTTATGATATAGGTTTACGTTTCCGGTGAAAAAAAAATCTAGACAAGGAAGTGAACTGACGTTTTGCGAACCCGTTCAAACTCGTTGCTTAGTCCGGTGATGTACACATCCGACTCTTCCAGCTACGGCAATATTGCGGGGCCGGATCAATTCAATACAAACTTTTTCCCAAAATTATAGGCGCCGTTACGGAGCCAGGTCAATTAAAGGAACATTTTTTTTAATACAGCTTGCGTGTTTGTGTTCGCTGCCAAAATGGCTCAACATACAACAGAGAACTAAGAAACTGCAACAAGCTGGCCGGATGTATAAACTCTCGCTTCTGATACAGTGTACTTGAAACCATAAATACTGCACTGCAACGGCTAGAGAACTTGAGAAACTGGATGTGCACACCGGGCCTTAATCGACCTCGGTAATGTTAGTTCCCGGCCGGCCAGCTTCACGAGGACTTTTCATTCCACCACAGTTTAACACACTTTCGCAGATTTCATGGTTTCTGGAGAGGCGAACGTGATAAAATTAGATTCAGTGTATAGAAAAATGGAAGAGCAAGAAATAAACAGTTCTTCATTCACATATCTTAACATTAGGACCCCATTCCAAGATGAAATTGTAGGATTTTATGCCGACCAAACAGATTTGTGATTTTATATTTTCATAATACGGGGCCAAATATAAGGCCAAGTCCATCTTATAGAGAAATGTGAGTTGTATCTATGAGGAATTTTTCATTCAAATCGGTTACCTCAAAGGGTCCAACTCCCAGGACCGAATTGTAGGTTTTCATGCCGGCCAAACAGATTTTGGTGATTTTCATATTTTCAGAATAAACCACTAAAAAAAACTCGGTTGATATAATGCAGGAATGAAAGAGCTATGAATAATTTATTTTTGTCCACATAGGTAATCTTTAAGAGCCGAATGGTATGATTTCATACCGGCCGAATAGATTTTCATATTTTCCGAATACGCGGATAAAATGAATTTGAATATATTTCATAGAGAAATGAAAGAGCTATACTAGCATATACATTTGTTACCTCTAAGGATCCAGCTCCAAGGGCCAACTTGTAGGTTTTCATGCCGGCCGAATAGATTTGAGTGATTTTTCTTATTTTCAGAATAAGGGGACAAAGATCGAAGTGATTCCATATTATTGAGCAATGAAAGGGCTATCAACAATGAATATTTCGTATAGATTGTGTGATCCGACTCCGGCGATAGATTTTCTTAATTTTTTTGGAACCTTGGAGGCAACCAATCTGTACGAAAAATTTACTTCTCCTAACTCTTTCATTCCTTCATAATAAAGACCCAATTTCATCCTTGGCCACCCATTCGAAAATCACCAAAATCTAGAAACCAATGTGACTATTTATAGCTCTTTCGTTCCTGCAAGGCCGTATCTAGGGCTAGGCAAAGGTGGCACTTGCCACAGGCGCAAGCTCCGTAGGGGCGCCAAAAAATATCGAAAGATAAAAAATAAGAGTGCCAGGCAAAAAAAATTGAAACATAAATATCCAATCGGAATAAAAAATTGTTCAAGGGTAGAATTTTCGTTCCTCTATAAGATGGATTGGCTTCATTCCTGGTCGTCTGTTATGAAAATATAAAATAACAAAAATCTCTTTGGTCGGCATGAAATCCTACAATTCTATTTGGGAATTGAACCTTAGAGTTAAGATATGTGAACGAAAAATTGTTCGTTCCTTGCTTTTTCACTCTTCCATAAGATAAACCCAATTTAATTACATTCGCCGTTCCAGAAACCATAACAATCACGAAAGAGTGTTCGACTGTGGTGGAATGAAAAGTACCCGTAGAGCTGGCCGGCCGGGAGCTAACATTACCGGGGTCCTAAATTGGTCGAATATTCGCGTACGCCAAACGCAACTGTACTTTACAGATTTTACACTTTTGCTTTAATATGCACACGAAATTTTTTATGAACCATCCAGCCGTCATCTTCAATCGAGTACTGGATTATAATTCCTATTGAATTGTTGTGCGCATGTTCTAGGCGAACAACGTGCTTTCGTTATAACCAAATGTCTGTAATTTTCGAATTTTCCTCAGAAAAAGGTCTCAAATGACTTCGGTGTCAAAATTGATTCTGGCCGGCCTGCCGTACGTAGGTAAGATAATAGGCGTACGGAGGATTCTGTCGACTTGAAACTTTCAGGATAACATGTTAATGGACAAAACCGGTCAACCTGCTTCGGAGTGATAGATAGTCATATGAAATGTTGAAGTTATTTCCCTGATATTTCAGGAACTACCTGGGCGACTTCATTGAAAATTGGCTGCTAGTGAAGCAAAACGACGCAAAATAGATAATTCGCAAAATTATACTCAAATTGTATGTTATTTTTCTCAGTACCGTTGTTTTTTTCGAAATAACTCAAAATATATCGATTCAATCATGATGAAACTCGGAAATTTGTTTGCAAATGCCGATGAACAATTGTGTGCAGAATTTCGTGACGATCGTTCCAGAACAACAATTTGAAAAAATATTATTATCAGATACTCAATAATGACCTGGATAGAAATATGAATTTCTAAAAAAATTTTTTTCAAAAAAACTTTGATGGGAATCGAACTCGCTCCACTAACGGACAATTGTCAGAGTATAAATTGGATTTATTCTGATTATAATGAAATCCGTTACCAAGCAACGATATTGATCGAATTGGACCCTATTTTCCGAATGCGGAGAGAGTTCGATTTCTACCAAATTATTTTAGAAAATATTTTTTTTCTTGATATATTCATATTTCTATCCATATCAGTCTGGTGGCCTATTAGGATAATTTTGACATCCGTAGGGCCACCACTTAAATGAAAATTATTTAAGTACTCCGAGCGGAGGCTTTGGTAGGCTATAAAATGGAAACTAATGGATATTTTTTCATTCTGTTTTCGCCCCAGTGTTCAGAATGAGGGAAAGTTCAACTTCGGGAGATTTCAACAAGTTTGGGTAGATTTTTTTTTCCACTGTAGACTTGTACAAAAAAGTTGAGTTTGAATTTTGGTAAAATTTTTTCACGGAAAACCTCAGAAAATTGAGTACATTGAAAAAATGCTATCTAATTTGGTGATCGAAAACAAAAAAATCCAACTTTGTATGTTTTCCGCTATTTTGAAATATTTTTTTCAGAATTCTACACAATAATTGAATTGACCACCAAAAATTACCAAGATATGACCAAAAACTGTTATTTCAAAGGTCACGCATAACTCACCGCAGTTATCAGAATACTGCTCAAAGTTGACATTAAACAACCTGTATCTCGCTTATGCTTCGAAAACGGGGTATATGTCATAAGGCAAAAATGACTTTCCCAATGTCATCGATATGGCTATATATGTTGACCAGTTTATGGTGAAACACCCTGTATATGTCACATAATGTCAAAGTAATTTTCTCAGATAGATTATTGTATTGTATGTTTACAGAGCCTTGAAAATGGTCTGAATATAGACCGAAACTGTCGGAATTCATTAAAATTGGATTTCCTTGATTTCAAGACCTTAAACTCATCATACACTTCGATTCTACTAGAAGTTAGTTCCTGCTGTTTGAAGAAGTTTTTCATCTTATTTACCAGTTTAAACGGTTCTATAGTTAATTAGTTTTCTTCATGTTCTTCTTTTTCAATGAATTCATCACGTTCTATACTGTTTTGTTCTTGTTGTCAGAATTTTAAATCAGAATGTAATATTTTTCCTTTTTCTGCTTCGAAAGTAATCGAACATGTTCCATTTTTGTTTCACGATATATCTCCTTATATTTTTCATCAATAGTACTCAGGACGAGTAATATATCTAAAGAGCTTTTGATTTTTCTTTTCGTGGAATCAGTATTATTTGGTCTTTGTTTTATGTTGATTGTCACTCTTTTCAGTGAAAAATCTTTGTTGAACTGTTGTAAGTATATAGTACAATGGGCATATTCATCGCCATTAAGTATGTCATAAACTTTTCATCTTTTATTGATTATTCGAAATATTTAATGTTTGCTTGGAGCAGTTAACATTGAACAAAATTACCTCAATGTTACATTCTTTCGGCGAGAAGAAGTGTTTTATTCAGGCCCAAACAAAAACTACTCGAGGATTTAATTGCCATGAATTAAAAAAATCAAGGAAGCAGGGAGCCTCCTTAATTTATCTACTCTATGGCGAGTGAAATCTCGGATTAATACGGTTTGGTCCTGAATCGAACGACTATTTTTGTCATCTAGAAAATGCAACTTTAGGTTAATTTTGTTCTATGTTTCCTCTTCCAAAATAGTCTTTCTAATTGAATTGAATAGTCGAATTATTTTTGCTTTGCCGAACATTTTTTTGCAACTTCTTCGTATGAGCAGTACCTGGAGTACCCAGGTAGGTCAGAAAGACACTCCATTACATACTTATCTAGCACATATATCAGATGAAATTTCACCATCAATCAAAAACCTCATGATACATAAGTTATGAGCCCTCGGACCATTAGTATAGTATGGAATAATGGTGAATATTAGTGAAATGCAGTAAGAGCAATATCATAGATATTTTAAGTATAAACCTTTCGATAGGTCATACACTTCTTCTTCTTCTTCTTCTTCCTTCTGCTAGGACAATGTCCTGTTTTCTCCAACTTTTTTATTCGATGTCCTGTGACGATGAAGTCCAGGAGTCAGCCCATCTCTTCGGTGGTCTTCCTAAGGGTCTAGTTGTGTTCGGTTTTTCCTTGTATGCGGCTTTGGCGAGTCTATCGTCCTCCATCCTCTCTACATGCTGTCTCCATTCTCTTCTTCTCCCTCGTGACCACCTTACGACATCTGGCATATTATCGCACCGCTCCCGGATCTCACTGCTTCGCTGTCTGTCCCACAGTGTAACGCCTGCGATCGCTCGCAGGGTCCTCATTTCGGTTGTCCGTAGTGCTCTTTTCGTCCGGCTAGTGTCCGCTCTCGTTTCCGCCGCGTAGGTGAGGATGGGCCTCACTGCTGTTCTGTAGATCCTTGCCTTGCTGGTTATCGACATGCATTTGTTTTTCCAAATAGTACTGTGCAGACAGCCAGACACTCTTGCTGCTTTATTCACTTGTGCTTTCACCTCGTCATATGTGTTTCGGCTGCTTGAAGCTATTATCCCCAGGTATTCAAAACTCATCACTTGTTCGATTGGTTGGTCGTTTAGTGCTAGTTTGCATCGTATCGGTTCCTTGCTGATGGTCATAGACTTGGTTTTCGATATCGAGATGCTCATATTATATTCCTTAGCGGCCTGGTTTAGCTCGAATAGCAGTCGCTGCAAGTCGTCCTCATTCTCTGCTATGAGAACCACATCGTCAGCGTAGCACAATATTTTGAATTGGGTTTGTCCCATCCTGTAACCTCGCCCTACCCTCTTCACCCGGCTTACGATGTGGTCCATTACCAGGTTGAAGAGTTCTGGACTCAAGCTATCTCCTTGCCTGATACCTATCGATATCGGCATTTCCTCTGTGGTTGAGGTGCCTGACTGTAATCTTGTGCTGTTGTTGGTATTGAGTTGTTTTATAACCTGGATAATATTGTTGTTGACTCCTCGTTCTTGGAGGATTTTTAGCACATCCTTTAGTTGCACTCTATCAAATGCTTGAGTTAGGTCAGCAAAGCAAAGGAACGCAGGTTTGTTAAACTCTATGGACTTCTCGATGATTTGTCGCAGTATGAATATAGCGTCGATTGTTGACCTATTCTTCCTAAAGCCTTGTTGTTCTTCGTTGATGCTGATTGTACTTGATATATGTTGGGTTATAATTTTGGTGAGCAGCTTCATAGTGGTGTTGAGCAGGCTTATGCCTCGATAGTTCCTTGGGTCTTTCTTTGCTCCCTTCTTGTAGATAGGTATTGTGATGCTAGATTTCCATTCCTGGGGTACTTCTCCTGTGGACATTATCATACTGAAAAGATGCGATAGCTCAATCATCAATTCATCGCCGCCATATTTGAGCATTTCGTTTGTTATTTTATCTGGGCCTGGTGATTTTCTGTTCTTCAATTTGTTGGCTGTTGCTTCGATCTCTGTTTTGTCCATAATGTATTCGTCTATGTTGTCGGGCACGGTCCATAGATCTGCTTGTTCTTCAGTATTGTACAGACTCTTGAGGTGGTTTGTCCATTCTTCAGCGGTGATATTGACTGTGATCTGTTCGTTAACTGGTTTCCTCTGGGATCTAATGAGGTTCCATATTCTCCGTTGTCCTCCGTACAGGTCATGTTGCATGTCGGTAGAGAACTTTTCCCAATATTCTTTTTTGATTTGTCTTATTTTAATATTGGCTCTGTTTCTTACTTGGACGTATTGCAGACGTTGTTCATCTGTTTTGTTGTTGAGGTACTTAATATAGGCTGCTCTTTTCTCTGCAGCGAGTGTTTTTATTTCTGGAGTAAACCATGGTTTGGTGGCCTTTGCGTTCACGTTCACCTTTCTTTTGCCAATCGCTTCGTCTGCCGCTGTTATGATATTGACTTTGACTTTTGACCAAGCCGTATCGACTGTATCCCCGGCTGTTATGGGATTTGCTGTTATTTTTTCTTTCAACCGTGATTTGTACAAGTTCTTGGTGCTGTCGTTGTCAAAAGATTCTATGTTGAATTTTTCACGGATTATTGGTGGTTTTTTACTGAGTAGTTGTACTCCTAGTCTCATCTTACATAGCACCAGTTTGTGTCCCCCTCCCACGTCCGAAGAGGCAAGCGATCGTACGTCCAGGATCTGCGTTGGATGGATGTTTCTATTGGTTATGATGTAGTCTATAGTGGACTGTTGATCTCTTGAGTTGGACCACGTTATCTTGTGTTGAGCCTTGTGGGGGTAAAATGTATTATTTATTCGTAGTTCAAACTGACTGCAAGTTCCTATAAGGAGTTCACCATTTTCATTTGATGCTTCTTCGTTAAATCTTTGCATAATCCCGTCGATGACCCTATTGCCGATCCTAGCGTTGAAGTCTCCGGCTAGGATGACTTTATTTTCTCGGGGTATAGTATTGAGTATGGCTTCTAGCTGGTTATAGAACTCTTCCCGTTCGGTCTTGGGTTTACTAATGTCGGGAGCGTATACACTCACAATATCTATTTTCTTCTTCTGTATTTCCAATGTTGCTTGTAATAAACGATCATTTATGTAAGATATTTTTGATATATGGTGTTCATATTTCTCGTGTATCAGAAGTCCTACTCCAGATTTCCTCTCTCGTTTTTTTCTTTTCCGCTATAGAGAAGTATATACTTGTTGTATTTTGTTGTTCCGTTCCCCTTCTTTTTCATCTCAGATATTGCACATATATCTAATCGGAGTCTGTGCACTTCCATGAGGACTTCTTGGTCGTTTGAATTCCAAGAGTTGATGTTCCAACATCCCAATCGTAACATGTTCGTTTTCCATTCTCGTTTCTTCCGTAGCCGCGCCGTGTCGTTGTTCCGTTGTGTCCGTCCATATTCCGAGGCATTTGTGTTGGTTCTGTGAGCGATTCTATCTTTTTACTTGAGGTAGGTTGCTAGCCTAACCCCAAAACCCTCCTCTTTCATCCGGGCTTGGGACCGGCTGAGGTCGGAATCGAGCTACTCGATCCACCCTACCCCTTCCTCAGGCAGAGCATACACAATATGGTATATAATCTATTATTGAACTCGACGATTTAATTGCTTATGAAATAATTTTCGAATAAAATAATTCACAAGTATGAGCTACCAAAAAGGTTGATGAAAAGACGAGATTTTTTTCGAAAAACAGAAGTTCATGTACAACTTCTGGATAGTTCTTGCACTGCTACGACTGTGAATGAATTCTTGAAGAAGATTAATTGCGTGAGATGGCCTTTTTTCGGAAATTGATAATTAATACCGGCAAATCGCAAATATAAAAACCTAACAAAGCACTGCCGTGGAGGCAGCAGGTTTTGCGCGCATGTTCAAAAGAGATTACCGCTTTGGCAACAAATTTAAACATGTGAGCAAAAGTTGATGACGTCACGTGAGTTCTTCTCTAGGTTTTCCAGCAGCTTTTGCTCGCATGTTCAAATTCGTTGCCACAGCGGTCATCTCCATTGAACATGCGGGCAAAAGCTGCTGCCTTCTCGGCAGTGCTTTTCTAGATTTTTTTCAATTCTACCCATTATTTGAGTGAATTTAGCCAAATATGCTCCATTTTTACAGAACTCTCCCCATCCAAGAAGACGCAGGAGGACTCTTTGGATTTCAATTCGACCTAATCTGTATCTGTATTATTCGGCGGATTTCACCCATTCACAAATTCGACCTACGTAATGAAGCCCCAAATCTTCTCTACAAATACCGAATTCGTGAATAGGTAAAATCCACCCAATGATTCCGCAAATATACCCATTCAAAATTTCATTTTCCCAATATTTCCAAAAATACAAACTAGATCGAATTGAAATCCAGTACTTAATCGAAAAATGACACTTCGAAGGCTCATACATAATAATCAGGAAAATATGATGAGAAGATCACAGATTATCGAACACTTGAAAAAAAAAATTTTTTCAAACTGTTCTTCTGATGGCATGATCAACACGAGCATCTACGCACTAGCTGCGAAGTTTCATCATGATAGAAACAGTATTTCTTGAGTAATAACGGAAAAAAACGATATCGAAAAGGAAAGCACGAAATTTGACATATATTTCCCAATATCTCCATCGTATCGAACTGAAATTTTGCACACTGCTGTGAAATATAAAGCTCAAAATTTGAAAGGAACTTTCCGTTTAATATGATGATCGGTTTCCGAAAAACAAATTTTATTCGCTGAAAGTTGAGCATCGTTGTACTCCACCCAACTGCCAAGTTTCAATTCAATCGCCCTAGAAGTTTCTGAAAAAAAAATAACTACCTTCAAAATTTCAAGTGGCTATAACTCCGAAACCGTTCGACCGATTTGACCCATTAACAAACTTATTCGCGGCATTCCGATGTGCAACCTACCCTGAAAGTTTCAAGTTGGTAGCTTGCTCCTTTCGATAGTTATCGTGTCGTCGGCCGGCCGGACGACGGACAGAATCGACTTTGACACCGGATTCGTCATCAGTGAATCCAACCTAGTCGTTTAAGACCATTTTCGGCTCAATCATCGAAAATTACAGACATTTGGACAAAATGATAGCACGCTGTTCCCCCAGAACATACGCGCAATAAAATATCAGCTCTTTTCCAATCTATTTGATCCCTCTAATAGTCACATCCTTTATTTTTTTATGCATATGCAAATTTTGAAATGAGTTCCAGCAGAGCTAGGTATAAGTTTGAATTACCATTGGTCTCAGCTGATATTTGTTACAAGTGTTCCATTCGTATTTCTGGAATGTGTAAAGTGAAATTTTACATGATCATTTACACCGTTATTTTTCCACAAATTACAAGATTTCAATAAGATTGAATATGTTTTTTAAGGACAGGTGACAAAATAAAACTAAGAATGTATCATTGGGCTGATTTTATCAATTCACGAATTTGGGATCCGTCATTGTACCGGCTCATCGAGATTTCAAGTGGAATCACATTATGTTCACGATTATTCATGAGGCTGACCGTGAGCAGAATAGCATCCAGAAGAATCGACTTGGAGACTGATATTTTCAGAGCAGGTTCAATCACGAAGGTCAAATTCGTGAATGGGTCAAATTCTTTCCAATATTCACAAATATACAGATTTGTTCGAATTGAGAGCTAGTTTTCGATTTAAAAAGTCTGAAACATTGACGTTAAATACAAAATTGATATAATTTCGTGAGGAAATGGCTTCGAATTTGAACAAACGCATGAAAGACCCTTACTTCACGTCGCTTTTCTAGATTTTTTTCTATACAGAGCTGTAACATTTATATAACCTCTCGAAATTATTCGAATAATGGCGGTTCACTGTGTGAGTGGCCTTTAATTCGAGAAAAAAAAATATTTTCCGAAATATCAAAATTATAAAAGTACAACTCCAATATTGATCACAAATCCTGTCCGGATATTAATATGATTGGCTCATTTTCTGAAACCAATAGGCCCTGCAAGGCTTGATCAATCCTTTCGTATCACTATTTCAATTCCGTAAACATATCCGAGATAAAAAAGTACCAAAAATTATACAGAGGTTGATGGAGAGACTGATTGTGCCAAATACAAAATACCAGTGAACTGTATTGGAGCCGAATGCCCAGGGCAAATTAAATTTCCTTCGAATGGAGTATGGTACATTTCGAGTGGAGTCATCATCTTCCAAGAAGAAAATGAGGGTCCAAAATACGAGCTTAAGGAAAATGGGTTCTATCAAAGGTTAGCCAATGGTGTTCAAGATTCTCAGGAAAATTGGACATGGAATTTCACTAACGGGGTATGGTACAGGAGGGAAGCTCATAATGGTAAGAATTGTTCTCGTTCGATAAGATTGCCTAAAAAAATATTGACTTACCATCATACTGTACCTTGTCGCCGATCGTCAACACAATAACTCCCTAAGAAAAACAATTTAAACATTTGAAGCTGAAAAGCGAAGTTCAAATTTATGATATTCCGCAGATATCCACTCATAATATTACTATCCCTGCACTCTCAAGAATATAGGTCCAATCAAACTGATTTCTAGTACACGGTTGGAAATTTTTTGGATTACTAGTTGTCAGCCTCATCTGGCTGATATATTCTGAAAAAAAAGTTATTACCCCAGCAGGGATTTTCTGAAAATAATTCCTTAAGCATTCGATCGATTTGGAACCTGGTAGTATGAAATGGCAACCTGAAGGTTTAGAACTTCAGTAGAATCAGTTCATGCGTTGGCATTCTACAATTTGATAACTAGTTCCAATTGGGTTTAGGCCGTATCTTCTGAGTTTCGAGAAAGCAGAATTTCAGATGGCTATAACTTCGATACCCTTGAGCATATTTTACCTATTAACGAACTGAACGGGCATATTCGGATTTAAGGCCTAGAACAAAAATTCGAGAATTTAAGTTTTTTCCTCAGGGTTCTTCATCAGTGAATTCAACAAACTCGTTTAAAACTATAGTCGGATCAAAATTAGGAAACAGCTGATATTTGGTCGAAATCATTACGCTCTTGGTTCCAAGAACACTTTCACACAATGTGCATTGTTGATTATACAAGAGGCCCCACGGTAGATGGCGTATGAGACGTTAACTGAGAATGGATCTTAGGATTTTCCTGCAAATTTGGGTGGAAGAGTTCACGCTTCTGATCTACAGAACTAAAATTCTTTCAATGTTCCGACGTTGCAGCTATGAAGAAATTCTACAAACTCCGTTATTTCGAATAAGCTGCCCGACTAGGCTTCGCACGGGTGGTGTAAAGAAATATTTTCATTTATGGTATGCAGTGTAGATTTTCATCCTATACGGAAAATATTCCGTTCAATCAAAATCACATGAAATTTCACGTCTCGGGGTTTTTTCCTGTTGTTATTTATTTTTTTGGGCGTCAAAAGGCGCAAAAAGGGGTAACAGATGTCCTCCCCATTGTCTGGTCCGGAAAATTTCAGATCTTTGTAGAACAATCAGGTAACCAGGATCGATCAATGAAAAGGATTTCTGCCGAAATATTGCAAATGCCCCTCCTTCCTGACTCTGATATCATAAACGTCCTGTTGAGAGCCATTAGAATAATTCCGTAGATATTACCGTTAGATTCTTGTTGGATACCGTTATTTTCATGAGATTCCGTAGGATCTTTTCAGGGTCACATTAAGCTTCAGTTTTGCGTTTTGACTTGTCTCCGAAGTATCATTTAAATCTATTCGTTAACGTTTTAGAGTTAATATAGTTTAAAAGGTAAATAACTAGTGTTATTTGCTTCAGGAATTGCAACTTAGGTTCTTATTTCTTTTACCGTTCAGTGAAACCGTAAGAGATAGAGACTCAAGTGTACCGTTGTGTTCATTCAGTGCTACAAATTTGGGATGCATACACTTTGAGGCCGAACCGTCTTTCTATTTGATTCGCTTATGTTTCCAATCAGTTAAATTATTTTTCGATATACCCATCGAAATAAAATTCTTCATAGTTTCCGCATACACATGTGGAGATAAAAATTTCATCGGCTGGCTCTTCATAAATGGCGAGTTTAACTTTGGGGGAAATTGAAGTGACGTGGTATCAATACTTCGATACTTTCAGAGAAAAGCGCCGGAAAACAGACGCCGGACGGCAGATGGACTGTTTTTTTTATTGGTGCATTCAAATCTACTTAATTCAAAAGCTGAATTGTATAAAGGAAGCTAATTTTTTTTTCGGTCGATCACTAAGGTTTATTATTCGATCTACTCGAATGAGAAACCAAAAATGGATAATGAATTTCGATCAAATCGAAATTCATGGATCAATAAATCAAAGTTGAAAATGAATCTCCAATTTTTGACAGGAATTCTCAGAAAACGGATTTTGACACTAAGCCGGAGTTGAAATCCTGGATAGCCCTCCCTCTCTAGAGCTCTGATGAATTCTAGTATATGTGAGGGCTTCAAGGAAGCTGAGTTCTTATTCCTCCTATAGTTCTACTGTCCAAGATATTTCTTGCGCAGGCTCACAATGGCGAGGCATTCTGTGATCAGGTGAACAGGAGTTTCCTCCTCTTCCCCACAGAATCTGCACTCGTCAGTTTCTGATAAGCCCATTCTCATCATGTGCTTTCTTAGGCGACAGTCTCGTGTTACGAAACTAGTGAGGAGGCGTAACTTGTTCTTACTGAGATCCAAATGATTTTTGGTCCTTGCAATTTTAAAGTTCCGAAGCAACTTCTTAGGGTGTTCCGTTCCTGAAGAATTCCATTTTCTTCCTTCTCCAAAAATTCTTTCTAATAGGTGCATATGCCTACACCACAGAAAGATTCTGGGCCAGTAGGTAGCGTTTGTGCTTCCGTTCTGGCTAGAGTGTTAGCGTCTTCCAGCCTTCTAGCAGCCTGACTATCAGAATGGATCACTATGTCACACCCTTGATAGTTTCTTTCCAGGTTTACGCATCTTTCGATTGCAAGTATTTCTGCCTGAAAAACACTACAGTAGGAGCCAAGCGATAGTGTACACTTGGTTCTAGGCCCGTATACTCCAGCCTGGCTCGATGCACACTTTTTTAATCACTAGGTAGGTTCGCTGATGAGATGTACTTGTTCAGAGAGGACCAGGCTCTCTGAGTTCTAATTCTCTCATTACCTGTACCCTCCCTAGATATTCTAAGGATAGCTTCATCGGCTGCCCTATTGAGCACTAGATAAAGAGGACTGAGATCTACGATGAACTCAAGTGCTCTAGTCGGGCACGTTCTCATAGCCCCAGTGATGCAAACACAGGCAAGCCTTCGTTCCTTGTCGAGTATTTTCCTCGTGCTTATCTTTCCTGCTTGTGCAAACCAGACTACTGCTCCGTATGTTATCATCGGTCTTACAATCATGACGTACATCCATCGCAGTATTTCAGGGTCACAGCCCCAAGTTTTACCGGATAGTTTTCTGCACACCATATAAGCCTTGTTCGCTTTAGTAGCAGTAATTTTAACATGCTTATTCCACAGAAGCTGACGGTCTAGGGTGATTCCCAGATATTTGACTTCAGACTTCTATTTTACAATAACTCCATTTACCGAAATGTATTTCATAGCTGGAAGGTTTCTCCTTCGAGTGGAGGTAATTACTGTGGTCTTTGCTGGGTTAATATTGAGCCTCACTGCTCAATTTATTTGAGGCCCCTCTACATTAACTCATAGAGGAGATCCTCGAATTTGCCTCTTACCATTAGGACTATGTCATCGGCATAGCCTTTGCATTCGGTGCCAAGCTCCGTTTGCCTGTCGACAGCACCTCACACAATCATTTTATAATGTTATCATTTACTACTCGCCTTACAAGTGCCTCTCTGACAAACACATGTGTAGTGTTGTCAAAATGTCTAGAAAAGCGCACAATGCGATTTCTCTATTGTTCAGAGTCTCCTGGAAGCCTTCAGTTAGCCCAAACAGAGCAGTTTCCATGAAACGTCTCGCCCTGTACTTATGCTGAAATTTGTGAAATGGTTTTTCCCCCCAGATTCTCCGTTCTTATGTAGTTATCCAATACCTTCTCCATCGTTTTGAGTAAAAACGAAGTAAGGCAAATGTGCCTAAAAGAACGAGGATCAGTCAACTCTTTTTTTCCTGTTTTTTTTGCCCTTTTCCAATTATAAGGTATTTTGCCCAATGCTATGCTGCGTCTTGTGATTTTCAGCAGATGCGGAAGAATCTCTTCTGCCCCCTTCTGCAGGAGTACAGGAAACACACCATCTACTCCTGATGATTTATACGGCTGAAAGGTACTAATTGTCCATTCCAGTCGTTGCCTTGTAAATATTTTCCTAACAATATTCCGATCATCCTTGCCTGGTTTCTTGGTGTATTCGATTGCTATTTCAATACAACGCATGGGCTCACTACCTGAAAAATGTGTTACGAAAGGAAGAATCGATCGTTCCTCTTCTTTCTCAGTGTATGACCCGTCTGGCTTTTTAAGCGACAGTATGGGGTTGGTGCCCCCCCTTTGCCATGACTTTTTTGAGTCTGGCTGCGATGGGAGTGAAAGTGATATTTTCACAAAAAACCTTGGAAGTTGACCTTCTCAGTCTTCCTTATTTCTTTATTATACTGGGTACGTTTCTCGGTGTACTAATGCCGAATGTTATTTCGTCTTGCCTTATTAAAGGGCCGACGGACCTCTTTTCGGAGGTTTGACAGGTTCTCGTTCCTGCAAGGTTGGAAAAGAATAATCGATCGTTCCTCTTTTTCCTCAGTCTGACTTTTTAAACGACAGTATGGGGTTGGTGCCCCCATTTGCCATGACTTTTTTGAGTCTGGCTGCGATGGGAGTGAAAGTGATATTTTCACAAAAAACCTTGGAAGTTGAGCCTTACTGGGTTTAGCCTTGGTGAGCGGACAGCTGGAGTCAAATGTTCCCATTATTGCCCTTCTAACCTGCTCTACCCTTGAGTTCAAATCGGAATGTCGGTCCCATCCACATCGACTTGTTCTAGATTTTTCTTTAGATGGTTTTAATGAAGGAACCAATCTGTTTTTCTAGGATTTCGGGTCACAGGGGAATAAGTGTTATCTCCCTTCGCCCCGAACTCGATGATCCTATGATCAGAGAGTGGTGGTCCGTCCATCACCTTCCAATAAGTAATGTTTTTTCTGGCCGCAGAATTTACTTTTGTTACGTACGGGACCTCTTTCCTTTCTCTCGTGACGAATGTTGGAGTTGTCCAAAACATTAATGGTCTCGAGGTTAATAGCTGAAAGATATCCGAGTAGGTTCTCAACTCTAAGGTTATTGTTGATGCTTCCCCACTCAGTGTTATGCGCGTCCGCATTACAACCCATTATAATTCGAAGGCGTTTGCTTTTGCAGTAAAGTACTAGTTCCTGTTCCTCCTCTGGTGGTGTTATTGGCCCGTCTCCAGCGAAGTATGCGGATGCAATGATGATGTCTCGGTCAACGCCCCCAACATTGAAGTGAACCATAATTGGTATTAAGTCCCGAGACAAGTATTCTTGATCATAAATATATTTAATATTTTATTAATGAGAATACAAGAACGTGGAGCTTTTTGCCTCATATTATATATCAAATTTGATACCTTGGTTGCCAAGCCTTTGATTTGGCCTTGTTTGTTGATCCAGAGTTCATGGATCAGAACAATGCCTAGTTTCAGAGGCACAAACAACCTTGCAATCACGGCTGAGGAACCCTTCCCGTGGTGCATGTTTACTTGCGCTATTTTGGTGGCTTGATTTATGGGGTGCTTGTCCCCTCCTTCTTTTTCACCTGTTTTTCCTCGAATTCCATCTGAGAGGTTTGCTCTCTAGAATTCGAGCAAGTCTCAGTCAGATTCCTAGCCACTAAACAGCCCAGCTCAGCCTCCCGAGATGCAGAGGAAGTCTCTGCCTCCTTGGGAGCCCCAGCAGAACCGCTGCAGTCAGGTTTCTGGGATCCTTCCGCATGGCCGCTTTTCTTTCCTAGTCCTGATACTGGGATGCGCCCGAACCTGAAGTTCAGGTGGTATCCCTCTGTTTTCAGGACTTCCTCAGATTAGGGATCAATCCCAATCGCGAGGATAGTACCTTCGCCCTTCTTCCTTGAGTTCAGCACTCTTCACTCTCCAGTGTTGATGCTTGAGTTATGAACCTCGACAGGTCGGAGGATCTTCTCCGGTGCCATGTCAAGGCTTCTTGGGAATAAAACTGTTATTTTAGTGGGACTTGTCGTCCCCACTCAGCGCCACCAACTCGGGTCCTTCCCAAGATCTCAGTTGCGGTATCGACTTCATTAGCCAGTTCTCCGACTCTTGATATCCACTCTCCACTACGGAAATAGACGCCAGAGAAAGTGTATCCCTCTCTCTGTGCTTTGGCACATTTCCTCCACCAGGACGTCCTTCAAAGTGGAGAGTTGTTCAGCATTCATGATTGCCCTAGGGTATTCCTTGGGGACTATTCCTACCCCGAATACCGCCTTCTCTGCTTTGACAGCTGCTGCATAACCAGTGGCTTGCCCGGTTTTAGCTGCAGCCGTCTTGTGTTTTTTCGGCGGATGCCGCGAAGGAGGTGTGATTTACTCCGGAAGGTTCACATAACCTTCATTCTGAATAATGATGTGAAAACAGATTAAAAAAAATATCCATTGGTTTCCATTTTGTAGCCTTTCAAAGGTTTTACTCAGAGTACTCAAATAATTTTTATTTAGAAAACTGGTGGCCGTACGTAGCAATATTGTGCTAATGGGCCTCCAGAATAATCTGGATAGAATTATGAATTTATTATAAAAAAGAAATTCAAGAAAAATTTGGAGGGAATCGAATTTACTCCACATTCGGAAATTAGAATCGGATTCGATGAACTACCGTTGCTTGGTCAAGCATATTAATAAAATCAGAATAAATCTAATATATTCCCGAGAGGTACCGTGACCCTTCTGTCCGGAAGTGGAAGAGTTTGGTTCCTAACAAACTTTAAAAAAATATTTATTATTGTTGATAAATTCATATTTCTATCCAGTACATTCTATAGGCCTATTAGCACGATTTTGGCCCCAGTAAGGAAAGCAGTTTTTCAAATAAAGTTATTTGAACACTCGGAGTGGAAGGTTACAAAATGGAAAGCAATGGATATTTTTCTATTATGATTTCACACCAGTGGTCAGAATGAAAGTAAGTTTTACATTGAACATATTTTTAGACATTAAAAAAAAAGTTGGGTTTGAGTTTTGAAAGAATGCTATCATGAAAAGTCCTAGATAATCTTATACATTGAAGCAATGCTATCCAATTTTTGGCAATCGAAAAATTACAACTTTGCAGTTTTTCCGCCATTTTTTTTTTTTTTTCAGAATTCTACATCACAATTGAATTGACAACCGAAAAATACTAAAAGCTGACCAAAAACCGTTATTTCAAAGGTCACGCATTACAAACCACAGTTATCAGAATAATGATTAAGTTGACATTATAAACACCCAGCATCTCGCTTATGCTTCCAAAACGGGGCATATATCATAAGGCAAAAATTACTTTTTCAATGTTATCTACACTGCTTTATATGTTTGTCCAGTTTATTGTGGAACACCCTGTATGCTAACTCCATCGTTGTGTTAAATATAGTTGTGAAGGTCGCCATTTCTGTTGGACTCCTCCTATTGGCTACTCTTGATAATGAACGGCATCTTGTTTGGGATGGTAAGAGGATATTTGATGGTTCAATTTCACAATTTGATAGAATTACAAAAACTGGTATTGGCATTTCGAAACATTTGAAAAACATAGGATACTCCTACCTAGGTCTTCATAAAAGTGGTGTAAAACCTTGTTTGCGTCACTCTAAAATATAAGTGAAGGGATGAGAAATAGATTTGTTCACAAATATTTTAGGAAAACTTTTCTGAATCGACTGAGCACAGAAGTATTCTAGCCAAATATAATGTTGCATCCATCTGAGCCTATAATAATCTTGAGAGGAATCCTGAGGGATTAAAAACTACTCATCAATTTATTCTGGATAACCTCAGCAGTAGCTCCAACCGCTGGCACATCCGGAATTTCGCCAGAAAAACATTGAAACAAATTAAAAGGGTTGATGGGTGAAGATCCAAAATAGTATTGAAATATCAAAGACTTGTATAAAGTGCAAATTTTCACCTTTCCTGTATCAGTTACCTATAATATGAAATCCTACATTTTCCCAAATCATTGTTTATCAACCCTGTGTATTTGTTCTTGACCGTTGCAAACTTCGAACCAAATGATTGATTGTCACTATATGTTTCGTTACCTTCTCGCATCCTTTCGGTATGCGCTCCGAAAAATGTAGTTGGCATGCAGACTAGACGTTAACAGAAAGCATAGTGTCATCCGCTCAGTTAATTCAGTCTTACAATATTTCATGAAGACAGAACGGAAAGGATGTGGGAAGGGTTCGAAACGTATAGTGAGAATCAACCTCAAAGAGTCCAGGAAAATGTTTTTCATTAACTGTATCAAATGATCAGTGCTCTTGCACCTATTTTCTGCTAACTTAGTAGGATGTTTTTAGGTAGTTTTCCATGTTTTTCTCCTTTGTTGTGATTTGACTGAATATAAGTAAAAAAAATCGAAATCAAATGCAATTCAATTTGCTGTGCAACCATTATTTGAAACAGAAAATGGAGTGGAATCATGCAATAAACAGTAATTGATTCTCCCTGGTCTCTGAACTTACCCGTATAAGATTGTAACCTGCGAAAGATGATTTGAATAGAAAAAGGTCTCATACAAGAAAACCACTTGTGTATTGAGTCGGCGTTTCGTTTAACATATAAAATTCTTCAGGGCACTAGAAGAGAACAATGTAGTGGAATCATTGAACATAAAAACAGAATACGCAATCACAAGGAGGCAATTTTTGCATGAAGATTGTCTCTCAATTATAAACAAAAATCAGACAAACAATTTCCAATATCCTGCTTCATGAAGGTGGATGACTAGAATAAAATTCATAATCATAATCCTCCAATGAATTTGGTTGTTAACAATCATTGATATTACGAAGATGTAGTAAAGAAATTTATTTACGCTACTTTGTAGTTTTCATTGTCAAAAAAGACATATTCAGACAACAACACTGTAACGAAATCAGAAACATATTTCCAAGATGAGAGAGTGACGTTAACTGAAGAGTTAATCACTAAAATGCGGTTTAAAAGGAAACATACGTAAAAGTTTTGATATCAAATGATAATAAACAGTGTTTCGGTTTCAATATCAGTTCTCTTGTTTACGGTACTTACATCCCTTTTCATTTCTTTCATCTCTTGTAAAAGCCATTTTTTCTCAAGATTAGAAGTTGTTCTAGGATTTTAGTTTTGAAAATCGAATATATGTAAAGTACTTTACAATTACAATACAATTCTGCATCCTTTTTCCTCGGAGCCTAATCCAAACAAATGCTATGTAATTCACAATGAACCTGACGCAATTTCAATATCTAATAAAAAAATTCCAAAAAGCACTGCCGTGAAGGCAGCAACTTTTGCGCGCATGTTCAATGTAGATGAGCGCTTCAGCAACGAATTTGATCATGCACGCAAAAGCTGCTGTAATCATTGGGCGGATTTTACCCATTCACGAATTCGACCTTCGTAATTAAGCCCCAAACCTTCTCTACAAATATCGAATTTCTAAGTCGTTTCTTCCGGAAGTTATTGTGTTTACGGTCAGCCTAACGGCCGACTGCGTAAACACAATAACTTCCGAAAGAAACAACTTAGGAACTCGATATTTGTAGAAAAGGTTTGCACCTAAATTACGAAGGCCGAATTCGTGAATGGGTAAAATCCACCCAATGATTCCGTAGATATACCCAATCAAATTTTTATTTTTTCAATATTTCCAAAAATACAGATCAGATCGAATTGAAATCCAGTACTTCATCGAAAAATAACAGTTTGAAGTTTCATACAGAATTTGATGAGGATGATATGATAAGAAAAATCATAGAAATTTGTTTTTTCAAATTGTTCTAATGACACGATTATCACGAAATTTCGCATGAAGTTGTCTTTCAGCATCTCATAACTAGCTGTGAAGTTTCATCAGGACTGGATCAGTATTTCTCGAGTTATACCGAAAAAATTAACGATATCGAGAAGAAAACCTCGAAATTTGACACATTTTTTCCGGATATCTCCGAAACTTATGATCGTATCGAACTGAAATTTGGTACACTGCTGTGAAATATGAAGTTCAAAGTGCGAGTGTACTTTTTTTTCGGATATGATAAATGGTTCCCGAAAAAAAAAATTTTTTGGAAAAAAATTTCGAAAAAAAAATTTTTTTAAATTCACTGAAAATCTGATCCTGACGAAATTTGACACAAAGTTGCGCGTCGTTATACTCCACCCAACTGCCAAGTTTGAATCTAGTCCCTCAAGTAGTTTCTGAAATAAAGAATAAATAACTTCAAAACTTCAACTGCCTATAACTCCGAAACTATTCGACCGATTTGGCCCATTAACGAACTTAACCGCGGCATTCTGATGCGCAACCTATCCTTAAAGTTTCGAGTAGCTAGCTTGCTTCTGTCGACAGTTAGCGTGTCTACGGCCGGCCGGACAGTTGACAATTGAAAATGCAAGTGACTGATACTGAAGTTAAAACCGAATCACCAAAATTGAAAGGTAGAATCTGCGAACTTTTTGCGAACTTGTATTTGGAAGATCGGAAACTATTTATATTTTTGAAAAGATCAAGTCTTCAATTATATTAGGGTTGGGCCCAAAGGTTAAAGGAAAGAGCAAATCCTTCTCATTCTAGTATTTCACTTTTGAAGGTTGTCACTCTGGTACCATCGTACTATATGTGACTCAGATAATGTTAGCTCTCGACCGGCCAGCTCAACGGGGACATTTCATTTCACCATAATAATAATAAAATGGATTCATCTTATTGAGAAAGCGAAGAGCAAGAAATAAATAATTTTTCGTTCACATATCGTAACTCTAAGACCCAATTCCAAAATATATTGTAGGTTTTCATGCCGACCAAAGATATTTTTGTGCTTTTATATTTTCATGACAGACGGCCAAGAATGAGGCCCAGTTCATTTTACGAAGGAACGAAAATTCTAAATATCTGAGCAATATTTCTTCCAGATTGGTAACCTCTTATGGTCCAGCAAGATAAGAATTGTATAATCTCATGCCGACCGAATAGATTTTCGTGATCTTCTCGGACCTTTGGGGGTATCCAATGAAGACGAAGAATTAACTTTTCATAACTCTTTCATTCCTCTATAATATGGACTCAATTTCATTCTTGTTCACTCATTCGGAATATATAAAAACCACGAAAATCTATTCGACCAGCATAAGATCATACAATTTGTATCTTGGAACTGGTCCATTAGAGGTTACCTATGTGAACGAAAATCTTCCACTCATAGCTCTTTCATTACTGTATGATACCCACCTAGTTCTTTCCTGGTCTTCTATTCTAAAAAATTAAATTCCTGAAAATCTGTTCGTCCGGCATGAGAACCTACAATCCGAGCCTCGAAGCTGGACCCCTAGAGGTAACCAATGTGTACGAAAAATTAACGATGTATAGCTCTTTTATTCCTCTATGAAATAAACTCAAATTCATTCTTGGCCGCCTATTCAGAAAATATGAAAATCACGAAAGTCTATTCGGCCGGCATGATAACCTTAAATTCGTACCTTGGAGTTGGACCCTAAGAGGTAACCAATCTAAACGGAAATTCATTTATTTCTTGCACTTCCATTCTTTTATGAGATGAACCAAATTTTATGACGTTCGCCTGTCTAGAAATAATAAAAATTACCAAAGTGTGTTCGACCGTGGTGGAATGAAAATTTCACGTGGAACTGCCAAGGTCTATATGCTTTCATCTTACAACATCTGGGATTGCGAAATCCTCTTGAATGTCTTCGTGCCTTCTGTGGTCTCATAGGATATGACTTTTATTGCTCTCAGGGTCTTCATTTGATTCGTCATCATCATCCTGTTTGTCTCTGCTGTGTCAGCTATGATTTCAACTGTATATGTTTTAATGGGGTATACAAAAGTGAATTATGATATTGAAGTGATTGGTTGTGACTTGAATTCACCCGATAATGAAATTCAAGGCATCCGTTTTCCTTGTCGATTTGATAATCTGCTCCCTAATGCCAATCACTATTCCCCTCTTTGACGGTACTCTGACCTCTATCTGAACTCCGAAACTTCGTAATATTGTTTCAATTGACAACTAGTTCTCATCAAAGTGGCGCTCTCGATACTACCATGTTCTTTGTTTTCTTGATGCTGAATGAGGTAACAATGAAGGTAAACCTCCAACCAATATTCCAAGCATGTTCTCCAGTATGAAATTTTGCTTTCTACGGTATTGAACACAAGGAACTCTGAACCTAGCTACCAGAAAGCAGGGGTATTCTTGGTCTAGCAGAGAGTGGAGATAGGATGGTGACATTGTATGATAAACTCGAAATGAGAGCCAGGTAAATTTATACAAAAACGAATACCTTAGTTGACACATTTATTCCGGTAGCCTGAAACGAGGTAGCTAATAGTATGTTACGGGAACAGTATAAATATTACAGAATACTCTACAAAAACTAAAGGACTAAGGTGCAAAGCGAACTCAACAGCGTAAATTAAATGTAGATCCGATTGTCTGAAACCAGAGACGCGCCACTTGAACTCAGGCCAATGCGCAAATGCATCATTCGGAATGTATGGTGGAGTAAATATTCAATTTCAACTTCACCAAAAAATATAAGTGAGACCTAGTGTCCCAATCAAATATATTTCAATGAATAGTTTCTAACACAATATTGTTTCACGAAGGGAACCTTATTTAAGCGATCGATTTCGGCTATATGTCATCATCGTCTCAAATTCAAATGTAACATAATAATAATTTCTCAAGCCCGTTGCTTGGTAACAGCCCTTAGTCTTCGTTTTCGGACTGTTACCAAGGAACCAGCATTCGATTGTTATGAAAATATCTCGTCTATTATCAATGTCCTAGGAATATTCCTTCTGATAATCAAAGTTCTCAATACGATAAAATCACATAGGATATGTGACAAAATTCACTGAATTTACAGAGTTGCTACCAATCACTGACTTTCAGACACCGATTGTGTTCTATGGGGCAATATGCCCAAATCAAGCGAATAAAATATGTGAAATCTGAAATGTTTTGATTCTACTCGAAACGCTATGGTTTATTTCACCAGATTCATGAAATGAAATTATCATACAGTCCTATCATTTACTGAAAAAATATGTGCAATATTAAGATATATATCGAAAACTCATCCACAAGAATATAAACCAACCCACAATCCACTGCGATACAGGTTGGCTGTCTCCTACAACACGTCTCACCCTTACAATGTGACGCCGTATTGGCTGCTCAGCAGTCCAAACGTTAGGTCCCATACATCGTACGAATCCTCAAAAATTAGAAAAGAAACCAGAAAAACAGGGTATGAATGTCACATTCCATCATACGAAGCCGAATAAAATTCGAAATGTTCACAAATCACAACACATACACTTATTGCCAACTACCCTGATATTCGGGGTTCAATTCGTCTACGATAACCACCAGGAATAGTTCACACAGGAACAATACCTCGAAAACTCTGATTCCGCTAAAACTGTCGCGAATGGAAAATTATCTTCTGCTCAAAACACTCTGGAGATTGAGTTTAAATGTTCAAATATCTGTTTCGAGAATAATGCTGATTGTATATCTAATATCAAAACCATTTCAGCACAATTAGTAGACAATTTCCGAATCAAGATCCACTATAAAAATGACTTCAGAATCATAATCAAATTCTAGAAATGATAAACAAATCTTATCGGCTATCCCAATTTTTCATCCCAGAGAATCTACGCACATAGAATAAAACTACACTAATACAAGTTAATCTAACGAATTCATTATGAGAAAATTATACGATAGAAGAGTTCTCAATATTTTGCAGAATACTCCACGCCACCTACTGTTCTTCATTGCTTTAGCGATTGTTTGTGAGTGAGGTTCTTCTTCTTCTTTATTCTCAAACAGACCGATCAACAACCAGAATTGCCCCTGGTAACTCAGCCTCGGAGACTATGTACCCAACTGTAGTACAGTGGACATGGGCAGTCCTGACCTGGGTCCTGGGGCATCAGGAGTCTTGGAGATCCAATCCGGGGACTGATTTGCTATGGGTCATTATTATTGATTAGGGCAATAATAATCTTCTACTTTGAACAGTGAAGTCTACAAGCGGCGATTGTGGGAAATAAAGGATAGATCAAGAAATAAAGGCAAACTACAAAGGCAGTGTCCAATCTAGGAGTCGAAAACATACTTACCACAGCGTCAGTTTACTAGTCAAAAATTCAACCAAAAAATCCAACACATCCAGTTTATTACTGAAGATTATTTCATATATATTCAACGGTAAAGGAAACCCATGTAAGGAAAGTGCAGAATATAGCTCATCAATGTTACCTAAATTTTCTGTACAACCGGGAAAGATGTTCCCCAACGTTCCGCAATCACAGAGAGCAGTTTCCCTCAGACCAATTCTATATAGATGTGAAGGGCCAACATAAGACAATGGCCAAATCTGAGCCGTAGGATGGCCGTAAAAAAACCGACGTGGACGATCAATCTCTGAAAGCCATGGTCTACCATAAAATGCACCATCGTTCGCAAAAGACGCATATACTCGCCCTTCAAGGGCGCAGATGTCGAAAAATTCTGAGCTATGTTCTGCTCGAAATACAGGCCTCAGTTCTTGGGGTCCGGAAGGGATGTCTGGGAGATTGGCCTGATACCTACCCTTATTAGCCAGCAAGTCAGCCATATCGATGGATATACGAATGACTAGGAATCCACAAGCATTCAGTCGAAATCCCTGCAGTGCAGGCAGCATAAAACAGTTGAAAAGTCCGTGCTCTAATGCAATCCTTCTTGGCGTCGAACTTTCCCGCCTTCAGGGCGTGTAGCACATTGAGAGAATCCGGCACAATGAGTACCTTTGCAAGCTCGAACTGACGAGCAAGTTCAGCGGCGCGACTTCTCGGCGGACGAAGAGAGATTTCTATTGGACAGCCAATCATGTAATTCCTTCAGGTTAGCCGATAGTTGTTCAGCCATCACCAACATATCAGTACTTCTGATCAGCAAGCCAAAATCATCAGCATACTGTAAAGTCGGAACGTTAGATGAAAGCAGATGAGATGGAAGAAGAGAATATAAATTATAAAAGGGAGGGGGGAGAATACCTCCCTGTGATAGACCACAAGAAGTAGTCACCGGTCCCAAAATGGTTCCCACTACTGGATGATATATAAGGTTCGGTTGATTAGTAGCTTTATGATGAGATTTGATATAGGGGTCGGAACAGAGGTGGCCTCCAGGTCGGTCAACATAACAGAGGGGCAGACGTGATCATATGCTCCCTTTATATCAAAAAAGTTCGCCAGCACTTTTTCTCCTCGGACGAAAGCCCCATAGAGAAATAAGTTCATAAAAACAAGGCAGTCGTTGATAGACCGACCTCTTCGAAAAACAGAAAGTGGACGATTTGGACAAATGTGATCCTCAATTAACTTTTCAATCCGATTCTTGAAGAGGGTTTAGAAAATTTCGGTTATACACGGTGACAATGATTAAGCCTATAGCTAGATGAGAGATTCGGGGTTTTTCCCTTCTTCGATAAAGGAAGTATCAATGTCTCCTTGTACCAGATAGATACTATTGTTAAGGAGAAGTTCATGCCAATAATAAACAATGATTCTATTCAATTTGCTAATAACGTAAGAGACTTGGGTTTGGTCTTGAAAGATTCTCTGAGATTTCACTTAGTTCGTAGGGCATATGGAGCATTGGGATTGTTGTATCCATATAGGTCGTACTGCCCATTTATACTAAAAATTTTCTGTGCGAGACTTTGGTATTGTCTAAGTTCACTTACTGTTCACCTGTGTTTAGTTCCTGTCTTGATAAGGAAACGTTGGGCCGGATCCAGCGTGTACAGAACTGCTGTATTAGGTTCATCTATGGAATCAGGAAGTATTCATTCATCACATAAGTTGGTAAAATTGAATCGGCTTCCAATGAGGATTTGTTTTGAGAATTACGCTCTCTCTACCTTTCATAATAACATTTTGAAGCGAAGCCCACCTTATCTACACAATAAATTAGTTTACAGATCTGACTTTCATAATATCAATATACGCCACCGAAATATATTATCGGTTCCTCATCACAGGACATTCACTTCTGAAAAAAGTTTCAGTTACAATATTTACAAGCTGTACAACAGTATTCCTAACGAGTTCAAACTATTGAATCAAAATAGGTTCAAGTAAATGAACTTATCTCCTCGATTTCTCATCAACATGATTTCTTGATTGTCGCTGTGAATTCTGCTTGTTGATGTGTTCATATTTCTTCCTTTTCTTTATATGCTTTAATTTTCTTTGAACTTTTGATTTTGTTCAAATGTACTTTTTGAAGACTACACGGGTTGAGTGGTAGAGCACCTTTGGGTGAACTTCCACTCGAGATTTCTAGTGAACTAAAGACATTATTATTATCATCATTATATCCTCTGAAAATAGAATTTGATTGGAGACTTGCAATAACAGAAGCTTTGCAGACAATGGAGAGTGCACATACATTTGATATGACAGGCCATTCAATCCCGGTGCAGAATCTCCCTTGTGGAGAAGCTCGTCCAGAGTAAGTGAATCACAGGTACCAGAAGTAGGATTGCTATGGACAGCACCGTTACCAGTTGTTATAAATTTCCCAAGGATATATAGTGTGACAACTTTTTCTCGGTGGCCGTGTAACCTGCTTATTTCAACTCTTGAAAATTTGCTCGGGCGCAAGTTACAATGGGTTTCACAAGGTTGTAACGCCTTGGTTCAATCGTGAACTTACGGTATTACCTGAGTAGCCTTTAAACAGTTGGAGAAGAGTTCTGTCTAATCTGAGCTGGTAACGATTAGTATATAAAGGTTTCTTTCTCACAACAGATACTAACACTGTACAGGTATAGTAGTGAAACACACGAAGTCTATATACAACTTTATTACAATATGTAGAGGTATAAAAAAATCAACAATTATAAGAGCAGTACCAACACAATGGTACAGGAGAGTTCGGTTGAATGTGAGCACTTGAATTTTCAGAATGGTAAGACAAATGTATACACAATGCTCAACACCGTATCTGCGGTGTGTAATCAAATAACTCAATAATCAAAACAGATAATTATGAACAGTGATGATAATATGCGGTGAATTGAATGATTGAAGCGACAGAAGAATAAAGCTGTGCGGTTAATATGAATACAAATGAACGAATTAAACAGAAAGAAATGTGAAATACAAAATATTATGTAAGTGGAATCAACAATGTCAATAACGGATATTAGCAACCAAAATAAACGAACGGAAAAGTGAAGTACGGAACGGCAAAGAATAGAGTGAGTATAGCAATAGTTAGCGGTGATGAATGGAAAGGTGAAATAAAATGCAAACGGTGATAGGTTATTAGAGTAAATAAATGAGAGCACACAAAGTAATATAAAAATATGGGAAGCAGTGAAAAGTGTTGTGTCTTATTACGGAACTAACTTGTGCCCGGATCAGAAATATTAAATTCACAAATCGGGATTTGAACTTGACAGATCTCGGAAATCTACTCTCAGCCACCGAGTCAAGTGATTCACCTGACCCAATGGACTAAAGGGTACTGAGACACCAACTCACGTCTGACTCAAACTCTCACAGCGAGGAGCCCCACCGGTGGATAATTTGAGATCAGCACTCCAAGTAAGCGTCTCGCGGAAAGGATATGATCAGTCAAATAACAAACTCGAAAACGGACGGTTCGATGTGTCCACTAAAAAATGATCGTGGGGACACACCCTTAGACACCAAGTCAAGTGGTTAACCTGACCCAATGATCTGAAGAGCACTAAGGCACTAACTCACGTCTGACTCAAACGCCAAAGCGAGGAGCCCCATCAGTGGGTGGTTTGACATCAGCACTCCAAGTAAGCACCCTTAGGAATCGGTATTATCAATAAAATGAATAAACACGATGACGGACGGTTCCGGATGTAAATATGAATGATCGTGGAGACCCACTCTTAGAACTCAAGTCAAGCGATAAACCTGACCCAATGGACTAAAGGGCACTAAGGCACTAAATCACGTCTGACTCAAACGCCCAAAGCGAGGAGCCCCATTAGTGGTTGGTTTGAGATCAGCACTCCAAGTAAGCACCCTTAGGAATCGATATGATTAATAAAATGAATAAAGACGGTTCGGGATGTCCGCTAAAAGTGATCACGGATGTCCACCCTTAGAACCCAAAGTCAAGTGATACACCTGACCCGATGGACTCAAGGGCACTATGACACTCACTCACCTCTTACCTCAAATGCTCAAAGCGAGGAGCCCCAACGGTGAGCAGTTTGAGATCAGCACTCCAAGAAAGTATCCCACGGAATTAATTTGATGTCTTAAACAATTTCTGACGCCCCCTGTACAGTATCCTGACTCGCGGTACGTGTTCTTGAAGAAAATCGTCTGAAATAAGTCACACCTGGACCGGCTTGATCTCGACACGCGGTCCCCGAGCAATGCAATCCTTATCGCCGCCACGTGTAAATGTACGATCGGAATAATTTATTTATTATGAACGGAAATATTCGGAATTGGTGAAATATAACTGACCGGCACACAAGAGAGTTTAACAAACGGTTAATTAGACACAATCAAATAAGTTTTCTTACCCTGGTTTTCACCACTATGACCACTACGGTAAAACTTTATTCTCTATCTCGGAACTATTGCACTTCAATCGCGGGTTGAATTATAAACGGAGTTACGGTTGAAAAATAATTTAAAGGCAAACTGAAAAATATAGTATCTAGATGTTGAAGCGGAATGAAAAACTAACAAACTCATTACTACTCGGAATAATACGGAATTATAATTTTCAGCGGCAGACGGCACTTATACCACCTCGGATAGAGGAGCGAGACATGTGTCCAAATTTTCGGTCACTTTTCCTGCGTGGGGCTCGGAGTTGCCCCCTGATTGGTTGGTTTGAAATTCTCTGGTGTTCTAGAACTTTTCCGAGACGGTAACAAAGAAAAATCATTTCACCATTTTTTGTGCTGTTCAGCATCTGAAAAACTAAAACAACAACTGGAAAAAACTGCGGATTGAGACAATCGCGAACTGCAATTGTTGTACGGAATTTTTTCCATTATTTAGGTGAAATGAAATGAATTTCTACAGGAATTTAAACGTAACGAAAATTGCTCCGTTACACACCCCCTCCTCTTCCACAAAAAAAACTGAAAGTTTTTTTTCACAACACCCTATCACCTCTTTTAACTATTCAAGCACCCTACTCTTACACTTTTACTCATCTACGGTGGAGAAAAAGCTGAGGTTGCGACGCCAGTGTCATAGTTCGCACTGAATGCCGATGGATCTTCTTGGATTCCGCTGCTTGGGATGGATAGCGACCCTGTTAGCCGCTAGGTCCACTTCTCGATGGTATGCATTTCCTTTCCTGGGTAGGTTTAGACGATTCCTGGTGAGCGCCCCCACCTTGGTCGTGAAGTTTCCCCCTACATTGGCCCCTGTTTGGTCGTTAAGGCAATTGCGGTGTCTGACTTTCTGAAAACTATTTGATTTTAGCAATAGTCCATCATTCAAACTCTTACCCTTCAAAGGAGTTAACCCAATAGTCAGGGGGCTTCTAGCAGAAGTACAGCAACTTATCGTGGAGGCAGCCACATTTTCGTTTCCTTCCGGTACGGTAGAAGGACCTGCCTGGTCTTCATGGAACGGTTTCAAATCTTTGACATGAATATGTCGCAGATATTTTCCGGACATATCCTTGAGGTCATACACTACGGTGGATATTACTTTGATCACGGTATACGGGCCGGCGTATTTGGTGGCTAGCTTGGAGGCAAAGCCATCTGCAGCTGAGGACAAAGGATGTTTTCTTCGCCACACCTTGTCGCCGATCCTACACGACCATTCCCTGCGACGCAGGTTGTAGTAATGGCTCTGCTGGTCATATGCCCTTGCTAATTGGATATGCACGAACTCGTGCGTTTCCCGGAGGCGCTTCAGACGGTCGGCATATCGCGCAACGCCTTGTACGAAAGGTTCCTCGGCAGTCCCCTCGGCTTCATCTGTGCTGGACATAAACCTACGATTCGTTTCAGAAGAGCGAATCGCTCTCCCAAAATTCAGGATAGCCGGTGTGAATCTACTTGATTAGTGTTTCGCTGAATTCAGGGCGAAAGTCAGTTCGCCGATGCGTTCGTCCCAATTTCGGTGGTCTCCCTCGCAGAATTGGGCAATTATGGTTTTGATCGTTCGGTTTGCTCTCTCGACGGGATTGCACTGCGGGGAATAGACTGGGGCGAACCGATGGCGGATTCCCAGGTCCTTCAGGTTTCCGTCGAATAATCGTCCATCAAATGGAAACCATTATCGCTGATCAAGTCTTGAGACAGCCAAACTTCAACACTATCTGGTCGTAGAAAGCTTGAAACACTCCTTTGCCAGTCGCGGTCCTGAGGGGTTTGCACTCGACCCATTTGGAAAATCGATCTTGGAACATTACCAAGAAGGTATTCTTGGAACGCGGTAGCGGGCCAGTCAGGTCGGTGCTCACGATATTCCACGGTTCGGTGATGGTATAAGGCTGCATTTTCCCTGACGGTTTGTGTTGGCTAACCTTATACCTCTGACATTGCCGGCATCTTCGGACATACTTCGCTACTTCTCGGAACATCCCTGGCCAGTAATAATTCTGGGCCACCCTGGATATTGTCTTCGCAATGCCCATAGGGCCAGCCACGGGTTCGTCATGGTTTTCTCGGAGTACGGACATACGGTTTTCGGTTGGGACACACCATTTCCATGGCGTTCCCATTTCAGTCTCGGTGAAATCGTTCGAACTCCAGAAGTGACGATATAACTTGCCACCCTCAATACGGCAATCGGGGTATAACGCTGGGCCCTTCTTGATATTTCTTCGCATACCACGGACAAAGCACCACATCCTCTACCAAACATGATTCTTCTTGAGACGGTAACGGATCCCGGGACAGAGCCTTAAAGAGCCACTCTCTTTAAGGCTCCTTTTCGGTACTTGATCTCGAAGTCATATTGTTGCAGAAAGAAGCTCCATTGTGCGATTCTTCCGGACGGGGACTTGATTGATTGTAACCAGCAGAGACTCATATGGTAGGTAAAACGGTATACTTCTAGGTACGGTCGCATCTTGTCGATAACCCAAACTATGGCTAAACATTCTTTTTCGTTCACTGAATAATTCTTCTCGGCATCATTCAACGTACGGCTAGCGTAGGCTATCACGCGTTCGTGACCTTCCAACACCTGAGTTAGAGCAGCTCCAAGTCAGGTTTCTGAGGCGTCGGTCTGTAGTGTAAACGGTTCGGAAAAGTTGGGACATGCTACGACTGGTGACTCAGTGATCTTTCTCTTCAAGGTCTCAAAGGCTTGTTGTTGGTCGGATGTCCATACCCATCGTTGCTTTTTCTTCAGCAACATTGTCAGCGGCGTAACGATCTTCGTGAAATGTTCCACGAATCGGCGGTAGCAACTCGCGACTCCTAGAAATCGACGAACTTGACGGACGGTTTTCGGTGGGGTCATGGAGTTTATGGGGGCAATCTTGTCCGGATCGGTAGCAATTCCATCTTCGGTCACCACATGTCCTAGGTATTTGAGTGAGCTTCTCACAAACCCGCATTTCTCGGGGTTGATCTTCAGATTGGCTTCTCGGAGTCGGTGAAATACGGCTTTTAGGTTTGCTAGATGCTCCTCGAAAGTTTGGGCTTACACCACGATGTTATCTAGGTACGCGAAGGTTATGGGGTCCATTTCCGGGCCTATCACACGGTCCAACCCTCTCTGGAACGTGGCTCCTGCGGAGTCTGAGCCAAATGGCATCACTTTGGAAAGTGGAACCTGCCAATATCCTTGCCTCAAATCCAGCGTTGAGATGTACTTCGCTCGTCGCAATTTATCCAGAATTCCGGTCATGTGTTGTAACAGGTAGTGTCCTTTACGGTGACGTCGTTCACGGCGCGAAAGTCTATACAAAACCTCGGCTTTCCGTTGGCTTTCTTAACAATGACGACTTTGGAACTCTACGGTGACTTTGACGGCTCTATGACGCCCTTGGCCAACGTTCTGTCCACTTCCTGGTTGACAATCTCCTGCATTTTCGGTTTATACGGACGGTATCTTTGCTTGATAGGTTCGTTTCCAAGTTTCAGTTTGATCTCGTGGGATATCATGTTGGTCAGTCCTCGCACTTCTTTGAATCTTCCCAGTTCTTCTTTTAAGATCTTCTACAGGATTTGCTGTTCCTGAGACGTCGAGGCGTTGATCATAGAGTTCCGAGGGTTCGTGTGTGGACATGTGGGATTTTCCAGCGGCTTTCCATTGAGGAAGCACTGAGAAGTCCGGAAGTCGATCCGGAAATCATGCGAGGCCAGCAGGTATATACCCAAAAATCACGTCCACTGGCAAGGTAGGGACCAAATACAACCTTGCCTCAATATAATCCTCACCAATCTTCAAGCGTGGCTTGTAAGATTCCACGGCGGCTACGGCATTTCCATCTGCGACGGTGGCCAACATGTCAAGGATCTTTGTTGGCAATACACGGGAATTCCTGCATTTTTCGGCGGCGGTTTGACTCAGGAATGACCTCGACGAACGAGTGTCCAGTAAGGCCTCGACGGGTTCATCTCCGATGAACACGGTGCTGATAGGGCGGTTTTCGCGGGAATACGGTTTCGGTGCTATTGGGGATGCTCTGGACGGGACCTGTCTCTTACCCGTTTGATGACGGTCCCGTTCTAGTTTTCCGAACAGCGACAATCTCTCGACAAGGTGCCTTCCTTCCCACATCGCCAACATTGCTGTCCGGTGTTGCTGAAACGGACACTGTTCGGTTGAGGTTTAGCTTCGATCTGTCGGACGGTACCAGGGCTCGACTTTTCCACTGATTCAGCTGCGGAAGTCTTCGGTATGGGCAATGGCGGAGCTGCCGGTTCTGTTGGTTCCTTATGTGAAGAACCCACAGAAAGACTTCGTGACGTCGTTGGATGGGAATTTTCATAAACCAGATGTGCTTCGTCGATCAACCCCTTCCGGCTTGAAGGAGGTACGTGGTTATTCACATGCCATTGCACTAATTCAAGAACTCTTCATTTTTCTAAGAGGTCCTTATAGGTCGGAGTATCCTGGAAAGCGAGTTTCTTCTGGAGAGACGGTAACAGACGCTTCCTAACGATGCTAACTTGTTCAGCCTCGGACGGTCTCCTCGTCGTCAGCCTCAGGAAAAGATTTTGCATCCTAGTGACATATAACAATAGTTTCGTTTCCTTGCGTACGCTTCCTTATTTTATCCAACAGTGTCTCTTCATAATCTAGAGACAAAAAGGCTTCACGGAGTTGGTCCTTGAAATCGCCCCAACTTTTGAAAGATCCTCGCTGGGGGATATACCAGTCTTTTGCGTCTTTTCTCAATAGCTCAAAAATAGACTCCAAGAGTTGTTGGTGAGTCACTTCGCGGATTTCACATAGCTGTTGACTTCTTCGAGGAAGGTGTTCACGCTGGATGATCCATCAAAGGAGGTGAAGTTCTACTTGTAAACGGGTATGTAGGGGTGGTCAGGCGAACAAGTAGATCTGGCTGCGGTGTCAGCTCTGGGACGGTTTGGTTCGGTCCGGTCCTGATCCAACTTTCCCAATTCCATGGATCGTGGCTGAATCATTCGGTTGGCGGTGGTTCTGTGCTGTACATCTTCTCTGGAGTTGGGACTGTTTAGTTCTATTGGTCTTGGCATCTGACGGCGTTCGGTTCTGGTTTCTCCCAGAATTCGGTTGGCTCCGGTCTGCGGCAGTACTGGTCTGCTCAGTACAGGGCTGGGGTGAATGGAACAGTCCGATTCCTGTGGTTCCAGAAACGAAAAGGAAGTCCTCCTGGTAGATTCGGCCATGGTGCATCCATTTCCTCATGCTCCCTTTTATCCCAATGGGCTTGTGAGATCCAGGCGTTTACTGACGGCATCGCATGCTCTTTCTCGCAGGCGTTCGAGAAAGTGTACTGATAGTCCGGACCCCTTGCATGTTTCTGGTGGTTGAACAGATTCGGTGAATCTAGAATAATTTTTGGTTTCTCTTTTCAGGCCAGGCATCCTTGGAGTTTCTCGGCAAGCGATGTCAGTAGTCTGCAGTTCTTCTGTTCCAACAGCCTGACCACTAAGCTCTGGGGGTCTTCGAAAGAAATAAGGTAGACTAGCTGTTTTGGCTGGGAACTTATTCCTGTATCTGTATGTTCGGTTCTTTTAGTGGTCTCTCCCAATGCTTTGTGCAGCGGTAGTCTCGCATCGGCCAAGATTTCAGCATCCTTCAACATTTCACCTGTTTGCCTCAGGATGCACTCCAAATCGTCCAATCTACCTTGTTGTGCCAATGTCGACGGCCTGATCTGTTCTATTCTGTTTTGGACATGCACCAGTCGGCTTCTGATTCGGATTTCCTCATTCGCGGCATTTTCTTCATCAAATTCACGGATTTCCTCTATCAGGTTTCCCAATATTCGATTAGCAGTGTCCAGTTCTTCCTCAGTGTTCCTGTGCACAATTCGGAATGGCAGATTCCGAGCCAAAGCCCTTTGGAGTTCTGCTCGGTTCTCGTGGACGGTCCTACCAGCCCGGCATCCACGGACTTCAAGCTCCCAAACCAACTTTTCTGTTCTAAGTCTGTTCACCTCCATTTCGGTTCTTTCTATTCCAAACTCTCCTTCTCTGCGGCTGGTTGTTGAAAGAAAAACAGGTCCCTGCTCGGGTGCCAATTTGTGACGACTTTTTCTCGGTGGCGGTGTAACCTTCTCATTTTAACTCTTGAAAATTTGCTCGGGCGCCACTTACAATGGGTTTTTCAAGGTTGCAACGCCTTGGTTCAATCGTATAGTAGTGAACCACACGAAGTTTATGTACAACTTTATTACAATATGTACAGGTATGAAAAGAAAATCAACAATTATAAGAGCAGTACCAACACAATGGTACAGTGTCAGTAGAGTTCGGTTGAATGTGAGCACTTGAATTGTCAGAATGGTAAGACAGATGTATACACAATGTGCAAGACCGTGTCTGCGGTGTGTAATCAAATAACTCAATAATCAAAACAGGTAAATATGAACAGTGATGATAATATGCGGTGAATTGAATGATTGAAGCGAAAGAAGAATGAAGCGGTGCAGTTAGTATGAATACAAATGAACGAATTAAACAGAAATAAATGTGAAATACAAAATATTATATAAGTGGAATCAACAATGTCAATAACAGATATTAGCAACCAAAATAAACAGACGGAAAAGTAAAGTACGGAACGGCAAAGAATAGGGTGAGTATAGCAATAGTTAGCGGTGATAAAAGTACGGAAAGGTGATATAAAATGCAAGCGGTGATAGGTTATTACAGTAAATAAATGAGAGCACACAAAGTAATATAGTAAGATGGTGAAGCAGTGAAAAGTGCTGTGTCTTATTACGGAACTAACTTGTGCCCGGATCAGAAATATTGAATTCACGGGATTTGAACTTGACAGATCTCGGAAATCCACTCTCAGCCATCGAGTCAAGTGATACACCTGACCCAATGGACTAAAGTGCACTGAGACACCAACTCACGTCTGACTCAAACTCCTAAAGCGAGGAGCCCCAACAGTGGATAATTTGAGATCAGCACTCCAAGTAAGCGTCTCGTGTAAATAATATGATCAGTCAAATAACAAACTCGAAAACGGACAGACGGTTCGATTTGTCCACTAAAAAATGATCGTGAGGACCCACCCTAAGACATCAAGTCAAGTAGTAAACCTGACCCAATGATCTGAGGAGCACTAAGGCACTAACTCCCGTCTGACTCAAACGCCCAGAGTGAGGATCCCCATCAGTGGGTGGTTTGAGATCAGCACTCCAAGTAAGCACCCTTAGGAATCAGTATGATTAAAAAAATGAATAAACACGATGACAGACAGACGGTTCCGGATGTTCAATAAGAATGATCGTGGAGACCCACCCTTAGAACTCAAGTCAAGCGATAAACCTGACCCAATGGACTAAGGGCACTAAGGCACTAACTCACGTCTGACTCAAACGCCCAAAGCGAGGAGCCCCATCAGTGGGTGGTTTGAGATCATTACTCTAAGTGAGCGCCCTTAGGAATCGGTATGATCGATAAAAGGAATAAACACGATGACAGACGGACGGTTCGGTATGTTCAATAAGAATGATCGTGGAGACCCACCCTTAGATCTCAAGTCAAGTGATAAACCTGACCCAATGGACCAAAGGGTACTAAGGCACTAACTCACGTCTGACTCAAACGCCCAAAGCGAGGAGCCCCATCAGTGCGTTGTTTGAGATCGGCACTCCAAGTAAGCACCCTTAAGAATCGATATGATCAATAAAAAGAATAAAGACGATGCCGGAAAGGCGGTTCGGGATGTCCGCTAAAAGTGATCACGGATGTCCACCCTTAGACCCCCAAGTCAAGTGGTACACCTGACCTGATGGACTGAGGGGCACTAAGACACTCACTCACGTCTAATCTCAAATGCCCAAAGCGAGGAGCCCCAACGGTGAGCCATTTGAGATCAGCACTCCAAGAAAGTGTCCCACGGAATTAATTTGATCTCTTAAACAATTTCCGGCGCCTCCTGTACAGTATCCTGACTCGCGGTACGTGTTCTCGAAGAAAATCGTCTGAAATAAGTCACACCTGGACCGGCTTGATCTCGACACGCGGTCCCCAGGCAATGCAATCCTTATCGCCGCCACGTGTAAATGTACGTTCGGAATAATTCATATATTATGAACGGAAATATTCGGAATTGGTGAAATATAACTGATCGGCACACACGAGATTTTAACAAACGGTAAATTAGACATAATCAAATGAGTTTTCTTACCCTGGTTTTCACCACTATGACCACTACGGTAAAACTTTATTCTCTATCTCGGAGCTATTGCACTTTAATCGCGGGTTGAATTATAAACGGAGTTACGGTTGAAAAATAATTTAATGGCAAACTGAAAAATATAGTATCTAGATGCTGAAGCGGGATGAAAAGCTAACAAACTCAGTACTACTCGGACTAATACGGAATTATGATTTTCAGCGGCAGACGGCACTTATAGCACCTCGGATAGAGATGGAAGACATGTGTCCAAATTTTCGGTCACTTTTCCTGAGTGGGGCTCGGAGTTGCCCCTGATTGGTTGGTTTGAAATTTTCTGATGTTCTAGAAAGATCTAGAACTTTTCCGAGACGGTAACAAAGAAGAATAATTTCACCATTTTTTGTGCGGTTCAACATCTGAGAAACTAGAACAACAACTGGAAAAAACTGGAATTTTTTCCATTATTTAGGTGAAATGAATTGATTTTCTCCAGGAATTTGAACGTAGCGAAAATTGCTTCGCTACAATGGAAAGCACGCTTTTGATGGTGGAAATGAATAAGGCAATGAATTGGCGTCAGAGAATTCATACAACCTTCCATATTTTATCGATCGAAACAAAGTCAATATTCCCGCAAAAGGTTCTAAAAAGACGATACGTTTTAAATCCCTTTTTCCTCTCACAAACAGCCATGGTTACTTCATCATCCCACCAATGGACTCGATAGGTTGTAGACTGCCGCAGTCAGCCAATTGACAAACTTTTCCGAGTCCATCCTCGAAAAACTGCCGTGCACAATTTGATCGCTTAGATATGAGATATATTCCAGCCATTCGACTCTCTTAAGGTTGTATCTGTGGATGCTGAACAATTTACTCCATCCTGATGATGGAGCGGTGGGTCCCTTGCCAAGTTCGACCAGATCTGAAAAGTGAAATTTTGCGACAGAGCATCGAAATGACCCAGAGAAAGCCTGATATCAGAAGGAGTCAATTTCAAGTGCCAACAGTTGGACTTTTAGCGGAAAATATTGAATAGAGCAACTATGCTGTAAATTTCTTCTTACCGCAACTGTAATGCCCATAACCGTCATACCTATCTTAACTAATCATTAAATATCCCTGTAGTTGGACATCAAGGTTAGGTTTGAAAAACGTTCCACTCAGCAAACTTACATGCGGATCTTGTTCCTTAATCAAAATTTTCTTTACAATTAGTTATGGAATCGTGTGATTCACCACAATTGAGACATCTGAGATTAAGCCTGCATTGCATTTCGATGTGACCATAGCGCCGACATTTGCTACACTGAATAACTGGGGGTATTTGTAGAAACACTTCAGTACGAATATTGAAGATTTCAAAATATTTCGGGGGATAGGTGCCTTGAAAGATAATTAATCAAGTTCCAGAGGGGACTCTGGTAGGTATATCATTTGATCTGATGGTACATTTGAACCAGCGGGCCCTAAGTACAGACATGCTGGGGAACATACCTACACCGTGTCGTATTATATCTTCCTCTGTGATATCTGAGCCTATGTCTTTAACTATTCCCATAGATGTAATCATAGGAGCTGGAATGTAGATGTCATAACTTTCTACAGGAAGAGAGTAATTATTAATAAATCAATTAGCCTGATCAGGATTAGCCAAGTAAACTCCTGCTCGTTTGAGTCCTTTCCTCTAAATATTCTTTATATCCATATTATAATAGGAGTTAGTTTGATGTAAAAGTCGGTGCAATTATATCTGAAACTCTTCTCTGGGTTCACCGTGTTATTGTTTTTTTCAAAAATTTGTGACAAATTATTAATTTGAAATAAAAGTTCACTATCCTGTGACTCATGAGCTGTCCTTCGCAATTCTGTAATTTCCTCATTCGAAAGTTTTAAATCAATTCTATTGGAAGAGTCCGAATTACCAAAGGCGTTAGCAGCTCTTGGAGAAAATAAGGATAAGACCCGGGTATGAACCCAGGGGCTCTCAATAGACATTCTGCAACCAAATATGTTAGTTCAGTTGGTCGAGTTAAATGAACTATCTGAAAATAACTTAGCAGGTTTCTCACAAAACACAGTTAAGAGCAAACAGATTATTAGGAAAATTGCCATTTTATTCGAATTCTATGTGAGGTTCTCAATCTGAAACATCAAAATTGAAAATTATGTTCAACCTTTGAAAGATTTGTTGAAAACTGAGCGAATTCCCATTTACAGATTCAACAATGCAAACAGGCGAAGAATCGAAGCATGTCGAGGACAATCAAGTGCCATACAATTTAGAACCACGGATAGGTGAGTGATTCACTTAGATAACTAATAAAGCAAATATACTGTACTGACGTAAAACATCACGCCTCGTTGGAAATTGTATATTTCGGATTATACGTGTCATCATTTTTCCCTAATGTTTGTAATTTTTGATCCAAAATCAGTCCTAAACTTTTAGATTGGACTCCCTGAAGAAGAAGCCACATGGTAAAATTTAATTTTTTTCGGTTGGCCCTCCGTATATTATGCTCTTACTTTCGGAGAAAAAGACCTAAAGTCTAAATCTGAATATCTTGGCATAGTTACATTTATGGGCATTAATGGGCAGTGCTAAATTCCGTGTAGATCTCACCGTGTGAAAATCAGGAAAAATATCTTCTTCATTTTGTTAAAAAAAATATTTTTTTTGAAAAATATTGATAAAATTTCTATGATATTCAGTACAGTTTTTGGAGTGTTCCAAATTTGAATATGATGCAATATGAATTTTCGGGGATATTGAAAAATAATGAAAATTCGTTATTTCAAATTTCGAACTTATTTCCTCGAGAAGTGCGAAAGCGATCGAATTGAGATTTCGTTACAAGTTGTAAATTTCTCCCGCACCATTATGCCAATTCGTGTGAGGATCACTTGAAAGAAATATTTCAATAAAATTTGGCATCAACCTTAAAGTCAATATTCAACAACTGGGCTCTAAATTCGAGCATGTTTCTAATAACTCATCCATTTTAACTAATTTGATTGAAAATAATAATAATAGTTCATTTGCGTCCAAAAGCAGTACAATACAGCGACCAATCTAAAAAATCATGTCAACAAACAGAAGTCCATGGAGTACCGTTTACCGGTGCAGGCATATTCATATGCCTGTTTCACCTCAGTATACACGAGTTGTCTTCACAATTACCAATCACAAATCACGAAAAGCAGTTACTGACTGATATGACAACAAAGACAATTCAAGGCGCAGTGGGCGAATCAACCAATGAGTGAAAATATATTCG